>CM076584.1:1662110855-1662820855 GCA_034641835.2 Pinus albicaulis
ACAAATGGTATCGGAGCACTAGTTACAACAGATTGGGCTGTCGTTTTGCGCTCACTACTGATTACATATTTTGTTTTTCTGAAGTTTATAAACTTGCTAATCTGTGTTGTAAGTGTGTACAGTGGAAATGGCTGAAGGTGAAGGGATTTATGTGGATCTGCGGGATGAGTTTGCTACTCCAGATCCCAATGCCCCGGTACTGGCTATGTTGCACCGGATGCAACGAGAGTTGGCTGAATTAAGAAGCCAAAATGACATGTTGTCATCAGCCAGTAAGGAGCAGGAAAAGCTCATCAGAGAGCTAACTTCCCGGAACAGCCAGGAAGGCGAAGGTTCCGGAAAGAGAAAGATGGATGAGTCTGAAGATGAGGATGCAGCTAGGCATCAACAAAAGAAGAAAAGAGAATTGCAGGGAGAATTTAGAAAAATCAAACCTCCCTCCTATGATGGGGAGAAGGAGGAGGATGCTGAAGCTTGGTTGCTGAACATGATCAAGTATTTCCAAGTTTATGAATATGAGAGCAATCTGAAGGCCAGGTTAGCTGTGTATCAGCTGCAAGGAAAAGCCACACTATGGTGGGAAGAGACAAAAATGGTGCATGCCATTGATGAAAAAACAGTTACTTGGGAAGATTTTCAGACAAAGTTCAAAAATCGCTACTTGAATGAGCAATACTATGATGACAAAGCTAAGGAATTTCATGAACTTCGATTGGGACAACTCACCATCGATGAGTTTGTCACAAAGTTTACAAATTTACTGAGGTATGTTCCTTATATTAGGGAAGAAAAGGCAAAAGTGCAGAGGTTTTTAAATTGTTTACCTACTGTGTACAAGGAGAAAATTGAATTTGACAACCCAAAGACGATGGATGAAGCTGTTAGAAAAGCAAGATTTTGCTATCAACAGTTTAAAGGTAAAGCTGAACAAGGGAAGAGCTGGCTGAACAAGGGTGAGTTCAAAGGTAAAAGAACAAAACCAGCATATCTAAGAAATTTTGGTAGAGATCATCAGCGGAAAAAATTTAGTAGACCAAAAGAAAGCCAAACTGCTCAGTCCCAAGTGGCTTCAAAACCAGTAGAAGGGAACAATAAAAAGGAAGGGACAGTCAGAATGAAGGAACCTATGAAATGTTGGGGTTGTGGATAACCCCATATGATGAGGGACTGCCCCCATCGAAATATACACATGATCAGCAGAGAGCGAGAGGCCACAACAGTCAATGACATAGCCAGAAACATACCGACTATCAGTGCAGCATTGGAAAATCGGCAAGCAGAACATCAAGCAACCATGGTGGAAATGGAGGGTAAGATTTCTGACTTACCTGTTACTGTTTTCATTGATCCAGGTGCTTCTTTGAGTTACATTAGTCCTGGAATTGTAGAGAAATGTAAAATTAAACCTGAAAAATTTCAGCAGTCATGGTTGGTACAGCTGGCCACTGGAACTAAGAGGAAAGTCACACATAAGTTGCCCAAAACTGCAATACAATTAAATGGGTTCCCAACAGAAGTAAATCTGAATATATTTCCATTAGGATCCTATGATCTGCTGATAGGAATGGATTGGCTTGAAAAGAAGAAAGCCTTGATGAACTGCTGGGATAAAACCTTGCATTGTGTAGATGAGGAAGGGAAACCTTTTACACTAAAAGGGAAACCAAAACCTATTGTAGTAAGACAAATATCAGCCTTACAATTGAAAAGAACAGCTAGAAAAGGATACCAAGTCTATGCAGTGCATGTAGAAGAAATAGAACAGAAAACTGAGGAAGAGTTGTTGGATGCTATACCAGTCATAAGAGAATTTAAGGAAGTTTTTCCCAAGGAAATTCCTCATCTTCCCCCCAAAAGAGAGATTGATTTTTCAATCGATCTGGTACCAGGAGCAACACCTGTTTCCCGAGCACCTTATCGAATGAGCCCTCCTGAACTAATGGAATTGAAAATGCAATTACAGGAATTGTTAGATAAAGGGTATATAAGACCAAGTGTGTCTCCTTGGGGAGCCCCAGTTTTATTTGTGAAAAAGAAGGATGGAGCTTTTAGGATGTGTATTGACTATCGTCAACTGAATAAATTGACCATTAAGAATAGATATCCCCTTCCTAGAATTGATGATCTTTTTGATCAAGTGAGAGGAGCTTCAGTCTTCTCCAAGATAGACCTCAGGACTGGGTATCACCAGCTCAGAATTAAAGAAGAAGACATTAGCAAAACAACATTTCGAACCAGGTATGGGCATTACGAATTTGTAGTCCTACCTTTTGGTTTGACGAATGCCCCTGCCACTTTTATGTGTCTGATGAACAGTGTGCTGAATAAGTATTTAGACAAATTTGTTCTGGTGTTCATAGATGATATCTTAGTCTATTCTAAAAATGAAGATGAACATAAGGAACATCTTAGAATAGTATTGCAGACTTTAAAAGAAAACCAGCTGTATGCCAAGTTCAGCAAATGTGAATTTTATAGAGATAAAATTTAGTATCTGGGTCATATAATTTTTGAAAAAGGGTTGGCAGTTGACCCTGAAAAGATAAAATCCATTAAAGAATGGCCAGTTCCCACTGACGTATCAGCAGTAAGATCATTTATGGGAATGGCAGGCTATTATCGCAGATTTGTGGAGAGATTTTCTGCTATAGAAAATCCCATAACCTCATTACAAAGGAAGGCTGTCAAGTTTGTATGGACTGAAAAATGTCAAAACAGTTTCGAACAATTGAAACAAAAAATTATCTCAGCTCCTATATTAAAAATTGTTGATCCTGATAAAGAGTTTGTGGTATGTACAGATGCTTGCAGAGAGGGGCTAGGAGGAGTCCTATTGCAAGAAAATTTAGTTATTGCCTATGAGTCTAGGAAATTGAAAACTCATGAACAGAATTATAGTGCATATGATTTGGAATTTGCAGCTGTTATTCATGATTTAAAAATGTGGAGGCACTATTTGCTGGGAAAAAAGTTCACATTGATGACTGATCATATCAGCCTCAAATATTTTTTCTCCCAAGCTGACTTGAATGCAAGACAAGCCAGGTGGTTGTCTTTTCTAAGTGAATTTGATATGGATATAAAGCATATCAAAGGGAAGGAGAATAAGGTTGCGGATGCATTAAGTCAAAATGCCTGTCAACATGTAAACATCATGGGAAGTAGTGCCCATATGGAGATAGAAGAATTGGTGGGAAAAGCAGCAATTCAAGATCCCAATTATGAAACACTCTTGATGAAAATTCGGACAAGGGATAAAACTGATTTCACTAGAAATAAAAAAGGGCTGCTCTATTACAAACACAGGTTGTATATTCCAAATATAGAGTCATTAAAAAGAGAAATTCTAGATGAATATCACAAACAGCCCTATGCCGGACATCCAGGATACCAGAAGATGTTAACAGCCTTGAAGAAGAAGTTGTTCTGGCCAGGAATGAAGAGAGATGTGGCAGAGTATCTAAGTAGGTGTATGGAATGTCAACTGGTCAAAGTTGAGCGTCAACACCCAGCAGGGCTTCTAAACCCTTTGCCAATTGCAGAGTGGAAATGGGACACAGTATCCATGGATTTTATAACAGGACTACCCAAAACTAAATGTCAACATGATTCAGTCATGGTGGTAGTAGACACTTTAACCAAGGCTGCTCACTTTATACCAGTAAAATCTACCTTTGGAACAGCTTAGGTAGCAAATGTTTTCCTAAAAGAGGTAGTAAGGCTTCATGGAGTTCCCAAGGTGATTGTCTCAGATCGGGATGCTAAGTTTACAGCAGCATTTTGGAAAGGATTGTTTGCAGGAATGGGTACTAAGCTGAATTTTAGTACTGCCTATCACCCTCAAACAGATGGGCAGACAGAAAGGACGAATCAAATATTAGAGGATATGTTGCGAATGTATGTGATGGATAGACCATCAAAGTGGGAAAATGCATCTATTGATGTGATCCCAACTCTCTAAAGTTGATACTCCCAGCTCCGGAGGATAAACTGGTGTTGGGACCAGATGCACTACAAGAGATGGAAAGAATTGTTAAAGAAATACAGAGAAACATAAAGACAGCACAAGACCGACAGAAGAGCTATGCTGATAAGAAAAGGGTGCACCGAGAATTCAAAGTGGGGGATCATGTGTATTTGCGCATTAAACCCAAAAAGAGTACACTTTATGCAGGAAGTTGTGCAAAACTGGCCCCTAGATATTGTGGGCCTTTTGAGGTGTTAGAAAGGGTGGGACCAGTGGCTTACAAGCTGGCCTTACCACCCCATGTTAAAGTGCATAATGTATTTCATGTTTCATTATTAAAAAGATATGTGCATGATGCTTCTCACATAGTTGATTGCAATGTTGTACAGGTGGAACCAGAAGGGGAGTTTCTGCCAGAACCGCTTCAAATATTGGAGCGGGAAGAAATTGAATTAAGAAACAGAACAGTGGTCAGAGTAAAGGTGCAGTGGAAGCACTTTACTGCTGAAGAAGCCACCTGGGAAAAGGAAGCTGAAATAATGGAGAAATATCCATTTTTGTTTAACTGAACTTTAGTAGTTGAATAACAACACCGAGGACGGTGTTTATTTTCAGAGGGGGAATATGTAACACCCCCAATTTGTGTGTTGAATTTTTAAAAGTTAGACATTTGAATTTTAATCCTAAGGGGGTGGACCCCAAGGGATGACTATGGTGTGAATGTATTTGCATATTTTATTTGAGGAAATAAATAAAATGATTGTGCATTTTGACCAAAAAGAGAATTTGAGATCACTTGCCAAATCCATGAGGCTGGATAAGGCAATAAATCCCCAAGAATCTTTCAAAAATCCTTGAAAGAAATTTATTTAGATTTGAGGAGGAATCTAAATTTCCCCAATGAAGAGGAGTAGTTGGGAAGAGGTGAGAAAAAGCTGGAAAAGCTGGGGAAAAGCTTAAAACAACTTTAAATAATCCCAAGATGGGAAGCCTAGGCTAAACAGGAAAGAAAGCATCCTGCTATTCTGGACGCAGAATTAGAAACATGCTTTGGGGAATTTTGAGCTTAAATAAGCTGCTCCTAGACAGATTAGAGGTGGATCTGTTCTAGGAGGTGATCTCTGCTCGGGGGTGAATCCTGGGAGATAAAGAGGATTCTAAGGTTGGGAGGTTGGTCATTTGCAGATTGTGGTATGTTCTGTAATTTTTGTTACTTTATATTTCTGATGGTATGAATTGGCTACATATAGAAATTTTAATTAAATGGTGTGATTGATGTTAGTGCTACATTTAACAGTATCCATATTAGGGTAACCACCCTCCAGATTCTGTTTAGTTGTAGACTAGCACATACACAGAGTAGAAACTTCAGAATCTCTAAACCAAAGTCAGTTTAGATCTGAAGTTACTTAAACCTCTACAGAAGACCGTCGAAATTTTGCTAGAGAACGAGTAATTTCACTCTATAGAATGGTTATAATATTCATAAGTGGGGAGATTCCCCCTCCAAAGCTATCTTGAGTACTTGAATAAATTATCATACATAGATTTCATACATCTTTAAAGTCCTCTAGAAAAACATACTTTTAAATTTAAAGAGATTAAGTCCTAACAGAAATTGAAAGTATTAACCTACTTCATAATTATGGAGATACTGAAGTCTTATACTCAAAGGTCAAATATAATAACTGTCTTAGCAGATCGGAATTCATATAACTCATTGACTAGAATTAAAGATGCATATCTTGAAGAGAGATATTGTATATTCTCCAAAAGAGGCTCGAAAACTATATCCGAATATAATCCTTATAGCATGCACATAGTATATTAAGGATTGAATGTCTATTTTTAAACAAATGAACCTAGCATAAAAAAAACAAGAAGTAAATCTATTATGTGGATATAGAACGCGAATGTCAATGGAACACTTATATACGCTATCTATATGTGTATCCAACAATTTCCATACAATCCGTGAGCCATAGGTCCGATCCTTTGTATGTACCTTTTTCGGCTGGCAAGAAATATAAAAAAAATAAAAAATAAAAATAAAATAAGCGCCATTTACCGTTCGGATATTGAAAAATACTTTTACAATACGATAAACAAATAGCATTGAGTATAGACCTATAAAATTTACAACCCAAACGTTGATACGATTTTTCAAAACAAAGTAGTTACATATAAACGAGAGTTCACAGCGTAAGATCTAACAAATTAAAATGGGGAATGCGCCGAGAGTTTGGCTCATATTTCGTCCTACCTCCATTTCAATGTATGTAAATCTGAGGGTTATTACAGGTCAAAAACAAAAATCATAAGCGCTAATGGTATAGAGGCGGAATCGTATGAAAAGAGGTCAGGAAATACAAAGTGGAAACAAATACGTGAATATGAGATATATATTACTGATCCCTACGGCAACCTTATTTTAATACATGGTTCACCTTAAGCATGCGTTGTTAGAGGGGCTACGGGCAACGAGTGCCGAGAGCTAACTCTAGCTCATCGCAGCCTGTCACTATGCGCCCATTTACGAAAACAGAACAAAAATAATAATTGCTTCAGGAAATAAAAATTTCGTTTCAAAGAAACTGTTAACCAAATCTTCTGTTGACGGGGTCAGGATTGCGTATGGTTACATATGAAGAATAACAAATAAAAGAAAAAGGAAAGTATTATCGTCATACCACACAATTCCAGCCGCGGCCTCACTTCTTGAGGTTACACAGAGAAGCCCAACCAATCCACCCCATCCTTAGTGCTGCTCGACAGCCGGATTTCGGCTGATTGTGTGGTAGGCTGGTCTGTACGTAACCCATGTGACCGAAAACAGAAATTTCATAACAGCGTTGAGATAGGGTTTCCAACAGGAGGTCCGACAGAGGATTGAGGGTAGAGGTTACCCCCTCTGCAGACACTGTAATGGTGGCCCTATCGAAACGTATAAAACCCTGAGTGGGTAACTGAAGGAAGACAGAAGAATGGAACCGAGAACAGAGATGATTCGAGCACGGCGACTGCGAGCTAGAACTGTGTCTCGGAGTAATCAGGCTATACGCCCTGCAACCCTCTACAATCGCAGAGGCAACACTGCAGAAAAAAAAAACAAAACACAACAATAAGAATCAGTGAAGAAATGGAAAAGTTTCCATGTGTAGAGAGATATAAGGCAACCTCGAAAACCTAGCCCCGGTTTGCCAAGTAGCTTCCACAAATCTCGGAGATCTAATACGTTGTAGTGTATCAGAGAATGGTACCGGTCATATTCGTGCGAGGCTAAGGAAGTGCAGGTCGAGCGCTGAAGAGAACGAGTTGAACCTAAGTGTCATTTGTCATTATGAAAGGGCGGCGCTCTCTGGACCTGTAGCCGTCGGATCGACTCATTCAAATCCAGAAGTGAGTTATCAAGGACGGAGGGGCAGAGTACGTCGTCTCTGACAAACCTTCTTGCTCCATTGGGAGTTACTGCGCCTGCAATTAAACCCAAATAACGTTAACTATTATGCATTGCAGAAAAAAACCCTAGCACTGAGTTTGTACTCGGTAGCTTACCCGAAATTAGAACCAACATATCTACTGTACACCTGCGAATGAACTCACTACGCCTGTAGCCGGGTAGCCTGGTCAGAGTGACCCACTGTCAAGCCTCCTGCTATCACTCATATCGATGAAATCGGTGACAAGTCGCGACCGATCGGGTGAATAAAAACACTTAAAATCAATTGGGTTAGTCACGAGAATCACAACAAAATTTCATAATGAAAAGCCGTAACATACAGTGACAGCCCACGCGGAATTTTGTATAGTTTACCATCGAAATGAATCGGTGATAATTATGATAGTAACAACGATGGATTAACATAGAGCCTCATGTATAAAGTCGGAACAAAGAAAATCTGGCGGTATGAGGATGCC
This sequence comes from Pinus albicaulis, assembly GCA_034641835.2. Lineage (NCBI taxonomy): Eukaryota > Viridiplantae > Streptophyta > Pinopsida > Pinales > Pinaceae > Pinus > Pinus albicaulis. The sequence goes on from CM076584.1 coordinate 1,662,118,741, forward strand.
GAAACGTGAATTGACCAACAGTCGCCCGAAAGGATTCGGCAGCGCACGTCAAAATATAGTTAGAACTCGATATAGATATAAGCGTACAAAACCACACGTGGCAACTAGACATAATTATTGTAAGTTGTATTGCGTCGGATGGGAAAATTGCATGTATAGGATAATCATTATATATGTGTGTTATGTATTATCGTATGCCCAAACTTCGTTGACCGAGACAATGATATATTTTAAATACTATACAGCCTCGGAATCAATACCTATAAGTATTGTCTATTGTGCTTATATTTGTACCTATAAATATTGTCTATTGTTCCTATAATTGTTATGCAGAGGCATAAGTCGATACCTACGTAGATACCTAGGTATTGGATGGACCGATTTCGAACTATACATTGAGGTCCATGATATATTACACTTGGTGTTGATGTTTGATATATATATATATATATGTTACATGTGAAGTAAAGAGGGATATAGGTATTATATATATAATACCTTATGGAATCGAAAATTGATGGTTGATATATATATGGTTGATATATATGTTCTATATAGGATACATGGATTATATATGTGAAATATATAAGGCCTTAAGGAATAGAGCAAACACAGGTACATAGAGCTATAATAAATCTACAAGGGATTTATAAAATTCATGTAAAGGGGGTTGAAGTAATCTTAGGTATCATTGAATACTAGTCGGAGAAAATAGTATAAATTGGGTAAATGGAATACTCTAGGAGCATGATGGGAAATAAATACCACTTTTGCACTAAGTTACTCAAGGTAAAGAAAAATAAAAAATAAAAAAAATTCCTTCAATTAGAGGTGTGACACTAGCCTAGTTTAGCACACTCTAGGCCACTAGCCTTCTGTAGCCTAGCTTAACCTATTTTAGCCTAGCCTTGTCCAACCTGCCTTATCCTAGTGTATACTATCCTCACCTAGCCTACTCTAGCTTAGTCTAGCCTAGCCTAACCTACTCTAGCCTAATCTACTCTAAGAATTTATACATGCATGATATCCTTGAGACATTAATAAAACACATTCAAAATTAATCTTAAATAACATTTACATTACCATTTATTTTTATAACATAGATTTTAATAAAAAACAATATCACTTTATATTATATAAATTAAAACATCTTTTCATTATATTAATTTAATTAAGAAATATACCATATCTTAATAAAATTTTACTTATTTAAATTTTAAAATCATTAAAAAAAATTAAAGTAAATAATATTAATAAAATAGTTATTTAAAAAATATTTACACAATATTAAAAAAACATATATAACAAAAACTATTTAAAATAAACTATATAAATTAATATCCAATTTAATAATGAAATTGTATAAAACCTCACCATAATAATTATATAAAAACCAAATATCAAATACAAAATAGTCACATAAAACTATAAAGTATATTAGACATGTGAAACACTTATTTAAATGAAACAAAACTACAGGAAAATTTAATTAATTTAAATAAAACAAAAACAATTTAAATAAAACAGTTATTTAAATAAAACAAAACTACAGTAAAATTTAACTAATTTAAATAAAACAAAATTACCAATTAGAGTGAAACCACACCTCCCTATACAAAACAAAAATACATAAAAAGTTTTCACATTATAATAATAATAATGTCTCAATGCATCATATGTATGAGCAGTACTTGAATGCCTATCTAAAATATAAGAATCTAAAATAAAATAAACTCAATTCAACAACCCAACAATTGAATTTTTCAAGGGTAAACATCAGTTCGGAAACCCTAAATGATAAAAAATTTAAAAATTAAAGTATATTTGACATACTATTTCAAATATTAAATTATATTTGACACACTATTTCAAAAATTACATTTTATACTACTTATATATTACCACAGTTGGACTGTTCAATAGTCCAGAACAACTCATGGATGTGAGAATCTAAGACTGATACTAGAAAAACACAAGTAATTTTATTTTCCAATAAAATATTAAAATGAAATGAAGGAATTCTTTCTTTCGATAGCCAACATGTAACATGTATATCTTTGTGGATGTTGATGGCTTCTCAGGTGAAACATGCAGAGTTTTATGCACATAGGTTTGTCACGGCTTCTCAGATGAAGCATGCAGGTTGGGTGGACTAAAGATCAAGTTATCTTTGTGGAATTAGATAGCCAACATGAAACACGTATATCTTTGTGGATGCTGACGACTTCCGGACATGCAAAGTTTTCTGCAATAAGGATAAACTTATGCATGTAGATTGGGTGGACTAAAGATCAAGTTGCAAACAACCAAATGCAGTTGACGAATTTTCTGAAGGAAAACAATGCACCGTTAACATTGTGAGATGACCTAAAAACCCTATGTAATAAATAAAATCAATATAGATTGTGGAAATCTAACTGCTTAATTTATGTCCAGACCGAGGCCACATGAATGGAGATTTGGAGTGAATAGGAATGGAAATTTGGAGATTGAACGAATTTCACAGGCGTAATCACAATATTGAACGAATATTGAGCGTTGCTGCTCTCCAACGAATATTGAATGTGACGGTGATTATGGAAATACGCGCTTGCTTTCCGATTTGACAATTTCTTGCAGCACATGAAGTACCAAAGCCGTCTTGGGTTTTCGAAAGGAAAGCGGGCATACTAGTAATCTTACAACTACTGGACGCAGAGGCTCCATGAAACTTGCAAGTTTTGTTCCGAAAAAAATGACTACATACATGGACTAAGCTATATCACAGAAAAAAGAGAAAAAAAAGAAAAAAGGAAAAGAAAGTTATCACAAATATTTTATGGGTGGTAGCAAGAGGGTTTGCGCTGCTGCTGTCCATGTCATGTGAAGCAAAAACTTGAACAAAATTATCACAAATATATACAAATCTTACAAACACCGAAGTCAATGGTAGTGAACCGAATTAAAAGACTTTCAGAAAATTAAAAGATAGGAAGCCTCAGTTTGACATAGGCTTAAAAAATTAAAAGATCGAAAACTAAAATGAAACGAGTAAGGTTTGTCTTGAGAGTAGAGTTTAGGGGAAATGCACCTGTATCCCCTGCCCAGCTCTTCAGTTGGAGGTTTTTTGTTGGTGTACATGCACTTAGACTAGCTGTGTTGGTGTACATGCACCTAGATTAGCTCCAGTTAACTTACTGCTTGCATGTGATGTGCACTTGCTTAGTTAAGTTAACTTATTGCTTGCATGTGGCACATGTACACATTAACATAAGATAAAGCACACTTAGCTTTAGTTAGCTTTAGTTATTGCATGTACAACTAAGATTAACTTAGTTGATTTTATGTATTTATTCCAAAAACTATTATTGTAGAATCAATTTCATTCTATTCTCAATTCTTGTTCACTTCCTTCCTTCTTTTGCAAGCTTGTTTATTGTTTTGCAGATCTAGATTCTTGTTTCTCAAAAATCTCACATGGTATCAAAGCACAGGGATTTGTAATCAGTGCACAAGCAATTTTATTTGCAGGTTCAGAAGATTGAAGCAACAACAAAGAATGGAGTCTAAATTGGAGTTTCCACAATCGACAATTCTTACTCCATATAATTATTTCGAATGGAAGCCAAAGATTCAACTTCATCTCAGAAGTAGAGGCTTATTTCGAATAACCATGGAAACGGAAGTTGAACCAACATCGGCAATGGAGAAAACAAGATATTTCAATCGCATGGATGAGGCCTTCGGCATCCTATGCTTATCTATTTCTCCGGAATTGCTATTTCATGTTGAATCATGTTCAACTCCAAATGAAGTATGGAAAATTTTGGAAGGATTGTTTGGAAAACAGGATGAAATGCAAGGTCACATTCTCGAAAATGAGTTAAACTCATTAGATCTGAGAAATTTTGAGAACATTCAAGATTTTTTCACAAGGTATAAAGCCTTGTTGGTTCAGCTGAAAGGATGCGGGATCGACAAATCCAAGCAAGAAAATCAATTCATTCTTTCCATTTTATCAAAACTTGGTCCAGAGTATGCCGTGTTCGTCTCTACATTCCACACAGTCAGATCTGCAACTGGTGCATCTTGGAAGATGCCCTCACTGGATTCTTTTATTCAGTCTTTGATGCATGAGCAAGATAAGCTCATCAAAATGGGCACACTTAAAAATTCCAAAGCGCATGCACTTACTGTGCATGCAAAAGGAAAGGAAAATTCCAAAGACCATCAGAAAGGAAAAGGGAAGAAGGATCCTGATCCAAGAAAGGGAGGAAATCCCAAACCCTCTGATGGATCATCTGGTATAAAGGAAAGGAAAGGAATGAAAGGGCAATCAATGTGCAATTATTGCCATCGTGGTTTTCATCCTGAATCTGCATGCATGAAGAAGACTATAGATCTTATGGCGCAGACACTCCAGTAGCACAATCTTGGAGACCACATTCCTGAGAATGCCAAGAAGAAGTCTGGAGAAAAAGCACCAGATCCAAGAGGTAATGGGCATGCTTTGATTGCTCTTCATTCTGCACCACAAGAATGGATCATCGATTCAGGAGCTTCACATCATATGGCTTCTTCAAAGGAATCATTTTCTTCTCTACATGCATACTCAGGTCCTCCCATTCTCATGGGGGATAATTCTGTAGTTGCAGCAACTAGACAAGGAAGAGTGCAATTCGAAGATGGAAGTTTTGAAAATGTCTTGCATATTCCAAGGCTTTCTGTGAATCTTCTCTCAGTGTATCAGATGACACACACAGGCAGCGGAAGGAAAGTGGAATTTACCCCAGATTCTGTGAGCATTTATGACATGCAAACCAATTTGAAGATTGCATCTGGCAAGGTAAATGATCAATCTCGTTTGTATACATTTTCTGATTGTGTTCCTCAATCAGATTCTATTTTGCTACTTACGCATGCAAATGAAGAAAGTAGGATTTGGAACGAAAGATTTGGGCACTTGAATTTCAGATATATGCAACAGCTTAGTAAGCAAGGGATGGTCAAAGGATTGCCAACCATTGAATTTTCAGATGATGTTTGTAATGGATGTGCTCTTGGAAAGCATCCATAAGACAAATTCGAGAAGGGGCATGCATGGAGAGCCTCTTCACCTTTGGAACTTGTACACAGTGATCTCATGGGTCCATTTCCGGTGCTTTCAATGAGCAAAGCAAGATATGTGTTGTCATTTATAGATTATTACACGAGATTCACTTGGGTTTACTTCTTGAAACTCAAGTCTGAAGTTTTTCAACATCTAAAGATTTTCAAAGCGCATGCAGAAAATCAGTCTGGAAAATGCATCAAGATACTCCGTACAGATAATGGGACGGAATATGTCAAAAAATATATCAAGAATCTTTGTAATGAAGCAGGCATACAGTTGCAGCATACGGTTCCTTACATTCCACAGCAAAATGGCGTCGCTGAAAGGAAAAATCGATCTTTGAAAGAGATGGCTAATTGCATGTTGCATGCAAGATCTCTTCCGTCGAAATTGTGGGCTGAAGCTATCAATTGTGCCTCATACATCCAGAACAGATCTCCTCATAAATCTGTTACTGGGAAAACACCTTTTGAGGCTTGGACTGGCATGCAACCTGAAGTTAGTCATTTCCGCATTTTTGGATCTCGAGCATGGGCCCGCATTCCTCCAGAGAAGAGAAAGGCTTTGGAGCCTCAAAGCAAAGCATGCATGTTTGTTGGATATTCTGATGAAGTCAAAGGGTACAGATTGCTTGATATCCACACTGAAGAGCTCTTTATTGAAAGGAGTGTAAAGTTTGACGAAGATATTTCGCATGCACCAGCAAATGAACTTGTTACCAAGGTTCCATCACCACTCATTGATGAGTATGCAGACGAAACTTCAGATCAGCATTCTGATGAAGATGAGTCTTTTCCTGTGACCCCTGTTAGACAACCAGTTGTTGAACATCGAGATCATACTTCTGCATGTAGTTCGGAAGATTCTCGACCACCTTCAACACAAAAATGGTGCAGCATGAGTGATATCCTTGACGATCCTACCTCCATCCCTTTGTTTGAGGAAGATCCGCAAGCACTCTTAGCTATGGAGCCATCCATGCCCATGCATGCTTATATGATGCATGGATCTGATCCACAAACTTATGCAGAAGCAAATGGGCATCCTGAATGGGAAGTCGCCATGGATGAGGAATATAACTCTCTCATTGAGAACCAGACTTGGGATTTGGTTCCGCTACCTTCAAATCGCAAACTTGTGAGATGCAAGTGGGTTTACCGGACCAAGAAAGCATCAAATGGCCAAGTTAGTCGATATAAGGCACGATTGGTAGCAAAAGGTTTTCAGCAAGTACATGGTGTTGACTATGATGAGACTTTTGCTCCAGTGGCAAAAATGGATTCCATTTGGCTAGCTCTCTCCATTGCAGCAGCAAGAGGATGGGAGGTGCATCATATGGATGTGAAGAATGCCTTTCTTCATGGTGATCTCGAGGAGGAAATCTACATGGAGCAGCCACCAGGATACATGCACAATTCATCTCTGGTATGCAAACTAAAGAAGTCTCTCTATGGCCTCAAGCAGGCACCTAGAGCATGGTATACAAAGATGGATTCTTATTTGTTATCTCAAAATTTTGTACGCTGCAAATCTGATTCCAATGTTTATTTTCTGAAGAAAATTGACTCCTTGTTGATCATAGTACTCTACGTAGATGATCTTTTTTAACAGGTAGTTCAGCTTTTGTTATTACTAACATCAAAACTGCATTGCATAAGCAGTTTTCTATGACAGACATGGGCTTTCTAAATTTCTTCCTTGGACTAGAGATCCATCAGAGTGATTCTGGCATTACCATTTCTCAACCAAAATATGCCAGAGATATTTTGGCACGATTTCACATGGGTGACTGCAAGCCAGCAGCCACACCTTTTGTTATCAGGGATAAAGCTTGAGAATGACAGAGACACACCATTGGTTGATTGCACATTGTACCGCCAACTTGTGGGAAGTCTTCTTTATCTCACTCACTCCCGTCCTGATCTCTCCTATGCTGTCAGAGCAGTTTCCAGATACATGCAGGAGCCACATGAGTTACATTGGAACGCTGCAAAGCGCATCCTTCGATATGTCCAGGGGACAATCACCTATGGGATTCATTATGCAGCCAATTGTCCATTGAATCTCATCGGGTTCACAGATTCATACTGGGCTGGCGACACCATTGATCGCAAGTCTACTTCCGGTTATGTACTTACTTTGGGATCCGGCCCAATTTGTTGGTCAAGCAAAAAGCAGGCTGCCATTGCTTTATCATCAGCAGAGGCCGAGTATCGAGGAGTAGTCAATGCCACTATTCAGGCAATTTGGCTACAACATTTCCTATCTAAGCTTGGGATCAGTGTCCATCATCCAACTGTCATCTGGTGCGATAATCAAAGTACGCTAAAGTTTTGCAGAGATCCAGTGCAGCGGCAGCGGACCAAACACATCGAGATCCACATGCACTTCATTAGAGAACTCATTCATGATGGGATCATCGATCTTCAGTACTGTCCTAGTTCCGAGCAGATCGTTGATATCTTCACCAAGACTTTCCCTGAGCAGAAGTTTCGATTCCTGCGAGATCGTCTCGGGGTGAAGGACACGACTGCATAGCAGTTGTCTTTTCTCTACTTTGCATTATATTTTGAGGGGGGGTTTTCTTCCCACTGGGTTTTCCCTCTTTCCTCCTTTTTTTTAATGCATTGTATATGGGTACCTAAAATGGCCGTGTTGCCGGGACTCATTCATTTCGCATCACACTCACCTAAGTTATGCTTAAGGGGGGGTGTTGGTGTACATGCACTTAAAATAGCTGTGTTGGTGTACATGCACCTAGATTAGCTCCAGTTAACTTACTGCTTGCATGTGATGTGCACTTGCTTAGTTAAGTTAACTTATTTCTTGCATGTGGCACATGTACATATTAACATAAGATAAAGCACACTTAGCTTTAGTTAGCTTTAGTTATTGCATGTACAACTAAGCTTAACTTAGTTGCTTTTATGTATTTATTCCAAAAACTATTATTGTAGAATCAATTTCATTCTATTCTCAATTCTTGTTCGCTTCCTTCCTTCTTTTGCAAGCTTGTTTATTGTTTTGCAGATATAGATTCTTGTTTCCAAAAAATCTCACAATTTTATGTGTATCCTTGCTCAGCTCTTATCCATAAAATAATCGAACAGATTCCTGGAATAATTTTGACAAAAGTGAAAGGAAGGCATAAGATTTCAAATGAATATTGCAATCTTTGAAAAGAAGCGATGACGTCTATGAAAGTACAGAAAAATAGAATGCAGATTTATGAAAAGTAGAGAAAAATATAATGCAAATGAAATAATAATGTATACCTGGAATTAAAAGAAGCCATTACCCATTGAATCTGGGAAATAATTTGCTGGAAAATATAACACAGACTGACTCATACCCACAGGCTCACGCACTCACACAGACACGCATACTCACAGGAAAGAAGATGGGAAATATAACATAACCAACACGACTTACAGAGAGTCACCAATACTCGCAGGAATACGCATACCCACATGCACAAATTTATCAGACAAACATCTCAGACCACAAACATGTGCAGACTTCGTGCACAAACATATCAGACCACATAGAAATATCAGACCAATTTGCAGATTTCTGTGGGCTTCTTATGGCTCGTTTCTTACTATGGATATATTAGCCTCTGAATTGAAAATGAAACATTATGATATTTTATATTATTTAACTTTTTAAAATAATAATAAAATTTTAATTATGTTTTAATTTTTTATTAAATTTATATTAAATTAATTTTATTTAGAAATAATGTCTTTATGAGAAAAATAGTTTATTATCATTTCATAATACGAATTTTTTTTTTTTTTTTTAATCAAAAAACAAAGAAAACATACCTATATAATTATTTTTAAACTTGTCTCTAACATGATTTACAGATTGTCTTTGGAGTCTGGAAAGTATACAGTTTGAAGGGATGTACTGAATGTGATAAATCTGATATATGGGTAACCAAAGGTTGGTCTTAGTGGATGTTAACCATCATCATCATCAACACAAATTCTATAAACCATTTATTATTTTTACATTACTTCAATATGGTTACCATGATCTTAAAAAAATGGATGTCATTTATTTTTCATAACAATTTGGGTCTTATTTTATAAGACAACATTATGATCATAACATTTCAAAGAAAGGAAAAAAGTCCTCTAGAGAAAGAGCTAAGCTTGAGTGGTTAACTATCCACTTTTGGTATGGATGTTGGCCTATTTTTAAAATACAATTTTAACTGCATGCATTTTTATGTTCAAAATATTAAAAATTAGTAAGGAAACACAAACATTATTGAACACAAGCTCAAAACTTAAAATTATATTAATAATTTTAATTGAAGAACAAGATTGGTAATAAAATTATATTAAAACTTAACTTTAAATGATTTAATTATAAATTTTTAAAATAAAATATTTACATTATTGTTAAATTTGCTAAATTAAATAATGTTATTTTAAAAATTTAAAATGCATTTTAAATTAAATTATCTCGTTTTTAAAAATTTAAATTATGTTTTTGATTTTTGATTTATTAAATTATTCTTATAAAATATATTTTTAATTTATTTATATTTGAATTTACTAAATTGTTAATTGAGTTTTTCTAATATGTCTATATTTTAAAATAAAAAATGATTATGTATATATTTTTAAATTATATATATATATATATATATATATATATATATATATATATATATATATATTTATTTTGTGAATAGTAATAATTTATTGTATACAAGCTCATTGGGCATCTCAATTGGTGACCTATTTGTTAGGAATTATTATGTAAACCATGTAGATCTAATGGTTAAGATCATGCCTTTCCTATGAAAATGTCACAAGGTATAATGGGTATTGGCATGTAACATAATCCAACAAAAATACTAGAATCTAATGGGAATTAGAAGTGTGTGTAACAAAACCTTGCAACAACACTACACTCCAATAATGGGTATGAGAAGCGTGTAAAATAATCCAACAACAACGAGTTTTTTTGGGGTGGAAATACACTAGTGAACACACTAGGAGGGTAGAGACATGGCCTACCATAGTTGCACACACCTAATAGTGATACATATGGTCTTGGTGTGGAGGAATTATAGGTTTTTTTTGAAGATCCATAAAATATCCTCAACAACCAATATTGACCATGAAATTCACCCAAGAACAAAAAGAATTCTTAGAGGAGAGGGGTATGACCCAAGCAAAGACCAAAATGTTTGGAAATGTTAAAAATCTGCAACAATTCAGTAAAATAAAATAAATCAATTTAACAATATCCTACATAACTGCAACTACTTTAAGTTGATAGTGAGTGATCTTGAATCCTTGAGTGAAATGGAAAAAAAAATGATTAAAGAGTTGTTGGCATTCATTAAATACTAATGGAGATTTTTTTTTTGAATAAACATAAATATGAGTACCATGTTTGCCAGCTAGAATTTTTAGAGTAGTAAAATAAAGCATACTATCAACCTAACTCAAATAAGAAAAATATAATATAATTGCTATTAAATCATATTGTTTTGGAAATATATAATTCTAATGCAACTAATGGCTTCTTGTGTGCCCTCCTCTTTTGGTCAAAATATGCTTTGGAAGTGAAAGCATAAGAAGAAATAAGGAGAGATGGAGTATTGAAAAAATGGCCTCATGTAAGATATCAAATTCCATCATGAAAAATCATTAATCAATCCAAAATTAGACTAGATAATGGATAAAAATCATAGATTTATTTATATGTGCTTTTTAGTTGATAATTTATAAAAGAAATATAACAATAATATATATATATATATATATATATATATATATATATTATCGACAGGATACACTTTAATGTTTTGATAAGGACTAACAATTGGGAAGGTTTAATGCACATTTTGCTTTGCTGGAATTGAAGTTATTTAATCAGGGCTCGAACTTTTACTTCCACCCAAGAACTATGTTTGTCCTTAATCCTAACTATTATACCCCAACTTTAATTAATGCACATACTCTTCTATCTAGTGAGACATGTAAGCAAGGAGAGGTGATGATATCATATCAATTTGAGATAAAAAGAATAGAATTTGTCACACATGTTTCTAGGGTATTTTTCCTCCTGATGGAGTAATATTATGGGAATGGACCTCGACACATCCTAATGCTCGTGTCCATTATTGGTTATAACTTTTTTCAAACGTAACCTTATATGTTTTTATGTATTCAATGGTGTCGATATAAATGATGTATGTCAATGTGCTTGAATCTTGCCTGAATTGACTTTGTGGATTATATATTAGAGTATCAAAAAAATTCACATGTAAGATTAAGATAAGATATGTCATATATATTATATCATTTTAACGTTTTATATTTTAATCAAACCCCAAAAATGTCCTTAAATTGTAATTCGTCAAATATTAGGAAATAGGCCTTAATAAAACTCCACAGTCCCACTAGAGTGAATGCATGGAAGTATATACTGAAATAAAAGAATTAGATTGTCCAATATTAACAAAAACATAAGGAAATTATCCATTTCCTCGTGTTTTTTTTCTAGAACATAAATTTATAGTGTATGATTATTTACATTAATCTATCGAGTGTCATACCCAATATGACTATGTATATTTAATAAAATTGTGGTTATACATCATGTAACTATATGAGATGTATAGTCGTACATATCACTATATATTTGAGAATTATATATCCCATCAAATTCAAACAAACCAAGATATAATTATTCAAATAAAGTTATATAAAAGAAATATACATCGAAACGTGAAATAGAAATACCACTTTAGAAAATTTTATGCTAAAGTTAAAACAAAATTAGGAAATTTGATGAATATTCTCACTGTCTTCCCGTGCTATAAATCTAGAACTCTAATTCTCTCATTAAGTTTTCACTTGATTTAACTATTACTAGATGATATGACTGACATTCCTATGTTTCATTTCCCTTAGTATTATCTATACAAATATTCTTATATGCCATTAGTGGCCTCTATGAAGATTTCAATGTTTGAAATGGTCCCCAATTTGTCTTCCCTTGGATTTTACTTTTCGAATATACTAAATGCACCTACTTATCATACATAATAAAAAATTATGTGTGTTCAACATATAAGGAGAATTACGTGTGTTCAACATATAAGGAGAAGTAGACATTGAAATGTAAGTAAAACACATAATAGTTTCCCCTTAAACTTCTACGGAAGAAACAAAATAACATGGATCCTTTACTTTTTTGTTTGAAGAAAAGATATGGTTTTGTAATTCTATCCTTGACGTATCAACTTTGTTCATGTTCACACTCTTCATGACTCTCTACATATTTAGTTTATGATTCCAATGAAATGAAAGAAATATGAGACAAGGAACCCCGAGAGTAGGAAGCCAAAGAGTAACTTTTTCCTATAGAGTTTGGTTCTCACAAAGTATGAGTTTATTTCTTGATTTATGAAGTTTATGGCCACTCCAATTGTTCTTCATAAGAAAATATTCATATGTTTGGAATTAATCTGTATGTCCAAGTTGGTCATTAAACTCACCTGCAAATGGAATCTTCTCGGTATGTGCTTAATGTCTAATCCATTCAAAACTCAAAGGATTATTCCTCATTGGTATGTTCTTGTCCATGTCAATTTTTGGTTTGTTACAAGTCTCTAACAATTGCATCCTTATCTTTGGGAATTTACTCTTATATCTCAACTTGAATATTTTGAATTTACAATACAAAAAGTATAAGAGCTAGCCCAAGAATCATAGTACTTCAATCTAACACAAATTAAAATCTACTAATAAAATGCAATTTCAACTAATTTCATGTCCAAGGTTAATATAAACATATAAAATTTAAGGATTTACACATGTTATCATTCCAAAAATAAGCTAAACCACTTCAATATCGAAATGAATGAAATCTATGAGATGCCATTCCATTGCATCATCTGATAAACAATATTTCTTCCACGAAAAATATCTTGGACATAAAATTATTCAAATAATAATTACAAATTATAGTGTCTTAACATACATTCTTAGCTAACTATTTTCCCAGCAAATAATGATTTCAACAAACATCCCACACATTTCTTTCCTATTTAACCTTGTAACTAATTTTCAAACAATATGGAACATATAGGAAATATATTTATAACACTAAATATCTATTATATTTCTCAAAGGTGACATGAATTCCTAAATGTGAAATGCCCACCACGCATCAAATTTTTTTTATTGAAATTATTTTAATGATCCATTTTCACCATATGCATAAAATTGTTGTGTAACAACATATAAATTACATTTTAGTAAAATATAAATTACATTTTAGTAAAATAAAAGATTTATTTATGTAATAAAATATAAGATGAAAATTTCATTTAGTTAAGAGACGAAATTATAATAATAAGAGAAGATGTTTGGTTTTATATATGGGATAAAAGATAAATATAAAAAAAAAGTATATAATATTTATTGTTGAAAAATTAGGTAATGATTATAAGGGATATAGATTCTTGGAAATATTATGAATAATGAAATTCAACTTTTCATCATAGATAAAATATACAATTGTTTCTTATTATCTAAAATCATTTGATTGGGACATAAGAGAAGAATTTAACAACCTAATATCTAGATATATATAGTAGAAGTAAAAGTATATTTCTTGTAAACTTAACTAATGAACTAAATTAAATGTTTATAGACATCAATCCATGATAAACATAAAAAGAATTTTTTAAATTTTTAAAAAAATCATAAAACATAACTAGACTATAACTTTATTTTAAATTATTATTATTATTTATAAAAAGAACTATATATGATTTAAAAATGATTTGTAACCATCGATATTCATGCCCACATTACCATGGAAATTCATAACTTGTAAATAGATTTTGTTACATAGCATCTCTCTCTCTTTCTTGTCAGCCTTAGTCCTTTTCTCTCTTCCCCTCTTTCTTCCCCTCACACTCTCTCAATATTTTCACCCCACACTCTCTACCTTACCATGTCTACATAAATTTATACACCACTCCTTCTCCTTTTCCCTCCAGCTCCCCTTCCTCCTCCTCTCTCTCTCATTCAAATTCTCAGCATAAGTCTATCTCTCCCCCATCCCTCTCTCTATTCACCTTGATGCCCCTTTCTTCTCGTCCTCTCTCCCTATCACTCTCTTAAACACTGTATCTTTCTTTCTCCCCACAATTCCCCATTCCTCCCTCCACCACCCTGCCCCCCCCAAAAAAAAAATATCTTTCTTAACCCTACCTTTTTCTCCCCACAATTCCCCATTACTCTCTCCACCACCCCACCCCCAACACTCTCTTTATTATCCCCCCTTATCCCTTTATTTTTGTTATTATATCCCTCTCTCTCTCTCTATCTTTCTACCCTTAACTCTCTTCCCCCCCCATTCTTCCTTCTCTCTTTAATATTCATTCTTCAGCTCACATTCTCTCCCTCTTTGCACCTGAAGTTGTCACCGTTCCTCGCACTTTCCATCTCTCTTTCTCGCTCAACATAGTTACCGATCAAATAAGTAATTGAAATGATACCTACCTTTTTGAGGTAGAAAATAAAACACGCAATTTTGAAGAGTAACGTTGTAGAATCACCCTTTTTTTTAGAGAATTTTTTTGACACTTTAATTTTTTTAATTTTTTAATTTTTATGTTTTAATGTGATGATTTTCATGTCAATTTTGAATAGTGATTCTCCATAATCACCCACTCTTTTTTAGAGGGTTGATTTTGACACTATACATTTTCTAATGTCTTCTTCTTCCGTGAGATGTTTATTTTTAAGTGCATTATGTTCTTGTTTTTATATTTTTTAATTATATATAAAAAAATTGTAATGAAATCTTGATTTTTCATATAGTTAAAAATAAAAAAAAGGGCTGTAATATTCCCGATTAGCCCAAACTAATGGGAATATTCTATTTTGCCTTGTTTTGTTTTGCATTTCATGTTGGTGAATAGAATGTAAAGGAGGACATGTAAAACTCTTGAAAATAACAAAATAAATGAATGCCCATTGTGAACATGGCTAAATCTAGGCCATATTATAAAACACACTTGAGTGTGAAAGAGGTTGATCACTTGAAAAAGTCAACCATGGCCATATCTACAATGCATTCTAGATGCATTGAACCTCCTTGAGGCACAACACAGTTCTATATGGAGGTTCTACATGTGAAAGGGGCTAAACTAATGAAGTGGTTTAGGGTTTGACAACACTCCAATCTTATAAAAGGAAGAGGAGAGAAGCATGAAAGGGGTTGTTGAAGATTATTGTTTTCTGAAGGCATTGTCTGTTGAGACATTCCTCATTGGGGGTTTTCCTGTTTAAGAATCCCACCTCCTTCCTTGAGCAGCTCTTGGAGGAGACTTGCTCCATCTTGTCCACTATCAGGCTTGAGCCAAGCTTCACCTTACACCTACAGTGTTGATCCTGTTGAGGGTTGGGTTGTCCTTGTGAGTTGCAGCAAGTCGAAGATACTAGATCTTCTCAGATCTAGATTTTACTAGTGTCTCTTCTCAGTGAGTGTGTATTTTAACCTCCTCGAAGAGTGCATTAGATAATTGAGCTTTAGATCCAGACCTTAGCATCAGGCCAAATCATTCTCAGAGCCTACAGCACATTTCCTCTCCCTAGACTGCGTTATTTGCAAAGGAGAAGTTGTAGGGTGTTTTGTCTGCATTTTGGAGGAGAGATCTCCGATGTTAGGATTATTCCTCTCACTGTGGTGATCCATGGATGGGCCATCCAATCCATGCTTGTTTCAGATCTGATATGCTCTTTTGTTATATGATTCAAAAATTTCTAAACATTTCTGTATAGATGAGCTTTTCTTATACACAGATCTGAATTAGATCTATATTTTTATATACATATCTGATTTAGATTTGAGTATTAATAAACTTATACTTCAACACATTAAAATAACGCTGTCAAGTTTATGCAGACTTTTCTTATGGCTATACCACCTCATTTCTGAGGATTTCTCCTATATTGTCTTATTTTTTCTCTTCTACAATGCATGGGCTGTAATATACATCTGATTTACTATTATACATCTAATATTTGTACTCCCATATCAACTTACTACTTAGCTTCAGTGGATCTGCGTTATTTCTAAAATATTCCTTTGCATATAGCTACAACCCCTCTCCTTGGGTGATTTTTAGCTAGAATAGTTTTTGGGAGATCTGTTTAACCCACCTATTCTAATTTTTTTTTCCCCTCATTTTGGATTTAGATATTAGATGAGCTAATATAAGGGAGCCAGGAGCTGCAAAATCATTTCGGTGCACTGAATTCTCAGGAATGTGTTCTTTCAGCAGGCTTGCTGTGTGATTCCCATTTTTGGGATATTACAATGGTATCAGAGCAACACCAAGTTTCAGAAATTGAAGCCATCAAAGTAGAAGCGCTGCATTTTGAAGGTAAAGCATATGCTTGGTGGTTGTTTGAATCCTTTTCCTTAAGAAATGAAAATACACCTACTTATGCAAGGTTTATTGAAAGGTTAGTTGAAAGGTTTGATGAAGCTTCATGTGTAGAATCTTTTATTGAAACTATCAAACCATATTCAACAAATATTTTGCATGAGTTGGAAGGGTCTATGAATCCAACTCCATTTCTAAAAACCATGGAAGAAGGTGTAAGTTTGTTGGATGCCTTGCCAAGGACAAGATCTCCATTGGATGAAGAGATCTCTTCTCAAGAGAAAGGCATGAAGATTCCTAATTCAATAGATGACCAATATCTAAGGTATTTTATTGATGATGAGGAAACTTCAACTATTGAAGAGGAGGAGGGGAAGGCATGAGATGATAACGCAGTCACAATAAAAGCACCTCAAGCACCTCTTGATTGGAGGAAAACTAAAGTGTTCTCTCAACTATGGGCAACATTTGCATACTTGGCTAAGGAGGGAGCCTTGGGAGAAGCTAGCACAGTGTAGAGAATCTCTCATGAATTCAGAAGAGAGGTGAGCAATTTCCTGAAAGGGGCATTGCTATCTTCCACTCAGTTATCTGCGTTGAGAAAGGAGTAATCAGAAGTCTATGATGGCATGGACATGAGGACACATGGCAACTCCATATCTTTGGCGCAACCCATGGTACCTTCATTCAAAAAAGTGATTTCTGAGCATGAGAAGAGGATGTTAACACTCTTGCATGCATGGGCCAAATTAAGGAAGTATTGGAAGACAAGGAAATTCTGAGGGGAAGTTGATTTCCATCTGCTTCAATCTTTTCTTGGTCAAGGTCAGCGGCAAAAGAGGCAGCAAAAGGAAGATTATACTGCTCCAAAATGTGATTTTGAAAACAAGCATGTCAAAGAGGAGAGCCATGATATGACAGGGGCTGCATTTCAGACCTCTATAGTGTTGTCATTTTTGGGAAGCCTAGATCCCTATTGGGATTCCCAACTAATGATGGAATACTCCAAGGACCTTTTCAGATGCTAGGTTCTTGATGGGAAGGTAGTGGATGGGAGGTATAAGGTAGTTGAGGGGGTCATTTATTTCCATGACCTTATCTATTTGGTTAGAGACTCCAAGCTCAAGGAGAAACTACTAAATGAAACCTATGAGATCTTTCTTTCCAAACCCACTGGTGTCATTAGAACATATCATACTATCTTAGATGGATTCATGTCGGAAGGTTTCAAGGAAGAGGTGCACTCTCATATGAAGAAGTGCATGGATTATTTGTTATATAAGGAGGAATATAGCTCTTGTGAAGAGCCATCATTCACACCTCTTTACTCATTGAGTGTGAGAAGGAAATCATACATGAGTTACCTCACTGATGTAAAACAAGTATATGGGGAACCTTTTCTTTCTGAATATTATGATTTATCTCCTATATGCTTATTTTTTTCTAACACTCATGTGCAAGACATTGCTCCAAGAGGTGACACTATCTATGATGGGTTTCGTGGGCCACTGAAGGCCATGAACTATGTTGATGCAGGTCATTCCTTGGAGGATCTTGGAAAGTTATTATGTTCTTCATAGTGTGATTCTTTTACACCAACTATGATGCACCTTCTCCAAGCTTTCAAGAGGGATGGGGTGGCAAACAAGTGTTAGGGGAGGCACTTGTCATCTCTTATTCTATGGTAGTTAAGGGTAAAAATGCACTGGTTGCACATGAGGGAACATCTTCCTTCTCCTTTATCATACATGGCAGCTAGCATGTTTCTAATAATGATTCCATATGTTGGAAATATTCTTACTCTTGGGAACATGGTTGGAGGAGAGGCACATTGGTGGGATGTGTCCTTAGGGGAAGGAGTTCCCCACTCTTTTTGCACTGCATGCTTCAATGGGAGCATGAGATATTGTATGGTTACTATGATAGATCACTTGTATCTTTGTAGATTGAACCATATTTTTGTTGGGGACATGCCTCTAATATGTATTGGGGAGGATTTTTTCTATGGATTGCCAAGCTGGGAGGTGATCCACTTCATTTGGATGATAGCATGGATACGGGAGTCTTTCATGAATAATGAAATGCCCCATGATTGTAATCACTTCTATCTTGAGGAGGCCATGGATCAATAATAAGGTTGCCATAACAACCTTCCATTCTTTCATGATGAGAGCCATTGGGCTTACTCACCAAAGGCCAACTTGCACATTGGGAAGGGACCATTGGAAGACAAAACTATTGCAGAAATTTTGAAACAATGGTGGAGACTATGGGATGAGGAGGCCACAAGAGAGGAAGGGGAGATTTTGTAGCGCTCACCTTATCATTTGCTTTAGAACAAGAAACATCTCAGAGGGGAGGACTGTAATATTCCCAATTAGCCCAAGCTATTGGGAATATTCTATTTTGCCTTGTTTTATTTTGCATTTCAAGTTGGTGAATAAAATGTAAAGGAGGACATGTAAAACTACTGAAAATAACAAAATAAATCAATGCCCAATGTGAACATGGCTAAATCTGAGCCATTTTATAAAACACACTTGAGTGTGAAAGCGGTTGATCACTCAACCAAGTCAACCATGAGCATATCTATAGCGCAGTCTAGATGCATTGAACCTCCTTGAGGCACAACACAGTTCTAGATGGAGGTTCTACATGTGAAAGGGGCTAAACTAATGAAGTGGTTTAGGGTTTGACAAGAATCCAATATTATAAAAGGGAGAGGAGAGTAGCATGAAAGGTGTTGTTGAAGATTATTATTTTCTAAAGGCATTGTCTACTGAGACATTCCTCATTAGGGGTTTTCCTGTTTAGGAATCCCACCTCCTTCCTTGAGCAGCTCTTGGAGGATACTTGTTCCATCTTGTCCACTATCAGGCTTGGGCCAAGGTTCACCTTACACCTACAGTGTTGATCGTGTTGAGGGTTGGGTTGTCCTTATGAGTTGTAGCAAGTAGAAGATACTAGGTTTGCTCAGATCTAGATTTTACTAGTGCCTCTTCTCAGTGAGTGTGTCTTTTAACCTCCTGGAAGAGTGCATTAGTTGATTGAGATTTAGATCTAGACCTCAGCATCGGGCCAAATCATTTTTAGAGCCTACAACGCAGTTCCTCTCCCTAGACTGCGTTATTTGCAAAGGAGAAGTTGTAGGGTGTTTTGTTTGCATTTTGGAGGAGAGATCTCCGATATTAGGATTATTCCTCTCACTGTGGTGATCCATGGATTGGCCACCCAATCCATTCTTGTTTAAGATATGATCTATTGTTCTGTTATATGACTTAGAAATTTTTGAACATTTATGTAGATCTGCAACTCTAGATCTTAGATCTACTCTTTGTGCTTCATGTTTTGCACAAAACCTCAAGGGGAATGTATAGATGAGCTTTTCTTGTACACAGATCCGAATTAGATCTATCTTTTAATGCACAGATCTGATCTAGATCTGAGTATTAATAAACTGATACTTCATCACATTAAAATAATGCTGTCAAGTTTATGCAGACTTTTCTTATGGTTGTAGCACCTCATTTCTGAGGATTTCTCCTGTATTGTCTTATTATTTCTCTTGTACAATGTAACGGCTGTAATATACATATGATTTACTATTATAAATCTGATATTTTAACTCCCATATCATCTTATTTCTTAGCTTCAGTGGATCTATGTTATTTCTGAAGCAGTCCTTTGCATATAGCTGCAGCCCCTCTCTTTGGGTCATTTTCAGCTAGACTAGTTTGTGGGAGATTTGTTTAACCCACCTAGTCTGATTTGTTTTTTCCCTCCTTTTGGATTTAGATCTTAGATGAGCTTATCTAAGGGATCCAAGAGCTGTAAACTCATTTCAGTGCACTGAATTCTCAGGAGTGCGTTATTTCAGCAAGATTTTTGTGTGATTCCCATGTATCACAGTGTCTGGACAGAATAGAGGAGAAGGATTCATTCTACGTACCAGGAAAACCACAGATAACTGAACACTAAAGAGAAATAGCCAGGCAAGGAGGGATTTCCAGCCTGTCGATGGTGGAACGAAAGCCGTCTATGCACGTCGAGAAAAATCTAAAACTCTGAAAGGCTTGAGAGAAATAAAACAAGATGAAAGGAGCGAGAAGAACTGTAATGAATCCTGGGGCAATGAAGGGTTAATAATGGGAAATAGAAACCCTAGAAAAAAATCGACAAACGTACGTGCAAGGATGGGTACATTAACACTTCAGCGACCCCGTGCTTTATGAAATCCCAAGGGGGATTACAAGAATCAAGCTGAGCCGTAACCATGATCCCAGACTGTAAGTTTTAATATTATTTAATTTCGTTCTAGTGTACCTGGAAAGCAGATTTCCGGCAAACTCATGAGTGTATCCCTACTCAAATGACCCTTCTTATTCTTTCCTCCAACTGGTGATGAAACGTGTCTTCTTGCTCAGGAGCAGTGGTACAGTTATTGAAACGAGCCGTTCCAGTCCTGAACCATAACCACGTCAACCTGAAGTCCATAAGCTTGTGGCGAAAGAGGGAGGGACGCGTGCACCCGTCCCAACCCAAAAGATGGATTTTTTTTGGTTGTACCAACTCCTTCATCTTTCTGCACGCAACACTGTCATAACACAAAAACCGTCATTAACATATAAACTTGGAACAAAAAAACTTCGATAGCTGGGAGCACATGAAATTGAATAGGATAGATCGCGTGGGTTAGGGTTTGACTAATATTATGGTTACATGAATACCCCAACGATCGGTAGTTGGGACCGTAATTATATGTGGGGGCGAACATGCTATCGATTTAGTGATAGATAGGTATAAGGTAAATTGCAAAATCGTTGATCATACATGTGTATACAAACATGTATCACCGATATACATGGTGATAAATATATATAACCATTATGTAATACCCTAGATCATTTCCTATGACCGTGGCCTATTGGTTCACGATTTTGATATATATATATGAATGTCTAAAGTGGACTATTGTGTCACTATTTATATATATATAAGAGTGCCTAAAAGGGATTATTATTATTATCCCAATTTTGTATATAGAATTTTGATATAAGAATGTTTAAAATGATAATTGTAAAGGTTCTACTATAATAAATAAATTAAAAAGGTTTACTACCTCGTGATCCTAATTAAAGTTCAAATGGGTTGAGAAGGAAGAAAACCTAGAATAAATTAGTAGGATAGATGGGCAAAGGCACAGAAAGAAAAAAAAAATTTTGGGAGGTGTGACAAGTGGTATCGGATCACCAGTTACAGAAAAATTTGGGCTGTCGTTATTGTGCTCACTGTTGTTACATGTTTTCTTTTTTGAGGAAAATTTTATTTTTATAAAAATTTTCTAATCTGTGTTATGAGTGTGTACAGTTGAAATGGCTGAAGGTGAAGGGATTTATGTGGATCTGCGGGATGATTTTGCTACACCAGATCCAAACGCTACGATGATGGCCATGTTGCACATATTACAACGAGAATTGGCTGAACTGAGAAGCCAGAATGACAGGTTGTCATCGGCCAGCAAGGAGCAGGAAAAGCTCATCAGAGAATTAACTTCCCGGAAAAGCCAAGAAGGCAAAGGTTCCAGAAAGAGAAAGATGGATGAGTCTGATGATGAGGAGGCTACTAGACAGTAGCATAAACAGAAAAAGGAATTGCAGGGAATATTCCGGAAGATAAAACCTCCCTCCTATGATGGGGAGAAAGAGGAGGATGCGGAAGCTTGGTTATTGAATATGATCAAGTATTTCCAGGTCTATGAATATGAAAGTAATCTGAAGGCTAGATTAGTTGTTTACCAGTTACAAGGAAAAGCTACGTTGTGGTGGGAGGAGACGAAAATGGTCCATGCCATTGATGAAAAGACAATTACTTGGGAAGACTTCCAGGTTAAGTTCAAAAACCGCTACTTAAATGAGCGTTACTATGATGAAAAAGCAAAATAATTTCATGAACTTAGGCTGGGACAACTCACTATTGATGAATTTGTTACTAAGTTCACAAATCCACTGAGATATGTACCCTATATAAGGGAAGAGAAGGCCAAAGTTTAGAGATTTTTAAATTGTTTGCCTATTGCATACAAAGAGAAAATTGAGTTTGACAACCCAAAAACTATGGATGAAGCTGTTAGAAAAGCCAGATTATGTTACCAACAGTTCAAAGGAAAAACTGAACAAGGGAAAAGCTGGGTACAGAAAAATGAATTCAAAGGCAGGAAACAAAAACCAACCTATTTGAAGAATTTTGGTAGAGATCATCAGCGGAAAAGGTTTAATAAACCCAGAGAAAGTCAAACTGCTCAATCCCAAGTGGCCTCAAAACAAATAGATGGAGACAGTAAAAAGGAAGGGACAGTCAGAATGAAAGAACCCTTGAAATGTTGGGGCTGTGGAGAACCCCATCTTTTGAGGGACTACCCTCATAGAAACCTTCACATGCTCATAAGGGATCGAGAGGCGACAACAGTAAATGATGTAGCCAGAAATATACCAACTATAAGTGTAGCCCTGGAAAATAGAAAAGCAGAACATCAAGCAACCATGGTGGAAATAGAGGGTAAGATTTCTGATTTATCTGTTACTGTTCTGATTGATCCAGGTGCTTCTTTAAGTTACATTAGTCCAAAAATTGTAGAAAAATGTAATCTTAAATCTGAGATATTTCAGCAATCATGGTTGGTACAGCTAGCCACTGGAACTAAGAGAAAGGTAACACATAAACTGCCTCACACAGAAATTAAGTTAAATGACTTTCAAACAGAGGTAAATTTGAATATTCTGCCCTTAGGGTCATATGATTTGTTGATAGGAATGGACTGGCTGGAAAAGAAGAAAGCCTTGATGAATTGCTAGGATAAGACTCTGCATTGTGTAGATGAGGAAGGGAAACCTTTTATTCTTAAAGGGAAACAAAAACCTATTTCCGTAAGACAAATTTCAGCCTTACAATTGAAAAGAGCAGCTAGGAAGGGATACCAAGTTTATGCAGTGCATGTAGAAGAAATAGAACAGAAAACTGAGGAAGAGTTACTGGATGCTGTACCAGTAATCAGATAATTTAAGGAAGTCTTTTCCAGGGAAATCCCTCATCTCCCCCCCAAAAGAGAGATTGATTTTTCAATCGATCTGGTACCAGGAGCAACACCTGTTTCCCAAGCACCTTACCGAATGAGTCCTCCTGAGCTCATGGAACTGAAAATGAAATTACAGAAATTGTTAGATAAAGGGTATATAAGACCAAGTGTGTTTCCTTGGGGAGCCCCGGTCCTATTTGTGAAAAAGAAAGATGGAACTTTTAGGATGTGTATTGACTATCGTCAACTGAACAAGTTGACCATTAAGAATAGATACCCTCTGCCCAGAATTGATAATATTTTTGATCAAGTGAGAGGAGCTTCAGTCTTTTCCAAGATTGACCTAAGAACTGGTTATCACCAGCTTAGAATTAAAGAAGAAGACATCAGCAAAACAACATTTCGAACCAGGCATGGGCATTACAAATTTGTAGTCCTACCTTTTGGTTTGACGAATGCCCCTGCCACATTTATGTGCCTGATGAACAGTGTGTTGAATAAGTATTTGGATAAGTTTGTTCTTGTGTTCATAGATGATATCTTAGTCTACTCCAAAAATGAGGATGAACATAAGGAACACCTGAGAATAGTGTTGCAGACATTAAAAGAAAACCAGCTATATGCCAAGTTTAGCAAATGCGAATTTTATAAAGATAAAATTCAATATCTGGGTCATATTATTTCTGAAAAAGGGTTGGCGGTTGACCCTGAAAAGATAAAAGCCATTAAAGAATTGCCAGTCCCAACTGATGTTTCAGCAGTAAGGTCATTTATGGGAATTTCAGGCTATTATCGCAGATTTGTGGAGAGATTTTCTGCTATAGCATATCCCATAACCTCCTTACAAAGAAAGGGTGTTAAATTTGTGTGGACTGAAAAATGCCAACACAGCTTTGAGCAATTAAAGCAAAAACTCATTACAGCCCCTATCCTGAAAATTGCAGATCGTGATAAGGAATTTGTGATATGTACAGATGCTTGTAGAGAGGGGTTGGGAGGAGTCCTATTGCAAGAAAATTCAGTTATTTCCTATGAGTCTAGAAAACTGAAAATTCATGAACAGAATTATAGTGCCTATGATTTAGAATTAGCAGCTGTTATCCATGTTTTGAAAATGTGGCGTCATTATCTTCTTGGGAAAAAGTTTACATTGATGACTGATCACATTAGTCTCAAATATTTCTTTTCCCAAACAGATCTGAATGCACGACAAGCCAGATGGCTGTCTTTTTTAAGTGAATTTGATATGGATATAAAGCATATCAAGGGAAAAGAGAATAAAGTTGCAGATGCATTAAGCAAGAGTGCTTGTCAGAATATAAACAACATTGGAAGTAGCACTTAGATCGAAATAGAAGCATTGGGGAGGAAAGCGGCAAGTCAGGATCAAAACTATGAAACACTCTTAGTGAAATTACAGAAAAAGGAGAAAACTGATTTCAATCAAAACCAACAAGGGCTGATCTATTATAAAAATAGGTTGTATGTTCCCCAAGTAGAGTCCTTGAAAAGAGAGATTCTGGATGAGTATCACAAACAGCGATATGCAGGACATCCAGGATATCAGAAAATGCTAACAGCACTGAAAAAGAAATTGTTCTGGGCATGAATGAAGAGAGATGTAGCAGAATATTTAAGTAGGTGCATGGAATGTCAATTAGTCAAAGTGGAGCATCAACATCCAGCAGGACTTTTGAACCCTTTGCCAATTGCAGAATGGAAATGGGATACAGTTTCCATGGAATTTATAACAGGATTACCTAAAAACAAGTATCAGCATGATTCTGTAATGGTAGTAGTAGATACTCCAACGAAAGCTGCCCATTTTATACCAGTAAAATCTACCTTTGGAACAGTTCAAGTAGAAAATGTTTTCCTGAAGGAGATAGTGAGGCTGCATGGAGTTCCCAAGGTAATTGTCTCAGATCGAGATGCTAAGTTTACAGCAGCGTTTTGGAAAGGATTGTTTGGAGGGATGGGTACTAAACTGAATTTTAGTACTGCCTATCACCCTCAAACTGATGGGCAAACAGAAAGGACTAATCAAATTTTGGAGGATATGTTGAGAATGTATGTGATGGATAGGCCATCAAAGTGGGAAGAGTATCTGCATTTAGCTGAGTTTGCCTATAATAATAGCTACCAATCCTCTATTAAGATGAGTCCGTTTGAGGCACTCTATGGGAGAAAGTGTCGTACTCCCTTGAGCTGGAGTCAACCAGAGGATAAACTGGTGTTGGGACCGGATGCACTACAAGAGATGGAAAGAATTGTCAAACAAATACAAAGAAATATCAAAATAGCACAAGATCGCCAGAAGAGCTATGCTGATAAGAAAAGGGTGCACCGAGAATTTAAAGAAGGGGATCATGTGTATTTACGCATCAAACCCAAAAAGAGCACACTTTATGCTGGAAGTTGTGCAAAACTTGCTCCTAGATATTGTGGTCTCTTTGAAGTATTAGAAAGGGTGGGACCAGTGGCTTACAAGCTGGCCTTACCACCCCATGTTAGAGTGCATAATGTGTTTCATATTTCATTATTAAAAAAATATGTGCATGATGCTTCTCACATAGTTGATTGGAATGTTGTACAGGTGGAACCAGAAGGGGAGTTTCTGCCAGAACCGCTTCAAATATTGGAGCGGGAAGAAATTGAATTAAGAAACAGAACAGTGGCCAGAGTAAAGGTGCAGTGGAAGCACTTTACTGCTGAAGAAGCTACCTAGGAAAGGGAAGCTAAAATGATGGAAAAATATCCATTTTTGTTTAAGTGAACTCTAGTAGTCAAATAATAACACCGAGGATGGTGTTTATTTTAAGAGGGGGAATATGTAGCACCCCCAATTTATGTGTTGAAATTTTAAAGTTTGACATTTGAACTTTAATCCTAAGGGGAGTGGACCCCAAAGGATAAATAAATTGTGAATGTAATTCAATATTTTAGTTGAGGAAATAAATAAACTGTCTGGTGTGCATATGGACCAAGAATGAGATTTAGAGACCACTTGCCAAATCCATGATGATGGATAAGGCAATTATTCCCCTAAAATCCTTCAGAAATCCTTGAAAGGAATTATTTCTAATTTAGATTTTGAGGAAGAATCTAAATTTCCCCGATGATGAGGAAAGTAGTTGGGAAGAGGTGAAAAGCTGGAAAAGCTGAGGAAAAGCATAAAACAGCTTTAAAGAATCCAAAAAATGGGAAGCCTAGGCCAATAGGAAGAAAAGCATCCTACTATTCTGGATGCAGAATTAGAAACAGGCTTTGGGGAACTATTAGCTTAAATAAGCTGCTCCTAAATAGATCAGAGGTTGATCTGTGGTGGAGGTGGTCTCAGCTCGGGGGTGAGTTCTGGGAGAAAAATAGAACTCTACGGTTGGGAGGTTGGTCTACTGCATGAATGGTATGTTTTTAATTGAGATGCTTCATTTACTTAAACCAGTATGAATTGGCTACATATAAAAACAAATATTTATTTGATTGTAGATTTGTTATTAGTTTTACATTTAGCAGAATACACCATAAGGAGTGTACCGTTGGCATTATGCATTGTTGTAGAATCTCAATCTGTAGGGAAAAATCTTATAAAATCTCTAAGCCATAATTTGTTTAAATCTAAAGATACTTATCTCCATAGAATAATTTGATGATTCAGTTTTAATCTGCTTCTGTTTCATATAACAATGTTAATTTATGCATACATAGGATAGAGAAATCTAAAGCCCTTATACTATAGTGGAAATAGATCTATATGAATAAATTTTAACTGGGCATGCAAGAAACTAAAGTAGAAATGAATAAGTTTTGTAATCTTCATAGTTTTCTCCTAGTTAATTGGCTAGAGAGATTTCCCCCCCTAATAGATGAGCACAACATATGAAACCATATGTATTATAATTTTGGGAAATTAACATGACTCACAAAATGTAGATAAAAGAGTGAAAAAAACTAGTTATATTACGTGAACTCTGTTCTTCCTTGTACCTTGCTATAAACAAATAACAAAATAAAGAATAATATCTTTAAAGCAAGAGAATATAAACCAGTCCATTATAAGTGCGGGTATTGCACATGAATGACATACCAATGTGAGTACGATCTATAGTACATTTACTTCGTTTTAACTAACCCTGTTGTAACACAACTATAAAATACATGGGAGCGCCGAGTCAAAACATTACTACTTTTTGTTCATACGATTAAGTCACGACTTCAACTTCCGGTGGTGACAAATCGATTACAGATTTAAGTCCATTCTGGATGAACTATTAAACAAGAACGAAATCGAATATATATATATGTGGATATAAAGAAAAAGGTAACTATCAGAATTTCGAGATGGTTTAACTGATCAATTTCCAGACCGGAATGGGAAGTCAATGTATAAAAAAAAAAACAGTAGATAAAACATAGGTATAAACCCGAATTCTACATGCAGAAACAATCTTCGAGCTATAAGAAATACCGTAGCAGTTGCGATTAGAAAATAGAGGTAAAATGAAATACAGACGTAGTGAACTAATTATCCCCTGCAACATATAAACACTGAAGTTGTGAATATGATTGTTTACTTTTGTTATTAAAATAAGACGTCAAATTCATAACAGCGTTGTAGATTAATATCTAGGGTTTATATGTGTGAAAGACGAAATGAGATTTCACTTCGTGAATGAAAATCGAAACCACATAACCAGAGGACGAAGGGAGTATGTGTGTGAATAGATTTGGGAAAATTGCCAAGTACTCCGGTGCAAGTTTACTTAACCTGAACTCGGTAAGTCGACATGCGACCGACAGAGGAACGAACCCGAATGACAAACATCTTACAGTAGAAATGTTAATAAACAGAGTCTCCTCCAATTATTAAAGAGATACTAGCAGAGGATTAATGAAACCATAAAACCACGAAGGCCGAACCCCAGCACACTTACTGGAATAAATGGAAGGAAAAAAAAAGAGATATTAGACAACTGTAGCTACGCCTCCAAACACATTTTGAAGGATCGGTAAACGGGAAGCCTGCACACCAGGATCGCTGGAAATTTGAGTCAGTTATTTATATAACCCTGAAAAGAAAACCAACACTGTCGTGCCATAAAAAGACAGAGAAAATGGTAGACAAACATATTTAACAAGCAAGGAGTAGGGTAAATGTCAAACGAGAAAAGGACCTTCTGCCGTGAAGGAAATCTGCAGACATGAAACGATATTTCGTCTGAAGGAAGAGTAATAACGTCTTCCCGCGTAGTTCAGCAAACCCTTAATTAGTTATAAGGCGGAAACCGAAATACGTTAATCAAAAACCTGGAACATGTAACGCAGGTTGCGCAACAAACATGAAATGCATCATAAGAATCGCTTACGTGGAAAAAAAAAATGTATCACAGTGTCTGGACAGAATAGAGGAGAAGGATTCATTCTACGTACCAGGAAAACCACAGATAACTGAACGCTGAAGAGAAATAGCCAGGCAAGGAGGGATTTCTAGCCTGTCGACGGTGGAACGCAAGCCGGCTATGCACGTCCAGAAAAATCTGAAACTTCGAAAGGCTTGAGAGAAATAAAACAAGATGAAAGGGGCGAGAAGAACCGTAATGAATCCTAGGGCAATGAAGGGTTAATAATAGGAAATAGAAACCCTAGAACAAAATCGACAAACGTACGTGCAAGGATGGGCACATTAACACTTCAGCGACCCCGCGCTTTACGAAATCCCAAGGGGGATTACAAGAATCAAGCCGAGCCATGACCATGATACCAGACTGTAAGTTTTAATATTATTTAATTTCGTTCCGGTGTACCTGGCAAGCAGATTTCCGGCGAACTCATGAGTGTATCCCTACTGAAATGACCCTTCCTATTCTTTCCTCCAGCTGGTGATGAAACGTGTCTTCTTGCTCAGGAGCAGTGGTACAGTTATTGAAACGAGTCGTTCCAGTCCTGAACCATAACCACATCAACCTGAAGTCCGTAGGCTTGTGGCAAAAGAGGGAGGGACGCGTGCACCCGTCCCAGCCCAAAAGACGGATTTTTTTTTGTTGTACCAACTCCTTCATCTTCCTGCACGCAACACTGTCATAACACGAAAACCATCATTAACATATAAACTTGGAACAGAAAAACTTCGATAGCTGGGAGCACATGAAATTGAATAGGATAGATCATGCGGGTTAGGGTTTGACTAATATTATGGTTACGTGAATACCCCAACGATCGGTAGCTGGGACCGTAATTATATGTGGGGGCGAACATGCTATCGGTTTAGTGATAGATAGGTATAAGGTAAATTGCAAAATCGTTGATCATACATGTGTATACAAACATGTATCACCGATATACATGGTGATAAATATATATAACCATTATGTAATACCATAAATCATTTCCTATGACCGTGGCCTATTAGTTCACGATTTTGATATATATATATATGAATGTCTAAAGTGGACTATTGTGTCACTATTTATATATATAAGATTTCCTAAAGGGGATTATTATTATTATCCCAATTTTCTATATAGACTTTGGATATAAGAATGTTTAAAATGATAATTGTAAAGGTTCTACTATAATAAATAAATTAAAAAGGTTTACTACCTCGTGATCCTAATTAAAGTTCAAATGGGTTGAGAAGGAAGAAAACCTAGAATAAATTAGTAGGATAGATGGGCAAAGGCACACAAAGAAAAAAAAAAATTTGCGAGGCGTGAAAGAGTTTGTCCTTCATTTGGCATATAAAACTGGCCGACATTAAGCTTAAATGCTTGGCCACCGTAAACTAATTTATTCTTCCTCAACCCATATCGAATGAAATCTTGTTTTCTTTTAACAATTCCATTCTCTAACTCGGCACTTGGTGTTATGATTTCTATGCTTCCTTTGGAGCTTTCAATTTGTTCTTCACTACTACTCATGACTTTTACAGGTTGACCAAGATTTTATTTCTTCTTCTTATTGGTTAACATATCAGTTTTTTGATAAACAAGCTCTTTGTGATCACGTAAAAGAGAGACATCTTTGTCCATTTTTATTTTTGTTGTTTGACTTGTTTTCTCCTTTTGCATGACATTTGTAATCTCCTCAGTTATTCTATCATAATTTTTAGCTTCATCTTCCACATCTTCAAAAGAAACATGTCTAGGCTTACTAGATTGACCCACCTTAGTGACTTTTGGTTGATCCCCTCTTTGTACTATTGCAATGTCACGAGCTATTGATCTTTGCTTCATTTTCATGTCCTCTTCTTTATCTGTGCAGAAAGTCTTGATTGCAGTCATAAAATTTGGCTCCATATAATGAATACCCTCAAAAAAGTTTGAAAGAGGCTTAACAAAATCCTATGAAACAAAACAAAATATGTCAATGATCAATAATTCATACAAAATTGAATGATGCTTACAATAATGCGTAGCACACATACAAATAAGCATACTTACAATGTTATTTCCAATGTTGCTTTTGATTTCTGCAGACAACTTTTTAGATGTTTCATTTGTGTCATACTTGACCTTTGATAGTCGATATCTAACATTTTCACGTTCATTAGCCATTCTTGCAAGAACATAAATAGTGTTTGTATTTAGCACCAAACATATGTCTCACACTCTGCCCATCACGTGATATGATTCACCTATGTTAATAATGCAACAAATCAGATAGATATGTATATCATCCTTCGTTTCATTGTCTTCAAGATACCATGGAAAATCAACTTTATTTATTTCTATTGCATTCTTCCATTCAAAAGAAAGCTTTAATGAATTTGGTGGGCCACTTTCTTGAATTTTATTACGTCTTTCAATTTTTGTGTCTTCAACAATATGCATAGTGTGTCCATCAATATCCTTATTGCATGCAGTAGTGTCCATAATGCGTCCAGTTGAACCTTTAGATTTGGCAGCTGCTGCACTTGGTCCAGAAAAATTCACATAAATCTTTTTTATGCAATTTTCGTTATATATATATATATATATATGTTTTCTCATTAATGAGAAAACACATATCTTAATCAATCAACTTTATTTTTTTTAAATATGCCAATATAAATTTAGAATTAATCGAAAATTAATGTCTAAAATAAATAAATAAATTAATTAATTAATTAATTGTAAAACGATATAAATAAAAAAAAATTCAAAGTTGTTTTTTAAAACAATTAAAAAAAAAAAAATTGAAACATAAGTTTTTTTTTTCTAAATTGAAAAAGAAAAGTAAAAAGAAACAATTTAAATTTTAAAAACTATTAATATTAAGTTTTTTTTTTTTTTAAGTTAAAAAAAAATACAATTAATGTTAATTTTTTTTTTAAATATAAAACAAATAAATTTAATTTTAATATTTACAATATAATTTTGAAAATTTAGAATTTAATTTTAAAATAGGAAATATAATTATAAATTTTTAAAATTTAATTTTAAAATTTTAAAATTTAAATTATTTTTCAAAACTAAATTTAATTTAAAACAATGAAATTTTAATTACAAAAAATTTTAAAATTATTATTTTTATTATTAAATATTTATTGTTTAAAAATAAAAATTAGAAATAAAAATAAATTTAACCGCGTGCAAGGTGCCGAAGGCCTGGCCAGCAGCACCATGGAGAGTTGCCTTGTGGGCCCCTAGCTGGACGGAGGTTGATTATGAGAATCGACCTCCACCCAGCCGAGTGTCGAAAGCTGGCTATGCAGCGCTCCAAGATGCCACCCAACCGACCTCTGTCCCCTAGCGGGCTGTAAAAAACAATATATTAATGGGATTTAGAAAAAGAAAAGTTCATGTTTTAAAACAAATAAATAAATTAATTTGTTTTTAAATTTTTTTTTGTTGCACTTTTAGAAAATAAAATAAAATAAATATTACTGTTTTTTTTATGTGCATGGTCGTTTTTAGGTTTTTTGTTTTGTTGAGGAACTGAGCAACCCTAAAAATTATTTTCTTTCGAAATTTTTGTCCTCAAAACTCTAAAAAAATGTTTTTTTTTTCCATTTTCTTCACTATAAAAAAAGGGTTTTCGAACATAAAAACCATAAAAAATAGATTCTCCCCAAATTCATCTTTAAATATAAAAATAGAATAAAAAATAACCTTTGAAATACGAACAATTCTTATTCAATTTGTTATCAATGCCAATGCAACGCCTCCACAAAATTGCTCCAACAAAACCCAGAAGACTTCATGTGATAAGAGGAATATGAACACTGATTGTTACTATATCGCGAAGATTGTGTGATTGTTTTAGCATTTAGCGAATGTGGGATTAAAATTTAAAATTAACAAAATTAACGTGTAGTTAATGTTAGGGTGATGTTATACCCCTCATTTACAACTTTTATGTTGTGTAAATGAACCCCAAGGACCAGGTGGACCTAAGGAACAATTATACCCCTCATTTCAGCAGCAAACTGAAAAAGCAACTCACTAAAATGATAAGGCATATAAAAACAAATTAAAGAAGACATATAGACATTGCCACTTTTGCAATCATGATGGCCATATAGAGTCCACATTTTTTAAGAAGTTGGAAGCCTTAGAAGCAACAATGAAGAAGCAAAACATCAATTTGGAGCACTCTTCACCTTCATCTTTAGGAATGGCATTTTCTGCTTGTGGTTGTCAATTATCAAGATTTGGTTATGCATTAAATGTATCTTATTCTTCTCATTCTCATGAGTGGCTCATTGATTCTGGAGCGTCTTACCACATGGCCAAAACTAAAGGCATGTTCTCTTCTTTAAATGATTGTAACACCAAACATATTTAAGTTGATGATGATAGATCTCTTAGTGTTGTAAGATCTGGAACCATTCATCTAGTTAATGGCCAGTTTAATGATGTACTATGTGTTCCTACCTTGTCATGCAACCTTCTATCTGTTTATCAGATAACTCATTCAGGTGAAGGGAAAATAGTAGAATTTTCACCTCATGATGTTGTAATCAAGGACCTCAAAGATCCTAGACATATTTTAGCTACTGCCATTTCTGATGATTCCACAAGGTTGTATAAGTTTGACAAATTTGGGTCAACATGTATTCCCTTCGTTTTTGTTGCTCATAATGATGATGTGAGCAAACTTTGGCATGAGCGATTTGGTCACTTAAACTATCGATCCCTTCAAACTTTATGTAAGGAAAATATGGTGATGGGTCTTCCTATGTTATCTTTACGAGATGATTTTTTCTCTAGATGTGTACTCGGAAAACATCATCGGGATAGTTTTGACAAATGAGCCTCTTGGCACGATTCAACCCCTTTGCAGCTTGTGCATAATGATTTATGTGGTCCACTTCCTGTTGTTTCTTTCTCTGGTTGCAAGTACTTATTAACTTTCATTGATGATTTTTCCAGACGCACTTGGGTATACTTCTTAAAACTCAAGAGTGAATTTTTTAACATGTTCTTGGCCTTTAAGGCTTTTGTTGAGAAACTATCTAGAAATTCAATTCTTAAGTTAAGATCAGACAATGGAGGAAAATATTTTAACAACAAATTTATCAACTTTTGCACTGAGCATGGCATTCAATTGCAACATATTGTTCCATATATGCCACAAAAAAATGGTGTAGCTAAAAGGAAGAATCATACCTTAAAAGAAATGGCTAATTGTATGCTTCAATCTAAAGGAATTAGTCTCAATTTTTGGGCAGAGGAAATTAACTGTGCAAATTACATAGTAAATTACACTCCTACTAAGGTTTTAAAGAATATAACTCTAGAAGAAGCTTGGAGCTCAATTAAACCAGATGTAAGTCACTTTCGTGTTTTTGGAAGTGATGCTTGGGCCCATATTCCAGATGCAAAACATAAAGCCTTAGAACCTAAAGGTGAAAAATCCATTTTTGTTGGATATTATGAAGATGTAAAAGGATATAGACTTCCTCAACCAAAATCCAAAAATATAGTGATTAGAAGAGATGTAAAATTTGATGAAAATATATCATCCTGCGAGCCTTGTTCGGCGAGTGTGGCACCTTTGGTCTGTGAGACTGACTCAGGATATGTGCCACCTCTCTCTCTCTCTTCTATTTTTAATAGCACTCCTTCTAGTTCAAATGATGACAACGAGGATGAAAATCTACCTCCACCTCTTGAAATTATTCCTTTTACACCGCCGCTTCCAAGATGGGTCCGATTTACTCAGGATGCAGTATGTTCTCTTGCAGGTGACCTTGTCGATCGATGACGTACACATTCTCAGTTCGAAAGAGCCTCTTCCTTATTGGCTCAAGTTCCATAAAATCCTGATCTAGAAACCTTTAAATAAGCCTTCAATCATCCAGATTGGGATGAAGCTATTAATGAAGAATATCGTTCCTTAGTGGCAAATGATACTTGGGATCTTGTTCCTCTTCCAAAATAAATAAAACTTGTTAGATGCAGATGGGTTTACAAAACAAAGTTTGGACCAGATGGAAAAGTGGATAGACATAAAGCTCGTCTTGTTGCTAAAGGATTTTCACAAGTTGAAGGAACTGACTATACAGAAAACCTTCTCCCCTATTGCCAAAATTAATTTTATCTGCCTTGTTCTTTCCCTTGCTGTCTCCTTTAAATGGTAATTCCATCATATTGAGGTTAAATCTACCTTCTTACATGGCGATTTGCATGAAGAAATCTACATGGAACAACCCCCTGGCTTTATCCAAAACGACTCTAGCCTTGTTTGTCACCTTAGGAAGTCTCTCTATGGTCTCAAACAAGCTCCCCGGGCTTGGTATGCCAAAATGGTTAGAATTCTATTAGATAATGGCTTTTTTAGGTGTCATTCTAACAACACTGTCTACACCAAGAGAGTGGGTAAGTCCTTCACCATCCTTGTTCTTTATGTTGATGATCTTATCCTTACTTGTAGTGATCCAAACCATATAAACCACATGAAGTATAGCCTCAAAAATAAGTTTGAAATGATAGACTTAGGACACTTGCATTATTTCCTTGGTCTTCAAGTATTGCAATCCAAGGAAGGAATTACCCTCTCTCAGTCCAAGTATGCCTGTGATCTTCTACACCACTTTCACATGGAAGACTGTAAGCCAACCCCTTCTCCCTTTCAGTTTGGAGTCAAGCTTTCAGTCACTTGCACTACCCCTGAAGTTGATGCTACCTTATACCATCAACTTGTTGGTAAACTTCTGTATCTAACCCATACTCATCCCGACCTTTCCTTTGTTGTTGGTCTTGTCGCTTGGTTTATGCACCAACCTCATGAAAGTCACTAGAAAGCAGCTAAAAGAATACTTCAATATATTTGAGGTACATTTCAGTTCTGGATTCATTACAGTGCAGGAGCATCTCCATTTTTGATTGGTTTCACTGATTCTGATTGAGTTGGTGACCCTAATGATCGAAAGTCTACTGTAGGATATGTATTCACTCTTGGTTCATGACCTATTACTTGGTCTTGTAAGAAACAAAGTGACATCTCTATTTCTTCAGCAGAAGCAGAGTATTGTGGTGCATTTGAAGCTAGCAAGGAATCCATGTGGCTTCGTTAGATCCTGTCTAAATGTGGTCTTCATCAACAACATCCAACTACACTTTGGTGTGATAATTAGAATTCCATTAAGCTATGTATCTTAGCATCAATGTATGAAACACATTGAACTCCACATACACTTCATTAGAAAGCTCATTCATGATTGTGTTCTTGAAGTGGAGTATTGTCCAACCAATGATCAAGTAGCTGATATCTTTACGAAGGCTCTCACAGAAGCGAAGTTTACCAAACTTCGATCCATGCTTAGAGTTTAGGAAAGTTGTCATTAAGGGGGGATAGAATCTAATTCCTCCTTCCTTCTCCTATTGTGTCACTTTTTAAAATCCTTCAATCTTATTCCAATTTTTTCTTAAGGGGGGATGTTATTATATTTTGACACATAAGAAATAGGCTCCTTTTGTGCCACCTTTGTAAATCCTTCAATCCTATCCCAAGTTGTTCTTAAGGGGGGATGTTAGGATATTCCGACACATAGGAAATAGTTAAGAATAACTTAATCTAGTGTAAATTTAGGTAAAGTGTGTTTCTTTACCATTTACATTTGTAACTTATAATCCGGCGGTTAAGATAAGTAGTGATTTGACGATTATCTCTCTCCTCGGTATTAAAGACACTTGATCTGTGGCTTAACACTCGATTGGTCCATGATCTCTATTTAAAGAGCATGGAGGGTCATTTGTCCGATAACCATTTATGGGAGAAACATATGTAAATTTTCTTTTTATATTAATAAATTACTTGAAGTGGTCGCGTTGGCTCAGGCCATGGAATGTTTCCCTCTTCAAGGGTTTTAACCACATGATTATACTGGTGTACAGATTTGTGATCTGTTTGTGAGCGGTGACCTCTAGTTCTTGATCTAAGGAGCTTACCCTATAAATTCCTACATGTTAGGATATTCTGACACATAGGAAATAGTTAAGAATGAATTACTCTAGTGTAGAGTTAGGTAAAGTGTGTTTCTTTACCATGTACATTTGTAACTTATAATATGACGGTCACGATTTGTAGTGATCCGAAGGTTATCTCTCTCCTCAGTATTAATGACACTTGATCCATGGCTTAACACCTGATTGGTCCATGATCTCTATTTAAAGAGCATGGAGGGTCATTTTTCTAGTAACCGTTTATGAGAGAAACATATGTAACTTTTATTTTTATATTAATAAATTGCCTAAAGTGGTCGCGTTGGCTCAGGGAGTGGACTGTTTCCCTCTTCGAGGGTTTTAACTACTTGATTATACTGGTGTATTGATTTGTGATTTGTTTGTAAGCGGTGACCTTTGGTTCTTGATCTAAGGAACTTACCCTATAAATTCCTACATCTAATAAAATTATTTATTTAATTTTCTTCTCCAATTATTTTCTGGATATTTTTGGGAAAGTTTGGGATTCTAGTCCATCCTCATTGATAATAATTCCTAGTCTCCATTGCTCTATCTTAACCACATTAATATTTAATTCACAATTATTTACTACCTCAAAAATAAATATTTCATGCATAATTATTCCATAGGTGCACCTGAACCTTGGGTTTATTTACACAATATAAAATATGTAAATAGGGGTATTAAAATCATACTCTAGTCTACTATCCTACTCTAGCCTACCCTAGCATACACTAGCATTCCCACTATATGATAGCCTACCATACTCTATCCAAGACTACCCTAGGCTGGCCTTATTTAGCATAACCTAGCTTAGCCTACTCTATTAGATCCTACTAGCCTATCTTAGCATCCTATAGCCTAGCTTTTCCTTGCCTATCATAATCTAGCCTAGGCTAGCCTAGTCCAACCTAGCCTAGCCTACTCTAGCCTAGGCTAGCCTAGCCTAGCCTAGCCTATCATAGAATAGGATAGCTTTATCTACTCTAGCCTTTCCTAGTCTACTGTAGCTTAGCTTAGCACTAACCTAACCTAGCTTAATCGTCTCTAGATTTTCCTAGTCTACTTTAGCTTAACCTAGCCATGTCTACTCTAGCTCACCTATTGCAGCCTAACCTACTATACCCTAGCCTAGAATAGCCTAACCTTTTATTTCCTATCATAGCCTAACCTAACCATGCCTAGCATAACCTACTCTACTCTATCCATCTCTAGCCTAGCCAAATCTAACTTACTCTAAACTGCTCCAGTCTAACCTAGCATAGCATACTCTAACCTACTCTAGCCTAGCCTCACCTAACCTAGCCTAACCTAGCCTAACCTAGCCTAACCTAGCTTACTCTAACCTACATTAACCTAGCCTACTTTAGCCTAGCCTAGCATACTCTGCACTAGCCAACTGTAGCCTAGCCTAACCTAGCCTACTCTAACCTACTCTCACCTAAACTAGCCTAAATTCTACTCTAGTATACTTTAGCCTAGCCTAGGCAATCATAGCCAATTCTATCCTACTCTAGCCTAGCTTAACGTATCCTATCCTAGTCTACTCTAACCTTTCCTAGCCTAGCCTTACCTAACCTTCCCTAACCTAGCCTACTATAACCTACTTTAGCATAACCTACTATAGGTTAACATAGCCTAGCCTAAGCTACACTTTCCTAGCCTATCCAAGCCTACCGTTTCCTAACCTAGCATATCCTAGCCTAGCCTAACCTAGACTAGCCTAGCCTAACTTAGCCTAGCCTAGCCTAGCCTAGCCTAGCCTAATATATCCTAGCCGAACCTACTCTAGATTATTCCATTCTATCCTATCCTAGCCTAGCCTACTCTAGCCTATCTTAGACTAGCCTAAATTAGCTTAGACTATAGAAGCCTAGCCTAGACTAGCCTAGCTTAGCCTACACTTTCCTAGAATAGCATAGCCCTTCCTAGCCTAACCCTTTCTGTCCTAGCCTACTCAAGCATTCTCTAGCCTAGCCTAGCCTAATATCCTACTCTAGCCTAGCCTAGCGTTATCTACTCTAGCACTGTCAAGCCTAACCTATTGTATCCTAGAGTAGCCTACTCTAGCCTAGCCTAACACAACCTATCCTTGAAAAATCTAAGCTACATTAGCCTAGGCTAGCTAACTCTATCCCACTCTACCCTAGCCTAGCCTATCATATCCTAGCCTATCCTACTATAATAGCTAAGTTTAGCCTAACCTAGAACTGTAACCTACTTTAGCCTACCCTAGACCATCCTAATAAATTTTAGCCTAGCCTAGCCTAGCCTAACCTAATATTTCCTAGCCTAGTTAACAATAATCTATCCTAGCGTAGCCTTACCTATCCTAGCCTACTCTTTCCTATCCTAGCTAAGCATATTGTTTCGTTATGTAGCAAAGTCTACTCTTTCCTAGCCAAGCCTATGGTAGCCTACCCCACCGTACCATAACTAAGCCTAGCCTAGGTTAGACTAACCTACTCTATCATAGCCTAAAATACTCTATCCTATCAATTCTAGCTAAATCTAGCCTAGCCTACTCTAGCCTAACCTATTTTGGCCTATGATAGCCTTGCCTAGCCTAGCCTTGCCTAGCCTAAGACTATTCTAGCTTTGTCTAGCCTAGCCTAGCCTACTCTAACATACTCTAGTCTAGCCTAGTCTACTCTATCCTAGCCAAGCTTGGCCTACTCTAGCTTAGCCTAGATTAGCCCACTCTAGCCTAGCCAAACCTAACATTGCCTAACCTAGCCTACTCTAATCTACTTTAGCATTTCCTACTCTAGATAAGCCTAGACTAGCCTAGCCACCTTTATCCTAATATAGCATAGATTACTCTTTCCTAGCCTATCCTGGGATTACTCTATCCTAGCCTAACCTTGCCTAATCTACCCTAGCCTAACCTACTCTAGCATATTCAATGCTAGAATATTCTAGCCTAACCTAATATAGCCTAACCTACTCTAGCCTATCCTAGCCTAGCCTACTCTAGCCTACACTAGCCTAGCCTAACCTTTCCTAGCCTTGCCTTTTCTAGCCTAACTTACTGAAGCCTATCCTAGTCTAACCTAGCCTAACCTACTATCCTACAATAGCCTAGCCTATGCTTGACTACTTTAGCCTAGTCAAGCCTATCCTACTCTCTGCTAGCCTATCCTACTCTATCCTAACCTAGCTTAGCTTAGCCTAGCCTTTCCTAGCCTATGCTACTCTAACCTACATTAGCATAGGCCAAGACTAGCCTATCTAACTCTATCCTACTCTAGCCTAGCCTATTCTAGCATATCATACCCTACCCTATTCTTTCCCAACCTAGTTAATCTTACTCTAGCATAACCTATCTTAGTCTAGCCTAACCTACTCCATCCTAGCCTAGCCAGCTCTAGCCTAGCTAAGCCTACTCTTTCATAGCCCAACATAGCCTATACTAACCTACTCTATCCAAGCCTAGCCTACTCTAGCCTATTCAATCCTATCCTAATCTACACTAGCCTACTTTACCCTAACCTAGATTTGTATATGCTAGCCTAGCGTGGCCTTTCCTAGTCCGGAATATTATAGCCTTCCCTAGCCTAGCCTAGCCTAGTCTAGCTTAGTTTAGATTAGCTTAGCTTAGCCTACTCTAGCCTAGCCTAGCATACTCTATCCCAACCTAGCCTAATCTAGCTTAGCCTAGTCTAATCTAGCTTACCCTAGCCTAGTCTACTCTAGCATAGACTACCATATCCTAGTCCACTCTAGCCTATCCTAGCTTAGTCTACTCTAGCTCACGCTAGCCTTGTCTACTCAAGCCTAGCCTAGCCTAGCCTAGCCATCTAAACCCTAGCCAAGCCTAGCTAGCATACTTTATGCTAGTCTAGCGTAGCCTACTCTAGCCTACTAGCCTAGCCTAACATATCCTAGTCTACTCTAGCCTAGCCTAACGTAGCGTAGCCTAGCCTAACGTACCCTACTATAGCCTACTCTATCCTACTCTACTATACCCTAACCTAGTCTAGCTTATTCTATCCTATCCTTTTCTAGCCTACTATACCCTAGGCTAGCCTAGCCTACTCTATCCTAGCTTACTCTAGGCTACTACTCTATCCTAGCCTAACCTACTCTAGATTAGCCTAGCTAAGCCTACTGTAGGCTAATATAATCTATCCTTTCCTAGCATAGCCTATTTTAGCCTACTAGCCTACTTTAACCTATCCTTGCCTAGCCTAACCCACTTTAGCCTAGCCTAGCATAACCTAGCCTAATTAGCATAGCCCACTTTACCCTAGCCAAGCTTAGGCTATGCTAGCCTAGCCTTTCCTAACATATACTATTCTAGCCTTGTCTAGCCTAGCCTAGCCTACTCTAGCCTACTCTAGCCTAGCCTAGCCTACTCTAGCCTACTCTAGCCTAGCCTAGCCTACTCTAGCCTAGCTTAGCCTAGCCTACTTTATCCCAACCTACTCTAGGCTACCCTACTCAATCCTAGCCTTGCCTACTCTAGCTTAGCCTAGTCTAGTCTTCTCTAGCCTAGGCTAGCCTATCCTAGTCCATTGTAGCCTAGCCTAGCCTTGTCTACTCTAGCTTAGCCTAGCCTTGTCTACTCTAGCCTAGCCTAACCTAGCCTAGTCTACTCTAGCCTACTAGCCTAGCCTACTTTAGCCTAGCCTAGCATAGCCTAACCTAATATAGGTTAGCCTACTCTAATATAGACTACACTATCCTACTCTAGACGAGCCTAGCCTTCGCTAGCGTATCTTATCCTAACCTTCTCTAGCATACTATAGCCTAGGCTAGCTTAGCCTACTCTATCCTAGCTTACTCTAGGTTAGCCTACTCTATCCTAGCCTAACCTACTCTAGCTTAGCCTAGCCAAGCTTACTCTAGGTTAACCTATTCTATCCTTTGCTAACTTAGCCTACTCTAGCCTACTTTAACCTAGCCTAACATAACCTAGCCTACTTTAGCCTAGCCTAGCATAGCCTAGCCTAGCATAGCCTAGCCTAACCTAGCCTAGCCTAACCTAGCCTGGCCTAGCCTACTCTACTCTAGCCTAACCTAGCCTAGCCTATCATGTCTACTCTAGCCTACTCTAGCCTACTCTAGCCTACTCCTAGCTAGCCTAGCCTACTTCTAGTCTACCCTAGCCTACTCCTAGCTAGCCTAGCCTAGCCTACTCTATCCTAGTTTATCTTCTCTTAGCCTACTCTAGCTTAGCCTAACATATCCTAGCCTAGCCTAGCCTACTCTACACTAGCCTACTATATCCTACTCTACTCTAGCGTATCCCACTCTAACCTAGCCTAGCCTATCCTACTCTAGCCTAGCCTACCCTACCCTACTATATCCTACTTTATCCTAGCTTAGGCTACCCTATCCTAGATTACTCTAGCCTAGACTATTGTAGCCTAACCTAGCCTAGCCTAGCCTAGCCAACTCTATCCTACTCGACTCTCGCCTAGCCTACGCTAGCCTAACCTAGCCTAGCCTATCATGTCCTAACCTTTTCTAGTCTACTCTAGCCTACTCCCGCCTAGCCTAGCCTACATTAATCTATCCTACTTTATATTTTCTTAGCCTACTGTAGCTTAGCCTATCCTAGCCTACTATATCCCACTCTACTCTAGCGCAACCCACTCTAGCCTAGCCTATCCTATCCTACTCTAGCCTAGCCTACCCTACCCTACTAAATCCTATTTTATCCTAGCTTAGCCTACTCTATCCTAGATTACTCTAGCCTAGACTATTCTAGCCTAACCTATTGTACACTAGCCTAGTTTAGCACACTCTAGGCCACTAGCCTTCTGTAGCCTAGCTTAACCTATTTTAGCCTAGCCTTGTCCAACCTGCCTTATCCTAGTGTATACTATCCTCACCTAGCCTACTCTAGCTTAGTCTAGCCTAGCCTAACCTACTCTAGCCTAGTCTACTCTAAGAATTTATTCATGCATGATATCCTTGAGACATTAATAAAACACATTCAAAATTAATCTTAAATAACATCTACATTACCATTTATTTTTATAACATAGATTTTAATAAAAAACAATATCACTTTATATTATATAAATTAAAACATGTTTTCATTATATTAATTTAATTAAGAAATATACCATATCTTAATAAAATTTTACTTATTTAAATTTTAAAATCATTAAAAAAAATTAAACTAAATAATATTAATAAAATAATTATTTAAAAAAAATTTACACAATATTAAAAAAATATATAACAAAAACTATTTAAAATAAATTATATAAATTAATATCCAATTTAATAATGAAATTGTATAAAACCTCACCATAATAATTATATAAAAACCAAATATCACATACAAAATACTCACATAAAACTATAAAGTATATTACACATGTGAAAAACTTATTTAAATGAAACAAAACTACAGTAAAATTTAACTAATTTAAATAAAACAAAAACAATTTAAATAAAACACTTATTTAAATAAAACAAAACTACAGTAAAATTTAACTAATTTAAATAAAACAAAATTAACAATTAGAGTGAAACTACACCTCCGTATACAAACCAAAAATACATAAAAAGTTTGCACATTATAATAATAATAATGTTTCAATGCATCATATATATGAGCAGTACTTGAATGCCTATCTAAAATATAAGAATCTAAAATAAAATAAACTCAATTCAACAACCCAACAATTGAATTTTTCAAGGGTAAACATCAGTTCGGAAACCCTAAATGATAAAAAAATTAAAAATTAAAGTATATTTGACATACTATTTCAAATATTAAATTATATTTGACACACTATTTCAAAAATTACATTTTATACTGCTTATATATTACCACAGTTGGACTGTTCAATAGTCCCGAACAACTCATGGATGTGAGAATCTAAGACTGATACTAGAAAAACACAAGTAATTTTATTTTCCAATAAAATATTAAAATGAAATGAAGGAATTCTTTCTTTCGATAGCCAACATGAAACATGTAACATGTATATCTTTGTGGATGTTGATGGCTTCTCAGGTGAAACATGCAGAGTTTTATGCACATAGGTTTTTCATTTGCTGACGGCTTCTCAGATGAAGCATGCAGGTTGGGTGGACTAAAGATCAAGTTATCTTTGTGGAATTAGATAGCCAACATGAAACACGTATATCTTTGTGGATGCCGACGACTTCCGGACATGCAAAGTTTTGTGCAATAAGGATCAACTTATGCATGTAGATTGGGTGGACTAAAGATCAAGTTGCAAACAACCAAATGCAGTTGACGAATTTTCTGAAGGAAAACAGTGCACCGTAAACATTGTGAGATGACCTAAAAACCCTATGTAATAAATGAAATCAATATAGATTGTGGAAATCTAACTGCTTAATTTATGTCCAGACCGAGGCCACATGAATGGAGATTTGGAGTGAATATGAATGGAAATTTGGAGATTGAACGAATTTCATAGGCGTAATCACAATATTGAACGAATATTGAGCGTTGCTGCTCTCCAACGAATATTGAATGTGACGGTGATTATGGAAATACGCGCTTGCTTTCCGATTTGACAATTTCTTGCAGCACATGAAGT
The DNA here is from genome assembly GCA_034641835.2 of Pinus albicaulis. Lineage (NCBI taxonomy): Eukaryota > Viridiplantae > Streptophyta > Pinopsida > Pinales > Pinaceae > Pinus > Pinus albicaulis. The sequence goes on from CM076584.1 coordinate 1,662,163,268, forward strand.
ACCAAAGCCGTCTTGGGTTTTCGAAAGGAAAGCGGGCATACTAGTAATCTTACAACTACTGGACGCAGAGGCTCCATGAAACTTGCAAGTTTTGTTCCGAAAAAAATGACTACATACATGGACTAAGCTATATCACAGAAAAAAAAGAAAAAAGGAAAAGAAAGTTATCACAAATATTTTATGGGTGGTAGCAAGAGGGTTTGCGCTGCTGCTGTCCATGTCATGTGAAGCAAAAACTTGAACAAAATTATCACAAATATATACAAATCTTACAACCACCGAAGTCAATGGTAGTGAACCGAATTAAAAGACTTTCAGAAAATTAAAAGATAGGAATCCTCAGTTTGACATAGGCTTAAAAAATTAAAAGAACGAAAACTAAAATGAAACGAGTAAGGTTTGTCTTGAGAGTAGAGTTTAGGGGAAATGCACCTGTATCCCCTGCCCAGCTCTTCAGTCGGTGGTTTTTATGTGTATCCCTGCTCAGCTCTTATCCATAAAATAATCGAACAGATTCCTGGAATAATTTTGACAAAAGTGAAAGGAATGCATAAGATTTCAAATGAATATTGCAATCTTTGAAAAGAAGCGATGACGTCTATGAAAGTACAGAAAAATAGAATGCAGATTTATGAAAAATAGAGAAAAATATAATGCAAATGAAATAATAATGTATACCTGGAATTAAAAGAAGTCATTACCCATTGAATCTGGGAAATAATTTGCTGGAAAATATAACACAGACTGACTCATACACACAGGTTCACGCACTCACACAGACACGCATACTCACAGGAAAGAAGATGGGAAATATAACATAACCCACATGCACAAATTTATCAGACAAACATCTCAGACCACAAACATGCGCAGACTTCGCGCACAAACATATCGGACCACATAGAAATATCAGACCAATTGGCCGATTTCTGTGCGCTTCTTATGGCTCGTTTCTTACTATGGATATATTAGCCTCTCGAATAGGTCAAAAGTTTTCAACGGATATATGTCGAACAACCTTTTCACCGAGAAATCCGGATAGGAGCGGGCAATTCCTCCCTTCTTTTTCGGCAATACCCTCATCCTTTTCATCTTTTTCTATAACACTTTCATTATGAGACGTGGCTAACGGTATTTACACATTTTTGTGATAGTGATGGATAACCTTGTGATAGCATTTTAAACGAATCTGAAAAAACCATCATCATTTCATTAAGGATGGAGGGAGTGGCCTATTTAAAAAAAAAAAAAAAAAAGAAGTGGAGTTGGCCACTGCTAGTTTTAAAATAATGCTGTTTTTTTCTAGAATAAATTAGTTTTAGAATTATTAAATTTCTAATTTTCTATAAATTTATTGAAGATTTTTTTTTTAAATATTTAAATCAATTTTAAAATCAACTAAAAGCCCAAGAAACCAAATTTTAGAATACAGAAATTTTTTATAGAGAAAAACTGAAAGTAGAAGATTCTACTCATTGGAATTTTTGTCCTGAAGGTATTGAGATTTTAGTGATTTAAAATAATAAAAGATAAAAAAACTCTTTTTATTTTAAGTTTTTTATTGTAATTCTAACTTGGTTTTTCAAAATTTAAATCAATTTAAAATTGGGCGAAACAGCAAGAAACCAAGTTTTAAAAAACATGAAATTATGATCATGAAAATGCCTACTATGGATATCACACTCGTTTCAAAAAAAAGTAAAAGCATATCCTATTCCGTACGACGAACAGAGGAGACTAATAGTGCGATTGCTGCGTTGTAACGGCAAAGTGTTCAACAGTTGTTATGGAATATTTTCAGAGATAATGATCTTGAGGGGTGTGTAGTTTTTTTTAGAAAGAAAACCACAAGGGAGCCGTTCAAAACTGAAGAGTAGAGCGGATAGAAAAGTTGCTTTATCATGTCATTTTCTGAAAATGATGGTAATGGGTAACTTAAATTAACAGACAGAATTACTAGTTGATTGTGGTGGGGTGGCTGTTTTCTTTGTAAGGCAATGGGGAGGCTTATTTTTCTAAGAAGCTGAATGGACTAGCAGTTTAGTAATTTTATATTATTTTCTTTTTATTTATTTTAATATTAAAAATGAAACATTATGATATTTTATATTATTTAACTTTTTAAAATAATAATAAAATTTTAATTATGTTTTAATGTTTTATTAAATTTATATTAAATTAATTTTATTTAGAAATAATATTTTTATGAGAAAAATAGTTTATTATCATTTCATAATACGATTTTTTTTAATTTTTTTTTTAAATCAAAAAACAAAGAAAACATACCTATATAATTATTTTTAAACTTGTCTCTAACATGATTTAGAGATTGTCTTTGGAGTATGGAAAGTATACAGTTTGAAGGGATGTACTGAATGTGATAAATCTGATATATGGGTAACCAAAGGTTGGTCTCAGTGGATGTTAACCATCATCATCATCATCAACACAAATTCTATAAACCGTTTATTATTTTTACATTACTTCAATATGGTTACCATGATCTTAAAAAAATGGATGTCATTTATTTTTCATAACAATTTGGGTCTTATTTTATAAGACAACATTATGATCATAACATTTCAAAGAAAAGAAAAAAGTCCTCTAGAGAAAGAGCTAAGCTTGAGTGGTTAACTATCCACTTTTTGTATGGATGTTGGCCTATTTTTAAAATACAATTTTAAGTGCATGCATTTTTATGTTCAAAATATTAAAAATTAGTAAGGAAACACAAACATGATTGAACACAAGCTCAAAACTTAAAATTATATTAATAATTTTAATTGAAGAACAAGATTGGTAATAAAATTATATTAAAACTTAACTTTAAATGATTTAATTATAAATTTTTAAAATAAAATATTTACATTATTGTTAAATTTGCTAAATTAAATTATGTTATTTTAAAAAAATAAAATGCATTTTAAATTAAATTATCTTGTTTTTAAAAATTTAAATTATGTTTTTGATTTTTGATTTATTAAATTATTCTTATAAAATATATTTTTAATTTATTTATATTTGAATTTACTAAATTGTTAATTGAGTTTTTCTAATATATCTATATTTTAAAATAAAAAATAATTATGTATATATTTTTAAATTATATATATATATATATCTATATATATATATATATATATCTATATATATATATTTTCTAAATATTAATAATTTATTGTATACAAGCTCATTGGGCATCTCAATTGGTGACCTATTTGTTAGGAATTATTATGTAAACCATGTAGATCTAATGGTTAAGATCATGCCTTTTATATGAAAATGTCACAAGGTATAATGGGTATTGGCATGTAACATAATCCAACAAAAATACTAGAATCTAATGGGAATTAGAAGTGTGTGTAACAAAACCTTGCAACAAAACTACACTCCAATAATGGGTATGAGAAGCATGTAAAATAATCCAACAATAATGAGTTTTTTTGGGGTGGAAATACACTAGTGAACACACTAGGAGGGTAGAGACATGGCCTACCATAGTTGCACACACCTAATAGTGATACATATGGTCTTGGTGTGGAGGAATTATAGTTTTTTTTGAAGATCCATAAAATATCCTCAACAACCAATATTGACCATGAAATTCACCCAAGAACAAAAATAATTCTTAGAGGAGAGGGGTATGACCCAAGCAAAGACCAAAATGTTTGGAAATGTTAAAAATCTGCAACAATTCAGTAAAATAAAATAAATCAATTTAACAATATCCTACATAACTGCAATTACTTTAAGTTGATAGTGAGTGATCTTGAATCCTTGAGTGAAATGGAAAAAAAAATGATTAAAGAGTTGTTGGCATTCATTAAATACTAATGGAGATTTTTTTTTGAATAAACATAAATATGAGTACCATGTTTGCCAGCTAGAATTTGTAGAGTAGTAAAATAAAGCATACTATCAACCTAACTCAAATAAGAAAAATATAATATAATTGCTATTAAATCATATTGTTTTGGAAATATCTAATTCTAATGCAACTAATGGCTTCTTGTGTGCCCTCCTCTTTTGGTCAAAATATGCTTTGGAAGTGAAAGCATAAGAAGAAATAAGGAGAGATGGAGTATTGAAAAAATGGCCTCATGTAAGATATCAAATTCCATCATGAAAATTCATTAATCAATCCAAAATTAGACTAGATAATGGATAAAAATCATAGATTTATTTATATGTGCTTTTTAGTTGATAATTTATAAAAGAAATATAACAATAATATATATATATATATATATATATTATCGACAGGATACACTTTAATGTTTTGATAAGGACTAACAATTGGGAAGGTTTAATGCACATTTTGCTTTGCTGGAATTGAAGTTATTTAATCAGGGCTCGAACTTTTACTTCCACCCAAGAACTATGTTTGTCCTTAACCCTAACTGTTATACCCCAACTTTAATTAATGCACATACTCTTCTATCTAGTGAGACATGTAAGCAAGGAGAGGTGATGATATCATATCAATTTGAGATAAAAAGAATAGAATTTGTCACACATGTTTCTAGGGTATTTTTCCTCCCGATGGAGTAATATTATGGGAATGGACCTCGACACATCCTAATGCTCGTGTCCATTATTGGTTATAAATTTGTTCAAACGTAACCTTCATTATATGTTTTTATGTATTCAATGGTGTCGATATAAATGATGTATGTCAATGCGCTTGAATCTTGCCTGAATTGACTTTGTGGATTATATATTAGAGTATCAAAAAAATTCACATGTAAGATTAAGATAAGATATGTCATATATATTATATCATTTTCACGTTTTATATTTTAATCAAACCCCAAAAATGTCCTTAAATTGTAATTCGTCAAATATTAGGAAATAGGCCTTAATAAAACTCCACAGTCCCACTAGAGTGAATGCATGGAAGTATATACTGAAATAAAAGAATTAGATTGTCCAATATTAACAACAACATAAGGAAATTATCCATTTCCTCATGTTTTTTTTCTAGAACATAAATTTATAGTGTATGATTATTTACATTAATCTATCGAGTGTCATGCCCAATATGACTATGTATATTTAATAAAATTATGGTTATACATCATGTAACTATATGAGATGTATCATCGTACATATCATTATATATTTGATAATTATATATCCCATCAAATTCAAACAAACCAAGATATAATTATTCAACTAAAGTTATATAAAAGAAATATACATCGAAACGTAAAATAGAAATACCACTTTAGAAAATTTTATGCTAAAGTTAAAACAAAATTAGGAAATTTGATGAATATTCTCACTATCTTCCCGTTCTATAAATCCAGAACTCTAATTCTCTCATTAAGTTTTCACTTGATTTAACTATTACCAGATGATATGACTGACATTCCTATGTTTCATTTCCCTTAGTATTATCTATACAAATAATCTTATATGCCATTAGTGGCCTCTATGAAGATTTCAATGTTTGAAATGGTCCCCAATTTGTCTTCCCTTGGATTTTACTTTTCGAATATACTAAATGCACCTACTTATCATACATAATAAAAAATTACATGTGTTCAACATATAAGGAGAAGTAGACATTGAAATGTAAGTAAAACACATAATAGTTTCCCCTTAAACTTCTACGGAAGAAACAAAATAACATGGATCCTTTACTTTTTTGTTTGAAGAAAATATATGGTTTTGTAATTCTACCCTTGACGTATCAAATTTGTTCATGTTCACACTCTTCATGACTCTATACATATTTAGTTTATGATTCCAAGGAAATGAAAGAAATATGAGACAAGGAACCCCGAGAGTAGGAAGCCAAAGAGTAACTTTTTCCTATAGAGTTTGGTTCTCACAAAGTATGAGTTTATTTCTTGATTTATGAAGTTTATGGCCACTCCAATTGTTCTTCATAAGAAAATATTCATATGTTTGGAATTAATCTGTATGTCCAAGTTGGTCATTAAACTCACCCGCAAATGGAATCTTCTCGGTATGTGCTTAATGTCTAATCCATTGAAAACTCAAAGGATTTATTCCTCATTGGTATGTTCTTGTCCATGTAAATTTTTGGTTTGTTACAAGTCTCTAACAATTGCATCCTTATCTTTGGGAATTTACTCTTATATCTCAACTTGAATATTCTGAATTTACAATACAAAAAGTATAAGAGCTAGCCCAAGAATAATAGTACTTCAATCTAACACAAATTAAAATCTACTAATAAAATGCAATTTCAACTAATTTCATGTCCAAGGTTAATATAAACATATAAAATTTAAGGATTTACACATGTTATCATTCCAAAAATAAGCTAAACCACTTCAATATCGAAATGAATGAAATCTACGAGATGCGATTCCATTGCATCATCTGATAAAAAATATTTCTTCCGCGAAAAAGATCTTGGACATAAAATTATTCAAATAATAATTACAAATTATAGTGTCATAACATACATTCTTAGCTAACTATTTTCCCAGCAAATAAAGATTTCAACAAACATCCCACACATTTCTTTCCTATTTAACCTTGTAACTAATTTTCAAACAATATGGAACATATAGGAAATATATTTCTAACACTAAATATCTATTATATTTCTCAAAGGTGACATGAATTCCTAAATGTGAAATGCCCACCACGCATCAAAATTTTTTTATTGAAATGATTTTAATGATCCATTTTCACCATATGCATAAAATTGTTGTGTAACAACATATAAATTACATTTTAGTAAAATAAAAGATTAATTTATGTAATAAAATATAAGATGAAAATTTCATTTAGTTAAGAGACCAAATTATAATAATAAGAGAAGATGTTTGGTTTTATATATGGGATAAAAGATAAATATAAAAAAAAAGCATATAATATTTATTGTTGAAAAATTAGGTAATGATTATAAGGGATATAGATTCTTGCAAATATTATGAATAATGAAATTCAACTTTTCATCATAGATAAAATATACAATTGTTTCTTATTATCTAAAATCATTTGATTGGGACATCAGAGAAGAATTTAACAACCTAATATCTAGATATATATAGTAGAAGTAAAAGTATATTTCTTGTAAACTTAACTAATGAACTAAATTAAATGTTTATAGACATCAATCCATGATAAACATAAAAAGAATTTTTTAAATTTTTAAAAAAATCATAAAACATAACTAGACTATAACTTTATTTTAAATTATTATTATTATTTATAAAAAGAACTATATATTATTTAAAAATGATTTGTAACCATCGATATTCATGCCCACATTACCATGGAAATTCATAACTTGTAAATAGATTTTGTTACATAGCATCTCTCTCTCTTTCTTGCCAGCCTTAGCCCTTTTCTCTCTTCCCCTCTTTCTTCCCCTCACACTCAATCAATATTTGCACCCCACACTCTCTACCTTACCATGTCTACACAAATTTATACACCACTCCTTCTCCTTTTCCCTCCAGCTCCCCTTCCTCCTCCTCTCTCTCTCATTCAAATTCTCAGCATAAGTCTATCTCTCCCCCATCCCTCTATCTCTATTCACCTTGATGCCCCTTTCTTCTCGTCCTCTCTCCCTATCACTCTCCTAAACACTGTATCTTTCTTTCTCCCCACAATTCCCCATTCCTCCCTCCACCACCCTGCCCCCCCAAAAAAAAAAAATCTTTCTTAACCCTACCTTTTTCTCCCCACAATTCCCCATTACTCTCTCCACCACCCCACCCCCAACACTCTCTTTATTATCCCCCCTTATCCCTTTATTTTTGTTATTATATCCCTCTCTCTCTATATATATTTCTACCCTTAACTCTCTTCCCCCCCCATTCTTCCTTCTCTCTTTAATATTCACTCTTCAGCTCACATTCTCTCCCTCTTTGCACCTGAAGTTGTCACCGTTCCTCGCACTTTCCATCTCTCTTTCTCACTCAACATAGTTACCGATCAAATAGGTAATTGAAATGATACCTACCTTTTTGAGGTAGAAAATAAAACACGCAATTTTGAAGAGTCACGTTGTAGAATCACCCTTTTTTTTAGAGCATTTTTTTGACACTTTAATTTTTTTTTATTTTTTTATTTTTATGTTTTAATGTGATGATTTTCATGTCAATTTTGAATAGTGATTCTCCATAATCACCCACTCTTTTTTAGAGGGTTGATTTTGACACTATACATTTTCTAATGTCTTCTTCTTCCGCGAGATGTTTATTTTTAAGTGCATTATGTTCTTGTTTTTATATTTTTTAAATATATATAAAAAAATTGTAATGAAATATTCATTTTTAATATAGTTAAAAAATTAAAAAAAGAGCTGTAATATTCCAAATTAGCCCAAGCTAATGGGAATATTCTATTTTGCCTTGTTTTGTTTTGCATTTCATGTTGGTGAATAGAATGTAAAGGAGGACATGTAAAACTCTTGAAAATAAAAAAATAAATCAATTCCCATTGTGAACATGGCTAAATCTGGGCCATATTATAAAACACACGTGAGTGTGAAAGAGGCTGATCACTTGAAAAAGTCAGCCATGGCCATATCTACAATGCAGTCTAGATGCATTGAACCTCCTTGAGGCACAACAACAAACTCTATATGGAGGTTCTACATGTGAAAGGGGGCTAAACTAATGAAGTGGTTTAGGGTTTGACAACACTCCAATCTTATAAAAGGAAGAGGAGAGAAGCATGAAAGGGGATGGAAGATTATTATTTTTCGAAGGCATTGTCCGTCGAGACATTCCTCATTGGGGTTTTCCGTTTAGGAATCCCACCTCCTTCCTTGAGCAGCTCGAGGAGACTTGATCCATATTGTCCACCATCGGGCTTGGGCCAAGCTTCACCTACACCTACGTTGCTGATATTGTTGAGGGCTGGGTTGTCCTTGTGAGTTGCGCAAGTGGAAGATACTAGATCTACTCGCATCTATATTTTACTAGTGTCTCTTCAAAGGAGTGTGTCTTTTAACCTCCCCGGAAGAGGCATTAGCTAATTGAGCTCTCGCATCTAGACCTCGCATCGTGCCAAATCATTCTCGCAGCCTACAAGACAGCTCTCTCCCTGGGACCGCGTTATTTGCAAAGGAGAAGTTGTAGGGTGTTTGTCTCGTACTTTGGAGGAGAGAGATTCTCGTGTTAGGATTATTCCTCTCATCAGCAGGGATCCATGGATTGGCCATCCAATCCATGCTTGTTTCAGATATGATCTTCTCTTCCGTAGATCCGCAACCTAGATGTCGCATCTAATCTTTGTGCCTATGTTTTTCACAAACCCCAAAGGGAATGTATAGATGAGCTTTTCTTATACAATACGTATCTAAATTAGATCTATATTTTTATGTACATATCTGATTTAGATTTGAGTATTTATAAACTTATTTCAACACATTAAAATAACGCTATCAAGTTTATGCGTACTTTTTCTTATGGCTATACCACCTCATTTATGAGGATTTCTCCTATATTGTTCTATTTTTTCTCTTCTACAATGTATGGGCTGTAATATACATCTGATTTACTATTATACATCTGATATTTGTACTCCCATATCAAATTACTACTTAGCTTCAAGTGGACTGTTACAAGTATTTTAAATATTCCACTGCATATAGCTACAACCCCTCTCCTTCGGGTGATTTTTTAGCTAGACTAGTTTTTGGGAGATCTATTTAACCCACCTATTCTAATTTGTTTTTTCCCTCATTTTGGATTTAGATATTAGATGAGATAATCTAAGGGAGCTAAGAGCTGCAAAATCATTTCATTGCACCGAATTCTCGTGAATGTGTTATTTCAGCAGCTTCGTGTGATTCCCATTTTGGGATATTACAAAGGGTATCGAGCAACTTTCCTTGGCTCACTTATGAGCTTCGAGTAGTATGGAGTCTTCTCATGGGGAGGAGGAGATATGCAAGAGAAACCAAACAGTAAACCCCGTTGTCCGGAGAAAAGAGGTCTACAACCAATCTCAAAAGCTCGTGCCAATTAAAGACATCAAAGAAAGGAGGATGAAAGAGCAGTGAAGATCCCTCAACCGTGATATACAAGATCGACACAAGGAAAGATATAAATCCTCATCTCATGGATATGTGCACTCAGCCATATCACCAAATCTTCAACACTCTATCGTTGATTTTCCATGAAGAGGAAGAAAGGAGTGTGACCAAGAAGGACACTGTGAGTATTTGTGGGAATATGAAGCTCGAATCTAAGGAGTTCAAAGATAACTTGAAATTCCAAGGGTTCTGCAAGATCGTGGAGGACAAAAGCACAAAGGAGAAGCAACATGGTATGGGTAGATTCTACTTCCATCTACTTTTTGATGGGTCACCCAAATTTTAGCTAGGGTTTGGGTGGAGGAGCTTACATACGGTGCAACAACACCAAGTTTCGTAAATTGAAGCCATCAAAGTAGCAAGATCAAGATTTTTGAAGGTAAAGCATATGCTTGGTGGTTGTTTGAATCCTTTTCCTTAAGAAATTAAAATACACCTACTTATGCAAGGTTTATTGAAAGGTTAGTAGAAAGGTTTGATGAAGCTTCATGTGTAGAATCTTCTATTGAAAGTATCAAACCATATTCAAAAAATATTTTGCATGAGTTGGAAGGGTCTATGAATCCAACTCCATTTCTAAAAACCATGGAAGAAGGTGTAAGTTTGGTTGATGCCTTTCCAAGGGCAAGATCTCCATTGGATGAAGAGATCTCTTCAAGAGAAAGGCATGAAGATTCCTACTTCCAATAAACATGACCAATATCTAAGGTATTTTATTGATGATGAGGCAACTTCAACTATTAAAGAGGAGGGGAAGGCAGGAGATGACAGTCACTGAAACAAAAGCACCTCGAGCACCTCTTGATTGGAGTGAGGGAAAACTAAAGTGTTCTCTCAACTATGGGCAAGATTTGCATACTCGCTAAGGAGGGAGCCTTGGGAGAAGCTAGCACATCGTAGAGAATCTCTCATGAATTTAGAAGAGAGGTGAGAAAATTTCCCCGAAAGGGGTGCTATCTTCCACTCAAGACCAAGTGCTGAGAAAGGAGTAATCAAGTCTATGATGGCATGGACATGAGGACACATGGAAACTCCATATCTTTGGCGCAACCCATGGTACCTTCATTCACAAAATTGATTTCCGAGCATGAGAAGAGGATGTTAACACTCTTGCATGCATGGGCCGCATTAAGGGAAGTATTGGAAGACAAGGACATTGCGAGGGAAGCTGATTTCCATCTCGCTTCAATCTTTTCTTGGTCAAGGTCACGGCAAAAGAGGCAAAGCAAAAGGAAGATTATACCGCTCCAACATGTGATTTTTGACAACAAACATGTCAAAGAGGAGAGCCATGATATGACAAAGGGCCGCATTTACCCTATAGTGTTTTCATTTTTGGGAAGCTAGATCCCTATTGGGATTCCCAAACTCATGATGGAATACCTGCTGACCTTTTCACATGCCAGGTTCTGATAGAAGGTAGTGGATGGGAGGTGGCAAGGTAGTTTGGTGGGGTCATTATTTCCGTGACCTTATCTATTTGGTTAAAGACTCCAAGCTCAAGGAGAAACTACTAAATGAAACCATATCTTGCTTTCCAAACCCACTGGTGTCAATAGAACATATCGTACTATCTTAGATGGATTCATGTCTTAAGGTTTCAAGGAAGAGGTGCACTCTCATATAAAGAAGTGCATGGATTATTTGTTAGATAAGGAGGAATATAGCTCTTGGGAAGAGCCATCATTCACACCTCTTTATCAATATAAGAGAAGGAAATCATCCATGAGTTACCTCACCGATGTTGCTATGGGGAAAATTTTCTTTTCGAATATTATGATGTATCTCCTATATGCTTATATTTTTCTAACACTCATGTGCAAGACATTGTTCAAGAGGGGGCACTATCTATGATGGGTTTCAGGGGCTACTCAAGGCCATGAACTATGTTGATGCAGTTTATCTCTTGGAGGATCTTGGAAAGTTATTATGTTCTTCTTATGGTGTGATTTTATATCAACCAGTGATAAATCTTCAAGCATTCAAGAGGGATGGGGTGGCAAACATGTTAGGGGAGGCAATTGTCACTTCTATTCTATGGTAGTTAAGGGTAAAAATGCACTAGTTTCACACGAGGGAACATCTTCCTTCTCCTTTATCATACATGGCAAACTTAGCATGTTTCTAATAATGATTCCATATGTTAAATATTCTTACTCTTTGGAACATGGTTGGAGGAGAGTGCCATTGGTGGGATGTGTCCTCTTAGGGGAAGGAGTTCCCCACTCTTTTTGCACCGCATGCTCAATGGGAGCATATATTGTATATTACCATGATAGATCATTTGACTTCGTAAGATAAACCATATGTTTGTTGTGAATAATGCCTCTGTATTGGGGAGGCATTTTTCTATGGATTTCCAAGCCGGGAGGTGATCCAATTCATTTGGATGATAGCATGGATATGGGAGTATGTCAGCAATAGTGAAATTTCATGATTGTAATCACTTCTATCTCGAGGAGGCCATGGATCAGCAAGAAGGTTTCCATAACAACCTTCCATTCTTTCATGATGAGAGCCATTGGGTTTACTCACCAAAGGCCAACTTGCACATTGGGAAGGGACCATTGGAAGACAGGACTATTGCAGAAATTCTCGAAAAAATGGTGGAGACTATGGGATGAGGAGGCTACAAGAGAGGAAGGAGATTTTTAGGCGCTTTCACCTTATCAGCTTGCTTCGAGGACAAGAAACATCTCAAAGGGGAGGATCGTAATATTCCCAATTAGCCCAAGCTAATTGGGAATATTCTATTTCGCCTTGTTTTATTTTGCATTTCATGTTGGTGAATAAAATGTAAAGGAGGACATGTAAAATTTAAAAATAACAAAATAAATCAATGCCCAATGTGAACATGGCTAAATCCGAGCCATTTTATAAAACACACTTGAGTGTGAAAGAGGTTGATCACTTGACCAAGTCAACCATGACCATATCTATAGCGTTGCTTCAGATGCATTGAACCTCCTTGAGGCACAAATACGCTCTAGATGGAGGTTATACATGTCAAAGGGGCTAAACTAATGAAGTGGTTTAGGGTTTGAAAAGAATCCAATCTATAAAAGGGAGAGGAGAGCAAAGATGAAAGGGGTTGTTGAAGATTATTATTTTCTCGAAGGCATTGTCTACCGAGGCATTCCTCATTAGCTTCGTTTAGAATCCACCTCCTTCCTTGAGCAAACTTCTCGAGGAGACTTGTTCCATCTTGTCCACTATTAGCTGTGGGAAAAGTTTCACCTTACACCTCCATGCTGTTGATCGTGTTGAGGGTTGGGTTGTCCTTTTGAGTTGTAGCAAGGGGAAGATACTAGGTTTGCTCAGATCTGATTTTACTAGGTGCTCATTCTCAAGTGAGTGTGTCTTTAACCTCCTAGAAGAGTGAATTAGTTGATTGCGCTCAGATCCTGACCTGCATCTGCCAACTACTTTAGAGCCCGCAATGCGCTCTCCCACCTGCAGACAGGAAGGAGAAGTTGTAGGGTGTTTTGTTTCACTTCTGGAGAAGAGATCTCCTGATAGGAATTATTCCTCTCACCAGAGATCCATGGATTGGCCATCCAATCCATGTTTTTTAAGATATGATCTCACTGCCTTTGCTATATGACTGTAAAATTTTAAACATTTGTAGATCTAAACTGATTCTGATCATTCTCTACAGTTTTCATATTTTGCACAGTAATGCAAACAAAGGGAATGTATAGATGAGCTTCTTTATTAATGCATCCGAATTAGACTATATTTAATGGTAATAAACATCTGCTCTGATATATGACATAACCAAGCATTTCCAGCCCATGGCATTACTAAGTTTATACTGTACTTTCTTATGGCTGTAGCACCTCATTTCCAGGATTTCTCCCGTATTTGCCTTATTATTTCTCTTTGCATAAATGTATAATAATATGTATATGATTTACATACAGAGCATCTGATATTTGAACTCCCATATCTTATTGTTTAGTCTAGGTGATCAGCGTATTTTAAAGGGGCTCTTTTCATATAGTCGTTAAAATTTCCTCTTTGGGGCATTATTTTTCGCTGACCAGTTTGTGGGAGATTTGTTTAACCCACCCACTGATTGTTTTTTTCCTCCTTTGATTTCATAGGTGTTAGGATCTTAGATGAGATTATCTATGGATCAAGAGTTGTAAACTGACAAGGTACCAATTTTCAGTATAAAAGTTATTTTGTGTTGTGTTTATGGTAGGTGTGATTCTATTTTTAGATATTAAAAATAATATTTTAAATTTTTTATTTTATATATGTTTATGTATTTTTAATTAATATTTCTATGAAATCAGCATTAATTTTCGCTAAAAAAACATTTAAACTTATATATAAAGTAACATTTTCACAATATGAATAAATGGAAAAAATATTGTATGAGACTTTTGTTAAAAACAATAAAATAAAATATAAAATCTGAACAACAAAAATCTTAAGAGAAGTAATATTTTTTATAGAATTTTATGTCAAAATTTAATAGTAATCATGTAGTTTTTTAAAAATAAGGATTCTTCTTATAAAATATCAAAGTTTAAGCATTACAAGTAAAAATGATTAATAGATCTCAAAACCGAGCTTTATTTGCAAGCATAAATTTGTATCTAAGCTACTTAGTATAAACTAAATCATGTCACATCTTTTTAGAGTACCATTGTTGTCTTTCCGCAATATTTTCTTCTTTTGTTTTCTAATTAATAATACCCTCTCTTAATGACTTTCCATGTCTAAAAATCTTTCCAAAGGCTTTTTTCAATTATTCCATATAATGGTGGTTGAGGTTCCTTTGTTTTTTCTCGCCACATGTGATTCATTAAAATCCCCTTTCCTCAAACCAACTTCTTGCTTCAGCATCTCTGGAATAAATTGAAGAGAACTGAATTCTTTGTTGAATAAATTTGCATTGCACCGTGTCTTTCTAAATGGAAATGAAATTTCTTCTTTAATGTGAGTAAACGTATAGTGTTATGTACCTAATCATGAGGAATAAAAGAAATAAATAAGAAAATTAGTATAAACACATAAATATTATTATCAATCAATTGTGGTAATCAAACTTCTCTAACCTTAATAAATCCAAAACACCTTTCTCCTTCATTTGAAACATAGATCATAAGATAGTTAATCAATGCTTGTAGTTTCGATAAATGTTAACTATATATCCTTTTGCATCTTTATCTCATATAGTTTATACAACAACATCATGAACCAATACTTGAATATGACTCTTTCCCATCCAATCATTCAAAAGAACAGGGTTTATAACTGTCTTCTTGTATCCAACATTCACACAGAACTCACCATAATCATTTATACAGGTTGATCTTCTAAGGAACTAGATTTGACTTCTTCTTTGTAGCATACAATATAGAAAAAATTCAATTTAAATTGTACATAAATAAAAAAAATTGAAATAAAGAATCGAATATACAATTTCAATGTCTTCACAGCAAGTTTAATTTTTCTAATGGCTTCTTTTCCCAGGAGTTTGCTAATAACATAAATTGTGTTTGAAGGAAATGCCTAAATATTCAGCAGATTTATAATTTAAAAACTTTTCGGAACCACTTTAGCCAGTGCTTTGATAAGTATATGGTTCACTATCATATCTGAATGTCTGGGAATGAAAACATGAGGAATATCTGCAGAACTAGCGCATATCTCCTTTTAGGTATGAATTTTGCAATGTATTCACAATCACCGTGTATCATTTGACATCAGATATTGTCGAGCCAATTCCAAATGAAATGAGTAAGAGTAGGATCAAGTCTAACATTCATAAAACATTGCTTTCGTCTTTTCCATCTTACTTTTTTTAATAAAGTTTTTAAAAATATTTAGTACTCCATTTCCATCCTTCTTCGACATCTTTAATGACATAAAAAATATATATGTATAATTAATAAAATGAAAAATAATTTACATATGAATAAAATGAATGTATAAATCAACATACCTTAATAAGGAAAGATACAAATCTTTAAGTGTTGTTGTACAACTTGATTATGGGTAGTGGTGCAAAATCATCCCAACCGCATTCATTCAACATTTAACCATACGTCTTTGCATTTTCATATAAATCTTATGTCTCAATAAATAAAGTTACAATTTTTAATATAGTGATATGTATAAAAAAATCTACCAACAACATTATGTTTTTATTTAAAAGAAAATTATAATCAAATGAAAAGTAGAAATAATTCAAGAAACTTACTTTTGAAATATTACATTTCATCCATTGATAATTCACCCGACTTCACACTGACATTAATGATTTGACTAGCTTTCATCCTTCACTCCTTGCATTGTTCTCCATGTGATATTTATATCCTCTAGAATTCTTCATTTTATGGGTTTACTTTGTTAACCTTCCTCATTTTTTATGGAAATATTCTCCCACCACTCAAAAATTTCATCAATCAATTCCCATTATCTCCCTGCTCTAAATGCCAACTCGAAAAAATGTTATCCATGCTTATGAATATATTTCAATGCATTTTTCCATATTTTGATTTGATTTTTTCTCATCAATTTGATAACCTGTTTCCATTAAACATTCATTAGAAAATGTTAGACTAACTTATTCCTTATCACCACCACATTTTTCTATGAATTCATTATGAATAAATCTAACCCTTTGGATCAAAGTCATTTTAATTTTTTACTCATTATCAACATTATGATCCCATGCCAATAACTTTGATTATGTTTTTTGTTAAACCAACGTAAATGGCGACTTCACTATTTGGAAAAGATAGTTATTGGGATATTCCGAATCAATTATCTTTAGCGTCTATCGAATGGTTCCCTCCAATTAAATAATATTTATAATCAAAACATTGTATCTTGTCAAATGCATGTTTGTTGGGAACCCGACGTGATCAACAAGAACCATATAATCCACCACATGTGCATATGGATTGAACCTCAATCTTCGCATTATGTACATGTAGGTGATCTTTCCTTCGATTTAATATTGAGTTTGTCCTTCACTGGCATATAAAATTGGTCGAATAAGCTTAAATGTTTGGCCACCATAAACTAATTTATTCTTCCTCAACTCATATCGAATGGAATCTTGTTTTCTTTTAACAATCTCCATTCTCTAACTCGGCACTCGGTGTTATGATTTCTTATAAGCCTTTCTTGGAGCTTTCAATTTTTTTCTTCACTAATGTACTCATGACTTTTACAGTTGACCAAGATTTTTATTTCTTTCACGGTTAAATACATCAGCTTTTTGATAAAAAATCTCTTTGTGATCACGTAAAAGAGACATCTTGTCCATTTTTATTTTTGTTTGATTTTTTTCTTCCTTTTATGTTCAGTGATTGCACTTCCTCCTTAGTTATTCTATCATAATTTTCGCCTTCATCACATCTTCAAAAGAAACATGTTTAGGCTTACTAGATTGACCCACCTTAGTGACTTTTGGTTGATCCTTTTGTACTATTGCACACACAGTCATTGATCTTGTCATTCTGTGTCCTTCTTTATCTCTGTATATGTGTGCTTCTTGATCGCAATTAAGGGGAATTTGGCTCCATATAATGAATACCCTCAAAAAGTTTCTGAAAGATACACAAAATCCCATGAAACAAAACAAAATATGTCAATGATCAATAATTGATACAAAAATTAATGATGCCATAATAATGCGTAGCACACATACAAATAAGCATACTTACAATGTTATTTCCAATGTTGCTTTTGATTTCTATGTACAAACTTTTTAGATGTTTCATTGTGTCATACTTGACCTTTGATAGATTATATCTAACATTTTCATGCGTTTATTAGCTATTCTTGCATGAAATATAAATAGTAGTTTGTATGTTAGCACCAAACATATGTACTCACACTTCGCCCATCACGTGATATGATTCACCTATGTTAATAATGCAACAAATTTAGTGTAGATATGTATATCATCCTTCATTTCATTGTCTTCAAGATACCATGAAAAATCAACTTTATTTATTTCTATTGCATTCTTCCATTCAAAAAAAGCCTTAATGAATTTGGTGGAATGGCCACTTTCTTGAATTTTATTACGTGCTTTTCAATTTTTTAGTGTCTTCAACGAGTATGCATAGTGTGTCCATCAATATCCTTATTGCATGCGCCAGTATCCATAATGTCGTCCGCTGAACCTTTAGATTTTGGCAGCATGTCTGCCTTGGTCCAAAAATTCACATAAATCTTTTTATGCACTTCGTTATATATATATATATATGTATATATATATATATATATATATATATATATATATATATATCTTTAGTTAATGAGAAACACATATCTTAATTAATCATTGTTTTTTTTTAATTTGACAATATAAATTTAAAATTAATCGAAAATTGATATCAATAAAAAAAATTAAAAAAAACAATTATTTATAAAACTATATAAATTTAAAATAAAAAAATTAAATTAACTATATAATTTTTCAAAACAAAACTATATATTTTTAAAATTATAAAAACATATTATTTTTCTTCATTTAAATACTATATATATATATATATATATATATATATATATATATATATATATATATATATATATATTTATTTAAAAACAAAACATTTTATTTCATATATATATATATATATATATATATATATATATATATATATATATATATATATAACATTTTTTTAATATATTTTATAAACAAAATAAATGTTTTGAATTTTTTTTAATGCAAAGTTGTTTTTTAAAACAATTTAAAAAAAAAAAAAAATTAAAATTTGAAACGTAAGTTTTTTTTTTCTAAATTGAAAAATAAAAGTAAAAAGAAACAATTTAAATTTTAAAAACCATTAATATTAAGTTTTTTTTTTTTTTAAAGTTAAAAAAAATACAATTAATGTTAATTTTTTTTAAAATGTAAAACAAATAAATTTAATTTTAATATTTACAATATAATTTTGAAAATTTAGAATTTAATTTTAAAATAGGAATTATAATTATAAATTTTTAAAATTTAATTATAAATTTTTAAAATTTAATTTTAAAATTTTAAAATTTAAATTATTTTTCAAAACTAAATTTAATTTAAAACAATAAAATTTTAATTACAAAAAATTTTAAAATTATTATTTTTATTATTAAATATTTATTGTTTAAAAATAAAATAAAATAATGACCGCCCGCAGGGTTGGAAAATCGCCTGGCACCATGGAGAGTTGTCTTAGTCACTGCCGGTGAAGGTCGATTATTAAAATCGACCACCACCGCCGGGGGTCGAAGAAGTCGGCTGCAAGACTCCACGACGCCACTGCAGGGCCTCGTCCGGGTAGGTTGTATATATATATATATATATATATACCGCCACGTACGCCACCAGGTAGGCTCCGTCCCTTGGCAGGTTGTATATATATATATATATATATATATATATATATATATATATATATATATATATATATATATATATATATATATATATATATATATATTAAATAAAATAAAATAATAATAAAACAATAAAATTAAAAAATTAAAATAACAAAATTAAAATATTAATGGGATTTAAAAAAAGAAAAGTTCATTTTTTAAAACAAATAAATAAATTAATTTGTTTTTAATTTTTTTTTTGTTGCACTTTTATAAAAAAAAAATAAAAAATAAATATTACTGTTTTTTTTATGTGCATGGTTGTTTTTGGGTTTTTTGTTTTGTTGAGGAACTGAGCAACCCTAAAAATTATTTTCTTTCTAAATTTTTGTCCTAAAAACTCTAAAAAAATGTGTTTTTTTTCCATTTTCTTCACTATAAAAAAAGGGTTTTCGAACATAAAAACCATAAAAAATAGATTCTCCCCAAATTCATCTTTAAATAGAAAAATAGAATGAAAAATAACCTTTGAAATACGAACAATTCTTATTCAATTTGTTATCAATGCCAATGCAACGCCTCCACAAAATTGCTCCAACAAAACCCTTCATGAGATAAGAGGAATATAAACACTGATTGTTACTATATCGCGAAGATTGTGTGATTGTTTTAGCATTTAGCGAATGTGGGATTAAAATTTAAAATTAACAAAATTAACGTGTAGTTAATGTTAGGGTGATGTTATACCCCTCATTTACAACTTTTATGTTGTGTAAATGAACCCCAAGGACCAGGTGGACCTAAGGAACAATTATATATGAATAGATATATTTTTAAATTAAAAAATAATTATGAATTAAATATTAATGTTGTAAAGACAAAATAATGGAGACCAAGAAATTCTTATCCATTGGGATGGACTAGAATTTCAAAATTTCTAAAAACTCTCCAGAAAATCCTCGGAGAAAATTAAATAAATAATTTTATTAGATGGGAGAAAAAGATCTGATGAAATCCTCAGTAAAGTGGAAAGTTACTTAGAAGAGGCAAGAATAAAAATGTGCCAAGGAAAAGAAAGTTTTAAAGAAAGTTTTTGTGGGAAAAAAGAAGAAAAGCCTAGGCTATGGGAAACAACATCCCATAATAATGAGAGGTTGTTATGAAAACAGGTTGAGGGAAAGAAGGCTTAAAAGACCCATTTCTAGTGTGACAAAGGGGTTGTCTACACTAGAGAATATTGGTCTCTTCTTGGAGAGAGCTAAGGAGAAACTCGTTGTTGGGAGGAAAATCAGTCTTTACACATTGCTATGTGCATACTCTTATTTTTTGTATAAGTTCTAATGTTATAGAATTCTTGTAAGAATTAGAGATATCCTTAAGTCATAGGAAAAAGTCTGTTTGGAATACATGGTTTAATAGGTTGGTATATGTATGTATCATATTAGAGAAGGAGTCAAGTTCTATTATGAAATGTTAACTTGTAAATGTTATTAAAGTATTCAGTAAATACTTATATGAGTATTGTAATATGTCTGTTTTGTGATGTGTATTGTACAGAGTCTTCTCTGTAATTAAATACAAAGAAGTTTTTTGTTTATGTGACACAGACTCAAAGAACAGATAGTAGATAAATGATCAGAATTTAAATAAACCCAGGGAAGGGTCCTATTTTTATGATTATTACTAAGTGTAATTATATGAAATATTTCATAAAATACTAATGTCAGTAAATAATAAGGAGTTAAGGATAGACTTACACATATACACTAGAATGAGTATCTGTAAAGCTAAAAGACATACATAAGTGTGGAAACTATTCAAGAGTGATATCAATTATATCTTGCAGAGAATCTACGAAAAACTGATGTAAATTTCATCCTCAAGAAAAATACATGCTAAAATGTTAGAAGTCACAACTTGGAAGAAGTATTATGACAAACATATATATATATATATATATATATATATATATATATATATATATATATATATACATTTCATCATGAAAATATAGCAGTAGATATTAAATGAAATAGAGAATGTGGTAGTCCAAAACTTCATATATATATATAGAATGTCTGAAGTTACAAGTCCTCTTTGAAGATCTTGAGGAAAATTTTGTCACACATACCTATAAATACATGGAGGACTAAATGGAAATCAAGAAATAGTTACATCTAGATGATTAGGGTAAAAGACTGGGTCATGGCCTTAACACTTAATTCATTAAAATATTTAACTAAGTTAAGTGCCACAGAATCCTCAATAGTTCAACGACCAAGTTAAGAAGGAAAGAATCCATCATTCGAGTTTGAACTTGAAAGGAGCATGTGCATGCAACTTGTAAAATAATTAAAAGACTTGAAGGAAAAATCACAAGACTAGTCTAGAGTTATAAAACAAGTTGACGAAGTAATCAAAATTAAATTAGACTATCAATGTTTGAATACAATTAATGAGAGTTAAATTACCGGAGTATACTCTTCCATAACATTCTTCTTCACTTGCACATAGAGCTAAGGGAAAAGTGTAAGTAAGGAGTGCACCTTACATATAAATTGAAGAAGTATAAAATAGAACTAAATAGTAATCAAGTATGGATAGACTAACCCTGAAATAGGCTTAGTATGTTTGGATGTCGTTCTAATTTTTGAAAAAGAGGAACAATTTGGGTGAAGGTTACCCATACTAGATCGTAAATATTAAATGGAAAACATATATTGAATAAGGAATTAATGTACTAATATTTTACGATCAACGACAAATTTAAATAAAAGTATTGGGCCAAACCTTATATAGAATAAAGTCTCATACGTACGCAGAATTTCGTAATCCCAATGTAGTAATGCATTCTTTCTAAGAAATGCAATGGTCGTAATAAAATGCATAACTCATGTATACCCAAATGAAAATCTTCCTTAAAACATTACAAGAATGATAGTTCATAAAAGGGCTTGGCCATCGTTATGAACAAGAACAAAAATAAACAAGCATATAACCAACATATGAAATTAAGAATTTGAAGATTGTAATTATAACATAAAAAAAACTCAAAGTATTATATTTAGAAGCAGAGGATAGGACAACCTCATATAGTCCAATAATAATTCAAATCGAGTTGTATAAACCTACGAGGAAAATAATAGTGAAAGAGAAACAAGAAAATTCTTGAGTGGAACCCACACATGGTAATTATGGAAATTACGAAGTGAAGAATCAATTTTTGGGTAAAACCTCATTTAAATCCATAAATGACTATAACCTATGTAAAAATAATAAATTTAGGAACATAAGGTAGTCGTAAATCAATGATGACAAGTGATAAGTTGAGTAACATATATGAGTATTTCTCTCGAATTGTTGCCATTAGAGCTTCATACTAAGATCCAATTATGGTGATGGAAATACGTGATAAAAACAAAACCATAAGTCGCATTTTTAGCGAGAGGGTTAATTGTTCTAGTATGAAAAAATACAAAAATTAAAATCGTAAATACATTCGGATGAAGTACTCGTAAGGCAAGGTTTGGGAGGCCTACGTAAGGCAAAGTCCGGAAGGCCTACGTAAAGGGCAAAGTTTGGAAGGGCTGCCATGGCCATTGGGAAAAACACCAATTAATATCAACCAAATTCTACAATGCCAAAAGAATGAAAAGCCTTTATAGGAGAGCATGAACATAAACTCCGGACAATTAAACCAATATAAGTACAAAAAATGGAATTGCAATTATACGGACAACAAATTACAAACAAATAAATTCAAAGCCCACATAGGGATTAAATTCAAAATATGGATGAATATAAATGTTGTAACCAAATAAGAAATGGAGCGTTAACAAAAAAGAAACTTGTGACACAAAACTTATGCGACAGCGGAAAACACAAAGAGAGTAGCATCTCTATTATTCAACAAGAATACAACATGAAAACCCTAAATCGCAGTACTAGGAAGTGGAAGTGGAATGTATATGAACACACTCAAAAGAGAGAAAATAGGGTTCATGACGCAAACATATATAAAATCGATAATACAATTATAAAACATAAATTAAGTTGTTGTCCACGTAAAAGGAAAAATCCACAAAAGAAAAAATCTAGAACAAATTTCATCAAGAGATAGAGCCATGGAAGTTAAACTTAAAATGGTTTAATTGGGCTTACCTCTCTTCGCGGGTGGAGAAACAACCCAAGACAGACAGAGGTTGGAGAAATGCCATCGTAATGGGAGGGTGCTTGAGAATTTCATGCACTAGGAAAAACACAATCGATGCGAAACAACAACACACGACTTTTCGTGAGTAAAGGGCTCAAAAATCTAATTAAAAATACTACTCGATAAACGTAGAGTTGCGGGAGATAAATGATTATCCGAAGGGTGACAAGCTAATGCGGAATCCTTTGTGGTAATTTCTCCCATAGCACCCATAATCCTCTCCACGCAATTCATATGCAAATCATTAGAAACCAATCCGAAAATGGAAAAACATGGGAACGAATTAATTAAATCAAGAAATCGACTTTACCATTAAGGGTCCTGGGAAGCAAAACCACTGTTGTGATAAGTAAAGCCTCAATCTTCATCAAACCGGAAGGGAGACATTTACTCACTTCAACGTTAATAAGTTAGCCATGCTCATCAATATTGAAGGAAGCACTTTGGTCATGACAATGGCGTATGAATCAACCACAATTAGGGTAGAAAATGGAGTTGAAGGTTTAGTAATGGAGGTAGAGCTCTAGAGCTATGGACGGATCAACTCATACAAAAAATGAAAAAAATGAAAGTCCAGCTTGGGTGAGGTCGAAACCCTTAGCGTTCTCTCCCTCGCATCCAGGATCGTCGATTTCACTAAAGGATCTCATGTGTACATGTGGCACCTTGAAAGAGGTGAGAGGCCCATGTGAAGCCCATGTCATTTTCCACTTGGAGATCGATGGACGAGAAAGGAAAAAAGTGGGAGTAAGTTGATTTAATTTCCACATAAAAAACTATATACGACCATCATATCTACCTTGGTAATTTATACGATAACATCCAAAGTATTGAAATATATACATAAATTTTAATATGAGTTGTAAAGTGTGAAAGTGTAAGTATAAAGGTTCATAAACATAATTTTTGTTGTGGATTAATTGCAAGGGTGTGTACGAAATCTGAAAAATCTTAGAGAGTATTGTCTACTCTCTAAACTATTGGTAACATGCAAAAGTGGGGAAGCTCAAAAGAGCATAAAACTTAATGAAAATAATATCGTCTGAAGTATGCTACTGGTTAAACTAAAACTAAAAAACACAAATATAGAAGCTATATAGAGAGTTCCAAATGGTATTAATAAACGATGGCATTCGATGGCCTCTTGCTTATTAAATGTTCGAAATGGAGAAGAAATTTTACCCACTATCCAAAGGGCCCCTAGGCAATGGCTCTAGTTCCCGATGCAAGGATGTTGCCTTCCAAGCTGCGCCTCTCGATGCATGCCTCTCACTCTCTCTCACTCGCGCTGGTGGAGCAAGTTGTTGGGTGGCCAACTATCGATTCCTCTTCACTCCAACTCCGGAGTCACACACAATGCTAGTGTTTCTTGGGAAACTTTGGCCAACATAACACTCCGTGGATCTACCATTTCTTCATATCTTGGTGGGTTTATATAGGTGAGCTTCAAATCCTCCTTCCCTCCCTTGGTACATGATGGATAGTGACCCAAGGGAGAGGTGTGATTCCATTGTGTGCTCAAATATTCTTTTGTGTGCTCACATAATGTATAAGGAGGCATTAGTGTCTGTCCTTAGGCGGCTTTCACATAATGAGTAAAAGTCTGTCATTTTCTTGGTGTGGTCCCGTGAAGAGATATTTTTCCATTTCCGGGAATGCACGCTTATCGAGAAAAAGGCACGCGAAGGGCACTCTTCTCGAAGGATAAATCATGCATTTGAGCATTTATGACTAGTTCAAATCTTATTTCTCAAAACCTTATAGATTTTAAATACTTCTTGATTTCATAATGTATTGTTGTCACTATAAATCCTTCGGGTCGACATTAATTGATGTCGTCTTCGCATATACGATTTTATAGTGTTAAAAGTTGCTAATGCGTGATGAATAGGAAGAATCTGTATAGCTGAAATACATTATAGTTTCTTTTCTCGTATCGTACGCAGAGAGAGAGAGAGAGAGAGAGAGAGAGAGAGAGAGGTCTCGCGTGTATTTTGGAATTGACAACACCCTTGATCAAGCTCGAGATAACCATGGCCCACGGGACCTCGATGCGAGCGTACAAAATACACAACATATTTAAGCAAAATTTCATTGAGGCAGGCATGTCCCATGCTTTTGATGCTATGGATAGTTAAACAAAATTGGCGGATAATACAAGTGCTCTCTGTGCCACTACCGTGGTAGTGATGTCGTGGTTGTTGATGAAAAGACTGTTGACACCCTCGTGGGGCACTTTTTATTTGATGATAGGTGGAATGTGGTACCCATGTCTGTAATCTTCAGGTACAGTAGCATCATCGTGCACTATACGCTTATGCGCCGGGCCGGGACCTTCCCCGTGTAAGAATTGTTGTCGGAGACGCTTATGGAGGCAATGTGTCTTCAACACATCCGGCATCCATCGAAAGTGCAATGGTTGTAGGGGTACAATACCATCGTGACATGAAAGCTTTTGGCCGTGGTCAAATGTCGGGAGAATAGATGACATTTGTCGACAATGTTGCATCCCATAGTGCCACTCGAGGATACCCCTTTGCATGGGGGAGGAGTTATCCAAGGTACCACTTCATTTTTGGGAAAGAGGTGTCTGTGTCGACAAAAGGAAGCCTTAAACAAACCATGAGTTTCGAACTCGAGGGGTATAGAGGTCCGAGATATGATGCTGCGGGTTTAACGTAGGAATTTTAGGTGAGAGGTGATTGAAA
Organism: Pinus albicaulis; assembly: GCA_034641835.2. Lineage (NCBI taxonomy): Eukaryota > Viridiplantae > Streptophyta > Pinopsida > Pinales > Pinaceae > Pinus > Pinus albicaulis. The sequence goes on from CM076584.1 coordinate 1,662,189,567, forward strand.
ATGAATGATGGGGATTCGGGTGGGCACCGAGGGTTGAAGTATACTTGAGTGTGTACCTCGCATCGGTCATAGGTTATTTACTGAAGGAAAATTTCTGGTGCCTGTGTGACTGACTGGAGTTGGGTAGAACCTATGTATGAATGTCGAGATGGTGTGTGCATGATGTGAATGAAAAAAATTCGACGAGGGAATCGATGGGACTGCTGCCATGGGAGGAAAGGTGAAATATGAGGGCGAAGTGGCGAAGGGAATCGTTTGCGGTCTTTTTACACTTACCAAAAGAATAAAATAATGAGTTTTGATTTGTACAAAACATAGTAGATGGGTACCCAAAAACATGAAAGAGGGCTTCTGCTCACCGAAGGTGTGAGGATGGTGCTTTGTCTGGGGGTAGGGGTCCCATTGGTTGGTCTTATGTGTAGGGTTGATAAGAAGCGGAACATGTCGCTAATGGGATTACGGTTGTTGGAGGTATGGCGAGTGCCAAATGCAATGCGTGGAGGTGCGCTTTCAACTGCTTGTACAACTCTGATCATCCAGGAAGGGGTTGAGTTTGAATGGTGAACTTGACCTTATGAATGATATATGGATGGGCAAGTATGAGTTCCGTTTCCGAAGTTACTAAAATGGTATGGCCATGGTGTCAGCTTGCTCCGGGGTGATGTATGGTCTACTTTGGATGGTGATCGTCATGGAGGGGAGGCTCTATCGACCAACGCGGGTGTTTATCACATGAAGGGTGAGGTGATGATAAAAGCGTGATCGGGTATGAGAGGACCCTATGGTTTATTTCTAATGGAGAAATGATGTTAGGATATGAAAAGCCTCTCCGGGAGTCTATCATGCCGAGGGTAGAATGATACCGAGCTCCGAACTTTCAGTGAATGGTGCGCGTGAGCAGCTTGTGGGTTCTTCCCCGCAAAAAGCAACTACCTCGAGTGAAAGCATCTTCTTTTCATCTAATATTATTGAAAAACATGAATTTTTGGAAAGGAAGATGGGAGGGTGAACAATTACTTGGCGCTAAAAAAAATTATTTTCCGAAAAGCGAATGTGGGGCATCACTTTCATTTGTCATGAGACATGCGATGATGGTGCAACTTACGATTTGCGGCATGGACCCTACGATCTCCCCGTTATCGACTCTACAAAGTTCTAGGGAAGGGTGATAAATATGAGATTATGTGGCCCCTAATCCTATTCATTTGTACTTGTTGAGTGCTGGGATAGGAAATCACAGGATTGCGCAGCGCTTTCTGCCATTTCAGCCCGACCCGCTGTACCATAGGGGATTAGAAGCGATGATTATGCCAAGGTAACTTCCATGACGTCCCTGCATTTCAATCTTTTAGTTTGATGATGTCGGGCCATAGAAATTGGGTTTGTACAACCTCAAAGGGAATTTTTATCCTAGATTGCATGGGTGATCTAGGCAAAGAGGCACGCTTGCACTTATTTCAGAGGGCAAGCCACGCGAGGGCGCACTATTCCCTCCTTTATCTAATACGAGGGCACACCCGTGAACAAAATAAAAGCATGCAAAGGGGTAGGGGTTTTTGTAAAAACTTTTTGGGTTCTTTGTCCATTTTGATGTTTTTTATCCGTATTAATGGGTGCACTGCTGCTTGGCAAGTTGGTGTGGAGAAAGCGAGACCAGCCCAATATCTATAGTCGTTTCGGGTTGTTGATGTTGGGGGGCACACCGGTAGTTGGCCACATGTGCACTTCGAAAATTCTGGCTGAGAAGGAGTTCCTTCGATCATAGGATCCATTGGTTGTTACGTTATATTATACAACATTGGTGCAAGGAGGTGCACAATTTTGTACTAAGGGGACAAACTTGATTATCCTGCCCGCAGACGGATATATACTTTGTGACTAGGTTATTGCCTCTGAGGGTAGAGGCACCGAGGTATCCACTTTCTCGTCTAGGAGAGTGAACCTGAGACGGAGTTCGGAGGGGGCATTGCGGTGGTGCGCCTCTTAATGATGGGTGCATAAATATTGCATTAGTGAGAGATGTGGCCGAGTGGTGTGCTATAGCCATTGTTTTGTGACTGGCGGGGTCGTTTGCTCCGCACGGCATCGGGCCCACGGAGTGGGAAGTTTTACACCGCTTGAGGAATGGGAATTTTTTTTATTTTTCCCACTTTTGTTTTGATGGTATGGATGTCGCAACCGAAGTAGGGTCCAACGTGGATCCAAATCATTTGTGTATGCTAGCATCTTGCGCAACATTATGTATGAGAGGGTGGTGTCAGCTGTGCGGCCCATTGTGGCGCGCCTTTGCTGGGGGCCGAGGGAGTGACACATGAGAGGAGGTGGGCTCCGAGTGATGTCACACGACCGTGGTGGCTTGGTGGAGTCAGATATTGGAATGACACAATGAAGGCCTAGTTCGAGGCCAATCCACAGTATGTTTTTTCCATACCCGTACATGGGGATGGACTTTCGTAGTGATCCGGATATCGGTCTCCCTTTCTGCTATGTTTGGGGTCCTACGGCTATGTGCTATATATTCTTTTCCATTTGTTAAAGTTTTTATGTAATTTTGTTTCTTGTTATTGATAATCGACATTCTTTTAGTTACTCATGCGGATGTTGGTGAGGGTGGGATGCCTACAGTGGCCGGGCGGTGGGTTAGATCCTCTACCACGACCGGCAGGGGTGGCCGGGGAGGAGGTGCGTAAGTGGGCCGAGGAGTGAGTCGGTGCCGATGGACCCAGAGGGGATGGCGTTGGCCCCTGCTCGCGGGTGAGGGGACAGCTTGGCACATGTAGCCGAGATAGTGGGTCGCAGTGAGCTTGTGCGGATGCGGTCGAGGCGCGCATCGTTGTACTTACAACTCGGGTAGCCACTCTAGAGGACTTCCGAGGGTCGAGTGGACCATTTGACCCTAGCGGGATTCTTGCTCGAGGTTTTATGGATGACCTTGAGGAGAGTTTGGCTAGAGACGCGTGATGGAACGTGAGAGGGATTGATCGCCCACCCTACGACGGCTAGCTATCGTGCGGTGGTGACAACGGCTCCGTGGTGGCCTCGAGGAGCCGTGGTGGGCGCAGTGCTCCTCACCGAGGGGGCACCCCCCAGAGTAGTTTTGTACACATGGAAAGCACCCGTTACTGAGGATGATTCCCTTATTTTTTTTGACGACCTTTATATTTTTTTGGCTAGCCAATGGGCCAGTGATACTATTTTGTACTTAGATACACATATTTTTTGATATATATATGAGAGTTGCTTTTCCGGCTCTACATGGTGTGCTATCTATTTCGGTTTATGTATTTTGTGTTATGTTGATGGATATATGTATTTTTGGTTTTTTATGTATGGTAGTTTCTTTGCGATGTATTCGACTCTAGGATATTGTTAGCTTATGCGATCGTATGCTTGGTTTTGATTCCTTGATACATGTGAAAATGTAATGTAATCAAATTTTCTCGCTTAATATTTTGGCACGTAAATATTTTTTAAATACGTTGCATCTCTAGATCTCAAAATGTTTGTTTTAACTCGCGATGCCACTAACTCGGGAATCGAGGTAGACATGTACTATGGTGGATTCACGCATGAAGGGCCTCACACATAAGTCCCGATAATGGCGTCATATTCTGCACGATTGTTGGTTTTTTGATTCGATGCACACACTCGCTTGAACACAATGGTGATCGATCGTGGTGTAGATGACCCACGTGGTGGCAGAGCAAGTGTTTGAGACCATCGCGATGCTCCATTAGAAAATCTGAAATAGGGTTCAAGTTGGTGATCTCATGGTGGCACTTTGAGCGCGTTTAGGTCCTTAGGTCAAAAATATTTTGGTGTTGGGATTTTTGTTCCCTAATCTCTATAGTGATAAGGGCATACCTGGGGCCACTTGTAGGGTAGAAACTCTTGAGGTAAAGGTTGTTGATGAAGATAGTTAGGTAGGTCCCTCGTCTTCGATGCGTCAAGATGTATGCCCCCTATCGCAGGAGACAATGTTTGATGATATAGGGTCCTTTCCAGCAAGGCTGTTTGAATCTTTCTGTCCCTAAGTGCTTATTTTTTGCGACATCTGTGAGTGAAGGATCAACTGCCTACGGTAAATGAGCGTAGGGGTGATGTGGTGGTCGAATGATGTTTTTTGGCCCCTTTTCTTATGGGCCTCATTGTGTTGTAGCGATTGTCGCCGACTTTTTCATCGACTAGCTCTCTTTGTACTAGGCATTGTTCTGCAGAGGTTGGGTACAGTCATCGAAGTAGTTCAATAAGGCATGAGGAACCCCACGGGATTCTTGCGGAAATCTCCATCCAAAAAGCGTAAGGTGCCTTGGTCTCTTTACATGAAATAAAGAAGAATTCCTATGATGATGGGGTGGTTGAAATCTCGCTCTGGGCGTGCGATGACACAAGTTGCATGTGCGCAGAATCTCGTCACTAGCATGCGACGGGAAGGATGATCGGTCAAGAGTGAGTCCCGTGTAGGCTCTCAAGGTCAACTTCTTTCCCGCTAGACAGTCAATTTTCGGTAGGTGGAAGTTGTTTTTATCACAAATGTTCACTAATGATTTTAACATGGACATACTGCTCGGCAGCATGATCACGACCCGTGAAAATGGTGCATGGTATCATAGTGATGACGTGATTATGATAGTGTGATATTCTATGCTACTTCTCTGATGTTCCTAATGTGGACACTGGAAAGGGTCGCTTGGGGACGAGGTCAGTCTTTCTCGCTTCACATTTTTGCATCGTAGGTTGAGAACTCTGCTCCCTCTTTGGTGGGTGGGTTGACTTACATGCCTCTGCGCAACTACTCTCGGCCTTGGGGGAGACAGTGTACGATTAAACGTATGAAGAAAGTGTGAGAAAATTTGGCAATAAGTGCATGTGATCCTCTCTTGATTAGAGAGAATTTTTTTGAGGGAGAGGCGTAGACTATGCAAGAGAATTTTGCAAAGGGGTTTGAGTTCTCTACATTGATGACATTCACGATGATTGTTTAGATCACATAGGCCGCATGTTATCCTAGGCTTGTCTACGTCGTATACGTGGTTGGTGTGTGGTCTTTATCAGAGCTTTGACACACCACTCGGTGGTGGGGATGTGAGTCGTGAAATGTATCTTTTATGCCATTCCCCGGAGGTCGCCCATTCTCTTTTCTATGAATTATCATGTCGATAGTGGGACGGATTCAGTGAGACGTACAATGAATAGTGTCGCTCATAAATGATTACCTGTGACATATTAGGAAAAATATCTATGATATGGGGGTCCCATCGTGTGGGCCGCCCGAGGCTAGAGCGGGGAAACAACATCGTAATGCTGCAACGGTCGAAAGGTAGTGGATGACTATCATGGTCCGTCTTCTTTCATAATGTGCATGCGGAAGTGAGTTTCCATGAAGTGACTTTGGGGGTAACTCAAGGGTTTCCCTCGCTAGTGTCATTCTTCGGCATAATGAGAACATTAGTGGACCTGCTCATCTCTTCACTTCGGGTCATGGAGCTACCGAGTGGACTCGGAATCCATATCATCTTCTTGGGAACGATGAACTATGGTTGGCAGATGCAGGCTAGCAAGGGCTAGCCAAAAGCGAGGGTATGTAGTGTGACAATCCTCCAATAGGTGATTGTCGCGTGCATAACGAGCATGTGAATTGTGTCATGCAGTAGCTCCCATGTAGTAAACCCTTTCGATTGGATACCATCTCGATGAATGAGTTCCAATGCGGCACACTCTTCGAGGTAATGGCCATGTTCATCGCATAGCGTGCAACGATGACAACATGCATTATTCGGGGGTGCTCTACAAACTTGTGCTCCTCTTGTAAGTATAGGATGGTACGCGGCTAGTCATTGATGGGACTGGATGGAGGGATCCTCTTGATGAGATCAGCTCGATCACGTGTAAGGTGTCCCTATATTGTGTGTATTTTTTGGACAATGGTGGGTATAGTGCTCCATAGGTGTCACGAGATAGCACTATGCGTGATTGGTACGCAATGGTTTTCTTGTACCTTTGGTGGCAAGTTCCTTTTTTATGGGAACACCATGTCGAGGAGTGCTCGCTTCATAGCTAAGGAGTGGTTTAACTCGTCCCCAAATCCAGAAATATGTGGGTAGGGTGTCCTTGTGCATGTCTACATATAGCATGCAGTTAATGACTCCCTTTGCATGGTGGGGGTCACCACTTTCTTTCATCTCTTGGTGATTTTCTTTGTCGTGGAGTCACTTCCGTTTTAAGCAATGGGAATTTTCCCTCGCGGGGGTGGTTTCGACAGATTTAGCTTGGGTAAAACTCAGGGAACCTCGACCAGGGGATTTAACCCAAATGTAGTAACGTTGGTAGTCGTTGTTCCTGAAGGGGAATGAGGTACCAAATTAGGAATGCCAACGATATGTTGCAACACCGCTGTTGCCAAAACTTGCTCGGAAGCGAAGCGGGGGAGGTGGGTAGAGGAAAGGGGTTTGGGAGGCAACGTAGATGAGGGAGGTTTGTCGTGGGCCGATGCCTCGTTGTCGTTACTACTGGAGTCTCCGTGTCTTGACTAACCTCGCTGGCAATGATGTGACATCATGTATACGCGGGCCCTTGTGGCATCGAGTGATACCTCGTGGGATGATGGGAGTGATCTCCAGGAAATGACCCTAGGACATATGATGGTTTGAATTTAGCGGGCCATATTCTCCATATCGTGAAATACTCATCTACGATTGTATCTACATAGGTAGAATCTATATCCATGTTGGTCAAGGGATGCTTTTCACCGGTGGCATCGCCATGTCTACTGTGATGATTCTATCCTCGTTGGGGGAACATCATGATGTAGAAGATGGAGGATGCTATGGTAGACATGGCATACATGTAACTCCCATGCAAGGATTATATTGTAATCCAAGTGAGCGTCCGAAGACTTAGATGTCTATGTGGACCATCTTGCCGGCGAAAGTAGAGCCGGTACATTTTTGGAAGAGACCGATGGGGGTTGAGGAGACTGACCGAGTCACTATCTGCTACGAGAAATGTGATAGATGAAAGGTTTGAGTTAGCTCATAACTTCGCACACATTATTTTACATGATGCATGTGCAGGTGTACACCCTCGTGCAATGCACATACTGCTGAATAGTGATATTCTGCACTGACATCGCGTATCTCGGAAGGTGACGTATGAGAGAGAAGACTAGGGGTGGATTTTTCTAAGTCAAAAGTCAACATGCGTCATGTGTAAGGTGGTCGACTAATGCCTAATGTACGAAAAGTAGGGCTTTCCATGTTTTGAGACACGATCACCCAAAGACTTGTCCCAATACCTGGGACACTAGCGACAGGTGATTGGCTAAAGTCTGTTCACAGATGATATAATTGTGTCGCTTTGGGAGGTAGTTACTCGCTCACCTATTAGGCCCTTTTTCCCATTATCTAGCAATGGTTCCAAAGGAATCTTTGGAATGGTTAAAGGTGCAATGAGCATGCTTGTACTTTCCCCCGACGTGCGCGGTGTCTCGCGGTGGGGTGTTGTAGCTAGGATTCCGAGTTTGGATAAAAAATTTCTCCCCCTAGCCACATATGTAAATTTCATGGTTGTTTTTCCTAGAATCATCGAGGTTTTCTGTCGTTGAGTGCCGACCATTCTCCCCGAGTAGTATGAAGGACATTGCATCTATCGCAATTGTCCGGGAAGATCCTCCTTCTCCTTGGTTACTACGAAGCTTTTTAAACTCGGGGATTTTGGGACAATGGTGAGTATAGTGCCCGTATCACCACATATCGATAAAGGAATGGTTTGTTCAAAGAGGCCGCCTTTTACCCTGCCTTTGGGCATTGCTTGGCTCCCGGGTTCCCGATTCTAGTTGGGAGTTACCTCTAGCTCGTGGATCGTGGTGGGCGCTTTTGGCTGTCACGCCCCCTATCCATGGTTCCCTTTGGGCTTGCTTTTTTCCTTTTTACGTAACCACATTAGGAGGGTAGTTCTGCGCATCATGATGGTGTGGTTGATTTAGTGTACGACTAGCTTTACAAAGTTCACATGTGCATTGTTTTGCATATGTGTTGTAGTCTCAGGGTATCTGACTATATATTGTTGTCCCATGGTTTGCACCTTTGGGCCAGTTGGGGGGAGCTCTTCGCCTGTTTTTCTTCTCCTGTGTACATAGGTCCCCTCTGAAGTTTATATAGGTACGTCCTTGGTGATATGTTTGGTGCCCTATTAGTCAAATTTTTTCTTGAATGTGATGACTTTGAAATCCAGATTGAGACAATAGTCCGGGCAGCACCATGTGTATAGCGGGATTCTAACTATTGATCGCCTAGGTATCCCTTGGATCATTTATGCAATAAGTCCATCTCGTATAGTTTTCCAGAGGCACCCTAGAAATTCTTGATAAGATTGTAGGCGCGTACATGTGTGTGATGATTGTATATGTATCCCGACCGCATGTAGATCGGCTCCAGCTTGTTGAGCCTACCGATTGTTTCCTCTTCGGATGTGGGGTTATGTTACACCACATCCTTTGAAATCTCCCACCATCGAGTTTTCTAGAATAAATATAAAAGGACTGACTCGTCAAGTTTTTCTTTGCATAAAATCAGTGTGCCTCCACTCATGGAGATGCTCTCCAACATGGGTAGAGGGGGGATTGATGCTGAATTGATTCAGTAACTCCATTCTCGAATTTTGGTGAATAGGAAAGCTGTAGGGTATGTGAGGAACATGGTAGAGCAGAAGGTGCTAAAGGTTGCATGTGAAGCGTGGGGGTTGCTCCACACAAGCATTTTGCGGCTGTTCCCATGAAGATATGTTGAAATAGCCTCAGAGTGAAATAGTGCCTATGATGATGATATCAAATGAGCACTCACGGAGTGAAAGTTCCTTATATGATTGTCTTCTGCTAGGTCTTCTGCCCACTGTACGGGACTTTAGGCATGTCCTGAAGAGAGCTAAATGGGCATAGCGGAGGTGCTCAATTGGGGTCATGTGAGATGGGGTCATTAGAAGAGCTTTGTCAATTGCAGGTAGATTCAATGCCACTAAGAAGGGTGATCGGGAGGTTGACGGTAGCTGGCAACGTGTGAAGACACAAATCTTTTGGTTAAAACGAGGGTTATTTTTGCGATCGCACCATCGTTGTGAATTAGGGCGCTACCCATATGGGATGCGCTCCTCTTCCCCATAGGGGACGAGGGGGGAGTGGTGTACATTGTGGTGTTGGGAGGCCAGAATTAGGGTTCTCCCAACAGTGTCTAGTCTCCAAGAAAGGAGGAACCCGAAAGTATTATGGGAAATGTTTCTGTCTTTGATGGCTAAACAACAAAAGACCTAGAACCCCTCCCGGTAGTGGGGGAGGGCTCCAAAGACGACGCATGGACCCATGAGGTCCCATTGGAACCATTTGTGTGTCGACCAAGTTAGGTTTCATAAATTTTTTTAGGGGATCAAGTCATCGTGATCACACTGACAAATTTATGGCCACATACATAAAACAAAGTGAAAATGAAATGAATTTTTCTGTAACTTAATGTAGGTGATCAATGACAAGCAGAAATTGTCTTTTTTTGTTTTTGCATGATACTCAACATCCTAGAATACTACACTGTACCCTCACACACCCAAATCTGAAGCTCGGTTTATGAGATGATTTTCATGCACGTACGCACAACGTCCCATAAGAGCCGGCATGCACGATGCCCCAGCGTCTAAATGAAGAGAATCAACTAAGGTAGTGAAGTAGATGGTACGTCTGCATGCTCTTACACCATCACTTTCCTCTATAGGGTAAAGGATGTCATAGTTTTGGCTACTCAAGAACCAGCACATCCCATCGTGAGAATTCGAGTCTTGGGCTTCTTGATATTCAACTAACGATGCGATTATAGACCACCGGTGCGCCGTATCCCTCAAACTCGACACTTGCACGCCTTGCGCCTAAGCCTAATCCACCTCTGACCAAGTGACTGTCAGGCATGCAGTTTTATTTTCCGTGCATAATAGGTGGATTTTTAAAAGCTCCTAAATACATAAATCATGTTTCAATCGTTAAGTGTGATCAAGGAGGCTTAGTTGGATGCCTACCCTCTTTTATCCTACTTAATCTATAATACTCTTGTGGCCCTTGTGGGGAGAATTGTAGTGAGTTGGTTTAAGTTATTTTTAGGTGGATTTATTTTTTTAGTGGATGAATGTGTGAGCTTATAGTGAAAAAATCTCATAACTCTGAACATATGGATATTGGTGATCTTTATATTCCTAGTTAAACTATGTGATGTTGTTCCCTTAGCTCTAAATGGAAAGTATTTGCGGATAATGAGCCGCTTCAAATATCCTAGTTAGTCTATGTGGTGACTAAAAAGGGAGATGGTGAATCACACATGTAGAGAATTCATATGCTTGTTTGAGGTCACAAAATGGTGCAACATACAATAGATATTACTTGCTCTAATTGAAGCGTATTCAATCCTAGTCCCGCAATTTCCTAAATGCAAAAATTGAATTTAAAACTAAACAATTTCTACATTAGCTTATGCACATGTGGTCTTGAGCCACTTATTTGGACTTTCAGTATACACTAAGTTGTGCGTACCAAAATGTGAAAAAAACATAAATTGTTCTGGAAGAAATGGTTAATTCTCCCTCCCTACTTAAACTATTTGAACACTTTTTTCAAAAACACACTTAAATGAAAACTAACTAAATGCTCACAAAAAGTAGCAAAAAGTGAGTTCTGTAGCAGTATAGGGGTTATCAACATAGTGTGGTAGTACATTCATTAGAGACTTGACCAACACAATCTTACAAGCAGTAAAAAATGCAGAAATAGTGGGGGAGAAAAATATGGTATGCGTAACTTGCACGCAAAGGTTCTCTGACAGATGTGCCTTCCTACGTGTAAATCAACTCTCAACATGCACGATATGTACTTTGTGTGGAAAACGTCAAAGTAGAAAAATACTAGCAAGTAAAAAAATAGGAGTTGACTTCTTTAGTCTATCACTTCAGTGAATCTAGGGACCCGAAAGATGGGTCGAGGGGACTTTCGGCTCCACTCAGCATATGACAAAGGGCCTCTTGTAGGAAGATGCATCAACCAGCATAGGGACTTGGAACATGTGTCAAAGGAGTTTCCTAATCCTAACGCTGTGGATTAGTCGCATGGGTGTACTAAATACCACAAACTTACAGAGTGTGGTATACTTTGTGTTGAAGATTGGAAACAAGAGAAAAAATGGAGGCATCTCAAACATCTATTCCTGATCCTAGTTGGAAAATAATCACCTAAACCCAGGTAGCCCACCCAGGTGATTTTGTTGCAAAGTCTATTTTTAGACTATGTCTATTTTTAGACGTGTCGAGCATATTCTATATGTACCGGAGGCTATTTGTGGATGGTTGTTCAAGTTGGGAAAAATAGATGGACTTCTATTTTTAGACATATTGGGAGAATCTATTTTTAAATTTCGAGTCTAAAAAAATAGATGATGTCGAATATTATTAGACTCTTAATAATATTTGGACTATGAACATTATCTTAGTCTCTTGGAGCACTTCGAGTTACAGTGCACGAGATGGAAACTACATGAGCCGTGTTTAAAGGAATTATGCTATTCTTGAGGTTAGAAGTGGAGCTATTGCATGGAGACTTCGAAGTAGAACCCCATGTGATAGAGTTTGGTGTGATATTGAGGTAGTTGGTGGAGTTGTGTTCAGTTTAACTTTAATGGTACAATATGAGCTAGTTGTATCTAGTCTAACTCCAGATTGATACAATAGTGAGAGTGGTGTGAATTAATTATTTAATTAATTCAAAAATAATAAATCATTAATCGACTAAAGAATACATCGCTTAACTACAAGGTGCATGGACAATTTCTAATGGAGACCGTGTGGAGAGGTAGGTTAAAGAGCGAGCAGTTTGACTATCAGCTCTGTGACTATAGTGTTGCATGAGTTTGCACCACACATTGATGGAGATGCCTAATGAGGATTGTAATGGTCAATATAGGATGAATTCAAGGGATTCATTCGCAGCCATTCTTCGACAGTGATTGTGCTGTAGAGGCAAGCTAGTAGGTGGCGAGAGATTGGAGCATGTGTTTTATGCTAGATCGGACATGTGATTAGTGTGTAGTAATTGGGAGATTGTACTTAGAGTCGTCAGAGGAGATTTGTATGGAATTATTGTTACATGATTCATATGTACATATAGTTTATATAGATAGTTGGGGTTTTCTAGCTTTAATATTTCCCTATAAAAATACCGTATTTCATATGTGAATGTTTATGGGTTTTAATGTGTGCATGCGATTGTTTTTATTTGCGCAATTAATGATGAATGGTAGAAGAGATTCGTATTATGCATGATAGTCAAATAATGTGTGATTAGGAGAATCTTGTATGTATAACATATCAGCTTATCTAAATTTCTACATGGTATCGCAGCGATATTGATCATTGGAGCAATTGCAAAGCATTGAAGTGGCTGAGTTTTGTGTCGATGGAATTCAAAATTGCTACGAGTGTTTTCTTGAGTGTCGAAGTTGATCATTCATTGAAAATGTATTTTAGCGGATTGTGATTGGAGTAGTGCCCTTTGAGGGAATCTCGAATTATATTGCATGGGGAGGGCGGGATGGACGGATGGGTGGCATGCGGGAGAGGATAATGGGTTGAAGGAGTTCATAGATGCGGGGAAATTCCAAAACATAGCTTTAAAGCGATGCTACCGCACTTGACGCATGGTGAAAGAAGGTAGCAAGGTGTCGAGATGACTTCGTTGGAAGGTGTGAAGGATCACATAGTGTCCAGTCCTTCATGGTAAATCTTCTCCATTATTGATGTTGAAAGCATTGACAAAATTGTTCCAAAAGCAAGAGGGACCGAGAGGAAGTTGGTGCTCAAGGATAAACTCGAAAACTAAAAATGGAGAAGAATGACACTATTCGATATACTCGACAAAGTTTTTCCACCGTAGGGGATGAGTTTGGGGAGTGTAGGAGTTAGTGTGGATGATGAGGAATTGGTGAGGCTTGGCTCTCCTTGGGCTTCAAAAGAGTTGGCATTCCTATCGGGACTCTGTCAATGGTCGGGAGAAACTGCCAGGGATGGGGAGCGACTTTGGTCGGATGCGACGTGCGGGAGGAGATAAGGCGGGATGCACAGGGATGGATCTTCATCGAGAATAATGATGATGAAGAGGATTACGCTTTGGCTGCCAAAGAAAAGGGAAAGGGGAAGGGGAAGAAAAATCCTTCTCAATCCGGTGTGGATGGCAAAGAGTGTGACATGTCCAAAGTGAAGTGTTTTCACTATCATGAACATGGGCATTATGCCACACATTGTCCACAGAAGAAGAAGAACAAGAAGGCTACTAGAGCTGCAGCTGGTGAGGCTCTTGCCTCGCAATTTGAGCTGGACTTCTCATTGATCACATGCATGGTGTCTAGTGCATTGGGACCGGGGTGGTATTTTTGATAGTGGCGGTTCCTTTCACATGACGAGAGATGTGAGTCTTTTCGTTGAAAGCTTGGTGGAGAAATATCTCCCGCTTTCATGTTGATTTGGGAAAAAATTGACGATATAATGCGACCGTGAATTAGTGCCATTACCTTTCATAGGGGGTCGGGTAAACTCATTTTTTTAAGGCAAGATGTAGTGTGCATGTTCCAGGGTTTAAAGAATAATTTAAGCTCAATTGCAATGTTAGAGGATAAAAGGCTATGATGTTGTCTTTAGTGAAGGAAAAGTTTTCCTTCAAGACAAAGCAATAGGAAAAGTCAAGAAGGTTGGGATTTGAGCCAAGAATCTCTACGTGATTTGAAGTAGATGTGGATTTCTAGGCATGGCTTCCTACTGTTGGGAAGTGCTGGGAAAGCCATGCAATGAAGCTGCGAGCGGTGAGCCGGATTTGCATGTAGGTAAGAGTGAACCTCGGGATGTGGAGCAGCCCACAAGATGAGGACCATGGAGTGGAAGAAACCACTGCCATGTAGAGAAATTTCGTACTAGATGGGCGAGAGGAGTGCATGCGCCTATACTCACCGTGTGAGAGGTGGGGCGACATGCATGAGTAATCCCGAGAGGATATTTACGGGCAGGGGATTCATTGATATGGTGTGGATCTCATGAATTGAACCTCGAGCTACAAGGAAACCACGTAGCCGGCGGTAGCATGATCGGCTTGGATTGATGTAGGTGTATCAAAGTGACGGTGTTCCGATACTGGAGCGCGGTCTCGCAGTCGACGAGTAAGTGCGCAGTGCATGGGTGCGTAGTTCAACAATGCGTTGGTTCTTGAAGACATGTACAAGGTAGCTAGCGTGAAGTCGAAGACTTTGATGATAGACACATATATCTTGATTGAGTTGTTTGGAGCCTATTCAGTTTCGAGAAGAGTTATGGAGCGTAGATGCATGGAGTTGCATGGCGCTTGAAAAGGTTAGTAGGGCAAATGCATGGAGTTGCATGTCGACATGCAAAGATAGTATTTTTCTTGTTGAGAGGAAGTGTTGAAGATTGCAACAAGAAAAAAAATGAAGGAGTCATCCACAAACATCATTCCTAATCCTAGTTGGAAAATAATCACCTAAACTAGGTGGGGCCCACACTGGTGATTTTTGTCGCAAAAGTCTATTTTTAGACATGTCGAGAACTATATTCTATATGTACCAAGAGGCTATTTGTGGATGGTTGGTCAAGTCGGAAAAATATATGGACTTCTATTTTTAGACATATTGGGTGGAATCTATTTTTAGAATTGCCGGTCTAAAAATAGATATGTCGAATATTATTAGCTCTTAATAATATTTGGACTATAAAAATTATCTTATTCTCTTGGAGGATTTTCGCGTAAGTGCACGAAATGTGTGCACAAAGAGTCGACTGAAGGAATTATGCTATTCACTGAGGGTTAAGTGGAGATATTCCATGGAGACTTCGAGTTAGAACTCATGTGACGTAGTTTGAGTGGAGTTATTGAGGTAGTTGGTGGAGTTGTGTTCAATTTAACTTAGTTAAACACGAGCTGAGCTAAGTTGTATCTAGTCTAACTGATTGATACACTAGTGAGAGTGGTGTGAATTAATTATTTAATTAGTTCAAAAATAATAAATCATTAATCAACTAAAAGAATACATCGCTTAACTACAATGCATGGACAAGCTCAAAGGAGACCACGATGGAGAGGTAGGTGAAAGAGTAGGGTTGAAAGCTATCATTTGTGACTAGAGTGTTGCATGATTTTGCACCACACGTTGATGGAGATAGACAATGAGGATTGCATGGTCAATATAGGATGATTTTGAGTTCATTCAAAGCCATTCTTTAGCAAGATTGATTGCGTAAGATGAGGACAACCCTAGCGGGTGGCGTAGACGTGGAGCATGTGTTTTGCTAGATTAGACTCCGATTAGTGTGTACCAATTGGAGATTGTATCGAGAGCTTGTGAGGAGATTTGTATAGTGATTGTTACATGATATATATGAAATATAATATACGTATATTTGGGGGTTTTTTAGCTTTTGCTTTCCCATAAAAATACTGCTGTGTTCATATGTGTGAATGTTTATGGTTTTAATGTGTGCATGCGATTGTTTTTATTTCCGCAATTAATGATCAATGGTAGAAGAGACTCTCATATTGTGCATGAAGTAAAATAGTGTGTGTGATCAAGAGAATATCTGATGTATAACATATCGCTTATATAAATTTCTACACTTTCTGTAAACTATTGGTAACAAGGTAGTGGGGAGCTCAAAAGCATAAAACTTAATAGAACTAGTATGCTAAAGTATGCTGCGAGTTAAAATAAAACTAAAACCAAAAATATACGAAGCTATATAGAGAGTTCCAAACGATAATAATGCAAACGATGGCTCAATGGCCTCTTCCTTATAAAATGTTCGAAATGGAGAAGAAATTTTACCCACTTTCCAAAGGGCCCCTAGGCACGACTGGCTCTAGGTCCCGATGCAAGGATGTTGGGCAGCCTTCCGTGCCTACGCCTTTAATGCAGCTCTCACTCTCTCTCTGCGCTATGGTGACTAAGATGTTGGGTGGCCAACTATCGAGTCCTCTTTAGCTCAGACTCTCCGGGTCACACACAATGTTGGTGTTGCTTGGGAAAAATTTTCCCAAAGTATGCACACTCGTGATTACCATTTCTTCATCTCTTGGTGGGTTTATATAGGTGAGCTTCAAATCCCTCCTTCCTTCCCTCCCTTGGTACATGATGGATAGTTACCCAAGGGGATAGGTGTGATTCCATTATGTGCTCAAATATTATTTTTTGTGCTCACATAATGTCTAAGGGAGGTCGAGTGGTTGTCCTTAGGGTAGCTTTCACATAAGGAATAATTGTCCTTTGCTTTGGTGTGGTCGAAAAGTGACTTTTCTCCATTTCCAGGGAATGTGCGCTTATCCGAGGCAAAAATTCGTGCAAAGTATAGGGCGCTCTTTCTCGAAGGATAAAGCACGCATTGGAGCATTTATGACTAGTTCAAATATAATTTCTCAAAACCTTAGTAGATTTTAAATACTTCTTGATTCCATAATGTATTCTCGTCCCGTAAATCCTTGGGCTCGACATTAATTGATGTTTCGTCTTCGCTTTGTACGATTTTCTAGTGTTAATAATAATGATTGAACATATGTGTAAAAGGATGGTGGAAATACTTATATTTATTGTATTTATTAAAGGTAAGGTGGAAATACCTATGGTTAGTATATGTATTAGAAGTAAGGTGGCATTACATAGGTTTAGTATAGGTATAAAAAAGGTAAAGTGGGTGTTTCTATGCGTCATTTGAATTATCCTAAAAAATAATATTTTTTTTCACTGGCAGCTTTCACACTACAACAACTTTATCTACACAAGATTTTATTGTTGCGGCCTCTAACCACCATGGACGCAAGAGGGAGATCCGACCCCTTCCTCCCCCGCTGGGATGTCATCACTTTCAAGTTGGTTGCTTCAGAGGCAACAAGAGGCTATTTCTTCTCGATACGCGGTAGAAGTTCATAAAAAAAAGGTGGAAAATATCCCTTCGGTCGCACTCCGCTAGTCGAAGAAACTTGTAGATCCACTTTGAATCTCATTGAAAGAGGGCTCATTGGTCGGTCCATCGCCTCTAGCCTTCCCCGAAAGCTATGGAGGATTGGGTGTAGAGAACACGTACTCTCTCTTCCTATAAGGCATTAAAAGTCATTTTCGTCAGAGGGAAACGATTATTTGTTTTCATGTTTGAGAATGCATAAGAGAGAAAATCCCCATATTTAGAAATGAGCCATACTTCGGCGGGGCCTCGAGGGATATATCTAAATAAATGGATGCCCGATATCGACTCTCCCCAGACGTGCCTGTCAAATGTCCCGCAAAGTGTGGGTTCGCCTTCCCCACCTTCCTCTACACCGTTGGAACCTAGATTCCCTACAAACCATCGACACACCATCTTGGAAGATACATTGATCAAGCAGAGTGAGAAAATATTAGTACTCTTGTGCACGCATATGCGTAGAGGTGGACTTGGAAGTCGAGTCGCTAGAAGCCATAAAACTAATAGTGTCGTCGCATCAGACCCGCATCGAGGAAGCTGGACTACAAACATATCCCATTTAAATGCGTACATTGCCATGGCTACGACCATTTTGCAAGGCACTAAAAAAATAAGGCCACTCTGAAGAAAGTGATAATTCCAAAGAACAATGGACCACGGTGCATACAAAATAGCCCCATCGAAAGCCTATGAGGAAAAGCGACAAGACAAAGGGAACAAAAATCCATCAAGATAGGCTACGCTCTCGGGGTTGGGTGCTCCATCATCGGTAGAAGACAAGATGAATGAAGAGGTCAATAACACAACAGATCCTCCGAGAAACAACTATGGACGACAAGGAACAACCCAAGCTCTCCCTCCATCGAAAAAATACAATGAAGAAGTAGTCCATACCGAAGCAACCCTCAGAAAGTCCTACCTCCCTCCTCATATGAGACATAGATGAGAAATAAGACAATGCAGACACCTCCAAATCCTTGGAGGACGAGACCTTTGAAAGGCCTATAAAAAGAGATGGAAAGAAAGTCCCATAAAGAAGCAGAGGAGGAAGAGGCAAAAATACAAAAAAAACAAGGAAGCTAGACTCACCCATCGAGATGTGTCCACTGGAAGGAGCACCAAAAAAAGGGTCTCCAAAGGGAGGAGCTGCGAACCCATCCAATAGTAAGTAATGGGTATAGTCTCCTAGAACTATAGAGGCTTGGGGAACCCATCAAAAGCGACAGTCAGCCAAGCTTCTTTTTAAAAATGGAACCTACGGATATCCTCATGCTCCGAGAGACTAAAATTGAAGGGGAAACCCTTCTTGAGATCAGCAAGAAGAAATGGCGTAAGAATGCGGTAAGGAAGTCGGGCTTCAAGGGGTTCCTCAGAGAGAATTGCCATGTTGTGGAAGGAAGACCAATTTCACTGGAAAAACTCCTTCGAGGCCCAACATCGGATGTTTACCAAGCTAAGGTGAGTACGCAAGTAAGTTAACCGATCACTCTTTTTCAATCTTAATGTTCTCGGTAATGTATTTAGAGAAGAAATAATGATGACATTCTCTTACTTATTTTTTAGAACTCCACTCTCCAAGTAACAAAATTATTGCTAGAGACCTAAATATAGTGTTGAATATAAAATAAAAAGAGGAGGAAGTAACAACAGTGGATAAAATGATCCATGTGGTTAAATACATATTCACATCAATGATTACTCATGGATTTCAAACCAAGGGAAAGGACTATACACTTGTTCCAATAACAAAATCTGGGGAAGAGCATATTTAGGCCAGCATTGGATAGATTGTCCTTGTTTAGAGTTCAATGATGTCGAAAGGAGGATTATCTCCTCCAAAATGCTTCCCAAGCTAACCTCGGATCATAATCCCGTTATTATTCTATTGGAAGAGGAATAAAAATTGGGTCCAATCCCTTCTAGGTTTAGTCCTCTATGGAGTAGAAAAAAGATGGGTTCCATGACACTATTTGGAATGGATTGGTCCAGATACGTCACACGGTTCCCCTAGCTATTCTTGGGAGCAAAGAGGTTAAAGGCCACAAATAAAGCTTTGAAGGAGTGGATAAAAAACCTTCCATCACTCCCAACAGTCTAGAGAAAAGGGAAGCAGTCTAGTTGTTGGAGGACCTTCAAATGGAATTGGATACCAAAGGCATTACCCGTACGTAGCCGGAAAATGAACAAATAGCCCAATGCAACTCTTATCGCTCCTTCCACATTGAAGAGGAATACTAGAGAATTAAGTCTCACAATCTCTCGGTGAAATCTCGAGACAGAAAGACTTCCTATTTCCGGTGCCAATTTAGAGCTCGCCTCTCCCGCAACCACATCGGAAATAACGACCTCCGATGGGGTGATATGAAAAGGTAATGAACAAATTAAAGATGTTGATGTTGGTAATTTCCAAAACCTATAGAGAAAAGGGGATGAAGGCAACAAAAACTACATCTTGGAATTTCTCAACAACATTCCCACACCTTTGGTAAACAGAGAAGACAACACAATACTCACAATCACGAGGAAGAAATCAACAATGTTATTTTCCGATCAATGGAACTCTGATAAGGCCCCCGGACTTGATGGGTTCTCAATCCACTTCTGCGCGAGATCTCACTGGGACATCATCAAAGTTGACTTGGTAAGAATTATGAAAGGGCTTTAACGAAAAGCAAAGGTGGGGAGTAACACCACCTCTACCTTCCTTTGCACTAATTCCAAAAGAAATGAATCTCGGCTCCTTTGAGAGATTCGAGCTCCATGTCCCACTCAGTAATTCCTTGTATAAAATAATTTCTAAACACCTTTCCAATAGAGTCAAACCACTCCTCGGAAGCCTCACTTAATCCATCTCTCAAGGAGGGTTTGTTAAAGGCGGACATATATTGGACAATGTCATCCAAGCACAAGAAACTATGCATTCTAGCAATCAAAGGAATGAGAAAGGCATACATCGGTCAAGCGTCGGACATGGCTAACACCTTTCGATAGGGTAACACTATCCTTCCTCTATAGGGTCCTTCTCTCCTATGGGTTTTCCACGAGAATTCTTCAATTTGATCAAAGCTTGCACTCTGAAAAGCCTTGGATTGCTTTCCCAGCTAGTCAATAGGAGACCAACCAATTACTTCCAAGCCATGAGGGGGATTGAGGAAAGGCTTCCCTCTCTCCCCCTTTCCGATATATCCTCATGGTCAGATACACTTATTAGGAAGATGGAAATTTATAAGGAAACAAAGAATGGTCCTAGTCTTAGAATTACGAATGGTTTTGGAGCCGATCGACCATGCCCTCTTTGGAGATGACTCCTTGTACAGCTAGGCGGAGTCTCCAAAAAAATTTCCATCTCCTTCAAAAGCCACCCTTCAAGTTTTACCGCAACATATTTGGAGAAATCATAAATGAAAACAAGAGTGCATTCTACGGTTGGAATTTTGATGAGCACAAAGTCTCGTAGAGTGGCATGCACTCGGGCTTCATAGGATATGCTAAGATGGGACCAAAATCAATTACCTAGGGTTGCCAATTACTCTTCGAAACAACGAGAGGGTTATTTATGGGGTGAAGTGATTAGAAAAATAAAATTAAAAATTAATTTTTTGGGAAGCCTAATGGCTTATGAATGGTGGAAAGCTCACCCGCTTATTGAAATCCATTCTTTATTCTCTTCTAATTTATCAAAATTCTTTCCTACCGGCCCCCTAAGTCTATTACCGAGAAGATCTCAAGATGTGTGATTTTCTTTGGCAAGGTGGAAAGGGTAATCACTCAAAAGTTTCATTTAGTTACGTGGGACACTACAAAATGCTCTATTTGTGATGGTGGGCTTCATATTCCGGGATCCCGCCCACCACCAAACTATCTCCCTCGGATGCAAAATTCTGTGGAAGCTCCACGCTAATCCAAATCACATGCCGGTTGTATTCTCGAGAAAAAGTATATAAAGGTGCATCCTTGAGGAAATCTGCGCAGGAGGAAAGCAATAAGAGAGGAACACTAATCTAGAATTTATGTAGTGATAGGTATCAATTTCTTCTAGAGTCATCTTTATTGCATCCCTAGCTAATGGGATAAAAGATTAAATTGTGGATAGACAAAATTATGGGCTATCTACCTCTTGCCAATTCTACCTCTCTCAATGAGATTTGGAAATGGATGACGAAAGAGCGAATCCGAAACAATTGATGAGATTTTTGAGTGGGATGAGACGAGGAAATTGGATCTCATGTCTTTCCCAATATCCCAAGAGCACTTGCTACAACAACCGTAAATAATCAAAATAGAGTTAAGGAATGCTGCCTTGGTTTATAAGCTTCACGTGCTTGATTCATGGGGTTGGGGCTCCTTCTAGAACCTATTATGCTACAAGGGGTTTTCTTCTTCGCCGTAACCACAACGTGAAAGGCTCCTCCCGGCCCTCAAAGCACGGCTCGCTCTATGTGTGGGATCTCGTGGGCCTCACCAAAATAAATTTCTTCTTATGGACACTAATGCACAAAAAGATCTTAACAGGTGAAAATATATTGAAAATAAGCATTCCAGAGCCCTCATAGATGTGACCTCTATAGGAATTCTCTTGAAAACCTCGTAGCACCTCTTTGTGGATTGGCCTTTCACCAAGGAAGTCTAGAACCTTACCCTACATGGTCTCAATGTTGACAGCGTCAGTTCCCAAATATCGGTGGTTGGATCTTTATTCCTCATGGAAGGGAGCATTACTCTCGTGCCATCTCGACAGTTGCTGTCCTTTGGTCGGGTTTGGCTACACAATCCCCAAGTATGTCTACTAGAAAATATGGCTTGCTAGGAATGATCGAGATCTTCAACAACTCTTCATGGCCTCCCTCTATAGTAAGTACTTGCCAAATCCAAAGCCCTCCTCTTTGAAACAATGAGTAACCAAACCCTCAAACTTGACATCTCTCTCCTCCCCGAGGAAAGGAAATGGATGGGGAATTTCTTCTTCCGGGACGGAATTCAAACCGTAGTTGAACCTCCAACCAAACCTAGGTGACGTTTAAAGGGACACAGATGAAATATTTCAAAGCTAGTGGAGGAAGCAAGGTAAAGAAACAATTTTATTTGATGGAGCATCCAAAGGAAACCCTGCAACATCGTGTGCGGGAGGCATTCTTTACTCTCACGGACAACACAAGAAGAGATAGTTTCGTGTATGATGCTAGAGACGTCGAAAAATAACCCAAAAGAGTAGAAATCCTTGACTGCTAAAATCTTGTCAAATCATTGGAGATAAAGGCATGCGTACAATTGCAAGCCTTCAAAGACTGAAATCTTGATAAAAAAATCTACACTTGAAAAGATCAATTCAACGATACGGTACTACATAAGATTCTCTGTAGACTAAAATTCATCTTGTTGGACTTATCTTCTTTCCAATTCTTCCACATTCTTAGAGACTCAAATAAATAAGCATATGAGTTATGCTAAACAAAGGATTCCTACTCCCACAAGGTGATCTCGGCGATAAATGACAAAATCCTTCACAAATATGCATCCCTTGAAAGGTTGCTCATCATGTAATAAGAAGCTTGTTTTTAGTCTTGTATCGAAGGTTTATTTGGTCCCTAACCCAACCCGACTTTACTATTAAATAAAAGAAATATAACCATTTTCGGTTAATAAAGAAGAAGGTAAAGTGGGAATATATCATAGGAAAGTGTATGAATAAGGATGAGGAGTGTTAAGTTCAAATGAAAATTATTAGGTAAAGGGTTAGTGTATTAGCTAGGAGAAAAAAAAAGGAAAAGACTTGAATATTCTTTAGTTGAAAACATAGAAGGTAAAGTACAACGGAAATTGAGTTTAAACATAGTAGAACTTTCATTGGGATAATAAGTAAAAAGAGCTAAGGTGTATTTAGTATATCCTTAATTGTAGAAATAAAAAATAAAAATAAATGGGAGATGTTACAAGTGGTATCAGAGCCCAAGTTAAAACACTGGGATTATGGGTCCCAATGCAGTAAAACTATGCATATTAGAAAGTTAAATTATGGATTAGAAAATTATGAATCAATTTCATATTATGCTTTATGAATGCTAATTGTTTTTTGTGCATTAAATTAAAGTGCAGTAAATTTTCTTAGCTACTATCATCGTGATACGACTGAGAAGAGCTATATGTGGGAATCGGGGGTGGAGGATGCCCCACTCAAATCCAAATGCTAAGATGTTGTATATTATCAAGAATCTCGCAACAGGAAAATGGCTCCGCTAAGAACTAGCAATGAACGTTCTACCGAGCTTCGTCAGTCGAGCAAGAGAGGTTGATAAGAGAATTAACCTCTATATCCCGTCCTCAAGAGGGATAAATAGAGAGGAAAAGGAAAGAAACAAAACCCGATTCAAAAGAGGTTTGAGAGTGGGGAAAAGAGTATGGTAAAAAAAATTTCCAAATCCAAAAAGAAAAAGGAGTTGCAGTGGGGGATTACTGCAAGATCAAGTCTCCAACATTTGATGGGGAGAAGGAAGAGGATGCTGAAAGCCTAGCTCCTAAATATGATCAAATAATTTCAAGTATATGAGTATGGAAGTAATTTTAAATAAAGATGGACAGCGTTTACCAATTCCAAGGTAAAGCTAGATCTTTGGTGAAGACACCAAAAATCATACACTTGTTGGATGAAAACAGCATGCTTTCACATGGAAAGAATTTCAAGACACATTCAAATCTCGATACTCACATTGAGAGGTATTATGATGACAGTAAAGGAATATCATGAGATAAAAAGTCTGGGATATCTCACCATTGATGAATTTTTGGCAAAGTTCACCAATTTACTTCACTATTTGCCATACATAAGGGAAGAAAAATCTAAGGTACAATGATTTACGAATTGTTTACCCACAATTTACAAGGAAAGGATCGAGTTCAAAAATCAAAATCCTATGGATGAGGCTATGTGGAAGGCATTATTGTGCTACTAACAATTTAAAGGCATGAATGACTAGCTAAAAAATTGGGAGAATAAAGAAAAACGAAAGATGAAGCAAGTTCAAAAAAATCTAAACCATCTTATTTGAATAATTTCAGAGAAACCACCCGTGAAAAAGGTTCAATAAAGGTATTGAAAATCAGTATAGCCCATTCCCACACGAGTTCCAACCCCATGGAAGGGAACAACAAGTGAGAAATTGTGGTAAATACCAAGGAACCATTGAAATGTTTGGGATTTGGTGAGCCTCACATGTTGCGGGACTACCCACATCACATTCATACGATCCAGGAAACATTCAAGCGAGCAAGGGAAGCAACCACAAAGTGAATGATGTTGCCCGAAACATTCCCCGTATCGGTGAAGCATTACAAGACAAGCAAGTTGACCATCAATAAACTATGATTGAAATTGAAGATATCATTTTTGACCAACCCGAGTGTGTTTTTAATTGATCCAGAGCTAGTTTAAGTTATATTAGTCCACACATAGTGTAAAAATGTAAACTCGAAAACATAAAAATTTCAAGTACACTTGGACGTTGCGAGTATGGCTACGAGAAACAACCTAAAGAGTCCAACCATAAATACCAAAATATCCCATTAATTTAAATGGTACATTACAGATTTCTTAATTTGAATATCCTTCCCTTAGGATCTTATGACCTCCTAGTTGGTATGAATTGGTCGGAAAAACAAAGAGAAGTAGTAAATTGTTTAGAAAAAAAGTAAGTTGTCTTGATGCTCTAGGAAAGTTAGTGGTAGTAAAGAGGGAAACAAAAAGCCTGCGATGTTTTTTAGGAAAAAATTATTTATTACAATCTGAAGAAGACAACAAGGAAAGGTTGTACGAGTGTATGTGTAATATCCCTATTTTACTGCTTTATTAGACAGGCTTGAAAATCCTAAAGGTTAAGTGGACCTAAAAGGAAAAACTATATGTGTGGACATATTATATTTTTTAAATTAATAAATGTGGAATTCTAATTATTGTGCAAAGACTAGAGTATATTGGAGACCATGATTTCTACTCATGAGGATGGAATTAGAAATCCAAAGACTTTCCCAAATTCTCCAAAAATCCTTGGAGAAAATAAAAGAAATTAAAATACTACATTGGAGATTAAAACATAAATTATACCTCGGTAAAGTGCAAAGTTAGTGAGAAGAGGTGAAATAAAACTAGAAAGAGGAAAAAAACTAGTTTTAAAGAGCTTTTTGTGGAAAAAACAAAAAATAAAGCCTAGGCTAAAGGAAAAAAAATCGTGATTTAGCCGAACGCCAGCTTATGGAAACATGCTTCAAAGGGAAAGAAAAGATTAAATAATCCATTCCATGGTAGACAAGAGGTTGTCTACACTTTAGAGGAATTAGTCTCTCGCTCGAGGGGAGATGTGGAGAAAAAAATCTAGGTTGGGTGGCAAATAGTCTTACCCAAATTGGTATGCGAAATTAATTTAATTATGTCTCATGATTCTATTGTTATGATGATAATTAGAGTAATGATTGTTTATATAGAAAAATATGTGGAAAATTATCTTTTATGTATTATTAAATAGTATAATAAAATTCTATTAGTTGTAAGTTACAAAGTCCGATGTATTAAAAACAAAACATACTATAATATATATAGTTTAGTTCTATATAGTTACATAGAATAATTAAATTAGTACGTAATGTCTAAACCCAAGTAGGAGGGTTTAAATCTGATATTAGGTTGTAAGAATCAATTTATAAAATGCAGAAAATACATCAATAAAAGTTGGAAATGATGTAAGAGCAATAGTTAAAATAATTATTACATGGTAAAAAATAATGAAAACAGAAATTTGGTAAGAGATAATTGTCAATCCAGAATAAAACATGATTGTACAAATTGAAATCGGAATTACCTCACTGTACATTAACATAAAAGTTGCATATAGCTATTCATTCTTATGGCTGAATAAGAAATTAAATATCAATTACATATTGAAGTACTAGAGGATATTACGAGGGAAATATTACGAAATTAAGTAGACCAATACATATACCAAATACGTATAAAAAATGAATGTTTATCACCATAAACATAACGTAAAAATTGTGATTAACAAGGATAGAAAATATCATTACAAACTCGTCATGAATTCCTTGAATGTAGTCAATTGTTCAGTCATAATAATTATATAAATTATAAAAGAATTCATATCCTTTAATTCAATGGATTGAATTATGTGCATGATATTGACCAACTTGTAAATAGAAGAAATAAAATAAATTGTCAAAGTTAGCGACTGAATAAATGCTCGATTTCTACAAGGAGTAAAAGCACAAGATGTGCAATACATGTACAAGGACACCATACATAGAGGATTAGTATATGAACATAATAATTTAAATAATTAGCTAACATAACAAATTGTCAATCATAATTAAAACATAAAGATTACCTGATTAGTCCAAAAGTAAGTAATGAAATAATTTTGTTCACAAAGAAGAAAAAAATAAATTAGTGCATGAGAGCAAATGTTCGAGAGGGAAGATACTATAGTGACGACATTGAAACATCAAAATAATCTTACTTGTATTGTGCCAAAAGGGGTATGCACTTTGAAATACTGAATGATCTTGATATAGGAGGAGTTCTTCGCTACATACTACATCATTTTATTAATTTGAAGGAAATTAATAAAACGATAAGTACTACCTCAAAGAGAAGAACATCAAAATATATTATCAAATAAAGTGTTGAATAAGTAACAAATATATATTTATAAGCCATAAAATGTAATTATTTAAAAGAAAAAAGACTTTTATAATTTAATACGGAGTCATTACAAACATGTATCTATGTATACATAAAGGGCACTTTGAATTCAAACTTTGTAATAAAGTAAAGACCCTATTACATAACATGAACTTATATCGTTTCCATATACTATGGATAATATGGAATGACTATAATAGATTCATCTATGTCATGACGAAGTAAGTAAAAAAGAGGGAAAAGTTAACACAATTCAAATATGAAATAATACATATTAGTATTGATGGAGATAATCAGTGAATTGTGTATATAATTTAAATTTTGTTTTCCTACTCATAGAGGTATTCATAAACGTACTATAAAATAGGATAAACGAAATTTCAAAATCATAGTTATTTTAATAGTGGAGAAAAAATGAGTATGAACAAAATACTATAGAATATATAATTCAAGAACACGAAAAGTTTCATACACATGGAGAAATCAAATCATTACATAAGTTAAGAAAACCAAGGATTACAAAAATACATATTCTATATGAAAGGGAAATTC
This sequence comes from Pinus albicaulis, assembly GCA_034641835.2. Classification (NCBI taxonomy): domain Eukaryota; kingdom Viridiplantae; phylum Streptophyta; class Pinopsida; order Pinales; family Pinaceae; genus Pinus; species Pinus albicaulis. The sequence goes on from CM076584.1 coordinate 1,662,216,850, forward strand.
ATATTGGTTTTAACATACGAGTATAGAATACCAAACTCGTATTCCTTTCTTGGAGGTCAAAATGAAATTTCATCTTTTGTAAATGAATCCAAAAATTGAGGAAATTCGATACAACAAACTCCTACATATAATGATTTGAATTGAAGAACAATTATCTAAGTATAAACACCTTAAAGTTAAAATAGGAATGTAGTAGAAATATTCAACGAATGAATTGTCTCATAATGATAGAGAAGTTCATCATATAAACTAGAATTGTAAATCTAGTAATCTCATCACAGAAGAAATTAAAATGCGAAAAACGAAATAGAAGACCAACGTTTGACGAAATAAGCTATGACCATTGGCATAGATAATAGAGATAAATTATATACTTAGATAAAATGTCGTAACTCAAATTTCTTACACCGAGAAAAACAAAAATGGTGTTACCTCAAGGTTTATAAGAGTATTGACCTACTGAAGCAAGATGAAAATAAAACTCGATAAAGAAAAGGGGTCTACTGCACTCACAATAACAAAAACATAGTGAGTTAAGGAGTTGAATCCGAAAAATTAGTAAGAAGAATCAATTTGTAGAAATAAATCAAACCCATGAAAATAAATTACTCCGAGATCGAGTTTATCGTACGTATAGAAAGGACACAAAGGGAAGTCGCGAAAAATGCATACTAGTCTAGGTGGTGAACCAGAGCAGAACCCTCGTACAACATGTCCAAATGAAAATGAAAATTTGGAACACCTACATGCCATCAAACCCAAACGAGGATAATGGAGGGAATGCATATAGCCTCATATCCACCATTAATGTGGCATAAACACTAGTGTAAAAATGATGAAATTAATGACCAGAGTGACTAAAAAAAGTTAGTCACCGCTATTATTTCAAGTGAATTACTACTAAATTTGAGCAATTTTAAGTAACCGAACATAAGTAATAACTGTAAATGACTAATTTGAGTCTAGGAATAAAATATACGACTAGATAATAAGTGACTAAACTAAAAACAACTAACTTAAATGACTAATTTAGTCTAAAGATAAAATATATGACTAGATAATAAGTGACTAAACTAAAAGCGACTAACTTAAATGACTAATTTAGCCTAGGATTAAAATATATGATTTAAATTAATAATGATTAATGTAAATAACTATTATTATAGTCCAAGAATAAAAATATGACTAGTACAACAAGTATCATGAATTAGTCATTTATGTCAATAATTTCTAATTGTGTCGTGCACATAAATGGAAAAATTGTATTTTTGATATTGAAGTCTTACATTTCACTTATACAAGATTCTCGCAATCCATACTCAGTCATCGTTAAAATTCTCTCGAGCTTTATTGTCCAATACTTTTTCCATTAGGTTTTTGATAAGTACCGGATGACAAGCTCTCAAGAGACATTAATGCTGGGATACTCCTATCCCTCATTTACCTCAAAGCAGATCAATATTATACCCATGACTTTCCCCCTACCATGGGTTCCTGATCCGCCCCAATGGTACCGCCATTGGCCGCTGCACTCGTCCCGTCTCGCCACTTTCCCAATCACTACAAAATTCTCTCGTAACACCGAACGTGCTCTCACCAACACGACTTTAATCAAGGAGTGTCCACAACAAAAGTCGTCAATTAAGTCTGAACCTAATGCTCTTTATTTCATTAAAAAAATATTGACCATAATCGCTCCATCTTTTTAATCGATAAATACATATTAGTTATAAATACATATATATATATATATATATATATATATATATATATATATATATATATATATATATATATATATATATATATATGTATTATTTTTTTCTCTTTTTAATTCATTTGGGATAACAAATTAAAATCTAAGAAAAATGTTATACAATAATTACTCACTTTCTTTCATCAACGAAAAATAAACCTCTTTGACTTTCACACTTAATGATATGCAATGCAAACTCTCTTACGATCATGTGCAAGGAATGTCCATAAAAGAATCATAGAATTATAATACATTCCCCAAATTATTGAAATTGATTTAATTAGTCTTTGCTCTAACAATAAAAGAGCTACTTCACTATTTACATGAATATTGCAAGGGATATATGGATATTAATACATATATTTTTTATGGATCAATTGAGAGAAGAGATTTTATAGGAAAGATTAAAGAAGTTATAATTCATATTATTATCTATGGTTTATTATTTTATTTATATAATCTTAATAATAATATTTATGAAAAAATATTATATTATCAATGCTTTATGATTATTGGTTTAATAAATATATTTAATTTTTATATTTAACAAAACAAATATTAATAATGGAAAGTAAAAAAAATAATTACTTTATAATAATAATAAAAAGTTTGGTGGTATGTTTGGCATATATCATCATTTTTATAGAAAGAGTGTATTTTTTTATTTGAGACAAGTTAAGACAAATAATAAAAAAGAAAAAATAAAAATTTCTATTATGTAGAAGTTCACTTTTGATAATTGATTCTCCAAAGAACAAAGCCGAAAGCAAGTCGAATGGTTTATTTTAGACTTTCTCTTCGAGATCGGTTCAAGGAGACTGGACAAGTGGTTTATTTCAGACTCGCCGATGTCGAACATTGGCATGCGCCTAGTTCGGGGAGACGGGCATCGAGAGACTAAGTCGAAGTCGAACATTTGCATGGGCATGCGTTGATTTGTATCGTAAATGTTGGTATGAATCCCGACTTTTAAACTCGCTTGTTCAACTGGTTTAACTCGGTTCGGAAGACTAGGTTTTTGAGGGGTATGTTGAAGTTTTTCAAAGTCGAAGTCGGTGAAAGACAAGGTTTTGAGGGCATGCCACATTGGAAGTCCGTCAAAAGTCGGAAGTGCGAGAGAGGTCATGGCTGATTTCACTCGTATGACAAATCCCAAGAATAGAGGAAAAGCTGGTTGTTCTTAGCTAGCATGATGTATTTGGGTTTTCAAATTTAGATAAAAATCTCCGATGAAAACTCGGCCGTGTCAAGGTTATTTTGGCGCCAAAGTTTTGCTCTCTTGGTGGGAGGACTTTGTCGAGTGATGCAGAGGGTTATTTTAGGGTCGCGAATTTCTATATAATCCGAGCGTTAGACAGTAACTTGGAGGCTTTTGAAGAGGCGTCGAAGCACAAACAATTGAAGTTTGCATACCCCGAGTCACGGTGTTAGTCGCATTTAATATTTTTCTATTTCACGGCTTTGCATTTGCTCGTTTGTTTTAAGATATTGTCGATTCATACGATTTTTTTTGGTAAGGATCATTGTTTTTCATAGGGGTCAACGGTGGTCCACTTCGCACTTTTCCAAACCGATATTTTTCACTTATTTATAAGCCTCCAGAACCTGGGTTACGTATGCCCTTATTCGCTCAATGTATATGTTGATTTTCGATCTAAGAAATGTACTGTTTATGATCCGAGGTGAAAAGTTTAAATAAAACACGTGTACGAGCTTCCCGAGGCTCGTATGGTTCGATTCGATCTCAAATTCCGCTTATGATATATGTCATCTTTACCAAATTTGCATGGATTAAGCACAGGGGGTGTATCCTCACATATCGAGAGATCGTTAATTTTACATGGCTCATGATCAACACATGGCTTAGGACCTTTCTATGTGCACCTCTATTATGGTCAATGCATCGAAAATAATTTTTGATACCTCATTGAATTATCCTTCGTTGACGTGGAGATAAAGCTACATCAACATCGCGATAAGAGGATTTGGGGGAATTTTACTTACATTTATTCCACTTAAACGAATACAACCCCGATTTATTAATCCATTCATTTGATATCATCATTATCCATGTATCGTAGTTTCATTTGACGATTCATCGATGTATCGTAGTTTCGCTTTGTGAGTACCATGTAAACCGTGAGAAAACTTATGCTATGGAAGGCTACCGTAGGTTGGGACTACAAGAGACGCGAAGATCAACCATGGATTTTTTTTAATTACTTCCTAAAAAGTTTATTAGGCCATCATTAGGCATGAAGTCAAGTTTCTATGTTTTCGATCCTAATCTTAGACTCCGATCTCAGCATCTCCTCTTTTTTAAAAAGGCTTCAACTCCCGCATTAAGAAGGTTGTACATAAACTCCTTCAGAGAGTCGCTTCTTCTCAATTCTCCCGGATTTTTCAAAACAAATTCAATATTGTGCTTTCAACCTTTAATATAGTGCTTCCATTTTACCAACCAAACCTACACAAGGGATTCATCGTCAATACAATTCAACAAGCTTCAATGGTGTTCTTTGGTCTTGTATCCCATATAGAATAAGTGACAAAGATGCCCTTTATTCTCGCCTCAGAATGTCCACTTTCACACTAACTTACAGGGAGTATGCCACGAATGATCGACATGAATAGATGATCACAATTTAGATTTTTGGAGTCTCTCAGACAGCCAGTGCGAAAATACGGAGGCATTTTAGAAGGCCAAATTGTGATCTGTTCACTAAAAATACGGAGGAATTTTTAGAAGGCATTTTTAGTGATCGTTCATTGGCATTTAGAAGGCCAAATCTCGATTCGTTTCCCGAGGCGGACATTTTTCGCTTTTCTTAATGCTATGTCTAACTTGTCCGAGGCACTTCTCGTTGGTCTTTTCTCGAGGCTCGGATTCGGTGTCCCGATGCCCATTTGTGGCCTCAGCTCGATGGGCACCATCTCGAGGCACAGCTCTATGATTATTTTTAGCCTCCCTTGACAAGGACTCTCCGTTGCTACCTGTAGCATCTATTCGGCTCTGCTCAACGAGATTTTTATCCGAGGCTATTTTTGCTGCGGCGATGAGGTAAGTTTGGCTCCCTCTCCCTGAGGTAGCTCTAAGATCAAATTTCGACCACGCGAAGCAAAAATATATCCACGTGCGACAAGGTAACACTTCGTGAACTTGAAGTTAATTTCTCACGTTGTCTTGCGGAGGGTTCTTCACAGGGTTTGTCGAATTTTTCAAGCAATTTTTCCGAGGAAATTTTTACTACAATTTTGAACCCTAATCCAAGGGCGTTTGAGGCTTTTTTCATTGTTTTCCACGCATGCTTATTTTGTTGGCATCCGAAAAATTTTGTTGAAGGGCAAGAAGCACACTTGGTCAAGGCTTCGTCTAAGGGTTTTTGAGTCGAGTTTTCAAAAGATATTTGCTGAACCACTTCGATCATTGAATGCAAAGGTGTTAACTTAAGAAGCTTGTTTGAATCATCTTAAAGGGGAGTACAATCTCGAGCCTTGTGCTATATAAAAAATTTCAAACACGATCTCAAGACATCAGTGACATTATCAAAGATTGCAATCAAAGATATACCGATGACTGAACGAAAGAGCGTAAAAGGAGACATCTCCAAATCGAAAGACAAAAAGATCCATGAAGAAGGAAATACGAAAGTATCATCTACAAACTTTTACGGAGGAATCCTGATCAAGGGTCTATTCAAAGGGGCTGATAGAAGTCTATAGAGAAGAAAACTTGAGTGGACTAAAGATCTATCCAAGTCAAAGCTGAGGAATTGATCACGTGAGTCAAGGTTTCTTCATTTCCTATGGTATTATATTTTCGTACAAAGGAAAGGGAAGACTTGAGATCTCTCCAAAGGCATCTTCGTGCACAACACTTGGCGATACAGTGGAGACTCTTCATATCAAGAATCTTGAGGTATAAGACATGTTATGTTAAAATTGTTGAGGCAAGAATTTGTTAGGAGAAGTATACAAGGGAGGCAATCGTATCGTATATATAAGATTACATGTCCAACATTATTGGATGGATTTCCTTTCGAGAATTAAAGCACATAGATGAAGATGTTGTTAGTAGAAACTACATTTATTTCACTGTGAAGAACAATGTCATCGCTTTTTTATAAGATTTCCATCTTCTCTTGTACACCCCTAATATATATATTTTCATCTTTTATTAGTGTTAATATTTCCTCTCTCCATACGCTGAGCCCATTGTGTTGCCAACAATTTGCGCAATTGTAGATTCGTAGCTACTTTTATGTTTGCTTCGATTTACTCCCTAGAAGTGGTTTACGGTTAATGTTTTTATTTATTTATTTATTTTTAGATCATTTACATAGTTGATGAATTGACATAAATTTTATCTTTGGACTTGGATAGTTTGATGGTTTCAATGTCTAGATAAATTATGGCTTTTGCTTTCTGTGAACTTCGACGTACATTGTGAAGATTCCATATTTGAACCTTATTTCATTTATTTCATTAAGCATGTTATTATTTCCTTCATCATACGGTGAGTGTAAAGGTGAATCTAAACACGGTCAAAGACAAAGCATCGTTGACAGTCATATTGTAAGGCTCTATCCTTGTTCTAGCATGTCTTTAACATCGTGAAATGTAGCTGCGAGGGCCGGATACTAAGTTTTTTCTTTTGACGAGTCTCTTATCCATTTTTACGCTTGGAAATGCTTCTCGAGTAGAAAATTTACCAAGATCTCTGTTGTGGTTAGGTATTGAAAACAAGCTTCGATCCAAATAAGGAAATGACATGGAAACGTGCAAATTTCGATGATGTGGGATATATATCACACGGAAAATTTTATTTAGTTCATGTTCTTACAAAGTTACATGTTTTGGACTCGCTTTGCTTCAGCAATCTACTTGTTAAACAAAGGACAGAACCAAAGTGCTTTTGACCATTCTATAGCGAGTAGCTAATGAGCACTTGTTAGCATAAAGCATTCCAAAGCATGGTTTACCTCTGCTACAAAAATGTCTTGCTAATTATGTAGGCAAACTGTCTAGCTAATTATGCAAGTTGGATCATCGTTATAATTTACTCATCCTTTGCAATTAGTGAAATATTATTTATGTCTCTCATGACTAGCGTGTAAAAATTCCACTAAATTCGAAATACAGAAGAAATTTTCGTAGAGAAATTGCAGTCCATTAATATTTTTTCATTTCATCACCCCACACTATTTTTTGTTGTTTCTTTGGGCTTTTCCTAAATGTGTGTGTTTTAGTGTGGAAGTGCCACATTGTTTTCATACAACAAGATTCTAAAGACCTATCCTTTTAGGACTTGTTGCTTTGTTTTCTGGTCATTTTATCCATTTCAAGCCATTGATTTGGGCTTGTTAATGAATCCACTATAAATTACCAAGGTACTGTGACATTTAACAATGTTTGTAGAGTGGCTGTCATGGATTGCTTCGAAGGGTTGCTTTTTAATGGTATACTCTTTGTTGTAGTCACATGCATATCACTTTTCATAATCTTGTAGACTCTTATTCCATGTTCATGTCATTTGGGAGATAATTGATGTAGAGTGCAGCAAGGCTTGCCTAGGACATTGCATAGGAATGCGAGCACGTGCTTTAAAGATGTTAATTTCCTTTGTCATCCATATTACTTAGGGCCTATGCCTTTCACCGCATGTATGTTTCACTTTCAATTTTATACGTTAAAACTACTCCGTTATGGTACATGGTCGTGTCATTTGTTGTCTACTCGTTTCTCAATGTAGTATCAAGTCCTAAGGAAGTGACATTCGGTGATTTTTGTAGAATGTTGTGTAACACCTTCCAAAGGTTTGCTATTTTAGGGTTAAGTGGCCTTTTTGTTTTAGTTATGCATATTACTTTTCATTTCTTTTGGACTCTTATTCAATGTTCTATTTATCCAAAATGAGGATATTTATCAGTAGAAAGAAGTACTAATGCTTGCTTAGATGTTCGTGAAGGACTCTTAGCATGTAACAACCCTAAAGTATATTAATTAATGCCTTATTTGTATGGTCCATGGATATCATTTTATTGCTCATATATGTGTCTCCAATGCCATTATTTCAATGAATATTGATCAGCGGAAATTACTCCGGAACATCATGTAACTCTGGTTTGGTCTAGAAATTCCTTCTCTCAGGCTGCCGCATGAACGACATATTCATGTGAAAAGAGTTTTAGTTGAGAATGGAAAAGGAGCTTTCGTAGAGCTGAAATGCTCACGTTATAAACACCAATGTTGTAATCAAGGGGCCGTATCGCATCATTCTTGTGTATTTTGTCTACCAGTATTCTAGATAACGTATGTTGTAGAATTTGCTCGTAATAATATTGTGTATTACTAGTAAATGAATTGAAGGTTCAAAGCTAGGATCAGATTTCCCTTACACATAAGAAGGCCATTAAGTATATTGAGATGATTAGCTTCGATACAATTCATCCTGTATATTAATTGTGAGAAATATTACATAAAACTGTGGAATTCTCCCTATCTCTTGAGAGGACCGAGTTTCCTAGTATCCCCCAATGTCGATATATGCAACACCATAGGGATATGCTATCTTCCCTCTTAGACTAATGAGAACCCCATCGACTCACCGGACTCAGTGGTTTTATTTCAAGGCACCATCAAAACAAAAAACTGAGAGAGCTTTTTAGAAATCAGGCTCCACTCATAGAAATAATTGTGGAGTTATATGAAGCTTCGACATGATTGTGGACATACTTACGGGTCCCCTGCCCGGGAAGAAGAACAAGAATATTGAAAATTAAATTGATCTAGCAATTGAAGTTCTTACTTGTCTAGATCTTCACATGAATGAATTTAATCCCTTTGAATTAAGATGTTTATATAGCAAAGTGTTTTAGCTTTAATTGCCACCATCTCTCCCATTTCACTCATCATCTATTTGGAAAATGGCACGATTTTTTGCCGACTTTGGGATTTCCAACATACTAATTTAGACAATGCAAATCGCTAGACCCTTTCAAAAGAGCCTTGCAATGAAAGGACCTTAAATGTAATGACTATGATATGTCCAAATTAGTTGCGTCGATGAATTTTAAATACTTGAACCGACTCTCAAGGGCCATTTACCACCCACTAACCAAGATCGCCATAGTGAAATGGACAAATCTAAAAACATAAAAGATAAGAGATTCCAAACTAAAGGCAAAGACAACACTAGGAGGGACCCCGGATCCCTCTCCTTCTCATCATTTTCTGAGGTTAATATGTTGTCATAAGATAGGGTCCGATAGAAAATATTAATCTTTCGTGATGCATTTGAATGCTATTTTGCTCCGTATTTAGGTTTTGTGGGGAAGTGAACAACAAGAAAGTTGTTGGGCATAGCTGCTTCTTACTTGGATACTCAACTAAACCCCACTCGCTACACTGCGATTCCTATAGGTTCTTAAGGGCACAACCATGCAATTTTTTGTTCCATTGGAGGGCCACCAAATGGGAAATTCTTCAAGTCCCGAAGGTGGAGCCCCAAAAATCAACCCTCTCAATAATCCTACAGCCTCACCCCATGAAGAAATGGAGGGAATTTTCTCCTGTCATTTGCCAATCATATATGTGTAAAGGAGTGAGATCCTTGAGAGTTAGGGTACCGTGGTGACCCATGATGTTATACCTCAAATATTAATATTTTACCATCTCCCTAAAATCCGTATTACTGATCCATTATTATTGGAATGTCGCATTTCATAAGTCAAACATTTCTTGATCATTCAATAAATTTTAAGCATATGCTAGGAAAGATGGAGATTGCAGCTTGTCATCTTTATAAGAAGAATTGGGTGATTACGAAGAACTCGAGTAATCGTGTGGTTGGTCTTCAAAAAGTAAAAATCATTTTCTTTCCAGAGTCTGTTAGGTTCTTCAATCGACGCAAGCAAGACATGGCCTCCGAAGATCCACTCCTTGATAATATAGTCCTAAAGTTCCAAGTGAGGAATATCCAAAGGTCTGCATTTGATCTTAAAGAATGCACTTCTTTCATTGCTCTGTTTCTTACAATATTTTTGTGTAGATAGAATCGCGTAGTCACTTGGTTCATGTTTGTCTTTGAATTTAACCGTAATGTTAGACTTATATAATCATTCATTTGCTTTGCATTAAGTAGCTGACCATTGTTGATCCCTTTAAGGACATGATGAGTTTGTATAAACGGTCGACAAGTTTTCTTGCGGCTTTAAGGTATGTCTAAATTCAAGTTTTAAATTTCAAATTTAGTGAACACAATGACATAGGATGCGTTTTCCTCTTCATCAGTAATTATATGGCCCTAGAGAAATTTTTGTCTTCTTAAATACCTTGATCAAAGGTTCTTGTCTGTTTGCCCATCAGTATGTGAGTTACCTTCATATGCCATAAGCTCTAGTATCTTGCTAAGATAGTCACATCGATTACCTCTTTCTTCTAGGTTGTGATTATGACTAGGCTTAATTGCTCGACATTCTCCACCCAAGCCGAAGTCGTGTGGTTGTCCATCCAGGGGGAGTATGTTTTCTGTGACAACAATGTTTAAATAGTTTTTTCAGATATTGATGGTTAGATCACCATATTTGCTACTATTATGAATTCATTGTATGCTTGGATGCTAAAGAGTTTTGACACAATCTTTTCCCTTATATTTGTTTTTCTACAACCCTCAAAGGGAATTCTTTGGAGGTGACAATGGTCTAGCCATTCAAAACTCTAGAAAATGTGAAGAATAAAAAAATAAACTAAATCAGCAAGCGATAATGTTAATTACGTAATTGGAGAAGACGCAAGATCTTGGAAATGTTCTCCATCCCGAACATGGGGACCTGTTACTCATGAGGGCTTTATCAATACATCGTCTGGTCTCCAAGAATGCCTCCAAAATTTTCTCTTCTTCCAAATTTTTAATAGATCTTCAACAATACCACAAGGGATGTCCGCCTTAGTAAGCAACCTATATAAACTTGGAAAATCTCAATAAGCCTCCTTCAATAAGGGTCAATGATTATTCTCCAATCTCAAAGACTACTTCACAAAGGCTCCCCAAAAATATATCAAGTGTGTGCTTAAGGATCTGTTCCCAAAAATGTTGTAAACTCTCACTCCAAAAAAAATTAGACTCAGAAATGTGCTCAAATATGCCTATAACAAGGTCAAGCCATAGCAGATTAGATTATTTTCCACATGACTCGGCTCCCGAAGGCTCTCCTACGAGATGCTAATTTTTTTGTTCGTAAATAAGGCTCAAAGCAAATCTTTAAACATTGTCTCAAAACATGCATGAACATGCCTTTAACTGCAGCGTCCTAACACAAGATTATACTGCATCCCTTCTTTCCCGTAGCCTACACGAGAGCCTAGTGTGGCTCTTCTTGTGGCTTGTGGCTCTTCTTGTGGCTTACACAGATCTGAAAATCACAATTTTGTAGGCATTTTCCAGAGATATGCCCAAAACAGCCGATTTGGAAGTGTGTCTTTTTTTTTCTCAACGAGCTTTGTTGTAGCATAGATAATCAAATCATCCATAAATTTGCTGCGTGTCTTTCTCTTAGTAATTTTGTTGTGACCCCATCTTCATGAATGAAACATTCGGATAAATTAGGCTTAGATCGGGGGCATTTTGTCAGGATCTTTTAGCAAGCTTTAGGATCCCATATTCAAGATGGGAATACTCTTGGACATGTAGGGTATTGATAAATATAAAGCGTATATGTTGTAGCGTACATTATTCAAGAGGAAATGCTGAGGGGAGCTAATACTTTCGACTTCTTCAAGCCACATATCCATATTTTTATCCTCAAGTTTTGTAAGTTCCAACGTTTATGGATCAAAAACATAGGAACACGTATACTGGCCATGAACACAATTGTTGCGGATTCGAGGAGCCGTTTTATGTGAGAAATTAAAGTTACTCGAATATAATTTATAGTTAGAAGAAGAACTCCTTTGAAGATAATTTATCATACCCATCAACAATAAGAGGCAAACCTGGAAATTATTTTGTTCACCGTGTAGTTAATCAATTATGGGTTTGCATAAGTCCTCTCGTTTTCCTAGATATTGGTTTGTTATTTCAATATGACAAGACTATTCATCTTCAATAAGGATTCCTTCAACAAATGGAATGGAACTTTCTACCTTTCTCTGCATATGGTCTACAAAACGGCTTGATGATATGATAAGACTTCTTTTATTCCTCATCGTAGTCCATGTCATATGTAGGATGACTGTCAAAGGAAAAAATATCGAGACCTTCCACTCTTCCGTTTAATAGGAAATGTAGGTTAGGAGATGCACATAATTATGGGTGCCAAAGTTTCTACCATAGTCAAAATCACTGGAATAGGGAGTGTTGGTATCTTGAATCTTAAGGGATCTTCGGATTTCCCTTCATTAATCACTGAAAGATAGGAGTGTTGGTCTCTTGAATCTTAGGGGATCTTTAGGATTTCCCTTTTGCACTTAATTTGATATTTCTGTTCAATTTAGTAGAATCAATCCTAACAAATTGATTTTTATGTATGGTAGGTGTTTTTTCAAAACAATGTGTGATTTTCATTACGGTTTGCTCAATCCCCAAACCCGAGGGAAATTTTTAGAGACCATGTGGGAGAAGATTGTTCGGAGGAAGAAACCTCGGATCTTTCATAATAATATCGAAGATGCACATAGATAGCTACGGCGGTATGCTCACGTAGCCAAGCGAACTCTTTGTGGTGTTGGATGATGTCCGAGGTCTATGGAAATCTTTGGAAAAATTGTCATTTACGAGGTGAAGGTTATAAGACCCTTGTGACAACCCGAGATCGTTCTATCATCACGCACAACAACCTCTACCAGGGATTTATGAATTGCTATCGCTAGATGATGCCGTATGCTCACCCTTTTTGCCTTTATGGGCTTTTGGACGAAATCTATTCCAAGTAATCGTGACAACAGTCAAATTAGTATGAGTGTAATGCAATTTATATGCAATATATTATTTTACTTAAGTACTAAGTTTGGTTCAATTTAATGATTGTGACACGAAAGTTATCCCTAAATTTCCCTAATTACAAGCAATTACAACAATGGCATATCATATCGGGATATCATTATAGTTTCACATAATTCCATATTAGTACTTACTATGCTCTTAACAATGGTATCGGTAATCCATTAAAATAGATTCTAGCCATATGTATATTCATCTTCATAAACAATCAAACAAAAACTCCGTGAGTGAACTTTATACTTATCGCAGTGCAACTATTCATGCTTTCAACAACTTTTTGTTTTTGGTATTTGATTGGTTTCCACCCTCAGCTACATTTTCACTAGTGTTGCTAATGTATGAATCACGGAGTGCAAGCGGGAATGTGTAAAGGTCGCCACTTGCTACGAAGGTGATTCTGACGCTCTGTTGTATGGTCAGCCTCATCCGGCTGGGAGGGTGCCAAGAACAAACTCTTAAAAGGGAATCAATATCGCTGATTATCACAAAGAAGGGCTTAGATGCTTGGAGACCGGTAGATGATGCTCCCGGGATGAGGAAGCATGGGAGTGCTTCTTAGAGTTGGGGTCATTTCCGGAAGGATAGAAAGATATCGCGTGGATGCATTATTGGATATTTGGATTTTATGTGCGAAAGATGGGAGTGGCACGATGCTTTTATCATCTTGTTAGAGCTTGCAAGCGTGAAATGCTGAATGTGTAAGAAGCAATCTCGTGTAAGCAGCCTTCATTTCTAACCGTTGTGTGCTCAACTATATGTTGATCATAGCTTCCTCCGTCTTATACATTGTGTTGTCTTGGTAATTGGATGTAGTAGGAGCCAAGCAATCAATTATGGCGTAGCTCTAAGTCACGATTTACTCTTTCTCAACATGATGAAATAATGCGAGACTTGGCCCTATATTTGGCATCCCTAGGTAGCATAGTTGGTAGGAAGAGGTTGCTTATGCCTAAATAGGAGGACAAGTAAGAACTTTAATAAATTTTCATATTTCGATAGATCATAGACCTTTAATGATATCTAGGTGTTGATCATTGATTCAAAAATTTCTTAGAAAATATATGCAATAACCTATAATGTTCTAATCTAGCTTTGGCTTCTATGGTTCACCTATGTAGGTGCAATGGAAGACGATCGAGTGGTGTGAGATGAATTTTGGTGAAGCTGCAGGCTTTGGTATTACTCTTTTCTACAACCAAATACTTTTCTTCCATCATTTTTGAGTTACATGAATAAACCGAAAGTCCTCATAGTGTTTAATTATGGGTAGAAGAAAGCCACAGAGAATGGTCTACAACCCTATCTTTCACTTACTCAGCCTTAAGACTATTCACTTGGAGAAGCTGGATGTGCCTCCACTTCAAGAGCACAAGTAAAGTATTGCAAAACTTGTAGAAGATATCTCCGACATTATGTGAAGGGCTTGGAAATATGTCCGAGTTCAATCCAAGCCCCATTCAAAGCCTAAAGCTTCGGCATAGATGTGTGATTTTGGATCCAACGTCCACCGTCGTGATTTTAGAGGAGTTACCCCCAGTATCCGATGACACGTCTTCGGTAGAGAAGTGGTCTATCACTAGTCGCCACTTCTTAGTGGTCTATCACTTAGCATAGTTCTTACCGAAAATTTTCCTTTGGATTCCGAGTAAGAACTTCAGAGTGATCGAACACTCACCTAATCCTAGGTGTCTCGAATCCCCGAGTCCCCAACGATCGTCTCTAGGCTCATATTTAAACTCAAGGGCATTGATATGGGTATTTAGAGATTGATTCCCCGCACAGGCCTTCATGCTCCCTAGGCTCTTGAGGGACTTTGGTTACGTCAGCGGTTGTCTCGCAACCTCACATTCGATAAGCTCTTCAGAACTGCGATTACTTTACGAGTTTATTCAAGCACGCCTTCATGTTCCATAGGCTCTTCGTGAACTGGTGGTTACTTGTAGCTGTACTTGTCTCCTCGAGCGTAGGCCGGACCAATCTTGGTCGAGCTCAAAGATATTATCTCTCTCGAGTGCATCAAACAATTTTCTTTGTCTTCCCGTTCCTCAAATTTCTGTTCCGCCATTCTCCGTGGATAATTGTGATCTCTGTTATCCTCCTCGTAATTTGCACCATTGGTCAAGTTTCTTCGGGTAAGAGAAATTTCGGTATTATTTGGAAATCTTACACTCATTGTTGAGCTTGGGAGAGTATCTTGTTGCAAACTCGCAGTGTTCTTGTGAGTCGAGTTGTTGGAGTCAAGACAAATGGTAACAAAGAATTTCATTGTAATTGATGGCAACATGGCAGTAGCTTTATTAGGCCTAGCCTTTATGGAGCTTACCACAAGTTAGTACATAAAATTTGACTT
The DNA here is from genome assembly GCA_034641835.2 of Pinus albicaulis. NCBI lineage: Eukaryota > Viridiplantae > Streptophyta > Pinopsida > Pinales > Pinaceae > Pinus > Pinus albicaulis. The sequence continues at coordinate 1,662,231,955 of CM076584.1, forward strand.
GGGGCAAACCCAACTTTTTTTGATGATGCATGATTGAAGGGATGATCATTTCCAAATGAATATAGAAGGGATAATTTTTCCTACTTTTGTAGTCTCCTTGTTGACTGTGAAATATTACCGGTATTGAGATTCCTGGATACTTTCAAATAGACCATTCTTTCTCATGACAGTAGCTACAGCTTTGAAAGTTGTGATATGAATCATAAAATGATTTTGAGATTTTGAGATGTTTCTAAGCTGAGTATTCTTCTTGATACACAACACATTGAGCTAATTTCTCCACCTTCCCCAAAGGCAAACATTCAAACTTTTTGATGTTGTTGAGTCATGTCCGCGAGTCTACGAGTACTTTTTAGGGAAAGGACAGAACTTCCAACTCCGGAAATGGTGGTTAGTTACGTGACAATAATTATCACACCTAATATACTTGCATGATGAGAAGGAATTGATTTTCCAATATGATATTTAATTGTTTTCTAGAATTATTTTGTGATGCTTATTTTAAGGCATACACTTGTGGCTTAATCTTTTGAGTGGCCATCCTCTTTCAAAGTGGAAGGAATGGTGGTCCATGATGCGAGAGCTCATCGCATGAGTATGGCATCAACTTACAACTTAAGATATTAGAGTGCAGTGCCATCAGACACGGGTAAGTTGATTTGTGAATGCATATTTTTGTTTCGAGATTGGAGTGAATGCTATATTTTTGAAGCTTGACAATGCTAATTTTGATGATTGAGAGAATGCTAGACAAAATAAAGATGATGGATCAAATTAAAAGATAATACATGTTGCAGAAGCAATTGTAGGTGCTTGCTATAGCTCATGACATTGTTGACCATCTTGTCTTATAGCATACAGGAATAGTCGTGGGTCTTTCTTGTCAAGTTTGCTAGGTACATTGGGTAGTTGGATGAACTTAGGATCTTGAAAGAAATTACAAAATTTTGGTTTGACGTTACTGAATTTTGATATGAATATTTTTTAGAGTAAAATGTAGCTAACCGAGATAAACTTTTCATTTCCCTCTTCCGGGCTATATTGGTGTGTTCTCCGTATGGATTGCTTCATAGAGTGTTTTTGTATAGTAGTTTATTGAAGGTGTTTGTATGACATCTTTTAAAGTTGTTAGAAGGAAGTTTTGGACCAACTTCTATCATGGCTTTCATACATGACTATTTTGAGAATATACTATAGACACTTTAAAGATGTATATTTGCACCATTAGGCCGTTTCTTCGTGAGTAAGAGAGTTTGGTATTATCCGGAAATCTTACACTCATTGTTGAGCTCCGGGAGATCTCTTGTTGCAAACTCTAGTGTTCTTGTGAGTCGAGTTGTTGGAGTCAAGACAAATGGTAACAAGAACTTCATTGTAATCGATGGCAGGCATAGCGAGCTGAGTGATCATTTCCAAAATGAATATAGAAGGGATAATTTGTCCCTACTTTTGTAGTCTCCTTGTTGATCAGAAATATTACACGGTATTGAGATTCCCGAGATACTAAATAGACCATTCTTTTCTCTATGACAGTACGCTGATCGAGAGTTGTGATATGAATCAAAAAAATTATTTTGAGATTTTGAGATGTTTCTAATCGATATTCTTCTTGATACACGAGCACATTGAGGAAAGGACAGGGGAACTTCCAACTCAGAAATGGTGGTTAGTTAGAGGACAAAGAAATTATCACACCTAATATACTTGCATGATGAGAAGGAATTGATTTTCCAATATGATATTGAATTGTTTCTAGAATTATTTTGTGATGCTTCTTTGAAGGCATACACTAGTGGCTTAACTTTGAGTGGCCATCCTTTTTCGAGCAGAGGTGAATGGTGGTCCAGGGACGCGGGAGCTTCTTGTAGTATGGCATCAACTTAATTACAACTTAAAGAATGAGGCCACATGAGAGTATCCTGGGTAAGCCGAGTTGTGAATGCATATTTTTGTTTCCTAGATTGGAGTGAATGCTATATTTTTAAAGCTTGACAATGCTAATTTTGATGATTGAGAGAATGCCTAGACAAATTCAAGATGATGGATCAGCTTAAAAAGATAAGACATCATCGAAACAATTGTAGGTGCTTGCTATAACTCATGAAAATTGTTACGACCATCTTGTCTTATAGTGTACAAGAACAATCGTGTGGTCTTCTTGTCCAAGTTTGCTAGGCTATTGGGTAGTTGGTGTCGAACTTAGGATCTTGAAAATTACAAAATTTTGGTTTGACGTTAACGTATTTTGATATGAATATTTTTTAGAGTAAAATGTAAGCGTGTGATAAACTTTTCATTTCCCCTCTTCGGGCTATTGGTGTGTTCTCTATATGGATTACTTCATAGAGTGTTTTTTTTATAGCGAGTTTATTGAAGGTGTTTGTATGACATCTTTTAAAGTTGTTAGAAGGAAACGGAGCTTTTGGACAGTATTTAAACGACGATTTTATGCAGCGATAATTTTAAAGCTTTTTTAAAAAACCCTATAAATACCCCTTTCTAGCACATTGAAAACCTTTTGATGATGGATCGTTAAAGCGGGTTTGAATATTTAGTTTTGACATGGCTATTTGAATCATTTGAAGAGCTAGAGCAATCTCCTTGGAGCGACTATTGAAGGATCTTTGATACCATCATTACTATGCCATTATTCCTGGGACAATATATTAGTGTTCCTTTATGTTAGTGCTGCTTTCTTTTAAATTTTAACTTCCTATTACACATTCTTTGAAAGATATATATGAACTAAAAATTTCCATATATTTCACTTAATTATTGTTTTCCCCACTCAGCGACGTTACTTTGCACCTCTCGGTGAAAATGTCTAGTTACATAGTCATTACAAAGGAAGACCTACCTAGTTACACTCTTCAACATTATAACTATATATAATTTTGATGTTTCTAGGTTGGAGAATGTACTATTTTCATTGGAGGGATGGTACTATTGATGCAAGCACAAGGCTTTTTGAGTTACTTGGTAGGATTCTCGCAAAATTGGTTTGTTGAAGGGATATTCTTTATTCGAGGATATAACAAAGGAAATCAAGGATGGAGGTACATGGCTAGGAAGCTTATTAGAAACGAGGGGATTTTGAGGTATTTCTCTAGAAGAAAATTTCAAGGTAGTTTGCTCACAATTTTAATGCACAGTCAATTTTGTGGTTTATTTGGATCTCTCATGTTGACTAGTGAATGGTTGGTTATTTTTTAGCTCATGCCTCACATTTGTTGGTTCCACGAGCACTTTATAACAAAAATAGGCAAAGTCAAACAACACAAATGGTCCACTAGCTCTTTTTTCATTTGCTAATATTATAATGAAGTTTTATTAGAGGCATTGTTTGTTTGTTTATTTTGATTAGAAAAGGGTTTGCTCTTGGTTTTATGTGATTTTCAATTTATCGTATGTAGCATTTTTGAGAAATGGGAAATAATAACGTGACATTTATTTTGCGAAATTGATGTTAAAGGAAAATTGTGACATTGTTGATGTTAAAGTATATATTTGTATAAACTATTTATAGTCTAATTTATATTATATTCTAGTGTTCATTGTTTTTGATTTCTTACAATCCACATTACTCATTTTCTTTGCTGGAAAATGAAATCGAGTATTGATGGTAAGAAGCATAGTTGAAAAAAGAAGAGCAAAAACATTAGACGGCAAATGAAAAAAGAGGAAGGCGGTTTGGTGATGCAGAACTAATATCTCGCATAAGACACACACAATATAAATTTGATGATCAAGTTTCGAGTTGGTGAATTCACCAATAACGCCTTGACAACACAACGATAATGTTTTGATGATGAGCATGTTCATGTGTCATTAATAATTAGCTAATATAAATTTGGAAACTCATATTGTAATATTTTAACATTTCTTATAATATAATTTGTGTGGTTGAAATTATATTTTATCGTTTACTTGATGTTGTTTAGTATTGTAATTAAAATATAAAACTTTTTATGTTTTTTAGAATGATTGTTAATGAAATGCATATAAACTACTAAATTATTCGTTTATATAATGAATAAATGGATATTACCAAATGATAAATTTGTGACTACAAATAGTGACTAAATTTTGCATATATACGACTATTAGTAGCTAATTTACGGTGTCTTATAACACGACTAAAATTTAGTCACATTTCTTGATCATTAATTGGTTTCAAACAATGACTAAAATTTGCATATATATGACTATTAGTAGCTATTTTACGGTATCTTATAACACGACCAACATGTTGGTCATAGTTCTTTGGTCATTAATTGGATTTCTTGGGTGATCATATAGTAATATATTTTGTTGTGTATTTGGTCATTAATTGTGACATTTAATGACCAAAATCAAAGATCAAATCAATGACTAAATCGGTGACCAAATAAATGAATAAATGAATGACTAAATCAATGAAAAAATGAATGACTAAATGAATGACTAAATCGGTGACGAAATGAAAGACCAAATGAATGACTAATTAGTGACCAAATCAATGACTAAATCAGCAGCCAAATATACAACTAGATGACAAAATTGAGATAACCAATTAATGACTAAGCTAAAAACGACCAAAGTTGGGCCCGCGTTATAAGATACTGTAAATTAGCTACTATTGGTCATCGATCGAAAAATAGTCGTTTATATGCGAATTTTAGTCGTTTTTTTTAATAACAAATTAGCCATTTTGTACTAGTGAAATCTATGGCTTATTAGAGCGTGAAAAATCAAGAAAGCCATGTGATGAATTAAGTGCAAAGTATCCTTCCATAAATTGAATGGCCTCAAATAGAGGAAGCATTATCAAGAGCGTAAATGAAATTTATGATAAGGATATGACACCATCTGAAAAGAATTATGGAAGATAAAATTTAAAACGTTGGAACCTTAGTGTAGTATATTGATATCCTATTTCAATTAATGGATGCATTGAAACTCCAACACAATAACCACAAGTAATATCATAAAGGAGACATGACGGTATGTAATTTGTAACATCTCCACATTCGAATTTTTTTTTTCTTTCTATTTATGGAATTCCTACTATTCACTTACAATAGACTTACTATGGTTCATCAAATTCTGATGAATATTATTTGCCAACATTTTAGTTGTTGTACTTTTAATATATTTAGTTGTTAGATTATCATTCAATAATTATTGTCACTTATATTTAATTTTATCATGATTTATATAATGATGCATCTTTCATGATTTGGACATCTACTCCTTTGGACTCCATGTCTATGGAGTAATCCCATTTTATGTTTATTGGAGACTTGCAGTTTACTAGTTAAGTTCCACCCTTAACTACTACTAACCTCTTTCCTAATTATATCCATAATTTATAATTTTTACCACCCATTCATGATGTTATTTATACTCCATATCATAGGTAAGGTATTATTATATACCTATCTAGATTTTATTATGCCTACCCCTTTTTAATATACATATAACTCTTCATAACGAACTTACCTTTTTATTGGTATTGTTTTAAGCTATATTCATTACTACCTATTTATTATTGCCACACCATTGAACTTATTAATCCACCTTACCCTTAAGAAGGCTTGATATTAAATTCAATGGAGATGAATTCACGGTCTTTGACATATATTCAATTTAACCAATTTTCCACTTATCTTTTCAAAAGTTTGTTTTGAGGGTTGAATTTAAAAGTTTCCATATTGAATATCTACCATGTTATATTGAAACTTCACATTGCATTAACATATGGTAAGCAGTTTAATGTATTATCCATGTCATCAAAATTAAGCAAGTCATCAGATCTGAAATGGATTTTGTATTTACTACTAGTTTCATGCCTTCCTGTCTCTGTATGGATGTACATCAACTGTTTGGAATATATTTTTCTCGAGATATTATTTCATTTAATTAAATTTACATAGTCATATGGCTCATCCGTTGGCTCGTTCATTGGTGATGGAACCTTTCAGCTATGTGGGAAATTCTCCAGCATTGAATTTCCCGCACCTGGACGAGGAGGATTTCCTTGTGATTGGAGTTTAGGGTCTCATTTTATCATTTCACTTTTGTTTGCTGTCTATATTTCAACCCCATGGTATCTGTTGAGCATTTTCATTTCATCTCTACAACTATTTTCGTTTTCATTTCATGTCGAGGTGAGAGCTCCATCTACTATGTAGAGAATAAGCTCGGGAGTCTAGTAAACCTGCTTAGGTAATACGTCTTGTCCACATGGTTTTTAATTTCCCAAACTCTGGATTTAACTTACAGGTCTGGAGGTCATTGTTTTTTTTTAAATTACTTTTATTTTCTTGTCTCAAATCTTATACTTATTCCATTTTGTTTTGTTTAAATTATATTCATAAGTTTCATTCTTTTCTCTAACTTGTTATATGGATTTTTTCAAGATTACAGAGAGGGATTTACTTCTAACTCATGACATTCTTATCTAGGAGGTATTGGTTTTACATCTTATGGCTAAATGCACCCATGAATAGTAATCTTTGACGGCAATATAAATTTTAACTTCCTCTATATGCTTAATTTCCGAACCATGTTGGTGTATTCATTTTTCCATTTATGAGATACGATTTTAGTTCTGTGTTTGGTTATATTTTATATGATTTTGCTTATTCATATCATCATATGAATTTCTAATGTGTTTATTTTGTTTTGTGCAGGTGAAGGAGTTTCGTAGGCCAACCGTTCCCCGACATCCATTGTCCGTGACTATTCTCGCAATGTATTTTTCCATTACACTTCTGCGTTTACTATCTCACCTATTGGTTGAAATTTTCACATTTCTCTTGCACAAATATGTTTCATTTTTAATTCAATTCTTATCACCGTTCGGTTCCAGTCCATCATGGTGACTGTCTGACAATATTTTTGTGCAACGCAGGTGAAAGAATTCGTGGACTTCCTCACGTCCCTTCATTGAAGGCTAATGGTTTTCTCCTTACGACCCTTACCATACTCTACAGGTAATTTAAGTAATGTTAATGTATTTTTTTCAATATTACATTTAGTTACTTCCCGTCGGTTTCCTTAGATTCAACTTTTCTTCACCGCCTCCAGGGTTTGAAATAATTAATTTCCCTTCAGGATTTTTGGTTCAGCATTATGTGTTGTTTATAAAACGAATTTGATTCTTTAGTGATAATAATTTGTATCTTATCCTTAACAGATAAATATCAATTTCTCTTACAAAACTCTCCTAGTTCTGTATGATTCTCTTTTGTTAACAATCGTATAGATTTTACAATTTCTAGGGATTTGAAATTAATTCTCATCATTTCGATCTTTTGGGCTATAGGTATTTATTTTAGTTGGTTTTAATTATTAGCACAGATAGAGCCAATAATTTTTTTTCCTTTTAAATTGGTACAAGAATTCCACAATTTCCCATTTCTCCAATTTCTCTCGTTCAGCCACTGAGTTTCTAAGGTAAGAAGCTACTTTGAATTAATTTAAATTCTTATGGATGATTTAATTCTTCATATGCTTCCCTATAATAACTTATCATTATTGTTTTATTTCAGATTCGGTTCCCCCTATTTGTTAGTAAGTTAATTATCCTTTACTCCCTTTTTTATTTTGTACTCTTTATTTTATTGTTGGCAATTCATTCTAGAATTCATCTCTTTCTTCTGGTTTTTGTGGAGGTAACACTTACAACCTATTTGGATTCACTACTTCTGCTAGCAGTTTTATGTCTAGTCATAACTTTGGGCTTTTCCCTTTTCAGCTTGGTCTGATGACCCATTTGGGATTTCTATTATGATACCTCTACATAAATTTCCAGAGAGATTATATACTTTGTTATTTATGGGACAGAGTTTCCTAATTTTGTATAATTACTTCGACATAAGTTGTATTGGAATTTATATATATATGGATTTGTATCCTTGAATTTACATAACTCTGCAACATATTTAATATACTCTTTTCTCCCTTACTGAAGTTATGTTTACCGTCCATATATGATACATTTCCTATAATTTGTGTTTCAATTCTAGTAATAACTTTCTGAATTCCTCCTTGAGATTATTACACTTTATTATGTCTCAGTTAGAATATTAAAATATCCAGTTTCTACCACAATATAATATTTTTTTGAATGTTCTAAATTTACATTGACTCTCAAACATACTTGTTTTTATTCTGTACTAGTTTATTCACAAAATTTCATGATTTGTAAAATAATGTTGAGGCACTTATATTATGCATACTTAATTCTGATAGTTCACCTAACCTCAGATTTAAACCTAGATGAGGTTTTAGATATTATGAGAGTTGCTAATCTTAAGATAATTGTCTGTGCAACAATACAAACTAATACTATATTTATTATAGACTAATTTTATTAAATTCACTGACCTACCAGTTGACCACAACTTAGAATTTTTAACATCAATTTCATATACAGAATATACTCTTGAACAAATCTAGCTAATTTTGTACCACTAATTAACTTTGGTAGAATAATATCATTATAAGTAAAAATGAATTAAATATGCATACCAATTATGGTAGACTAATTTCCACCCAACCTATGAGTGTTTTTTCCACAACTCTCCACGAGCAAAGATCAAATATTCTAGCAGTAGAAAACCTGTTGTGTACCTAGAATTTTCTTATTTAAGCCTTCTTTCCCATCATCTTTTTTCCATAAATCCGTCCAATTAATCAAGATTATGTTTTCCTTTTTTCCCAGGTGTTCCGTTTATTTCTTCCACAAAAGTACTTTAAAACTAGTTTTTTCCTCTTTCTAGTTTTATTCCACCTCTTCCCAGTAACTTTCCTCTTTACCAGGGTATATTTTTTTAGATTTTTATCTCCAATATAAAATTCAACATTTAATTTATTCTCTCCAATGATTTTTGGAGAACCGAGAAAGTCTTATGAACCTTATCCATCATCATGGATTTGGATTCCTGATCTCTAATCATACTCTAGTCTTTGCACAATTAATTCCATTTTCATTTTTATTGAATTAAAATAATAAAATATGTCCACAATAAATGTTTTCCTTTGTGTCCAATTTACCCTTTAGGACTGTTCAACTGTCTAATAAAAGCAGAGAAACTGGGGACATTACATATTCATCCTATAAAACATAACACCGTCCTTGTTGTTACAAAGAAAAAATATAAAATTCACTTTTCAAATAGTGATGGATATTTTTCCTTCATATCTTCCTCTCGCTCCTAGGTAGCTTCTTTGGGAGGAAAGTGCCTCCAATGCACTTTCACCCTGGCCACTATTATGTTTCGGAGCTCAATTTCTTCCCGTGCCAGTACACGAAGTGGCTCTAGAAGAAATTCCCCTTCCGATTCCACCTCTATCACATTCCAATAAATAACATGAGTAGGATCATGTACATACTTTTTTAATAATGAAACATAAAAAACATCGTGAATCTTAATGTGACTAGTAAAGCCAACTCGTATGCTATTGGTCCCACTCTTTCCAATACATCAAAAGGTCTACAGTAGCATGGTGCTAGTTTTGCACAACTATTGGTGTACAAAGTCCTCTTTTTGGCCTTAATCCTCAATTAGACATGATCACCCACATTCAATTCTCTACGAATTCTCTTTTTATCTACATAAACTTTCTGCCTGTCTTGTGTTGTCTTGATATTTTTCTGAATTTTCTTTACAGTCCTTTCCATTTCGTGCGATGTATCAGGTCCAAGTATTAAATTATCCTCTAGTTTACTCCAACTTAAAGGCGTGTGACACTTTCTTCCATATAATTCTTCAAAATTACTCATCTTGATTGAGGCCTAGTAACTATTACTATGGGAAAACTCTGCCAAATGAAAAAATTCTTGCCACTTTGTCGGTCTCTCCATCACATGAATTCTCAACATGTATTCTAAAATATGGTTTGTTCTTTCAATTTTCCCATTGGTTTGGGGATGGTATGTGGTACTAAAGTTCAATTTGGTACCCATTCCTCCAAACAGAGTCTTCCAAAAAGATGAAGTAAAATTTTCATCTCTGACTAATATGATCATTTTAGGAATATGATGGAACTTTACATTATCTTTCATAAATACATTGGCTACTTAAGCTGTAGCAAAAGTAGATTGTACTAGTAAGAAGTGTGTAGTTTTTGTCAATGTGTCACCTACTACCATGATAGAATCATGTTGGTATTTAGTTCTTCGCAATCTAGTTATAAAGTCTATGGAAACTATCTCCCACTTCCACTCTTGGATGGGTAAAGGATTTAGCAATCCTGTTGGATGTTGATGCTCTAACTTTACCATATAACATTCCAAACATCTAGCTAAATAATTAGCTACATCCTTTTCATACCTAGACAAAACATATTCTTTCTTAAGGTTGAAATTAATTTATGATACCCTAGATGTCCTACATAGGGTCTTTTATGATACTCATCTAAAATTTCACTTTTTAATGAGTTCACATTGGGGATGTATAATATATTTTTGTAACAAATCAATCCCTTTTGGTTTTTTGTATACCCCACTATTCAAAATTTGACGAGCACTCCTACTTAAAGCATCTGCAATCTTATTTCCCTTCCCCTTGATATGTTTGATCTCCATGTCAAACTCACTAAGGAAGGACAACCATCTAGCTTGTCTAGCATTTAAATCAGGTTGTGTGAAAAACTACTTCAAACTGATGTGATATGTCATTAATACAAACTTTTTCCCTAACAGATAATGTCTTCACTTCTTCAAATCATGTATTATAGCAACTAACTCTAAGTCATACACATTGTAATTCTATTCATGTTTCTTTAATTTCCTTGACTCATATGCCATGATTGAGTTTTCTTGCAGTAACACCCCTCCTAATCCCTCTTAAAAATCATCTGTACATATTACAAATTATTGATTTGGATCAACAATCTTCAGAATTGGAGCAGTTCTGAGTTTAAGTTTTGACTGTTCAAAAGTATGTTGACATTTTTCTGTCCACTCAAAATTCACTTCTTTCTTCTGTAGAGATGTGATATGATATGCAAAATCTAAAAATATTTCTACAAATCTCATATAATACTTGCAATTCCCATGAAAGATATTATAGATGAAACATCAGTAGGTACAGGCCAATCCATGATAGCTTGTATCTTTTCTGGGTCCACTGCTAATCCCTTTTATGAAATTATATGGTCCAAGTATTGAATTTTATCCTTAAAAAATTCACATTTGCTAAGTTTAGCATACAAGTTATGTTCTCTAAGTCTTTGTAAGACAATTCTAAGATGTTCTTTATGTTCAGCTTCATTCTTTTAATATATCAGAATGTCATCAATAAATAATAGAAAAAAATTGTCCAGATATTTACTTAAGACACAGTTCATTATTTACATAAATGTATTAGGTGCATTAGTCAACCCAAAAGGTAGAAATACAAACTCATAGTGTCAGTATCTTGTTCTGAATGCACTTTTACTTATATCTTCATCTTTAATTCTCAGTTGATGATAACCTGTCCTTAAATCAATTTTTGAAAAGACTATGGCTCCTCTCACTTGATCAAATAAATCATCTATCTTGGATAGAGGATATCTATTCTTCATTGTTAGTTTATTCAGTTGTCGGTAGTCTATACACATTCTGAATATACCATCTGTCTTTTTGACAAACAATACCGGTGCTCCCCATGGGGATACACTTGGTCTTATATAGCCTCCTATCTAGCAACTCTTGTAGGTACATTTTTTAACTCTAACAATTATGGGGTTCTCTGATACATGTGGGGCTCTAGAAATGAGGTACCTCTAGTATTAACTCCAATTGAGAGAAATCAATTTCTCTTTTAGGGGTAAATGAAGAATTTCATCTGAAATACATCCTTAAATTCTTTGATGGTCGGTAATTTTTCTCGAGTTTTTTTTTTTTCAGTTTCTGTCCCAATTCTTCCACATGCACATCATACACTTGGTAGTATTTTCTTGATGTCCTTTTCAAGTAAAAGTCTTGAAATTTGTCTCAGCGATATAGGTTTGGGTTTTCCCTTTCACTATCATTTTATTTTCCCTAACCATATATACAATGTATTGTTTTATCTAAACAATTTAGTATGGATTTCCGTTTTTCTAACGAGTCCATTTCTACCAACACATCATAGGAACCTAGAGGAAAAATATTGAAATTCAATTTAGCTTCATACCAATCTAAATTTACAACGAGTCTTTGGTAATTTATGGGTCACTTTTCTTTTTTTCTGTAACTAAGCGAACTAACAATGCTTGCTAAACATTTTCAAACTTCAATTTGCACTTTTCCATGACTTGAGGACTTATATAACTTAAATTTGCACTTGGATCTATCGAAAACATAAACAAGTTGTTCAACAATCATACACCTTCTATTTTGACCATGGATGATTGGTGTTCAGCTTCAACTGTCTTCAGGCAGCACTAATTACGGGAATTTTTTTGGCCCGTCATTCCTGACAGTTGCCTTTCACCAAGCACTTGTATGTTCTGAATAGTGCGGTGAGAAAATATCATAGCAAATGAGGTTCTCCATAGCCCTAACACTTTAGTGGCTCCCTCATCTTTACGGTTCATCTCTTTTATTGTTTCCATCTATTTTTTTAGGTCTTGTTTGTGATTTGGTTGGGTGATTTTTCTCAGTTTCTTTAAACTTCTTCCTTTGGTGATTTTTTCTAAAGATCTTTAAGTATCTTTGGTTTTATCCTTTTTCCACTAGAGTCACCCTTTTCTTTGTTCTACCATTTTTTCGTTTGTTCATTTTTGCCTTTAAACTATTAATAACATAGTCTTGCCTTGCTTTACTTCATCCATTTTCTTGGGATTATCAAATTCTATCATTTCCTTGTAAATAGTAGGTAGGTAGTTTAAAAATCGATTTACCTTTGCATTCTCTTCCCTTATATAAGGTACATAGCGAAGAAGGTTGGTAAATTTGGTAACAAACTCATCAATGGTGAGCTGTCCCAACCTAAGCTCATGAAACTATTGGCTTTATCATCATAGTAGCATTCATTCAAATATCTATTTTTAAATTTAATTTGGAAATATTTCCAAGTGCTAGTTTTCTCATGTTTATCACATGTCTCGTTTTGGTTTCCCCTCCCACCACAAGGTATCATTTCCTTATAATTGGTAAATAATATACTGGTTCAAGTTACTTCCATAGTCATAAACTTGAAAATATTTTACCATGTTTAGATGCCAAACTTCTTCATCTTCCTCCTTCTCTCCATCATAAGAGGGAAATTTTATTTTTGGAATTCTCCTTCCAATTCATTTTCATTCTAGACTATTGTCTAAAGGCTTCATCCTCCTCGAGAATCTTCACGAGTGGTTTTACTGATTTCCCTTACTCCCTTTCTTTAGAGAACCTTCACCTTTGTGAGTGTTCCTAGAGTCAATTTTCTGAATTACCTTTCTTGCTCTTGGTAAGCTGTACATTAGGGGAATTTGAGGTCTAAAATGGGCCTCCTAAGGAAATAATAAAATAATAGATGAACCAATAAAATAATATTTATGAATTTGAAATTTGAAATTTTGTACCATGATCCATGTAACCATAGTTAAATTCAATTTAAAAGTTGTACTTAAAATAAAATTAATAAAAAAATTGTATTGATGTGACTATAAATAAAATGATTTTTTTTAAGAAAAAGTCATTATTATTGAACAACTAATGCATTTGTTCTTTGTACTTAAATAACTTAAAATGATAAAAATATATAAATTTATAAGCTATAAATTATATTATATGCTATTAATTAAAATTTATATTATTTAAATTGTATAATAACATGTAACTAATATACTATATAAAAACAATATAATATAATATAATATAATAAATGTATAGGGATATGCATTGTTTCTTTCAAGAAATATGAAATGACAATACTATATTTTTATTCAAAAAGTGTGAAATAACATTTATTATAACTATACTTTGAATTTAAAAGTACTTAGAGAACTACCATGGTTAACCATGAGTTTTTATCTACCATTGAGATTGTAACAGTAAGTACTTTTAACACAAGCAATGTCACATCAACCATTAAGGATGATGTCATCCCCTAAAATTTGATTGGTTCTCATAAAGTGAATTTTGATTGTACATTTTCCTTAGGAGGCCCATTTTAGACCTCAAAATTCCCTAATGGATAGTCTATCATTGTGAGTTTTTCGTTGCATCATTTCTCCTTGCATACGATGTATCATGAAATCAATGGAGAAGTGGGATACGAGTGGGTTTTACACTGCCACTAGGATCTACATAAAACTCATCCTTCCTCATGGTTTTAGTTGTATGGTTCTACACTAATTCACTGTACACGGAAGTAAACATTAGTGTATAATTTTTTAAAGAAAATAAATTTCTAGCAACATAATTTTTCTCTGGTGTGAGCACACATTTAGGCCAGTGTTTTAACATGAGCTCTGATACCATTGTAACATCTCTGCATCTATTAATTTTTTTCTTTCTATTTATGGAATTCATATTATTCACTTACAATAGACATACTATGGATTTGTCACATTTTGACGAATATTATTGTTTCCCAACGTTTCGTTGATGTACTTTTAATCTATTTAGTTGTCGATTCTTGTTCGATGATTATTGTCTTATATTTACTTTGATCATGATTTATATAATGATGTCTCTTTCATGATTTTGACATCTACTCTTTGGGACTCCATGTCAATGGAATAATCCCATTTTATTTTTAGTAAACATAGTTTACTAGTTAAGTTCACACCAACCTACTAACCTCTTTCCTAATTCTTTCCACAATTTATAATTTTTACCACCCATTCATGATATTATTTATACTCCATATCATAGGTAAGAAGTATTATAATTTACCTACCTACATTCTATTATCCCTACCCCTTTTTTAATATACATATAACTCTTCATAACGAACTTACCTTTTTATTGGTATCAGATTCGAAGTTATATTCATTACTACCTATTTATTATTGCCACACCATTGAACTTATTAATCCACCTTACCCTTAAGAGCTCAGTCATTAACTTCGGTGGAGATGCATTCACGCTCTTTTACATATATTCAATTTAAACAATTTTCCACTTACCTTTTCAAAGTTTGTTTTGAGGGTTGACTACAAACCATATTGAATGTCTACAATGTTATATCGAAACTTCACATTGCATTAACATATGGTAAGTAGTTTTATGTATTATCACGTCATCGGAAGTGCTTAGTCATCAGTTTGTAATCGATTTGGTACCCTCTTTTGGTTTAATGCTTTCTCGTCTCCATATGGACATACATCTGGCTAATGCGGAACAAATTTTACTCAAGATCTTATTTCATTTAATTAATTGTACATATTCACATGGATCATTCGTTGTCTCGTTCATTGGTGATGGAACCTTTCGGCTACGCGGGAAATTCTTAAACATCGATTTCCTCCACCCAGAGATGATGAGGATTTCCTCGTGATTAGAGTTTAGGGTTTCATTTTATCATTTCATTTTTCTTTGGTGGCTCTATTTCAACCCCATGGTCTCTTTTGAGCATTTTCCTTTCAGGCTCTACAACTATTTCACTTTATTTTCATGTCGATGTGAGAGCTCCATCTACTATGCAAAGAATAAGCTCACAGAGTCTCGTAGACACTGCTCACATAATACGTCTTCCCCACATGGTTTTTAATTTCCCACACTACGGATTTAACTTACAAATACGGAGGTGATCATTTTTTTAATTAATTTTATTTTCTTTTACGAAATCTTATACTTGTTCCATTTGGTTTCAACAAATTTCATTGTAACTTCTTGTTCTTTTCGCTAACTCATTTGATAGATTTTTCCAAGAATACGAGAGGAAAGTTTACCTCTGTGGCAAAAGGCATTCTTATTCGGGGAGGTATTGGTTTACTTCTTATGGCTCATCTGTGCCCATGAATGGTAATCTTTGATGGCAATATAAATTTTAACTTCCTCTGTGTGCATAATTTCCCAACCATGTTTGTGTATTCATTTCTCCATTTATGAGATACAATTTTAGTTCTACGTTTGGTTATATTTTTAGATGATTTCTCTTATTCATTTCATCATATGAATTTCTAATGCATTTATGTTGTTTTTTATAGGTGAAGGAGTTTCGCGAATGAAACATTTAAAACATCACGAGTCCATGACTACTGCAGGGAATGTATTTTCCATTACACTTTTGTGTTTCTTATCTTGCTTGTTGGTTGAAATTTTCATGTTTCTCTTGCACAAACGTGTTTCATTTTTAATTTAAATTTTATCACCGTTTGGTTCCGGTCCATCATGGTG
Organism: Pinus albicaulis; assembly: GCA_034641835.2. Lineage (NCBI taxonomy): Eukaryota > Viridiplantae > Streptophyta > Pinopsida > Pinales > Pinaceae > Pinus > Pinus albicaulis. The sequence continues at coordinate 1,662,248,243 of CM076584.1, forward strand.
GTAATAGAATGGATTTTTTTGTGCAATGCTAGTGAAATAATTCATGTACTTCCTCACATCCTTCATTGAAGGCTAAGGGTTTTTATCCTTGACCTTACCCTACCCTATAGGTAATTTCACTAATGTTAATGTATTTTTCAATATTACATTTAGTTACTTCCTCGCGGCTTACTTGTGACTTTTCTTCTACTGCCTCGGGGTTTGAAATAATTAATTTCCCTTCAGTATTTTTGGTTCAACGTTTACGTGTTGTTTATAAAATGAACTTGATTCTTCGGTGATAAGAATTTGTATCTTATCATACTTGAGAGAAATATTGATTTCTCTTACGGAACTCTCCTAGTTCTATATGATTTTCTTTTGATAAGAATCTTATAGATTTTATAAATACCAGGGGATTTGAAATTAATTCTCATCATTTTGACCTTTTGGTCCGTAGGTATTTTATTTAGTTGGATTTTAATTCTTAGCATAGATAGAAACAATTATTTTTCTCATTTTGAATTGGTACATGAATTCCCCAATTTCTATTTCTCTAATTTCTCTCATTAAGCCAACATTTGTAAGGTAAGAAGCTACTTTGAATTAATTTAAATTCTTAGGGATGATTTAATTCCTCATATGACTGCATGTAATATTTTAACTCTATTGTTTTATTTCATATTGGGTTCCCCCTATACGATTTAGTAAGGTAATTATCCTTTACTCCTTTTTTGATTTTGTACCCTTTATTTTATTATTTAATGCAAGTTACTAAATTAATCTCTTGTCACAGTTTTTGTAGTATACCTACATCCTATTTAGCTTGACTACTTCTGCTAGAAGTTTCATGTACAGTCATAACTTTAAATTTTCCCTTTTAGGGTTAGTCCGGTGACCCATTTGGGATTTCTATTATGATACCCCACCATAAATTTTTGGAGAGATTATATACTTTTTTATTTATGGGACAAAGTTTCCCAATTTTGTATAATTACTTGGACATAGTTTGTATTGGAATTTATATGTATATGGATATATATTCTTGAATTTACATAACTTTCTGTAACATATTTAATACACTCTTTTCTCCCTTATACTTGAATTTATATTTACAATCCATATATGATACACTACTTGAAGATAAATGTTTCAATTCTAGTAATAATTTTCTGAACTCCTCCTTGTGAAATTAATACACTTTATTATGTATCGGTTAGAATATTAAAATATTCAATTTCTACCATAGTAGAATATTTGTTTGAATGTTATAAATTCACAATGACTATCGAAATACTTGTTTTATTTTGTACTAGTTTATTCACGGAATTTCATGATTTGTAAAATAATACTAAGGCACCTATATTATGTACACTTAATTCGATAGTTCACCTAACCTTAGATTTAAACCGACATCGGGGTTTAGGGGTACACGAGAGTTGGTGCTCTTCAAAAGAATTTCCCATGCAACAATACGGATTAATACTTTATATTTATTATAGACTATTTTTGTTAAATCATGAAGACATAAATTCACCACCACTTAGAATTTTTAACATTAATTTCATACACATAATATACTCTTGAATATCTCTAAGAATAATTCTGAACCACTAATTAACTTCACTAGAATAATGTCATTATAAGTCAAAATGAATTAAATTATGCATACCAATTATGGTAGACTAGTTTCTACCCAACTTTATGAGCTCTTTCTCCACGGCTTCCCCAGGAGAGTAGAGATCAAATCTTCTAGCGACAGACAACCTCTTGTCTACCCATAATTTTATTATTTAAGCCTGCTTTCCCATCACCTTGTTTCCATAAGCTGCATCCAATTATTGATTTTTGTTTTCCTTTTTCCTAGGTTTTCCTTTTGTTTCTTCCATAAGTACTTTAAAACTAGATTTTTTCCTCTTTCTAGTTTTATTCCACCTCTTCCTAGTAACTTTCCTCTTTATTGGGGTATATTTTTTTAGATTTTTATACCAATCTAAAAATTCAATATTTAATTTATTTTCTCCAAGGAAATTTGGAGAACTAGAAATGTTTTATGAACCTTATCCATCCTCATGGATTTGGTTCCACGATCTCCTGTCATGCTCTAGTATTTGCATAATTAATTCCATTTTCATTTTTATTAAATTAAAATAATAAAATATGCCCGTACTAAATGTTTTCCTTTGGGTCCACTTTATCCTTTAGGACTGTTCAATTGTCTAATAAAAGTAGATAAAAGGCGGGGACATTACATATTTTATATGATATGAAACAAAATTAATGTTATAATGGGGACATGAATATGTGTAATGTTGGCATATAGTAGTCGAACCTCATTATAGTGATAACATCCATAACTCCCAAGATTTAATTTGAATATAACTCTAATAATTAGGTAATGGTAGTAATTGGAATTCATTGGATATGAATTATCAACGATGTCCATACCCCATTGAAATAGTTAAAGGTAAATTACTTATTCGTGGGATAATTGTTAGGTCCATACATGGATATAAACCCTTATTTTATTAAGCTTTGAAAGTGGTTAATGCTATTAAGAGAGATTTTAATAAATGGGGGTATTGAATATAATTAGAGTTGAAATCTTGGATAAGGAGTATAATGTTAGAATATAGTTACATATTCTAATAGATAAATTTAATGTGATGATAATCAAAGTTATTATGTAAGGAATAATGTTAGAAAATGCATAATATTCTTAAGAGGTAAATTAATAATAAGATAAATTAGTATTATAACAGAAGTTGTGTACATTGAAGAAATGTAACAAAGGAAAATAAAAACTAAAAGAGGAATTGTGGAATCACGGATTACGGTAGAATTCTCATGTTGTGATAGAGTTTTATTCTATTCAGAAAAAATTATGTCATTATAGAAAAGTTAACGACATAATATAAACATATTGTGGACATAGTAATATGATGAAAACACATAAAGTCAATTACGACAAATTACCATAAAGGTATAAATAAACAAAAAAAAAATTGGGTGAGTAGAGTTCTTACAAATGCTATGAGAGTTGAGAAATCCACCAGATCAAAATGCTCAATTGTTGGATATGGTCAGGGATATGGAACAAGAATTGGTTTAGCTGCAAACTAAACGATGAAATATTGTTGCAAGAAGCGAGGAGAAAGAGAAAGATATGTTGATCAAAGTGTATAAGGTCTAGTCATGAAAGTGAAGACCGTGGAAAAAAAGGAAAGAAAATTTGACACCAACTTAGAAGGATATGAGGGTGGTGAAGCATCCGGTTGTATCGATGCAGAACGGAAAAGGAATTGCAACAAAATTTGGAAAATCAAACATTTTTTATGGTGAAAAGGAGGAGGATGCGAAGCTTGGCCACAGACATCGTTAAATAATTTCAATTTTATGAATATAGAAGTAACTTTGAAAGCCATATTGTCCATTTACCAACTACGGGGTAAAAAACAACCCTTTGGTAAGGAAGAAACCAAAATGGTATATGTCTTTGGATTAAAAAATTGTCACCTTGTAACACTTTCAAACAAAATTTAAGTCTAGATATCGAATGAGAGATATTATGATGACAAATCCAAAGAATTTCATGAGCTAAAAGATTGGGACAACTCACCATTGATGAGTTTTTTACCAAATTTACTAACTTGATTTGTTATTTGCCCTATATCATAGAGGAAAAGGCCAAAGTAAAATTATTTTTAAAATTCTTATGTACTTTCTATAAAGAGAGAATAGAATTTGACAATCCAAAGATAATGGATGAAGTTGTTTGCAAAGAAGAATGTGTTATCGGTAGTTGAGGAAAAAATGATCAACTCAAAAATTGGAAAAAAAAATAAAAATGGAAGAATGACTCCTAATGTAAAAGAGTAGAATCGACGTATTTGAAATTTTTGGGGAAAAGTCATCAAAGGAACAAATTTTACAAAACTAGAGAAAACCAACCCGCACGATCACGAACTCGGTTTAAGAAAATGGATGCAAACAATAAAAAAAGAAGGTACGCCAGAAAATTAAAGAACCATTAAAGTGCTAGGGATGTGGGGAACCTCTTTTTGTTACATGATTGTCTTCAAAAGACGGTTCGGAACATTCAAGTGTTACGGGCGACTACTATGAACGAAATTGCTAGAAACATTTCAAGGATCGATCTTTACACTTGAAGATTGCCGGGATGAACACGATCAACCATGATAGAAATCAAAGGTATGATTGTTGAACAACATTTTTATATTTTGATAGATCCCGGGGGAAAATTTAAGCTATGTAAGTCCACGAGATGGTGGAAAAGTGAAATTTAAATTAGAAAAATTTCGACGATCACGGTTAGTGTAGTTAGCTATAGTAACAAAAATAAAGGTTACCCATAAGCTTCCAAAGCTTGTTGTAAATTTAAACATGTATGAAACTTAAATGAATTTAAACATGTTTCCTCTAGGATCATATGATTTGTTTGTGGGAATGAATAGGGTTAGAGAAACATAAAGAAATAGTTAATTTCTTAGATAAAATAGTTCATTGTATGAATGGTGAGGGAGATCTGTGCTAGTGAAAGGAAAACCAGACCCATATCAATCGAGAGAAAATTTATTCATTAGAGTTAAAAAGGAACACAAGAAAAGGCTGTCAAAATTATTATCTTTGTAAAAGTGGAGGAATTGGGACAAAAAATTGAAAAAGAAGTTGTAGAAAATTTACTAGTAATCGAGAGTTCAAAGATGTATTTCAGGAGAAATCCCCCATCTACCCTAAAAAAAAGAGAAATTGATTTCTCAATTGAATTGATGCAAGGCTATACCTATCTCTAAGGCACCATATAGAATGATTACTCACGAATTGTCGGAGATAAAACTTCAACTACAAGAGTTATTAGATAGAGGATACTTCGGACCAAAGTGTGTCTCTTTGGGGAGCAAGAAGCTGTTTGTTAAAAATAAATATGGCACATTCGGAACATGCATATATTATAGAAAACTAAATAAATTTACCATAAATCATCTGACAAGAATATATAACTTATATGTTAGGCAAGAGGATCCACTATCTTCTAAAATATTGATCTAAAAACCGGATATCATCGACTCTCTTAATCAAATATGAGGACATCAATAAAACAAAATTACGAACTAGATATGGACACTATGAATTTGTAGATTTGTACTTAACCTTTGGACTTACTAATGCACTGCTACATTCATGTGCTTAATGAATAGTGTATTGCACAAGTATATAGACAAGTTTGTATTAGTGTTCATTGCTTACATTTTGGTATATTCGAAACGACTAGAGGCTACAAATAACATCTCAAAATTGTCTTACAAACACTTATAGAACTTAACTTATATGCTAAATTTAGGAAGTGTACATTTTACAAGAGGTAAAAATCATTATCGAGTCATGTGATTTCGAGAGGATGGCTTAGTAGTGGACTTGAGAGAAAACACAAGCCATAATTGATTGGCATATACCTACTAATGTCATGACCATAAGATCCTTCATGGGTATTGCTAGATAGTACCATACGTTTGTGGAAGGATTTTGAGCCTTGCCTTAACCTATTACTTCCTTACGGAAAAAGGGAAGTAAAGTTTGAATGGACATCGAAGTGTCAAAATCATTTTGAACATTTAAAACTTAAACTAACGACTACCCCGATATTGAAGATTGTTGATCCAAGTAAAATTGTAGTATGTACGGATGAATGTGCGAAGGATTAGGAGGAGTATTGCTACTAAGGCTAGGTCATAGCATATGAGTCAAGAAAATTAAGAAACGTGAACATAAGTATATTTTGTATATCACCTAGAATTGAAGTTTGTTGAGAAACATGCATCGATGATGTGGAGACATTGTTGTTGGGAAAGAAGTTCATACTAATGGCGAGGATCACATAAGTTTGAAATGTTTCTTCACTCAACCCGATTTAAATGCTAGACAAGCTACATGGTTATCTTTCCTTATTGAGTTCGATATGGAAATAAAACACATTAAAGTAAGGGAAAATAATATTTCATATGCTTTGAGTAGGAATGATCATCAAATTTTGAACATTCTTTTGAAGTAGTGTGAAATTTGAGATAGAAGAAGCTGATACAAGAAGTGATATGCAAGATCAAAAACTATCTTTAAATTGCAAGAGAAATTCTAGAAAAGCTGAAATAGTGTGATATCTTAAAAACCATAAGGCTGATTTATTACAAAAAAAGATTATATATTCCGGATGTGACATCATTAAAACATGAAATTTTAGATGAGTATCATAAATACGATATGCAAGACATCTTTCTTATCAAAAGGCGATTTCGGCAGTGAGGAGAACATGTTTTGGTCAGGTATGAAGAAAGATGTGGTTGATTATCTAGATAGATGTTTAGAATGACGGCAAGAAAAAGTGGAACATCAACATCCAACGAGGATTGTTGAATCCTTTACCTATTCCCGAGAATGGAAATGGAAGTGGTTTCCATCGATTTCATTCTTTGGATTGCCTAGAAATAAGTATCAACATGAATCTATAATGGTGGTTGTAGACACATTGACTAAAGATGCACACATTTTACCAATGCAATATACTTTTGGCATAGCTCAAGTAGCTAATGTATTCATGAAAGCAATTGTGAAGCTACATGGCATTCCAAAAAATTATTATATTAGACAAAAATGCAAAATTAACTTGACCTTTTGGAAAAATTTGTTGAATGGGTACCAAATTGAACTTTAGTACCATATACCATTCTCAAAGAGATGGACAAATTGAAAGGACCAACCAGATTTTATAAAACATGCTACACACCGTATGCTATGGACAAACTTACAGATGGGAAGATTTTTTGCATTTAGCGAATTTTCATATAATAATAGTTACCAAGCTTCAATAAATACTAGTCATTTTGAAGCATTGTATGTAAAAAAGTGCCACACCTGTCTTGCTTAGCGAGAGTCAACCGGAAGATAAGTTAATTCTTGTACACGATGCATTGCGGGGGAGATGGAAATATTGTGAAGAAAATTCAGCAAATTATTAAAACAACTCAAGATCGACAAAAGAGCTATGTATAAAAAAAGATAATTCATAGAGAATTCAAAGTCGAGTCATGCTTACTTGAGAAGTTAAGCCTAAAAAAAGAGTACGTTATATACGGGTAGTTGTGCTAAGTTAGCACCATGCTACGTGGACAATTTGAAGTTCTGAAGAGTGGGGCCAATAGCTTATAAATTGGCTCTACCTAGTCACATTAAGGTTCACAATGTTTTTCATGTTTCCTTATTGAAAATATGTACATGATTCTACTCATGTAATTGATTGAAGTTTGTCATATAGGAGGAAACAAAGGGAAATTTCTTCCATAGCCTTCGTATGCGGCACAAGAAGAAATCGAGCTCGGAATAAGATGATAACTAGGGTGAAAGTGCGGTGGAGGCACTTTGCAAAGAATATACTTGGGAGCATGAAGAGGAAATTAAAAGAAAATATGTCATTTTTGAAAAGTGAATTGATATTTTGTAACACAGAACGGTGTTTTTTTTAAAGGGGGAATATGTAATATCCATATTTCTTGCTTTTATTATACGGTTAAGAAAATCCTAAAGTTTAAGTGGACCTAAAGGAAAACTATATTTGTGGACATATTATATTTTTAAATTAAAAAATGTGGAAATTTAATTATTGTGCAAACTTGAATAGAGTATATTGGAGACCGGGATTTCAAGTCCATGAGGATGGAATTAAATCCAATGACTTTCACAATTTTCCAAAAAACCTTGGAGAAAATAAAATAAATTAAAATATTATATTGGAGATAGAAATCTAAAATATATCTCGGTAAAGTCAGGGTGCGGGAAAGAGGTGAAATAAAACTAGAAAGAGGAAAAAGCTAGTTTTAAAGAGCTTTTGTGGAAAAAAAAGTAAAGCCTAGGCTAAAGGAAAAAGACATCACGATTTAATTGGACGCAATTATGGAAACATGTTGAAGGGAAAGAAAACTTAAATAAGCCACTCCATGGTAAAAAAGAGGTTTTCTAGACTTTGAAAGTGGTCTCTACTCGAGGGAGATGTGGAGAAAAGCTCAATGTTGGGTGGCAAATAGTCTTACCAAGATTGGTATGCCTGAGTTAATTAATTTATTTCTTATGATACATTGTTATGATGAGAATTAGAGTAATGATGGTTTATGTAGAAATATATGTGGAAGTATATTTTACGTATTATTAAATAGTATAATAAAATTATGGTAGTTGTAGGTTACAAAGTACGTGCATTTAATAGAACATACTATAATAGATATAGTTTAGCTATGTATAGTTACATAGACTAATTAAATTAGTAAAATAACAAACATAATGTCTAAACCCAAGTAGGAGGGGGTTTAAATATGCTCTTAGGTTGTAAGAATCTAATTATTAAATGTAGAAAATACATCGGTGAAGGTGGAAAGGATGTAAGAGCAATAGTTAAAATAATTATTTTTGTAAAAAATAATGAAACGAAATCTAGACACGGTAAGAGATAATTGTCAATCTGAAATTAAACATGATTGTACGAATTAAATCTAATTACCTCAGCGTACATCAACGGAAAAGTTTCATATAGCTATTTTTTAGTATGGTTGAATAAGAAATTAAATATCAATTACATATTGAGTAATAGATAATAGTAAAAGGGAAATCTTACAATTAAGTAGGCAGTCTGATACTAACTACTTAAGAAATTGTGATGGTAATTGAGACAAAAATATTACCTTATTATTCAAAATTAAGCAATGAAATCATTATGTTCACAAAGAAGAAAATAAATGAGTGCATGAGAGTAAATTTTCAAAGGAAGATACTATAGTGACGATAATGAAATATCAAAATAATATTGTATTCTAGTAGAAGGGGTATGTACTAGAAATCTTGAATGATCTTGATATAGGAGAAGGAGTTCTTGTACAATAAATAATTTTATTAATTGTAGGTGATGTAAAATGATAAGTACTCCTTAAAGAAAGAACACCAAAATCTCATATCAAATAAATTGCTAAATAAGTAACATGTATCTGTAATTTAATACGGAAGTAATTACAAACATGTATATGTGCATACATAAAGGTACTCTGAATTCAAAGTTTGTATTAAATTTAAAGACCCTATTACATAACATGAACTTACTACTATTTCCATATATTATGGATAATATGGAATGAATATAATAGATTCATACGTGTCATGACGAAGTAAGTCAAAACAAAGGAAAGCTAACACAAGTCAAATATGAAAGAATACATATTAGTATTGATGTAGATAACCAATGGTATGTATATATAATTTAAATTTGTTTTCCTTCTCATAAGAATTATTCATAAACTACTATATAATAATAGGACTGAAATGTAAAAGTCATAGTTAAAATAATCATAGTGGAGGAAAAATGAGTATGAACGAAATCTATAGAATATATAATTCAAGAATACAGAAAATTCATACACGGAAGAAATCAAATCATTACATAAGTTAACCATATGGGTTCTGCGGGAATTTCACAAGAAAACCAGGATCAAAATACAAATTCGATATGAAATGGAAATTCATATTGGTTTTAGCTTACGAGAAGAGAAAACCAAACTCATATTCCTTTCTTGGAAGTCAAAACAAAATTTCAGCTGTGAATGAATCCGACAATTGGGGAAATTCGATACAAAAAACCCTACATCTAACGATTTAATTGAAGAATAATTATCTAAGTATAAATGCTTGAAAGTTCATATAGGAATGTAGTGGAAACATTCAACGAATGATTTGTCTCATAATAACTAAGAAGTTCCTCATATAAAGTGGAATCGTAAATCCATTCATCTCCTCATGAATAAATTAAACGTGAAAAATGAAATGAGAAGCCTAACATTTGATGAAATAAGTTATGGCCATTGAAATAGATGTTAGAGAGAAATTATATCTTAGTAAAATGGTGGAAATTAGAATTTCTTATGTTGAAAAAACAAAATGGTGTTACCTCAAGGTTGCGAGGAGTATTGGCTAGGAAGCAAGTTGAAATACAACTCGTAAAAAGTGTTTTACGCACTCACAAAAACAAAACACGATTGAGTTAAGGAGTTGAATATGAAAATTAGTAAGACAAAAATTAGCAATTTGCAGAAATAAATCAAACCCATGAAAATATATTACCTAATATTGAGCATATCGTCGTAATAAAAATGAAAAGGGCTATGAAAAATGCATACGCTTTGCGTGGTGAACTAGAAATTTGAACCCTCGGAAAACATGGCCAAATGAAAATGAAAATCCGAAAGCGAACATGCCATCGAACCCTAAGAGGATAATGGAGAATTTATACGACCTCATCTCCCACTTGCTAACGTGGCATAAATTTGTGGCTCAATAGAGCATGAAAAATAAAAAAAAACGATGTGATGATTAAATTATGAAGTACCCTTCCATAAATTGAGATAGCCGCGAACAAAGGGACGTTATCATAGAAACTGTCATAACAATTTATGATAAGGATATGACACCATCCCAAAAGAATTATGGAATATTAATTTAAAAATTGGAGCAATAATGTAGTATATTAATATGCTATTTAAATTAATGGATGCATCGAAACTCAACATAATAACCCAAAGTAATCATAAAGGAGACATAGTGGTATGTAATATTTTATATGATAAAAAACAAAATTAATGTCATAATGGGGACATGACTATATGTGTAACCTTGGCATATAGTAGTAAAACCTCATTATAGTGATAATGTCCATAATTTCAAAGATTTAATTCGAATAGAACTCTAATGATTAGGTAATAGTAGTAATTGGAATTCATTTGATATGAATTATCAATGATGTCCATACCCCATTGGAATAGTTAAGAGTAAATTAATTATTCATGGGCTAGGTATTCGTCCACATACATGGATATAAACCCTTATGTTATTAAGCTTTGAAAGTGGTTAACACTATTAAGAGAGATTTTTAATAAATGAGAGTATTGAATATAATTAGAGTTGAATATTGGATAAGAAGTATAATGTTATAATATAGTTACATATTCTAATAGATAAATTTAATTTGATAATCATTAAAGTTATTATGTAAGGAAGAATGCTAGCAAATGCATAATATTATTAAGAAGGTAAATTAATAGTAAAATAAAATACTACTATAACAGAAGTTGTGTACATTGAAGAAATGTAACGAAGGACAATAAAAACTAAAAGAGGAATTGTGGAATCATGAGGTCTTGGTAGAATTATCATTTACAATGAGAGTTTTATTATGTTCACAAATAATTATGTCGTTATAGAAAATCTTAATGATAGAAAATAAACATGTTGTAAACATAGTAATTTGTCGAAAACAAATAAAGTAAATTACGACAATGTAGCATAAATGGTATAAATAGAAATAATTTTTTTGGGTAAGTAGAGTTGTTATAATATGTTGTCCAATTAAACACCGGCTTTGGGACATGAAGCGAGAAAAATTAACTTGTAGAAATTTTATGAGTGATTAAGGACTTCAGGATGTATAATTTCCTAAAGAAATTCCTCAACTTCCCCCTCGGGGAGATATTGATTTTTATATTGGTGATGCAAGGACCCATGACTTCCCGAGAGCCCCTTATGGAATGAGCACCCCCTGAATTGTTAGAATTGAAACTTTAGTTCCGATAAGTACTCAACAAAGGGTACATGAGACCAAGTGCGTCTCCATGGGGAGCGTTTTTTGTCAAAGAAGAAGGATGGAACCATCTGGATGTGCATAAATTATAAATAGTTAAAAACGAGGTTAACCATCGAAAACCGGTGCCCCCTCAAACGAATATATGATATGTTTGATCAAGTAAGGAGCAATCATATTCTCAAAAATTGACTTTAGAAATGGTTATCATCAACTTCACATCAAAATCAAAGATATTCATAAAACAACTTTCTGACTCGGTATCCAACATTACGATTTCATATTTTTACCCTTTGGACTCAAAAACACCCTTGCTACTTTCATGTGCTTCATGAACAATGTTCTACACAAACACCTTGATAGGTTTGTGTTAGTATTCATAGATGCTATTACGGTGTACTCTAAGAACAAAGAGGAACACCGATAACATCTTCGAATAGTACTTCAAACACTCGAGAGAACACCAGCTGTATGCAAAAACTCAGCAAGTGTGAGTTTTACAAACCCAAGATTCAATATCTCGGACATGTTATTTCCAAGGAAGGATTGGCGGTAGATCCCAAGAAGGTACAAGTGATCAAATTGGCCTTTACCCAGGTTACCGACAATATGATCATTTATGGGTATTCCTAGATATTACGGTAGATTTGTAAAAGGATTTTCTGCATTGGCTTACCCCATCACCTCTTTGCGGAAAAAAGGGTGTGAAGTTTGAATGGATAGTCAAGTGCACAGAGAGTTTTGTGCAAGCTAAAACAAATATTAACTACTATATACATCATAAAAATTCTTGATCCAACTAAAGAGTTAGTTGTGTGTGCGATGCTTGTATAGAAGTCATGAGAGGAGTATTGTTGCAAGATAATGCACTAATAGCTACGAGTCTCGAACATTGAAGAAACATGAGGAAAATTAATAGGTGTATGACTTGAATTTTCTATTTGTCATACATCGAATTAAAAATGTGTCGACACTACCACATTGGGTAATAAATTTGTGATGACATTGATCATATCGGTCCCCCGAAATATTTCTTTAGTAAACTAGATTTAAATGCAAGACGAGCACGATGGTCGGCTTTCCTTAGAGAATTTGATATGGAGATCAAACACATAAAATGAAAGGAAAACCAATTTATGATGCCTTAAGTAGATATTCTTATTATTTTTTTTTCATATACAAGTAGTAGTGTAAAATTTTATGTGGAGGAAAAAATTCAGAAATATTATCACAAGATCCTCAATATTTAAAATTGCGGAAAAAAATTCTGACAAGCTCAAATTCCCGAATACACCATGAATGCGAAAGGGTTAATTAGTTAGAATAAGATGTTGTATATTTAGATTTATCTACCTTGAAACAAGTAATCTTAGATGAATACCATAAGATACTTATTCAAGTCATCCGAGGTTATCAAAAGATGGTGACGACCTTGCGAAAAAACAGTTTTGGTCGGGAATGAAAAGGAAATAGATGATTACTTCGAAAGATGTTTGGAGTTCCAAAAAGTTAAAGTAGAGCATCGAAAATATTGTTGGTTTATTACACGTCTTCCTATTTGAGAATGGAGATTGGGAAGTGGTATCCATGGATTTTATCCAACGGAACCTGCAGTGCTAAGCATCTGACATGACTCCATTTTGGTGGTGGTGGACACATTAACCAAGGATACTCATTTTCTTTGTGTACAATAAAATTTTTGGAGAACAAAAGTGGCGAATTTTTTCATGAAATAAATATTTAAACTTCACAAAATCTGAAAGATGATTATCTCTAAAGGGATGCAAAGTTTACCTATACATTTTTGAAAAAATGTTTAGAGGAATGGGAACCAAGTTGAACTTTTATCACATATTATAATCCTTAAATAGATGGGTATACATAAAGGAAAAACCAAATATTATAGGACATGCTTCACATGTATGTGATGGAAACACCCAACAAGTGGGAAGGTTTTCTACATTTTGTAGAATTTTCTTACAATAACGGCTACCATCCCTCTATTAAAATGAGTACATTTGAAGCTTCATATGGAAAAGATTTCAAAATACACTTGAATTGGAGTCAACTAGAGGAAAAACTAGTACTCGGACGACACACTACATGAGATGGAGCAAGACGATTAAAGCAAATCCAAAGAATATTAAAGCGACTCCATTTTGGAAAGAAGTTTCACCAATGAGATAAGAAAAGAATACAGGGGACTTTGAGATTGGAGATCACATGCACTTGAGGATCAAGCCTCCACAAAACTACCTTTCATACGCGGTTGTCTAAGATTGCACCCGTCTTGTGGGCCTTTTGAGATTTTGGAAAGCGTGGGCCAAGTAGCTTAAAAATTGGCTTTACTTAGTCATATTAAAGTTCATAATGTTTTTCATGTATGTTGTTGAAGAAATATGTGCATGACCCTTCTCGGAGTGGTTGGTAGGACATTGATCTAGGTGGAAACAAAACAAAACTTTCTTACAGAACCACTTTGTATATTGGAACGGAAAGAAACTATGCACGGATAGAATAGCTGGAATTGAAAGGCGGTGGAAGCACTTTGCACCTAAAGAAGCCACAGTAGCGGCAAGAAAGTATGAAGGAAGCATATCCATCGATGTTGAAAGTATAGTAGATTACTCTGTAACACCAAGAATGATGTTTTCCATTTTAGGGGGGCTATGTAATACTCCTCATTTACAAATTTTTAAATTTGTGTGAATAAGCCCCAAGGGTCCGGTTGGACCTATGGAATAATTATACATGAACATATTTATTTTTAAATTAATAATTAATTATGAATTAAATATTAATATGTTAAATACGAGTAATGGGACAGAAATTCTTGTCCATGGGGATGGACTAGAATTCCAAATTTCCCAAAAATCTCTAGAAATCCTTGGAGAAAATTAAATAAATATTTTATTAGATGGGAGAAAAAGATCTAATAAAATCATCGTGCTCGGTACTACGAAGAGGTAAGAATAAAACCATGCTGAGGAAAGCTTTGTGGAAAAACCAAAATCCTAGGCTATGCGAAACAACATCACATAATAACGGACATCGTTCATGAAATAAACTAAGGAAATAACTCTTAAAAGAGCCATCACTAATTAATAGAAGAGTTTTATTGGGGAATATTGTTCTCTCCTCAGGGGAGGCTGAGAGAATCTCGTGGTGGGGAGAAAATTAGTCATTACACATTGGTATGTTCATCTTGTTATTTTTTTAATAAGTTGTAATGTTATATAGTGTTGTAAGTATTAGAGCTAGCCTTAAGTCATAGGAAGAAGTTTGTTTGGAAGACATGGTTTGATATGTAGGTATTTGTACGTGTAATATTAGAGAAGGATTCAAGTTGTATTATGAAGCTGTTAACTTGTAAATGTTATTACAATATTCGATAAATACTTATATGTGTATTTATAGTGTTGTTTTGTCATGTGTATTATTACATAGTCTTCATAATTAAATACGATACAAAATCCATGATTTATTTACAGTGAGAAAAGGAATGATAGTAAGAGTAAATAATTATAATTTTTAGGAAACAGGAAAGTTCTTATTTTGATGCTAAGTGTAATTATATGAAAATTTTCATAAAATACTACGTGAGTAAATAATAAAGAATGAGATGGTATATAATGCACTAGTATGAGTATATTTAAAGGTAAAATATGTACATTGCTAAAATAATATGAAGTCAAATATTGAAAGAAGTATATGACACACACACACATACACACATATATCATCATCATGAAAATATAGCGAGAGATAGTACATGAAATAGAGAATGTGGTAGTCCAAAAGTTCGTATATATAAAGCTGCCAAATTCTGAAGTCTATATTAAATATTTTAAGGACATTTTTTTCACTAGATCTATGCTTTCTGAGGGACTAAATTGAAATCACGAAATAGGTAAGTCTAGATGACTAGGGTCAAAAGACAAAGTATGGATCTTGAAACCTAATTCTAAAATACTAAACTAAATTAAGTGCCATAGAATCCTCAATCGTACAACAACCCATGAGAAGGAAGAATACCGTAAATAGGTTTTAAGCATGAAAGGAGACATATGTAGCTTGTAAAATAATTAAAATTCATGAAGGGAAAAACTGGAACAAGTCCGGAGTCTAGAGTTATAAAACAAGTTGACGAAGTAATAAAATGAAATCATATTATCAATGTATGAATACGGGTAATGAAAGTTGAAGTACCCAGTATACTCTTCAATAACATTCTTCTTCACCTACACATTTAGTTAAGGAAGTTGTAAGTAAGGGTAATCCTATATATAAATTGAAGAAGTATAAAATAGAACTAAATAGTAATTAAGTATCAATGGAGTAACCTGAAATAGGTAAGTATATTTCCATATCAATTGAGTTCAAACAACGAAGACAATCTTGGTAGGGTTACCCATATTATATCATAAAAATTAAATGTAAAACGAAGATAACTGAACATGGAATTAATATATTAATATTTTATGATCAACACAAATAAAATTATTGGCCCAAACATTATACAAGAATAAGTTTGCATGAGCATATTTTGTAATCCCAATGTGGCCAATACATTCTTTCTAAGCAACACAATGATCGAGAGAAAATGCAAAACTCATGAATGCCAAATGAAACTCTTCTTAAAACATTACATGAATTATAGTTCATAAGAGGTTTGATCCAACGTTATGAACGGGAACAAAAATAAACATAAGTATATAAATAGAATACGAAATTCAGAATTTGAAAGTGACAATTATAACATAAATAAAATCAAAGTATTATATTTAGAAATAGAGGACGAACCTCATATAGTTCATGATAATTCAAATCAAGTAGACACCAAATCTACGAGAAAGAATTGTGAAGAGAAACAATCAAAGTTTAGCGTGGAACCCACACATGGTAATTCTAGAGATTACAATCAAGAATCAAATTTTTGGTAAAACCTCATTTAAATCCACAAATTACGTAACCTATGTAAAATTCATAAATTTAGTAAAATAGGGTAGTAGTAACTCTATGATGACATTGATAAATTGAGTAGTAACATTTTGGTATTTTATACGAACTATTTTCATTATATATTCATACTAATATCTAATTTTGGTGATGCAATCATGCGGACAAAAGAAGGCCATAGCTATGTTTAAGCGAGAGGGTTAATAGTTCTAGTATGAAAAAATTTGTAAAAGTAAACATAAATACATTCGGATGAGGTACGCATAAGGCAAAGGCTTGGGATGCCTACATAAGGCAAATTAGGAAGGTATCCATAAGGCAAGAATCTAGAAGGCTAGTGTGACTATTGGGAAAAACCCCAATTACTATCAACCAAATTCTACGATACTGAGAGAATGAAATCCTCTATAGGAGGTATGATTAACATAAACTATGGACAATTAAACAAATATAAGTACGAACAATGTAAATACAATTATATCGGTAGCTAATTACAAATAGAGAAATTTGAAGCCCACGCAGTTAAATTCAAACTATGGCCAAATATAAGGGTTTTTTTTTTTGACCAAATAAGAAATGGAGTGTTATCGTAGAAGCAATTTGGGATAGATAACTTATGCGATAAAGTGGTAAACACAAGGAAAGCATATACATTGTTAAAAGACAGAATACAACATGAAAACCCTAAATACAGGTTGTAGGAAGCGTAAGTGGAATGCATGTAGACACACCGAGAAAAAGGGAAAACAAGTTTCATGACCTAGACATACATAAAATTGATAATACTATTATAATCGTAAACAAATGCTTCCTTATAGAGAGGAAAAGCTAGGAAAAACTAAATTGAGAACAAATTTCATGAAGAGCTAGAGCCATGGAACTTAAACTTAAGAGGGTTTAATAGTGGAAACACACTCTCACATTGCAATGGAGAAAAACCCAAGGCAGAGGAGTTAACGAAGTGTGCTCGAACATCATGCAAAACGAGATAGTCTCTGTAAAACAACATCGAGTTGTGAGTAAAGGGATTAGAAAAATTAATTAAAAATACGCTAATAAATAGAGTTGGGGGATAAATTATTACATGAAGGGTGACAAGGGATGATGTCAAATCCCTATGCAATTTATCATAACACACAATCCTCTCTATAAACACATCATATGGAAATAATTAGAAACCAACCACCAAATCGAAAAACATGTGAATGAATCGATTAAAGCATGAAATCACTTACCATTAAGGGTTTAGAAGAAAAACCCTCTACTACGATAAGTAAAGCCTCAATATTCATCGAACCGGAGGAAAATTGCTCACATTAGTGTTAAGTTACCTACGCTGATTAACGAAAACTTGAATGAAACACTATGGTGTAGAAATGGTGGATGAATGCAGAGCACGATTAGGGTGGAAAATGGAGTTTCGGGTTCATCGTGAGCGGGGAGATCCATATAAGTTGAAGGGTGAGAACTCAAACAACGAAATGACGAAATGAAATTATAATTGTGTGAGTCAAACGCTGCTTGTTTATCCATAATATCCTAACCATCGATTTCAGCAAATGATCCCATGTGTACATGTCGCACATCGAAAGAGGGTGAGAGGGCCATGGGCGGGAGCCATGTGATTTTCCACTTGGAGATCGGTGGATGGGAAAGGACAACAAGTGGGGTAGGCTGATTTAATTTTTGCATAAAAATATATCCACCATTGTATCGACTTGGTAATTAATAAATGACATCAAAGTATTGAAATATATACATAAATTTTAATATGAAGAGTACATGCTGAAGAATGTGAAAGTGTAAGTATATGGACAATAGATATAATGATTGAACATTGTGTAAAAGGATGAAATTGTAAATACATATATTTAGTGTATGTATTAAAGGTAATGTGGAAATAGCTATGGTTAGTATATCTATTAAGTGAAAGTGTTGGGTCATTAATATACCGTTATTAATTATCACTTTTGAACGCTTATTCCACCCATTTCTATTATTCTTCATCATGTCATTTATTATAATTTATTACATAAATCCATTTTATAATGATTTATGCTCTTATGAATGAATGTTATTTATTCTCCTTTATTTCTAATAAATTGATGATTATACATGATTTTATCAATGATAGTTTTAATAAATCAGTTGTAACATTATTCACCATTTTTAGCCTCCAAGATAATTTCCAGATTGAAGATTTGATCATTAAAAGTGCCAACTCAGAAATTCGCTGGAATAAGAAGTGACGGTTTTGCGGTTGAGATTTCGAGCAAATGAAGCAGAATCTGGAAAATCCGAAACATGGGTTTTGTCCAGAACAGGCCCAATTAACTTAATTTAAGAACGGTTTGCCCAAATTCGGCTTTTACTGAGAGAAACGCAGGGTTCTTTGAGCACGATTTTCTCAGTTCTGTGGTTGCGGCCGTCCTCCAAATCTCAGCTACAAAGCCAAATTCGACTTGTTGTTGTTGAAAGATGGATGTAAATCTATTTTATTGTTGATCAATTGGTTGGAAGAAATTCAATATTATTATTAGAGATCCTATTTGCTATTTAATTTCTCCTCCTTCTGATTATAAAAGGAGAAGCATGTATTGTGTATGGGGAAGGGGAGAGACTTTTCTTGTGGTAATTTGCAGAACTGTGCATCAAATCTTGTTAAGAGAGTATGACCTGTTTGTAAACATTATTCATGCCTGATTAATAAAAGATTTTGTTCTCGCTCCATTCCTCTAGCTCTGCAGTAGCCCAGCGGCGCTCTCACCGACGGTTGAGGGCCCGGCCCTGGTGGAGCGACCCGCTGTTTGTATTTCTATTACTTTATTTCTGTTGTGTGAAGTATGCTTATTGCAATTACAGAATTGGTTTTTAATTTAATCAAATACAGAATCATTGTTATTTCATTCTTTATAAGAAGCACGATTCGCTGTTCAAATAGTCAGTTGTTATTATAAAGCACTGTTGTTCTGTATCTGATTTCAGTTGTTGTCCCTTTCATTTATAAATTACTTTAGTGATTGCTGTGTGACTGTCGACAGAATTAAAGCATTGCTTGGTTATGAATTGTAGTTACTGTTCATTTTACGCTGTTGTTCAATTCTTGTTCATTGCTTTTAGTCTGTTGTTCCATTTCCTGTTATTTACATTATCTTTGCTTTGGTGTGAAGAACGATCTGAAACTGTAGTGGGCATTGGCATTTGCTGTCTAGTCCCCAGATTGATGATCTGTTCCTTGATTACTTTTGGTTACATCAGTTTCCAAAGGGATGAGTTATTGTTACTGGACCCTTGACTGATACATTGCTTATTTTTCCGAATGCATGATTTAAGTCTTAAAATGCTTTGTTGTAAGTAGATTTTATTTCCAGCTTTCATTTACTTTTGGATTTTAAGCACTATACTACAAAACATTACTCTTGAGTAAATAGCCGCCTCAGACTGAGTACACTCTTGAGATAAAAAGTCGTCCCTGGGTTGATAATTAATGTGAAGGTAATTAGAGGTGAAAGAGACCCTTTTTATCGCTCCACATTTTGGCGCCGTTGCCGGGGAGAGTGTAGCCATTTCTAAAGAGTAGTGTGAATCTGATGAGTGCCTGCTAGGGAAGAGTTGGATCTTAAAAACGGAAGGTAAGAACCTGCGTGCGGAGCATGTACAAGCCCTGATCCACTGTCTGCTTTCCTAACAGATTTGCTGTTGCTTTGTTAGGTAGAAATAGATGTGTGAATGACTAGGAAAAAAATAGAAATTTTGGAAAATAAATCACATGATTTCATTCAAGTGGTGATGTAAGCACCACCCATTTTACTAACTAATTGACAGGAACATTGGAAGAAGGAGCTTTGAAGGAACACATGAAGGACATCTTCTGTTATGGTAAGAAACTGCCCAACATTTTTTTGAATTTCCTGCTCAACTAATTCCACACCCTCACCGCAATAAACCAGTACAACATACTTACAGTGTTGAAATGCCAAATTTACCCACCCTTCCCACCCATTCTATCTCACATGCGCCATTAGAGAAAACTTACAATGAGATTCAGAATGTTTCAAATTCAAAATTGTAGAAGTTATGGAAGAAAATGAGCTTACTTCTAGTTTGCATCAACAAACCATTTTAAAAGCTCAAGAACTTTATGATATGATGGATATGGGAAATCAAGAAAATAAAGGATATATTGAAGATTGGTTTCACTCCATCACTTGTTCGCAACATTGCTCCACACTTCAACAATTTTTGATTCCATCTTTTCAAGGGAAGTCGGCTTCTCATACCCTAATTTTTATCAACATGTATTTTTGAAATTTGGGTATGTGCATACTAGAGGCCTTATTTCTAAAATGGTTCCACTGGAAATACTCTTATACATAAACATATTCGATTCTCAAAGAAGAGTAGGATAGTGGAGAAAAAAAAATAAAAATAAAATAAGGACATAAATAAATGCATTTTGTTTTTTTTGTAAAAATAGTTGTTTTTTGTTGCAACATGCTATGCAAATCAATATTGGTGATAATTTTTTTTTAATTCATTTGTGTATGTAGATGACTTATAATGGAAATAATAGCTCTACAAACACTCATATTCATTTTTTATCACCAATTTGAAAAAATGCTTGAATATCATTTTTTTTGGCTTGCGGGCTTGATGAACTTTCTGGAAAAACAGTCGGGACAGTCATGTTTTGAGGGACCAAAAATGAATATTTTTAAAACCTGTTTCTACCCTAGGTAGCCCTTGATATCTACTTTCTAACCCAATTTGAATCAGTCAATTTGGATTTGAAACGAAAAAGTTAGAACCAAAACATTGACCGGATGTCTAATGGGCAGCTCAGGAACAGAGTTGGGACAGTCAGTTTTTGGAGGCCTAAATGAATGAATTTTTAAAACCTGTTTCTATGGTAGATTCTCCTATGAATCTAGTTTACAATGCAATTGGAATCACTCATTTTCGATATCGTATGGGGAATTTATGATCAAAATACTGACTGTCTATCGTAAATCAGCACCCTTAAAACTATGTCTTTCCGGCTGTTCCTTACAGTATTTGACCTATCAATTCTTCTTGTCTTAAAAACCTGTTTCTATTGGAAATAAATAAATGAATCTATTTTCATTTCCAATTTGAATTATTCAAATTTGAAATCAAACGAAAAACCTATGCTTAAAACATTCACTGTTGATCTGAGCTGGGTAATTGAAAATGACTATGTTATGCAGGTTGTTCTAACTAAAATTGACATATCATATCATTGAATTTCTAAAACCTGTTGCTACTGGAGATAAACCTTTGAATTAGCTCTCATTTGGCTTTGGAATCACTCAATTTTGATGAAAAACAAAGAAGTTGTGATTAAAACACTGCTGGATAGTATGGTCGACCACTGCTCTCCCGCAGGTGACAAATAAATTTTACTTTGTTATTTTCTCCGTGGATTTGTTTTACAGAGTCACTACTTGTTATTTTTTTGCATAATTCTTGGATTAGGGGAGCCCGCGCACCTCTCTTTCTCCATGATTTAATGTTTTCTTGCAGGTAGACACTCGTTTTTTGCAGGTCTTGGGAAAATAAAGAAGGTCAATTGTGTTGCATTAATTGAAAATTGCAAATGAAACAAAGGAATTTCATCAACTCATTGTGGATTATGTGGAGAAATGAGGAATGGTTTCATTTGAAGATTCATGTCTTATCAACTGCTTTGTAAAACATTTTCAAAGATCATTTTTGACCATAACATCATGGTTATTTCACTTAATTTGGTATTTACATATTGTTTTTAAATAAAGCCAATTATTTTCTTTTACGATATTTTATATTTTGTGTTTGATGTTTACACTTCATTATTATAATGTATCCTCGTGTAATCATTTGACAGTAGAGTTTCATTTTCTTTGCGTCATTTTACATTTCCATACTTGTACATTTTACCATTTACTTTTATGAAGAACAGTTTTTTGCATTATCTTTTGTAAATTTCATTCATTCCTTTTCAAAGGAGTATGATTTAGTTTTACTATTCCTTTTCAAAAGGAACAACACCTTTTGATGGAGCAATTCATTTTTGCGTCGCCTCTGCAGTTCATTTTGCCATTCATTTTCCACGACTCTTTTTGCTGTTCCTCTTTCACTTTTTGCTGTTCCTTTCCGAATGGAACAACACTTCTACACTTTCACGTTTTGCTATTCCTTTCCAAATGGAACAACACTTCTGCACTTTCATGATTTGTTGTTCCTTTCCGAATGAAATAGCACTTTTGCACTTTTCATTTTTGTTGTTCCTTTTCCAAAGGAATGACACTTTTAGTTTTTGCTGTTCCTTTTTCCAAAGGAACGACATTTGCATTTTCACATTTTTTTTGTGTGTATTTTTGCTTTTTTTGGTGTGCATTTCCTTTAAGGAACAACACTTTTTGAGTGTTTTTGCTGTTCATTCAAAAGAGCAACACTTTGGGATTATTTTCGGGAGCAACCCTTCCTTCCTCTTGTGGGATTATTCCTAGTTCATCTCAACCACATTTTACTGATTCCCTTTCATGGCATGAAGTACACTATTTTTACGAGGACAAGAATTATGGATTCTATTGAAGCGAGTTAATATCATTCACGTTATGATCTTTAATAGGACAGCTCCTTGATGATAGATTATTTTCAAAAGGGACACAATTATTTATATACTACTTTACTGCATTGTTTTCTGTTGAACATGATATTGATTGATCATCTTAATACCATGCTAGTTCCACCCTTCTGGATTATAATCTTCTCTCTCTGTAATAAATGAGATTATGGGTATATTTTTCTATTGACATGTTCAACTTCTTCCACCATCCCTGCTCTTAAGGAGTACTGAGCCTCCCTCTTTTTATCATAAAATTGTGTAATAACAACAAAAATTTGTTCACAGATGGAGGATAGGGGGTCTCATTACGAGCCAGCCTACCATGTTCATAAGGTTGTAAGAAAGTGACATTCCCATTATGGCCACCACACTAGGGTTATGATCCATTGGATAGTCAAATTATTCTTGGAACAGGAGGTCTCATCACGAGCCGGCCTGATCACTTTTGCTACATCCCAGTGAATGGCAGTGTGGTTATCTGGTTACCACGCCAGCACACTGATCTCTTCTGTAGAACAGCACTGTAACTCTCCATTTAAAAATTGAGGATCCTGGCTCATATGGGTTAAAAAGCAACCCTGCCGAGGCTATGGACGCCTGCTGGCAGCAGCGGCTCTGCTTATGGTATTGAAGTTATATCTTATCGTCAATTATTACTATAATACCCTTTTCTTATTTTTTTCTTTTTATCAGAGAAGTTATTTCCTTAACTTTTTCCCTGTTTTGAACCTTTATGCATGAGAAATTGTTTTATGATCAATCGCATCATTTTCAGCTAGCATACTATCAGTAAAGCATCTTTTTGGCATATTGTTGTTCTTTTTCTCTTTTTCATCACCTATCATCAGTTCAAAGCGTCCTATCTCTTATTCATAACTATCTTTACACACTCTGCTCTCATTATAACCATAACTCCCGCTATCCTATCATTGATATGTGTACTCTGCTTCATTCACTGCTATATTGTTCATTCCCTTGCCTTGCCATCAGCACAACACCTCTCATATGCTTTATGGTCATGGAATTCCTTTTCCAATTGGAGGGGAAATGTATGCATTATGGGATAGCATGCGATATGATTACTACACTCTGCCATAACTTGTTGATTTGACAAAAGTTTTTCTGACTGAAAGTTTTGCATGCATCTTATCTATTTCTATTCAAAACTAACACTATGGATTCAAGAACATTGTATGCCAAATAGTGCTTTGTTTGCAGGAAAACAACAAGTATGGGCAGAATTCTATTCATAGCATGACCACACTATTGCACTAACAGAAGAGGCTCGAGCAACTCGCGAACGTGCACAATTCTTCCGACATGATGTACTTGCCTGGATTCTACCTTTTGCATCACTTTCAGCACCAACTCTGCCTACATCAGCTTCAACACCTGCCAGTCCATATATGTCATTCCACATTTTTCATTTTTGGAGGTAAAACTTGAGGTAAAATTGCATAATTTTCTGATTTATTACGAATTTAGGAGAATTTCAAAAACGTCCATTTTGAGCATTATTTATCATCCTTCATTCCACATCTTTACCACTTCCCCTTTTTCAGCGGCATATCATCTTTCAGTTTGGGGGAGTGTTGCTTTCATTCATTTCTTTCTTATGACTATGCCATTCATATTCTTTATCATCCATTTCTATTCTTATTCATTCTCAACACCTCCCTTATTCCATGTTGTTTTACACCAAGCATAGAATTCAACAGCTGGTAGCAACCACCTCTATTTGTTTTCTAGCATCGCATGAGGGCATGCTAATTTTTCAGAGAGGGGGAGGAATTGCTACGCATGATGGATGTTTCTATTTTCTTTCTCATTTAAGGCACACAATTTCAGTGTAGAAATTGATTTCCATAATATTTTTAAAACTATGAACTCAATTCTTGTGATTTTTGGAAAACACAGACGTATCATTAATACAAACCCAGACAATTTCAAGAAATATTGGTTCATAAAATTTCGGAAATCATGCACTCTCACCTACAACCATTTTGTTTATATCTCATGATCCGTGCATCAAAACAGTCTGATTTTTGGATCATAAAGGCATTCATATATTATAAATTTACTTGCCAAATTTCAACAAAAGCTAGTTTGTAGTTTTTGAGAAAATGGTTAATGAAGTTTGCTGTTACTTATATCATATTTTGCTGCAACTTCATACATATAGTTGAATGTCAATATAAAAATTGTTGTGCCTTCATCAAGATTACTAAAAGTGAATATTCATTGAGTGGAAAATTCTTTATCTATCCATTTTGTAGTGGGAATGAACATATTTTTATTGTGGTTAACATGGATTTTTTATCTTTGGGATTACATAACGGGACATACAATACTCTTCGAGTTTTAGTTGCATGAGGACACAGCCCCTTATTGTGAAATGTGGGGAGTATGTTGAGTGGGCAATATACCGTTATTATTATCACTAAAGAATGTATTCCACCCATTCTAATATTCTTCATCATATCATTTGTTATAATTTATCATTTAAATCCATTTTATAAATGATTTATGCTCTTATGAATGAATATTATTTATTCTCCTTTATTTCTAATAAATTGATGATTATGTATGATTTTATCAATGATAGTTTTAATAAATCAGTTGTAACATTATTCACCATTTTTAGCCTCCCAGATAATTTCCAGATTGAAGATTTGATCATTAAAAGTGCCAACTCAGAAATTCGCTGGAATAAGAAGTAGCCAGTTTCTGAGTTCAGAGATTTCAGCAAATGAGCCCGATCTAAATCCGGAACATGGGTTTTGTCAGAACGGACCCGATTAACTTTTCCACAAACCAGTTTGCTGAGTTAAACACTATTTAAAAGCAGAGTTCTTTTAGGTACGATTTTTCTCGATTCGCCAGTTACTGATGTCCTCCAATTCATTCAAAATAAGTCGACTTGTTGTTTAAAGATGAATTCTAAATCTATTTTATTGATCAATTGGTTGGAAGAGAATTAGTTGTGTATGGAGATCCTATTTGCTATTTAATTTCTCCTCCTTCTGATTATAAAAGGAGAAGCATGTATTGTGTATGGGGGAATGGAGAGACTTTTCTTGTGGTAATTTGCAGAATTGTGCATCAACTCTTGTTAAGAGAGTACGAGCTGTTTGTAAACATTATTCATGCTTGATTAATAAAAGATTTTGTTCTCGTTCCATTCCTCGAGCTCTGCCGTTAGCTCGGCGGCGCTCTCCGGCGGTTGGGGGCCGACCACAATCAGGCATTCTATTTATTTTATTTCTATTACTTTATTTTAATTGGCAAATATGTTTTATTGCAATTATAGGTGGTTTTAGCTGAATCGAATACGAGAATCATTGTTATTTCATTCTTTATAAGAAGCACGATTCGCTGTTCGAATATTCAGTTGTTATTATAAAGCACTGTTGTTCTGTATCTGATTTCAGTTGTTGTCCCTTTCATTTATAAATTACTTTAGTGATTGCTGTGTGACTGTCGACAGAATTAAAGCATTGCTTGGTTATGAATTGTAGTTACTGTTCATTTTACGCTGCTGTTCAATTCTTGTTCATTGCTTTTAGTCTGCTGTTCCATTTCCTGTTATTTACATTATCTTTGCTTTGGTGTGAAGAACGATCTGAAATTGTAGTGGGCATTGGCATTTGCTGTCTAGTCCCCAGATTAATGATCTGTTCCTTGATTACTTTTGGTTACATCAGTTTCCAAAGGGATGAGTTATTGTTACTGGACCCTTGACTGATACATTGCTTATTTTTCTGAATGCATGATTTAAGTCTTAAAGTGCTTTGTTGTAAGTAGATTTTATTTCCAGCTTTCATTTACTTTTGCATTTTAAGAACTATACCGCAAAACATTACTCTTGAGTAAATAGCCGCCTCAGACTGAGTACACTCTTGAAATAAAAAGTCGTCCCTGGGTTGATAATTAATGTGAAGGTAATTAGGAGTTAAAAAGACCCCTTTTTTATCGCTCCACGATGAGTGGAATTACAAATGTTTAGTATAGGTATAAAAAGGTGAAGTACGAATATATGGTAGGAAAATGTAGGAATAAGGGTGAGGAGTTTTAATTTCAAATGAAAATTATTAGGTAAAGGGTTAGTGTATTAGGCTATGAGAAAAAAAAGTAGAAAGCCTTGAATGTTCTTTAGTGGAAAAAGTAGAAGGTGAAATTGTGGAAATTGATTTAAACATGGCGGAGATATCATTGGGATAATAAGTAAAAGACTATGGGGGTATTTAGTATATCCTTAATTGTTAAAAAAAAAAAAAAAATGGGAGATGTTACGAATTGAAATATTTGAAGACCAACGAGTTTATTAAATATTTTGAAATAAATTTTAGATGAATATTTTGTATGTAAATATCTCGAAAATTTTGGAGGGAAGTTTTTAGCGAAAATTTGTAGTGGGAAAATTTGGAGGGAAAAATTTTAGAGATAATTTTTTGGGGGGGGGAATTTTTAGAGGAAAATTGCTAGTCTTTAAGCTATATATTATAATTGGGACAAATTTCATTTTACCATTAAAAATATTCTTGTTGAAAGCCATGAGTTCTTCGATAGTGAAGTTTTTCTTTACGCAGCATCGACATCTTCGTCATGCAAAAATTTTATTCACATTGATGAATATAACACGAGTTCGTTCTCGCAGGTAATCCTAAGGGTGATGAGAACAAAATTAATGAAGGGAAACAAAAATAAATTTATATAAATAGAAAGTCAGTGCCCATGATCTTAATCTAAGGATTATGAGAGCGCCCAATTGATGAAGGGCATAATGAAGAATCTCTAGAGTCAAAATTTTCACTTTGTAATATCCTTTTGTAGCTTAAGCCATAGTAAAAAACTCTCATAAAATGAGGTTTGTTAAATAATTAAATATTATTTATTATTATATTGATATTACATGAAGAATATTCTTATGTTGTTGATTATAAGAATATTGCGAAATTATTTCTTAATTATTTGTTATAAAATTTTATATTCTTCTATGGAAATAAATTATATTTCAAGTTAGTATATTATGAGTTTTAGAACTAATGATTAATATATTTGGAAAAAGAAATATGGATACGTGATATTTTTCTCCTGAGGAAAAAACAAATCTAGCTTTAAAAAAATAAAAAGCATGAGATATTTATGGATTGCTTTTATGATTTAGAAAAAATATGGAATACTTTTATGATTTAGAAAGCATTGGAATGCTTTTATGGTTTAGAAAAGATGAAATTATTTTATAATTTAGAAAATAGCTAGAATACTTTTATGATTTATAAAATCTATTCCATTCTATTAATTCTATTTATTATAGGACTATGGGGAAATAGAAGAGGGAATGGGAGAATACATGGAGAATGGAGCCAAGGAAGAGGAAGAGAGTATTCCAAGCAGAAGCATCCAAAAGGAGATAAATAACCATATTCTTTGAGAATATTTTTTTTGCATATGGGCTATGATTATAAAATGATTGAATTTATTTGCGATAAAAAGTTCATGTGATAAAAAATTAAGATTGAATTCTTGAGTAAATCTATATAAAATTTTGTTCATGAAGACCAGTGTATTATTCATTGAATTATGAGAATAATTCATGTGTTTGAATTGATAAAAGGTTTTAATGGCTAAATAATTCTTTGAATTACTGATTATTAAATAAGGGTTTAAGAGTATGACTTTGTATCTCAGATATGGAAAAAGTGAAAGGAGTTTTATAAAAGGGATGTCGGGACAAAAATACTCTTCCAGATTTTAAAAATTAGTTTCCCATGTCTTGAAAACAAATCCATAAATTATGATAAAAAAATAGGGGATTATTTAATATTTAATTAGGAAAAAAATAAGAGCTCCAAATATTTGTTAGAATATTCCAAAACATAACTAAAGCTGTGTAAAAATGAGAGAGGTTATTTTGAATGAGATCCTATTACTTAACAAAAACCTCTTTGGGTTTCAAAAATCACTTCCATTTGGTTGGAAACCATGTATAAAGCCCGATGACGAAACATGAAATTATTTAATATTTTAAATATGGAAAAATTGAGCATCAAAGATTCATGTGAATATTAAAAACGATTGAATCTGTGAAAAAAATGAGAGAGGTTATTTTTAATAAGCCTGTTCCAAACAAAAAAAATCTTTGGGTTTTTTATGAAATTATTTTCCATATGTTCACAATATGCATCAAATTGGATGACTAAAACGGGAAAAAAACAAAGTAAAACATAGTGCTCCATTTCATTTTTCAATGAGATAAGAATAATTGTTTATGTACATATAGACATAAAAATTACGCAAATGATTATTTACAAGGGTAAATTATATATTTACCAATTATATTCATTAAAATTTTTAGAGAAATATTGGACTCTTGAAGAGAGTATGTGCTTAGGATGCACATGAATAATATCTAGTATATTTGATCTAATAGAAATTATTATGTGATTTTACATGCATGAGGAGTTTAGTCATGAAAAAAGATATAAATAGCACGTGAGGTAGCTAACATAAAAACTTTGCATAGACAATTTCTTGTGTTTGTTTAGAAGGATTTATTATTCATGTTATTTCTAGAGGAAATAATACTGAATCTCTCTAATATGTGAAATGATAATAAAATATTATCTATTTCATGCATAATAGCTATTGAGTTATCTATCTTTTGGAAAAATAATAATTAAGGTGTTAAAAATCCTTGGAAAATAAATACATATATTTGTACAGGATGCCAAGGTAATACCTGTTAGATCTCTTCAAAGAATATAAGAGAAAAATATATCCTTGTATGCATTATTGGAATAGATTCTTGGAAGATAGTAATCATATACTTTAATACTTCATGTTATTTAGAAACACATATATGCTTACCGTAGCATGGGAAAAATATAATTTTGGGCATTAGATTTGTAGAAAAGGAAGATGCAATCACACTTGGCATATTTGTGTGTTAGCCTTCTTTTGGGAAAAATAAAATGTATTTTTCAAACCTAAAATGATTAGCTATGGTATTAAGCTTTATTTTTAAGAATATTATGCACTAGTTATTAGGATTCTCTTTTGGATGAGATGGAAATTATAGTTACATGCGCAGAAGTATAAACGGTATCGTTCTCTTGGAAAAAGAAATGTGTT
Source organism: Pinus albicaulis (assembly GCA_034641835.2). Lineage (NCBI taxonomy): Eukaryota > Viridiplantae > Streptophyta > Pinopsida > Pinales > Pinaceae > Pinus > Pinus albicaulis. The sequence goes on from CM076584.1 coordinate 1,662,278,626, forward strand.
TATTTTTCCATAAATATGTATTTAGTTTCTTTTGGAAAGAAATATATGTTTTACATGCAAAAATAAATAGGCTATGTTATTACATACACAAAATTATAACTAGTATGTTAACTTGGTTGAAATAAAACACACCCACAGTATAATTATAGCCAATGTGAATAGCTCTTGTGTTAAATGTCTTTGGAAAGAATATGCATTCATAATATGAAAGTATAGAATATATTCTGTTAATCCCTTTTGGAAAAAGAAAACATGGAAATTATAAAAAATTTCTTGTTGGGATAGTTATCTTGAAATCTTATTTATGCATTTTTATGCAAAATATTATTATATAGTATGTTATCTTTCCTTTGGAAATAATATGAAAGTGCATGAATTTTGTTGAGTGTTTGTTAGAAAGATGATGCTTGATATTGATTTATTTGTTACCAATGCATGTGAAATGATGCTAAAGAAGGAATTTCATGTCAACTTAGTTATGTTTTATTACATACATACAAATATTTGTTGAAGTGTCACAAATAGAGATGATTAATGTTTTATTAATATTTTATCTAATCATGATATCAAGTGTCTTGATGACATAAATGGCACGAAAGAAGGATGAATTGAAGGATTTTTCAAGTTTAACATTGAGGAATATAAATAGTTGTTAGTCCATACGGGTTACTAGTTCAATTGCCACGATGATATGGAAGAAACAATACGACTACAAAGATATAGATTGAGGATTAATTAATTAAATTGTATCATGATAATTGTAATAGCTTACATAGCTAGTTATGTTTCATCTAAGATTATGTTTCTATAAGTTTTTATGACAATGGTCAAGGGATGGACTCCTTATCACTGTTAATTGAGGGGTGACAACCCTCACGGCGTTAATAATAAAATTAAACGTTTCTTTAAGTTTCACCCTACGGGGTTTCTAGGGTATATCTGTGTCTAATGATGCTTGATTGTTCATTGTTTCATTCTAATGATGTTAAATTATTTCATGATGTGATTTTATATTATGAATTTGGTGATTTATTAATTGAGTTAAAATGATCATGGGATTGATGAATAGTTATAGCGGAAAATTAAGTTAATATGCTATAACAAGGAAAATTAAGGGTTGTGTAAGTCACTATTATTTTTACTAAATATTTCTCTATGTGATGATGATGGTTATTCAAATAGGTTAATTAAAATAAAAAAATTAATTTATGAGTTACATATTCATAGATGTTGAAAAAAATTCCTAACTCCATGCACTTTCTGCGAGGTTATTGGGGTATGTTACAAATGGTGTATCGAAAAAAAGGTTGCAACAGCGGCGCATTTTAGGAATCGTCATGCAAAAAAGGAAGTAGATGTATGATGCTAAGTGGGCATCATCTCGATATGATTTTAATTAAACTTTTTAGTATGCTACAATTAACATGAGATACATGATGTACGATTAATGACCGCATGGAAGAGTAGAAAGTTATAATGTTTCTTTAAAAGTTAATGCTCATGAAATTTGAATATGGATGTGGATAAAACACAATAAAACTTCTATTTTACCTATGAACCATATTGAGCACTCACCGGCTGATTATAAAGTCTTGATTAATTACCAACCTTTCATGCATAATATTAGAAAAATGATTATGGTGCATAAGAGTTGAAAAACATGGCTAAAGTTGCAAATACCTAGAAGAATGAATGCATGTATGGTTGGTGTGATAACTAAATAATATAGAAGTTAGGAGGTTAACCACGAAGAGAACCGATGGAATATTGTAAAAACAAAACAAAAACAAAAAATTGAATGAAACTCTTTAGTTGTTAAAAAGTAAGAAATGAGTGAAGTAGAAATCCTGGTAAAGTTAAATTCAATTAAAAAATCATAGTAGCATAATTATGGGTTCTCTTTCTTCATTTAGAGTTGTAGAGGGAAAGTTCACATTCCATACATTCGACAAGGTGGTAATTGAGATCCAGTTTTTTGTTGTTTTTAAATAATTACATACGTGGAACTTTTGGATGTGATTCATCTCAACATCAACAACTATTCATACGTTGAGGTCATGTAACCCTCATGTTGATTCCAAGAAAAAAGTTATTTTTACACTTGGATCCATAATTTGGTCGATTTTTCTAATTAGGCAGCTCTTTGTAAGGATTGTTGGTTGTGTTGTTGGCGAAATTTTACCATTGATGATATGAATATGATTCATAATATACTATAGAGAATTCAAGTTTAACTATCTCTTTGATAGTTCAAACATAAGTATGGAAATTTATTTCATGCCTTCTTCAGTCCTAAATGGTGCTAGATTGTATGCTTGCTAAATATTTGGTAGAATGTCTCATTGACCATAGATTTCATGCTTACCAAATTGTTGTTATAATTCAAGATAGATAATTTTCTCGCTGCAAACAATGATATGGAAATGCTGATTTATATAGTTGCCATTCTACTGCTATTTAAATAAAAAGTCTACAGTGTTATGAATTACCTTTGATGAAAATTATTTTCTAAAATTTCTCAGTGGTATGTACACTCAACTCTTCAATGGAAATGAAAAAGGAAGAAAAATCACATTTTCATGTCTAGTGTTCAATGGAATTTATTGGTTCTCTACAATATTGATGGTTGCAAAAAGTATTATAAATGAAATATAATGCTATGGTATGCGAGATATGTTAATTTTTTTCTAAGTTGCATGATTATTATTAGGTGGAAATTTAGAATCGCATACCACCTATATTACATGCGATGAATTATTGATATTTAATGTGCTTTGACAAATTGTGGGCCCCATGTTGTGGGTCAAGTATAGATGCATAGTCTATATAAATATTCCTTTGCTTTAATGAAAAATGTATGTAATGGACAATTATGTAAATTACGATTGCAATTTTAGACATTGACTACTTTTATACATTGAATTTTTTTATTGGATTCAATTGCTATGGAGAGTATGATGGGGCGATGTAATGAGGTAATATTTCATTTGTGTGAGTTATTGAATACTTTGGTTGGGGTATTCGGGAAATAACTCTCTAGAGTTTTAGAAGACTTCATACCGGCTATGAAAATCTATTGGTGGTTAAGTTCAACTTGGACCTTTACAAAAAATCTCCTAAAAATCCCTAGGAGAAAATAATAAAGAGGAAAATATTAACATAATGGAAAAGATTATCATTAATGACTTAGTTGGAGATAAATACTAAGTGGGGTAAAATAAAAAGAAACATAGCGAGGAGAGAAAGGCATGATTTAAGAAAAGAAGAGTATCTTTTTTAAGAAAAATATAAAACAAAAAGGCCTAGGCAAAAAGGTTGGCGGACAGCAAAGCGGAATATTTACTAAAAATACGTTGGGGAAGAAATCTAAAGAATCAATGAGGTTATTGATTCTAGTGGCTTAAGTAGATCTTAGCTCGGTGGGTAACTGTGGAGATAGTTCGAGGTTGGAGTGGAATATTCTCGGTTCCTCAATAATTCCCGAAATTAACTACGGTTAGATGAAATTATGTCTATGCTCAAGAATTGTCTAAAGATGTTGAATGTTACAATGTTGTAAATTTATGTCTCAAAGTTGTTGCATGTGTTATAGTTTTGTATGCATGATATAAAAAATTATCTTAGCAAAAATTTCGATGGAAATAGGTTTTGTTTGTAGGCTTTATGAGAAAATGAACATGTCGGAAATGACTTATCTATATGCATGCATAGAGAAAGATAATTAAAATAAACATCTGAGGAAATAAATCATGTTAGATAAAATAATGAGTTATTGAATTTTAAATTCATGACACACTAGAAGAAAAGTAGCTGAAGAGATTAATGCCATAGGTTTGAATTTGAATGCAATTACTATGGGAGAAAATTAATTTCAAAATAATGGTTGGAGATAAATACCATGGTTTGAATTTGATTGAAAATTATTAGGAGAAAGAGAATAATGATAATTTGCAAAAACATTAGTGGGAGAAAAAGACTAGTGTAACTCCTAAATAAAAATACAACAATACTTGATAGGAGTTTTATTATCCTTTTGATGATTAAAGGGCTAAGTTCTCCTTGAATTTTGTGGAAGTATTATTTTGATTTAAGTATTATTTTTCATTTCCTAAATAAGTGGTAATGAAAATTAAAGGTTAATGTTCCAACAAGAGAAAGAAAATCAAGGACGATGTTCTCTTTAAGAGGTGGAGTTTGTAATATCCCTGGCAAGCCACCGTAAAAACTCTCCTTAAAGTAGAGTTTCTTAAATAATTAAATCTTATTTATTATTATATTGATATTACATGAAGAATATTCTTGTAATTGTTGATTATAAGAATATTGGAGGAATTATTTCTTAATTATTTTATTTATATCAATTTATATTCTTCTATGGAAATAAATTATATTTCCAAGTTGGTATATTTTATGAGTTTTAGAAATAATGATTAATAGATTTGGAAAAAAGTATGGATAAGTATTTTTTTCTCTAGGAAAAAACAAATGAGTGTCAGCTTTAAAAAATAAAAACATGAGATATTTATGGATTGCTTTTAAGTTTGAGAAAAAGTTGGAATACTTTTATGATTTAATTTAGAATGCTTTTATGGTTTAGAAAAGATGGAATTATTTTATGATTTAGAAAAAAGCTAGAATACTTTTATGATTTATAAAAGCTATTCCATTCTGTTAATTCTGTTTATTATAGGACTATGAGGAAATAGAAGAGGGGAATGGGGAGAATACATGGAGAATGGAGCCAAGGAAGAGGAAGAGGTATTCCAAAGCATGCATCAAGAGATAAGTAACCATATTCTTTGAGAATATTTTTTTCATATGGGCTATGATTATAAAATGATTGAATTTATTTACAATAAAAAGTTCATGATAAAGAATTAAGATTAATTCTTGAGTAAATCTATATACAAGTTTGTTCATAGAGGAATAAGTGTATTATTCATTGAATTATGAGAATAATTCATGTGTTGTGAATTGATAAAAGATTTTCATGGCTCAATAATTAAACAGATTACTTTGAGTTATTGGAAAATGAGATGCAAGAGATGACTTTGTATCTCCAAAAAAATAGATATGAAAAAAGTGAAAGAAGGTTTTATAAAAAGAGGACGTTAGGACAAAAATCCTCTGTCAGTTTTAAAAATTAGTTTCCCATGTCTTCAAAACCTTGTCCATAAATTATGATAAAAAAGGGGATTATTTAATATTTAATTTTTGGAAAAAATAGGCTCCCAAATATTTGTTGCAATATTCCAAACCATAACAAGCTGTGTAAAAATGGAGAGAGGTTATTTTAATGAGTCGAATTTAGCAACAAAACACTTTGGGTTTTCCAAAAATCAATTCGATTTGGTTGGAAACCGTGTATAAAATTGATGACAAAAACAGTAAATTATTTAATATTTTAAATTTGGAAAATTGGGCATCAAACATTCATTCGAAGATCTTAAAAGAAAATTGAATCTGTGAAAAAAATAGAGAGGTCCTTTTTAATAAGCATGTTCCAAACAAAAAAATCTTTGGGTTTTGTAAAGGTATTTTCCATATATTCCTAATACGCATCCAAATTGGATGACTAAAACGGGAAAAAGCAGTAAAACATAATGCTCCCCATTTCATTTTTCAATGAGATGAGAATAATTTTTTATGTACATATAGACATAAAAATTACGGCGATGATTATTTACAAGGAATTAATTTATATATTTACCAATTATATTCATTGAAAGTTTTAAAGAGAAATATTGGACTCTTGAAGAGAGTATGTGCTTGGAAGTGCACATGAATAATATCTAGTATATTTGATCTATTATAAATTATTATGTGATTTTACATGCATGAGGAGTTTGAGTCATGAAAAAAGATATAAATAGCCTTATGTAGGGGGGTAGCTCACATAAAAACTTTCTTAAATGAAAAGACAATTTCTTATGATTGATTTAGAAGGATTTATTATTCATGTTATTCTAGAGGAAATATTATAACTCTCTAATATGTGAAATGATAAGAAAAATATTATCTATTTTCATACCAATAGCTATTGAGTTATCCTATCTTTTGGAAAAATAATAATCAAGGTGTTAAAAATACTTCGAAAATAAATACATATATTTGTATGCAAGGATGCAATTATTTTGTTAGATCTCTTGAAAAAGAATATAAGAGAAAAATATATCGTTGTATGCATTATTGGAATAGATTCTTGGAGAGGAAAACTAGTAATCATATGCTTTAATAGCTAATATTATTTAGAAACACATATATGCTTGCATGTATGGGAAAAATATAGTTTTGGGCAGTAGATTTGTAAGAAAAAGGAAGATGCAATCACATAATATTTATTGTGTTAGCCTTCTTTTAGGAAAAATAACATGTATTTTTCAAACCTAAAATGATTGGCTATAGTGTGCTTTATTTTTAAGAATGTTATACATAGTTATTGAGTTGTATCTTTTTGGATGAGATGGAAATGTCTGGTTGCATGCATGAAAGTATAAACGGTATGTGTTTAGCTTATGAAGAAATGTTTTTATTTTTCCATGAAATATGTATTTAGTTTCTTTTGGGAAGAAATATATGTTTTGCATGCAAGAATAAATGGGCTATGTTATTACATGCACAAAATTATAACTGGTATGTTAACTTGGTTTGAAGTAAAACTGCCTTTATTATAGTGTATTGTGAATAGCTCTTGTGTGGAAAAGATGTCTTTGGAAAAGAATAATACATTATATGCATAAGTATAGAATATATTCTGTTAATCCTTTGGAAAGGAAAACATAAGGAAGTAGACAAAGGAAATTGCTTGTTGGGATAGTTATCTTGAAGCTTGTTATGCATTTTCATGCAAAATATTATTATATAGTATGTTATCTTTCCTTTGGAAATAATATGAAAGTGCATACGAAAGAGATTTTGTTAGCGTTTGTTAGAAATATGATGCTCGATAGTGATTTATTTGTTACTAACGCATGTGAAATGATGCTAAAGAAGAAATTTCATGTCAGCCTGGTTATGTTTTATGCAGCATACATCTAAATATTTGTTGAAGTGTCACAAATGAGAGATTGATTATTTGATAGTGATTTATTTGTTACTATGCATATGTAAAATGATGCTAAAGAGATTTCATGTCAAATTGGTTATGTTTTATGCATGCACTAAATATTGTTGAAGTGTCACAAATAGAGATTGATTATTCGTTTATTAATATTTTATCTAATCATGATATCAAGTGTCTTGATAGCCCAATGGCATGGAAAGAGAAAGAATGACTTGAGAAAAAGGATTTTTCAAGTTTAACATTGTGGAAGATAGAGTTGTTGGTGTACGGGTTACTAGTTCCACGATTGCACGATGACTCCTTGAAGGAAATAATCGACCACAAAGATAGAATTGAGGATTAGTGGGTAAATGGTATCATGATAATTAGCAATAGCTTATAAATAATTATGTTTCATCTAAAGATTATGTTTCTATGTAATTTTTTATGACAATGGTCAAGGGATGGACTCCCCTTATAACCCATTGGTGAGGGGTAACAACCCTCTGACGTTTAATAATAAAATTAGCGTTTTGCGTTTTCACCCTACGGGGGTTTCAGGGAGTATATCGGTGTGTGATGTGATTATTCATTATCAATTTTAATGATGTTAATTTATTTCATGATGTGATGTTATATTACAAATTTGGTGATTTATTAATTGAATTAAAATGATCATGGGATCGATGAATAGTTATAGCAGGGAAAATTAAGTTAATATGCTATAACAAAGAAAATTAAAGGTTTAGTGTAACTCACTATTATTTTTTACTAAATATTTCTCTATGTGATGATGATGGTTATTCAAATGGTTAGTCGTAAAAACAAAAATTATTACTCCGTTCATATTCATAGATGTTGAAAAAAATTCCTAACTCCATTACACTTTCTGCGGGGTTATTGGGGTATGTTACACATAAGTCACGATCCTCGGGATTATGACGGAACCACGATAAAGGGGGATGAATAATTTCCCGAGTCAAAATATCCCTTCGTCCTAATCCTAAGGATTATGCGAGCACCTTGATGAAGTACGGAATGAATAATTTCCCGAGTCAAAATATCCACTTCGTCCTAATCTAAGGATGTGAGCACCAACGATGAGAGGAAATGAAAATTTATAGATTCAAAATATCCATCATCTACTCATAAGGATTATGCGAGCACCAACGATGAAGAGGGGAATGAATAATTTCTAGAGTCAAAATATCACTTCGTCCTAATCTAAGGATTATGTGAGCACCATTGATGAAGAGAATGAAAGGTTTCCCGAGTCAAAATATCCACTTCGTCCTAATCCTAAGACATGCGAGCACACGCGATGAAAGGGGGGGGATGAATTTGAGTCCAGAATTTCCACTTGATCTAATGCTAAGTTATAAAGGCACTATTGATGAAGTAGAAGAATTTCCAATAAATAGAGATTCAAAGGATCCACTTATTCCTAGTCCTAACGATTATGAGAGCACCGATGAGGAAGGAGGGTTGGATAGATAATTTATAGTGAATATAGGTTCAAAGCTTCCATAGGCCTAATCCAAAGGATTATGAGAGAACCAACGAGGAAGGAGGATCTGGAAGAGTTTCTTGAAAATGATGATTTAATAGGCAAATATACGAATAGTGCATTTTCTCTAAAGTGAGCATTTCAAAGAGACTCATAGTGATGAAGAGTGAATATTCCAATGGATGAATTGAAAGGTGGATGAATATGAGTGAAGAATTTTTCTCAGTTAAAGGGTTTCAAAGATACAATGATTGTTGTGAAATGTTTTCTTCAAGTGAGGATGGTAGTGATTTTTTTCCAGGACAATGATGTTGATGAATTTCTTAACTATGTTGAGAATGATTATAGTGGGGATAATATTCTTCCTAATATTGATAAAGCTTCTTCTACAAAGGATAATGGAATGATAAAACCATTTCAAATCAAATATTGTAACTAGCGGTAGGAGTATACCATTTCATATCAATCCAAAACATTCCGGTTATAGAAGGAGTTAGGACACCATATCAAACAAAAATAAGTCATGACGTTCATTTGATTTAAAGTGAATGTTTTCAAATGGATTTCTTGAAACATATGAATTTCAACATTGCTTTGGAGAAAAGGAAAAGATATTTTTTGATGAATAAAAGCATGCAAAATTCATATTTAGTAGGTTACATACAATCTACATAGCAATTGATGATTATCATATTGGGGATGTATTTTTCTATGGAAAGGCTTTCAAAATGTTGCATTCAATTGATAATTGTAATTTTTCAAGGATCAAAAGAGACAAGAAAATGATCCCACATATTATTCATAAGTATGTTATAAATGGGAGGTTTGATTGTTGTAAATACGCCTATGTCATGGATGAAATACTTATTTTCAAAGTATGGAGAGTGTATGGAAAATGAAGACACAATACATATTCGGATAATTTCTCAAGACGATAAATCTATAGCTTATACAAAATATTATGCGAAGTTGAAGGAGTTAGTAATTTTATTACATATTAATATTTTACAAGGATATATGGAATAAACGAATTCAACAATATTTGTATTCTAGGAAGACAAGGATGGGGGTTTATGGTCATGTGTGTCTCTTAAAGAAAAAATAGATAAATGTCAAGGGAAGAAAGAAGTATGCGTTTAACATTTTTATTTTTAAAAATTGGATAGTTATCAACTATGAAAATATATTTATTCATATGTTTATTTTTATTTTTATGTGTAGACTGCGTTGTCAAAGAACTTCAAGAGCATCACAAACATAAAAAAAATTAAACAAAATTGTATAAAAATTAAGAAAAAAAGTGTTATGATAATACAAATAAATATTTAGGTTTGATAATTGATGGTATATGACTAATTTTTGTTTTTGCATACCAAAAAAAATTATAGCGGGAAAATTTCATTCGGTTCCTGGTTGGTTGTATGGTCACTTAATGAGAAGATTTTTCCAAGGGATTTACTTCACGGAGTCCAAATATTCATAATGATGCAAATATAATGACCATAACTATAATCTATGATTTGGTTACTCATTGGTATGGTATTATTCACGAATTTCTATATACAATTAGACAACCTGTTAGCAGAAAAAAAAATCAAGTTCTTTTTGGGTATCTAAAAACATACTTGATGAATTTGAATTTTTAAAAGATAAAGGTTTATTTCCTTCTTATTTAGCATAATCATGACCATATTGTTGAATTTTTAAGTCATTTTTCGAGTAACATTGAGGAGGAAAGGTGTTAGGAGCCTTCCACCATTAATTGAATGTATTAAAAAATCTACATTTGAGAGACTTTTTTTCATGTTTTGGAAGAAATATTGACATATGAAGGTTTGTGCAGGATCGCATGGTGAGGAGAAATGCATTGAAGAAATTAATTGCATTAGATTCTAGCATCAATTTCGTATAAAACAAATTGATGGGATAACACTTATATGGGGCAAGAAATATTCCGTATTGCTGCAAAATAGAGTCATCATTAGGTTTAACATTTTTTTAAGTTCATTTCCTGATAATCGATATTTTAATCAAAGATATTGTTATTACACTCTATTTTTGATCTCCATAATTCACGAAGGAATAAGAGATATAAATTATTTTGAATATTTAGAGGAAATTAAAAAATGTATTAAGTACATATGGTACTTTGTTGTTTCTCATTCAGTTTAGTGAGATACTTTTTTCAATAAGAAAAGTGATATTATTTCAAGAACATTAAATGAGGATACGCTTTTTGAAACTCCATTTTTTTGGCTAGAAAATATGCCAAATGAACATGAAAACACATAATTTTGAACAAAAGTGGTCTCAGGTATTAATTCTCCATATGTAGAGGAAAAATATATATTGGTTCTAGAAGATCATGTGAGAATGTGAAAGTCTAATGAATACCATGGGTTCTTTACGGGATGTTCCCAGGAGGGTTGTGTTGGAATCACAATCGTCGTTGAAAAAACTGCAGTAGTTAGTCTCCATGACAATCGCCAAAGTCGGGATCCACGGCGGTTATTCCATGTTGTGAAACGGACGGGGAATGTTGAACCCTGTGTCCAGCAATCCCCAACGCGAGTTAGGTGAGTTTCGAACTTGAGACCTCTCGCTTTGACACCACTTGTTGGAATCGTGATTTTTTAGACTAAAACACTGAGGTTTGGTCTGCATTAAAATCGCGGTTAGGATCCTTGAGAGGATGTTAGTGCATGTCGTAAAACACACGGGAGTATTGAAATCAATATCCAACGGGTTGTATGATAGCGGTGTTGAGATGAAGATCCACTTGGCTATCCGATGCAGGTTGCCAGGTTATATATGTCATTAATAAAAATAGAAGATATTAGAGTTGTTGAAGTAAGGTATGCCATGACTACCTCCCATTCAATGGTGTGTACAAGACATACATGGTATTTGAAAAAAAATGGAAAAAAGAGAAAAGGAAGGGCACAAATATAAATCATGCCACCACGGATGTCTTAAAATTGGAGGATGTTGGCATACTTGTGTGGCTTCAGTTTGACAAGGGTGGAACTCTTCACTTGAATAAGATGAATATTTTTGAATAGGTGCTGCCGAACAAATGCTATTAGATGGGACTGTTTGAATGTAATCGTCAGATCTAAATACTTTTGAAATCTGGAAATGGTACGCATGCATGTTGACTTAGATGAAGCACTAGTTGATGAAAAAATAATATGGATCATCTACAAATACACATCTAGCCATTCATGCGAAGATGTAGGTTTTGATGGTATACTAGAACCTATGATTGATTTTGAATAAATCTCTAATAAATTTTATGCAATTGATGTTTGCATGGTAACTTGAAATAAAATTTTTGACTTCCATATGATCTTACAGCAAGTTATCAAAGCATTTCTATGTTTTTTGGATTATATTTTTTTTAATTATGAAGAATTCATCTCTTCGGGATATCCATAGAGTAAAAATGAATTGCAAAAATAATTTTATATATATCAATATACAAAGTTGATATTTTGATTAAAAAGTAAAAACAAAACAAAAATTAATGTTGAATTTTTAGATTATGCGATGATATTGCCATGATATCATGTATTGCTAACATTTGGTATAAGATACTTTTAAATTTAAAAAATTCTATGCCTCAGAGAAAGGGGACACTTTGTTTTTGATGGTTGATTTTAGGTTTTGGTTGAAATTAGATTTAAATTTTTATTAGGCTAATATTTTAAAAAGAGATATAATTTCATCCTTTTAAATAAAATTACTCTTGGAATAATAAATATTCATCTACTTGTTCATTTTTTAAAATTGTTTAAGTCATCTAATTTCTCCATAATTTCATGGTTGAGTATGTTAAAAATTTAAGATTTAAAAACTTGAGATTTAAAACTTGTCATTAAGGTTTTTAATATTTCTGATATATTATATTTAAAGTTATGGTTGAAAACAATTACAATTTTTGGAGTTTTTAGAGTCAAGATCTTTATCTTTAACAAGATGGATGAAAATTGTTGGAAATAGAAATAACGCCTTCGAACCTTGATATTTTTTTATCTTTAACATTATATATCAAAGTTTTTTGGAATTTTATGATTTTTTAATATTAATATGTTAAATTTAATTGCATTTTAAAATGTGTCAAAATTGTGAAACAAATTTTGTTTATTCCACCATCCTTTGTTTTGTTTCAAGGGTGTTTTCAATCCTTTTTCAAGAAACAATTTCGTTTTTAGCATAATTTTAAAAAAATATTGAAATTTGACACGAGAAAAAAAATCAATGTCTTACGGAATACCTTTCATTTTTGGGGTGTTTTTTCATGTTTTTTAGGTCTTTTTTGGGCTACGAGTTCTCGTTTTGAGGTAATTGTTCCCCTTGTGAGAAGGTAAATATGTTGCTCCTCCACACGCCCCTCTCCTCTCTGTGATGCGGGCCAACCGCCATACCTAGAATCTTTAATCCCATACATACTTAAGCTTGCATCTCAACACTTTTAAATCAAAGCATAATGCTTGGCAAATTTTACAATTTTTGCGAGAAGCTTGTAGTTTCACATGCGATGATATATACGAAATGTAATTCAAAATCAGTTTCAAATCATTCCATTCATTAGGCAATTTCATACTCTTTCCTAGCTTCATCTTAACAATCATTTCATTATGATTGTAGATCACCACAACCACTCTTACAAATTGAAGCTACATAACCTTTGGTTCATCTCTTTATAGTTTATGAAAACCATATTCTCCTCATAGAGTTCTTCAAATTTCAAATTAAAACTCATCCGAGAAACTTATCAAACATAGATGTAAACCCCTCATCCATAACCAAACATTCGGATGCTCCATGTAAACAATCCCAATAACTCATCATTCACTGTATGTAGCTAGGATTCAATTAAAAGAGTGCACCCATACTTTTAATATTCAACACTGGCAACTTATATCCACTTGCATGCTTTTAAACTCAATTGGAAAATTATACCCGTTGTTTGGATTCAGGTTGTGAAATCTATATTCATAGCCTTTCACCAAGTGCGTGATGACCTACCTCCATAGAATATTTTGATAGCAATTGAATCCAAAATTTCATACATGTCATTCCATAGTGAGTATAATCATTGTGCTTCCACCTTTAGTAATCTAGAAAACGCATATTTTTTGAATGCATTCGCTCTTCGACTTCACACGAGCTACTTTGAGTCAAGAACTTTGATTACGTTCTTCGACTCTACGCACATAGACTACTATGCCTCTTCTATGTTTTTTTTCATTCTCACTAAATGGTGTGGGAACATCCGTCAGTTTTCTCCCTTTTGCATCACGTTAACTGAGCGTATTGAACCCAATACATATCTATTTAATTCAACAAACTTTATTTCACATGCACATCTCTATCTGCCTTGATCGGGAGTGGGACTCCATTCCACGGCTATTTATTACCAATTTGCCTCTTGTACTGGAGATTCTAACACACATCAAAATTGATTTATCGCAATACTGATCTCTCCTTTTCCTTCAATTGGAAACTATGCATTTGATCTACGTACTCAGAGCTTCCCATAGTGATCACAATAAAACCGTGCTTTAATTTCAAAAGCTATCTACTCAATTTAATAGCACAAAGGGATGTAGATTAAAATAAAATCGATATTTCATCAGATGTATTTCGTGCAAACACGCACGTTTCAAACTGTTTCAAACACGCTTTGACACAGCATTAAAATCATCATGTGAACTAATTCAACATTTGATTTCAAGTTGTTTCAGTATTCATAATTCCGTACTAAAATTTCACGCTAATGCTACAACTTTAAAAGTGCTCACCTTATTTCAACACTCCCAACAAAACTACGGATCGAGCATAAACCATCGATTCACCCAGCACACTTAATCGATTTCTCCGATTAACAACGAAAATATCGATCCACTATTTGACACGGAACAATTCTTTCAACACAAGCGTGAACTCAAATGTAACGGAATACAATCCTTCACGCAAAAGACAATTTCCACACACGAATCTTTCCATACTAACAACAATTGGAATCTTTTTTAATAGATTTAAAACCCCTTTTCTCAAAACTCATTCCATGTTCAATTATGTTTGAAAGCATAAAATTCATCAGATTCATTTTCACATAAATTAATTCCCAATTCTACAATTTAACAGAAAATTTCCCCAATCACCCAATATCTATATAATACAAACAAAACAAGATTTACTTACAAAATCTTGTTTGGCTAGATATTCGAGATCTATGGCCCTTTCTAATACTACGAGAGCTTGCTGAGTAGAAATCGGCTTTCTACACACCCTCCCTCTCTCTTCAACCATTCAAGTGTGTATTTCCTCACAAAAACCACTCATATTTATACACAAATAATGCATTTAATTCACTCTAAAATCTCTCCCACCCTAATCTATCAACTAAAATCTACATTTAAAGTATGAATCAACAAAGTCCCTTTATAGAATTTCTAATCCCTTATTTTTCTACAATCATTTGACGATCAAATCCTTTTAATTAATAAAAGAATATTTACAAAGATACTCACTTTTATCTCCTATTTTATTAAAAATGACAAATTAATTAATAAAAAATAATAAAAATAAAATGTCACACCCCCTTTTCTAACATATTTCAAATGAAAATTGCCCTTGATGCTCTTTGCATCACTTTGCATGTTTAACCTAAACCCCCTTTTCATCACTCTTTTTTTCTTCGTCCCTCCATCGACCAATCTCGCACACTCCCCATTCCCTCTACATTGCCCCAGATCCCACTTTCCTCACCCCTCACTCCTATTGACGTCGTGGTCAAAACCCTCCAAAATCTTGCCTACACAGTTGAAATTTAGAACCTACTTAGGATCTTATAATTTGTTGTTCCATAGTCACTTCATCTTCGATTGATGTGTTAAGAATTTGAATTTTCTTGTTGGATTGTAAGTGTCGAGTCCTTTCTCACACATATGCACTCTATATTTCACTCCCCCCCCCCACTCTCTTTATATTTCACTCTGTCTCATGCTCTCTTAATATCCATCCTCGCAGTCTACTTACTCTATATTTAATTATAACTCCCCCTCCTCTCCCTCTCTATCCTCATTTGTTATCTCTCCCTATCTCACATACACTCTTAGTCAGACTTTCTCTCCAAAACTTGCACTCACCTCGCTCTATTTATCTCTCTCTCTCTTCCTTACACACACACACACACACACACACACACACACGCACACAATCTCTCTCTCTCTCTCTCTCTCTCTCTCTCTCTCTCTCTCTCTCTCTCTCTCTCTCTCTCCTATGATCTGGTAAATCCATAAATGATCGGAATTTAGAAGTGGGTTTGGAAAAAAAATCAAAAATCAAATTCATTATATTAAGTGGAACTAGGTCAGGATCTAATATCAAGTGAGTAAGCATTCCAATGGGAAGGACACCTCAATATGAGGATTTGTATGTGAAATTTATGCCTTTCAATCAGAATTTTAGGTTACACTATACGAAAGTGGGAGCTACTAATGAGGAAATAATTTGGTACTATTTGGCGCACAAATTAGGAGTCGAACTAGGGTGAATTTATCGATCAGTCTCAATTTTACTGTGATATTAAAATTTGTGCCGATGAGTTTTTTAGCAATTTTGTTCATATTTATATAATATAAAAGCACAAAACGAGTCGAGGTTGCGAGTGTCCCAGGACCCCACCCACCCATGCGTGAAATGGTGTGTCACTATGGTGAGGTTGGTGGGATTTGAACGCTTGACTGTGCTGGGGAGCTGCATGCCCAAGTGAGGCGAGCCTCGTTTTCAATGTGACACCACGTGCAATTATAACCACAATCGTGCCACCTCAATGGGAATCCCTCTGAGTTGGACCTCGAGAGACCTCATAACCAAATTTTTTTATTTTTATTCCTACTAACCAACATGTCATTACTTAAACTTTTACCATTCGCACAATAAGAGGAGGCGAGAGATATGAAGTATGACTACAACGAGCAAATGCTATAGAGACCGGAAGGAGAAACCACGACACCATGTTCAGGAGGTGCGGAACCATAATGGAAGGAGTATATTTTTTATACCCGAGAGGAGTTCGTTGAGGGTCGAAAGTGGCGATGTTAGAAAGGGAGTCAATTTATCATCATTTTTCTGATTATTATCCATGAAATCCAACCATGTTGCCATTTCTCCGTGAGTGTTCTACATTTTTAGGACATCTATGGATAGTAGGAGGTATAAGGTGTCATTTTGTAAATTCTTGTAATTTATTTCTATTATTCATTTAATTGAAGAGAACTCTACACATTGAGTAGGGCACAAAGATATAGCCCACATTAAGTTGAAATCCATCACATCAAATTGATTCGATTGCCTTTGACCTCATCGTTTCTTTTGATTTCCACTTATTTCATGTGTTTACGTTACTTGGTTACATGTATACTTAAAATGAAAAATTTGTATGATCATAAAAAGTAAAATATGTGGATCAGCTTGTTAATAGAGATGGTCTTCTTGATGCGAGTTGCATGAGTTAATGCTAACGAGGAAAAAACTCCCATACGGGAGAGAGGAAAACTCAGAATCCTTTGATCTGCAGCGAGAGGCATACAACACGAAGATGGAACCTTGCATGAGATGAGGATGCACGAATGGAAGGAGAGTGGAATTATCACAAGATATTCTTTACCATTGCGAGGGAAAGTTGACCAAGTTGTTTGCAAAAAATACGAGAATCACAATCAATCATTACAAGAAGAATGAGCCCACAGTGATCATGCCTCGAGTACACCATAGTAGGGAGGAGGAAGAGCCTCCTCCCTCTCCATCCACTGTGACAGGGTTGTATCTTCCTGCTTCTCATCATTCCAACAAGCATCATGAAATGCACATCTAAGAAGCCATGGCTAGATGTAGAAGTTTGATACCCACATATAATGGAGAATCTGTAATGTAGAGAAATTAAACTATTGGATTAGATAGATTGAGGTACTATTTTTGGATTCAACATATCAAATAAGATAAGTCCAAGATCGATTAGAATCTATTGGCTTAGTGGAACCTACTCTAATTTGGTAGGAGAAAAGGCTACAAAAAAGGTAGAAAAAACTTGGGTAATCTACTTTCTTCGTGGTCCAATTTCTGCACATTAAAACACAAATTTTAACCTTTTGAGTTACTTCGAAAAAAAATGCTTTTAATGCTGAAGGCTAATATTTGAGGTGCTAATCGACGTTGGGCATCAGGCACGATTGGGAATCTACGAAGCTTGCAGCATGCGAGGAGAGGTTCATTGATCTACGATGAAGTCGGGACACATCGGGTAGAGAAGTTTCTGATTAGATTTTTAGTGTGCGTGGTTCCAATATCAGATATGTCTTCTTAAATTACAAAATATATTTAAACGTGGACGAGTGAATCTCAGCGATGTTGAGATGATAAGTCTCAGATGTACACTGATCACAAAACCAATTTAGATGTAATTGGAAAGGCGAGTTCCACTAATTAGATGGGAGAAGCACTGAGGTTGAGATGATTCTAACTCATGACAACATATTCTGTTTTTTCATCTTCGTAGTTAGTATTGTAAACATACGTGGGAATTTATGAGAGATTACGATTGAGGGACATCGGTGTGGTTCCTACTTCTTTCGTCGAGTGATACGTGGCTAGTGGAGTGATGTAGAAAGAGTGGTCCAATGGTGTGGCATGAAGATTGTTTGTGAGGGCATGGGATGCTCGCACACATTTAGGAAAGAGTTGCATGCTCGAGAAGAACGGAGACCAATGCACCTTGCCAACAAATATGCTGCATGTATGCAGAAGAGAGGTTGTGTGCTACAAAGAATAGCCAAGAGTTTGTGTCCCGAGTAGACCAAGTGTGGCATCTATGTACTAGAGCTACCTCATAGTTTCCTAATTTTTGTTGTGCGAGTGTTTGGCATGAAGTGCAAGAAAAAGCTCGGTTTTTCTCCTTGAAAACACAAAGGAGAGAGAGTGTCCAGTATTTCTTTGGAATAGTATAAGCAATCACATGTTGTAAGTGCTGAAAGTTTTCTTGAGTTAGTGTATAACTCATTGAAACGTCATTTGGATTTTTAGATGTATCGACCTCACATTAGTGTGTATGACATTATCATCGAGGTGTGACCGAGTTCCTATTTGTGCAGCCAGAGATAAATCATTGTTCTTTTCGTAGGTGCTATTGGGTGCATGAGATGAGACTCGTTGGACCTATTACTTTTCATGCTAGATGAGTAATTGAGAAATACTTCTCTTGGGAGTGAGCTAGTACGGTGCAGGTCTTATTGTTGAATGTGTGGTTGTTGGGCTTGAGATTTTGAATCTCGGTCGGATTTCAGTGATTTGCGTTGTTAGCTTTGCTTCATATTTGGCTCTATGAGTGAGGGTAAAGTGAGTTCTACACGAAATATGTTTGTATATTTTATATCTATTTGACATTGATCCATTTGATGGATACATTTTTCATGAGTCAGTTGGAATTATGTTTTTGGGTTGGAGTAGTATCTTTGAGTCAAAGATTTTTTAGAAGAAAAAAAATGTAATTTATATTGATGAAAAAAGGAGTATTATAAACCTCAATTTCACTCACTGAACTGATCTATAGTTATTAAATATCATCCCATTGTTCATGAGGCAAGTACTAAAAAATTGAGTTACTAATTTGTTTTAAAAATCTCGATGACAATAAATGCAACATAATGCAGAGAGCTACAACAAAGACATAAAAATAATCTAGAGTGTGTTCAAAGAGGAAATGAACAATTATTATCAAGACGGTCATCATCTCAAAGTTCCAAAAGTAATCTATGGAGGAAAAAAAATAAATCTATAAAATACATCCTTAATAGTAAGGATATCAAAATTTAATGGAGTGACTCACAAGGAGCACATGGAATGAGATAAAATCTTGTGTGAGTGGAAACATTCTCATCTTCAAACGATTTAAACTAGAAGTAATTCTTCAAGTAAGCTTTCACTCCCATGATCGTTATATATTACAATGATCAGACAAATCACATCGAGTTTTCCTATGTAAATCAAGGAAGTAAAACATGAATTTGGGTGAATTTCTCCATATAAGAGGGGGAACTTGGATTAATGGAGAAATCTAGTCTTTTTCTAGATTAATGTATGGGTAGATATAGTGAAGATGGGTTACACTTTTGAGAATACGGGGGCGAAAATGTATCGACAATAGTTAGGCGAACTCTATGCTTCCGTTTTAGGCTATGACACTGCCCGGCGGCGTGGAAAAAACAAAATTTTTTTCACGGAGATGGGAAAAACTAGACAACAATTTAAATTGAAATTTTACTCTTAAAATAGTTAGGCGAGGAACTAGGGTCTACTTATAAATATATTGCCCTTCGAAGTTTATTTATTTACTTGTATTTTTTCGTGTGTTTGTTTGTTCATGCATTTTTCATATATGTTGTTGCTATTCTAGAATTTCACTTCCATCAGCGTTGTTGATGCTGCGAATTCATGCGAGAAAAGTTACTAGGTATTTGTCTGCTCCTCCTCTATTTTTTCACAAGGAAAGAAATTAATAATAGCTAATGCTGTTATGTAGTGTATCGTGTTATGCAAGGTCTGGCATTTTCTAACACTTCTTAATTCAATACGACCAGCCTTCATATTATAGGTTTTCAGCATTCGGTCGTTCAATTGTACTTTTTTAATGTGTGTCTAATGAATATGATTACCATCAACCATTTTCCTTTTAATGTGATTTTTTTTGAATTTGGTTTTATAATTAAGCCATTCTCATATAACTTCGAGGTTTTCTATATTCTATATTATATGATATCTGTATCTGTAATATAGAAATTTGAATAAACACCAAATTATTAGTATATATAGATGATTATTTTTTCAATACGCAAATTTGAATGAGATCAAATTAGTAGAGACGCATGATTTTTGCGACAACATATTCTTTGCCTATTTTTTATAGTAGAGTTTTGTGCCCTGAGTGTTTTTAAGCGAGGTGTAACATTTGTTTGAAGTCAAAAGTGAAAACTATGAGTGAATCACTTCCTTTAGCCTCTGGTTTGCCAAACCGGTTTTGAAGAGACCCCAGAACACTAGCTAAAAACTCCCGGCCTTCGCGTCTCATCTACTCCCTTCCCCACGCTTTGCATGGGTGAGCGGGTCACTCGATGCCTTCCTTGATTAGGGCGGAGTCGATCTGTGAATGGATTTGCTAAGCTCGCCTTCCTTCCATACCGTAGTAAATCTACTGTCATGAAAAGATATCCTGAGATCTCACAGAACCCATCTTCCGACACTATTGTTTTCGGGCCGATATGGACATATGTGAGGCGCAGCTAGCGCGTAGATGGGACGTGAACCATATCGAAACGAGGGAAGGGCCAAAAACCATATAGAAAGGGAGTAAAAATTTGTGACACCCGACAAATGTTTTTTTTAACTATTTTTGATTTTGAATGATAAGAAGTTTTATTTGATTTTTTGATTTCTCGAGTCATAAGAATTTTGTAGCCCATCTTTTATTAAACTCATTCCCTATGTAGAGTGAAAGAGTCCACATAAAGATTGCCAAGATATACCAGATTTTTATACAAATGTAGATTAATTTATTAGGTGATTGGAGCGTTCTTTTGAGATTTTTTTCTAATTCCTATGTAGAACTTATAAAATATAAATTATTTAAAAAAGTACTTTCTAATCTTTAGATCTTTAAGCCAACCTTGTAATAAAATCAATAATTACTAGCTTCGTTTTCTTCCCCACTCCCGATTGTGTTGTTAATTAATTGCAATGTAACATAGCCCCAATTTTGGTAATTTAGACATGCAGGAGAGTAATGCTATATATGAACCATGTTGTTATTATTTTCTCTATTAGAAAGTGTTGAGGAAATAAAAGAGAACCTTTGATGGGTGGAAATTTCATTGAAAATATTGATCTACAAAATTTCTAGCGTAGAAATACATACATCATACAATAATATATGAATATCATAGTATTATTCATATACAATTAAGAAATAGGTCGGATTGAGTAGATCTTTTCAATTGTATGAGTATTATTTTCATATTGAATATTGACGTCGTTAAAAAATATGACTTCTATTGCTACAATGTTGAAACAAGATTATCTATGGACGAGTTAGCCATGAAATGCAGCTGATCTTACCTACCTTCGATATACCTTAATATAACTGAACTAATCAACCTAAAGCTAATCAACTTGAACTTATACCTTCTTAGTTAGCCATGTTAACCTTAACTGCTGAACTATTGAACTAATCAATGTGTTAGCTATAGCCCTGCATGTGTTATTGTGTGCCACTGTAGCTGAAAGTAATAAACTAGATATAAGATTTATGATCATTTCATGACTCAAGTGTATTGTTTTTCATCGTATGTTATTTTTCATTATTATGTACTGTAGGGTTTGAATTAGGTGGCTGCGAGTCCTTTATCCCTCTATTATAAGTGGGTTATATGGTTTGCATGACAATTATGACAAGTGTATTGTTTTTCTCATCCTTATGTTCTTTTTCATTATTATGTCTTTAGGTTTGGAGTAGGTGACATAGAGTCCCATACTTTATGCCTCTATTATAAGTGGGTTATGGTTTTCTTTGTCTACATTGTTATGGTATAGTGATTTGCGATCCATAGCTAAACTTCTTAGTAATTTCAAGTTCAAAATTTTGATTTTTTTCTTGAGAAGTTAACATCTTTATGCACACACATATTTTTTATAACATATCTAATAGATATACCGTTAATATAACATGAAATAATCAACATGAGACTTATACCTTAGGAGTTAGCACATGTGTTAACCTTAGCATATAACTTTACGAACTAATAAATGTTTTTATTTTGTACCATCGCGTTATTGTGTACCATGTAGCTAATAAATATTAAACTAGATATAAGTTTATGACAATTATGACAAAAGTGTTGTTTTTCATCTATATGTTCTTTCATTATTATGTATTTTAGGTTTTGGAGTAGGTAGAGCACGAGTTCGTTTATCCCTCTATTATAAGTAGGGTTATGGTTTTCTTTTTGTCTCATTGTTATGGTATAGTGATATGTGATCAGAGCAAACTTTTTAGTAATTTCAACTTTAAATTTTTTGATTTTTAACTAAGAAGTTAGCATCTTTATGCTCACACATCTATAACATATATATATATATATATATATATATATATATATATATATATATATATATATATATATATATATATTATTTTATATATTTATTCTCACACATATATAATTGGAATATATACACTATATATATAGATCTATATTATTTTCTATAAATATATCCATCCATCATATTTACTCTTTCTCACATCTATATCTACACACCCATAAGCCACTTGGGTAATGTGATTACATGGCCTCTTTTAGCATGCTAAAAACTTCCCAATGCGAATCACACTTTTGTCTAGGACTCAGATTGAGATACAAATTAAAATCCTGAAAACTAAACCCAGTCATGATACATTAAGTCTCCTCTATAAGAGAAAACATCCCATCGAACCAGTTCATATCCAGAAAAACAAGTATGTCCATATGTTCATAAAAAGAAGCGAGTTTTTGTGTTAACCAAGACCTCCTCGGAGGAAAAACAATCTAGTTTACATGATAAACAACAAAATAGAAGCACTGAAAATAAATGCAAGTAAGAGTAAGCTTGTACTAGGGCATGTATATGGAAACCAAAAAAACAAAACTCTTTCTTATATAAAAACGAGGGGAGACATACAAAATCAGTTATACATATGGTGGGCGATCAGACACACGGATCATGCCACGGTCCTCATCACTCTATCCTCCAGCATCCCATATCTTGTTGCAAACCACTTTAGAAAATCTGGTTCGCTGCATCATTCAGTCTGCCCACGCCTTTAGGAATAAAACAGCCCCCAAGGGAAAAGACCCCCTCTTTGCTTTCTTAGATGTATTTACTCCAGCGGAGTGAAACTTTCCTTGCCCTATTGACTACTGTTGCTATCTATGCCTATGCATCATAGGCCTATGTCCATGTGCCCAAGGAGCTGCTTACTCTGTTGCTGAGATAGTCCAAGCATTGGACATCAATCTAGCCATGAACAGGTTGAGAAGAAGAGCTCTTAAGGGGCTTGGAGTCGGTAATTCGGGAGAGGTCCACTGTATATATGGTTTAGAAAAAAAGATTAAGTATGTTTTAAATGTTTTGCTCTTTTCTAGTAAAGGAGATAAAATATATTATGAAAACTTCTCTCTCCATTGAACCATTTAACGAGCATTCATAGAGTCCTTTTCTAGTAACTTTGGATTGTTACTTCAAATGCACCTTTTGGGAATTCTTGGTTTTAATTTGAGTTGATTGGTGTACATGTAGAAGTCTTCATGGCACTCATTAGTATAGAAATTTTTAGTCTTTACAACCAAGTGGGAATGAGAAACCCCCAAAATTCCAAAAAAAGCATCTATGCTATTAATTATGCTTTTAGAAATTTCATTACCTTTTATTCATGAGTGTATGTTGAATTTCTAGTAGTATGATATGCATTCGGTTGTAGCAGGTTTTCACATGTCTGTGGATCCATAATTTCATACTGCTCTAGCTAATTCTCTCCTTGTGCATGGAGAATTTTACTACCACTATTAAGCTTATGCCATTCTTGAGCCTTCTCTTGATTCCTCAACGTTGGAATGATTGAGACTAGAATGATCTACTGCGCACAATGTGACTACATATTGTCTTTTATACTACTTTGTAATGTATTTACGTAATGTGACTACATATTGTCTTTTATCTTCTTTGTAATGTATTTCTGTATGAGACATAATATGATATTTACACTTGATAACTGTTATGGGTATATCAAGAGGATTTTGTATATGACTACTGTTATCAATATATGAAACATGGTTTTTTTCTCCTTTGAAAAAAGAGTTGAAATCATTCTAAATTCACATGTAATGTATTTATGTAATGTGACTACATATTGTCTTTTTATACTGTGACTACATATTGTCTTTTATATTCTTTAATGTATTTCTATATGAAGACATAATCGATCTTTTATGCTAATGTAATATTTATGAGTTATATAAAGGATTTTGTATATATTTGTAATCAATATATAAGCTTGGAGGTTTTTCTCCTTTGAAAAAAGAGTTGAAATCATTATAAATTCACACATATGTTAAGTGGTGTCCTTTGTTTCACCTTTGAGATATTATGTTGCTTACCCTTGATGAACGGGGTGGAACTCTGTGGGAGAGCCTCTCTTTTTTTTTGACTCTATCTTTAATCTTGTCAAAGGCCGATTCATATGTTATATGGGCTAGAATGTATAGTTATTCAGACTACATATCTTCATACTATTGCAGCAAATAGTATGATGGAAACCAAACATAAAAATGTATTACGGACATCACAACTTGCTAATTAGTTATTAGAGCTACATCATCTTCATATAGAACTTGCAAATAGCATGATGGAAATGTGAACTTTCAAATAGTATGATGGAAATGTGGATCTCAGAAAGAAAAGTCATGATTAATGATTCTAGAAACCATAACATAATAATGTATTATGAAATGCTCCTTTAACTTGCAAATAGTATGGGTCGAAATATGTGGATCTCCGACTCTTCATGATTAATGCTTCTAAGAAGCCGAACATAATATAATGTATTAGGACACTGCTTCTTTAAGAACTTGAGTGGAATTACCTTTACTTTTTATTTCTCTCTTACACACACATATATATGAAAGAGATGATACCATTTTCTTTTTATTCATAGATCAAGGAAAATGTCGTTTAAATACAAGATTTATCATAATGTACAATGATTAATTCCATATTATTTATAAATTTTTTCAGTAAAAAATGACCGCTCTTAAAATGATAAACCTAGATTAATGCTTCTTCTATCATGAAGAAAAATACTTAATCTTTCAATTTGAATTTGATGATGGTCCTTTGTTATATTTCTTGACTACTTCAGATTATAGACACAATACATCATGCTTCTTGTTACTCTTTTTATTCCTTCCTTATATTTTCATTCTCCCCCTTAGATATTGTGTACTCTCACATATATATTGCACTCAATTTTGATGGTCCTTTGTTATCTTTCTTGATCTACTTCAAATTATCAAATTATTGACACAATCATATAGATATTGCACTCAATTTTTACCTGGTCCTTTGTTATCTTTCTTGACTACTTCAAATTATGTGACAATCATATGCTGTATACCTTAATATCTTGTAGAGCCCATTTCATCCAAAACACTCAAAAGAAGTAACTACTATGTATTCCACTTCTACTCGAGATAGAAAAGTAACCAGACTCTTTCTTGCTTAAGCGATTAAACCAAAGACTCTTCTAAGTAGAATTATACATTGTTCACTTGTACTTTTCACAAGTCCTCGTTGAATCTCTATATGTTGTCGATGTAAATTTCTCACAAGTGAGATTGTCGATACGTAAATTTCTCAACTTCTACAAGTTTTATGGCGGAATACGCTAAAGGGCCAAGTAGTGTACGGATCTCATCTTTTATGGAAGGTGACATATCTAGTAAATGCCCCTACGATCAATCTACTGGAATAGATCTAAATAGAAGTTCTTCATTTACTAATATCATAGCACAACTCTACTAGAGGTAAAATTAAGCTGTTTACATGGACGTCATTTCTCCCACAAACTAAAGGCTTCCACTCCCATTAATTTTTAGATGTGAATTCTACCATAAACTTTTTAAAGTCAAAATTTAGAGCATAAACCATGCACATGTCATTGCCTAATAACTGTCAATTTAATATCTAAATTCACAGTATGTTTAGTGCGTGTCATTGTTTCTACTTCCGATATTATGTTGCTTACCTTAATGAACGGGTGGAACTCATTGGGAGGCCTCTCTTGTTTTTTTGACTCTTTTCTCATCGTTGTCAAAGTTGTTATATGTTATATGGGCTATCTTGTATAGTTATTAGACTACATATCTTCATATATAAATTGCAAATAGTATGATGGAAACCAAACATAATAATGTATTAGGACATCACAACTTGCTAATTAGTTATTAGACTACATATCTTCATATAGAACTTGCAAATAGCATGATGGAAATGTGAACTAATTAGTTAGTTAGACTACACATATCTTCATATAGAACTTGCGAAGCATGATGGAAATGGGAACTTGCAACTAGTATGATGGAAAATGTGGATCTCAAAGAAGAAAGTCATGATTAATGTACTTCTAGAAAACAAACATACATTTAATGTACTAGGACATGCTCCTTTAGGCTTGGTGGAATTACACTTTGCTTTAATATTAATGCTTCTAGAAACAAACATAATTAAATGTGATTAGTACATGCTCCTCTTTAGGCTTTGTGGAATTACACTTTTCTTTGTTTATTTCTCTCTTACACACACACATATATATATATGTAAGAGATGATCCCATTTTATTTTTTATTCATAGATCAAATGTCATTTAAATATAAGATTTATCGTAATGATACATAATGATTCATTCCATATTATTCATAATTTTTTCATTAAAAAATGAACCCTTTAAATGATGAACCTAGTTAATAGCTTATTCTTAATGAAGAAGACTACTTGATCTTTCAATTTGAATTTGATGATGGTCCTTTGTTATCTTTCTTGACTACTTCAAATTATTAACCCCACAATCATATGCTTCTTGTTACTATTTGTTTATTCCTTCTATTATCATTGTATTCTCCCCCTTAGATATTATGTATCCCCCATAAGATATTGCACTCGAATTTTGATGGTCCTTTGTTACTCTTTCTTGACTAATTCAAATTATCAAATTATTGACCAATCATATAGATATTGCACCTCAATTTGATCATCCTTGTTATCTTTCTTTACTTCAAATTATTGATGACTACTTGATTGAATATAGATATCATATAGATATTGCACTCAATTTTGAGTGGTCGCTTTGTTATCTTTCTGTGACTACTTCAAAATTATTGACACTTGATCACTATAGATATTACCTCATTTAGATCGGTCCTTTGTTATCTTTCTTGACTAAAAATTATAAAATTATTGACACAATCATATAGATATTGCACACAATTTTGATGGTCCTTTTTTATCTTTCATCACTTCAAATTATTTACACTTGATTATTTAGATATCATATAGATATTGCACTCAATTTAATAGGCTCTTCTTTTGAAGTCAAATATATTGTATTCTCCCCCTTACATATTGTGTACTCTACCACATGATATGTGCACTCAATTTCATAGGCTCTTTTTTTGAAGTCAAATAAGTGACAATAATTTACAAGAACTCTCCCTAATTTGTGTTCTCACATGTTCAAATGCTTCTCTAGCAAGATAGTTTATAAGAACTATTCTAATTTGTTTCTCACATATTCAAATTCTTCTCTAACTTAAAGAAGCTTTGAAGGGATCTACAACCTTTGGTTAAGGAGGATGAAGGTCAAGGACCTTCAAATTACAACAAAGGTTGAAGATCATTAAAAAGACAAAAGGTTTAATAATACAACAACTTAAGTGATTACACGTGTCCTCTACACCCATCACACGGTAAAATTGGGATAGAGTCTGAGTGTTTAATTCTACAAGTTCTATAGGCGAGAGTACATAAGGGGCCCGGAAGTAGCCTGCGGATCTCATATTTTATGAAAGGTGTATATATAGTAAATGCCCCCTAGGTCAATCTCTACGGAATGGATCTACAAATAGAAGTTCTTCATTTTAATATCCATAAAACATAGCCACTTTAAGGTAAAAGCTGTGTACATGTGTCATTTCTCCCACAAAGTAAAGTAAATGCTTCCTCCCATTAATTTTAGATGTGAGACTCTACACATAAAATTTTTTAAGTCAAACTTTTAAGATAAAGAATGCACATGTCATTTTACCTCATGATCTTGTCGATAATAAATGTCAATTTAATATATATAT
Source organism: Pinus albicaulis (assembly GCA_034641835.2). Taxonomy (NCBI): domain Eukaryota; kingdom Viridiplantae; phylum Streptophyta; class Pinopsida; order Pinales; family Pinaceae; genus Pinus; species Pinus albicaulis. The sequence goes on from CM076584.1 coordinate 1,662,307,169, forward strand.
ATTTTTATTGAATTTTTTTATTTTTTTTCAAGGGATAAGAAAAACTATTAAATATGGTTGAAAAATGGAGAAGTATGCATAAAATTTTCTTGCTATCCCAATCCAGGGAAAGGAGTGATTACATATGTGCTTTCCAATATTGCGACTTCAGCAAAGTCATCCAAAAGGAAAATGAATATCACAGGAAGAACAACAAACAACAAGGCATATTATATTGGATTGATAGAAGGCTTGGGAACAAGCGATGGAGTATGGATCTAAATGGAATTATAGTTTTTCACCAATTGAACTTGTGTGCAATCGGATGAATGTGTGTACCAAGTTAATAAGGTAGAGAGCTAAAGAAGCGCATGGAATAGCAAACAATATTGTTAGCCAATTTCAATTTTTAGTGTAAGCATTGTACAAATGTGAATAAGATGTATGTTGATCTATTACGTGGGGCAATGCCCAATTCATGATTCATCTATAAAAGATGAATTCAGAATTAAACTTCTTGAGAGAAATGCCAATGTAAGATTCATCTCTCAAAAAGATGAACTAGTTTTTGAGATGCTCTTCTTCAAAAAATTCAAGATTCATCTCTCAAAGATGAATTAGTGTTGAGGCAGCTCCCCTTCAAAATTTATTGATGGACATTGTAACATATCTTGGATATGTTTGTCGTTGTCAACCTCTATAAATGCGTCTTTTTTTAATGACTCATGTGTTTTTTTCAATTATATACCAAAGTGTGCTCCACCACACGATGTGCAAGCGCAAATTGGTGAACTTCACATTTTTATAAAATTAAAATGCTGGGGACTTCAACAAATTTTTGTTAAATCAAGTTTGTTTAAATGCAGTTTCACTTATTTTTCAATGACCATGTTTTTTTTCAATTTTATACCAAGTGTGCTCCCACACGCATATGAAAAAGCGCAATTTGGTGAAATTATCATTTTTATAATTTATTTTTTTGCTTAAATTGAGTTTCACACATCAATTATTGCTTTGAAAGTTTTGTTCTACATAATTTGTGTACACTAAATTACAAAATTTATTTTCTAAAATCTATTTTGTGTATTAATTTCCACCAATAGATATATATATATATCGCATGGAGGATGAACGACGAATCGATCAGAATCCCATATGGGGGTTCGGGGGATTGGGGATGTTCACGGTGTTTTAAATATAATCTTAAATCTCCATACATTTGTGTACATATGGAATTGATTTTTTAATAACTTTGTGAGTTAAATTAGTTGTTAATAAGTTTCATTTTTTAATTTTTAGGATCTAAGAAGAGAAGGGTCTCTAGTCCATCCATGGAGCGTGCCCATGGTTCACCCAGTCGTGGTATGGTTCACACAATTTAATCAATGAATATGTATATGTATTTATATGTACACATGAATGTATTTTTCAATTGATTATAAATTCGTATTTGTTTATGAAGCTTCTCTCTCGTCTCGAGAGGTTGGTGGTGGTTCAAATCCACTTAGAAGGCCATCAATGAGTGGTAGTAGGTTGCATGAAGGGGGTGAAATTTATTTTCTCGAAGGCCAATCAACGGTTTCTGGTTCTCAGCAGGGTCATTTTGGGTCTAGTTCTCAGCAGGGTCATTCTGGGTCTCAACAGTTTCATGGTGGAGAAGATGCTAACCAACCACGTCAAGGTTGCCATCAATTTCAATATTTTTTTCATTGAATTTGTACAAATTTTTTTACATGTGTTTTTTCTAATATACAAAATTTTATCTATTTTGATGCAGAGGCCGAAAATGTTCCAAATATTGGTCAAAATAGACGCAGGGCAGAACGTTACATTCAAGAAGAAGGTTGTCTACCCAGCACAACTTATCCGCCCGACATTTCTAATATACCATGGGAAACAAACATGGCACAATGCACCTTACAAAGGTGTGAAAAACTTCATACAAAATTGCAGAGAGATCTCGTGGCTTTGACTCTACCTACTAAGAGTTGACAAAGCCTCGAAATAGTTACACATTCATTGGGAGAAATTGTAAATGTGTACAAAACTCTTGGGCCAACGACTGATACATTTGTAGAAGTGATGAGAAAGAGAAAGGAAACAGTAATGGGTCCAGATAAATGGGAGGATGTAAAACAAAGAGTTACAAAAGATGTGGCGAAGTCAATGTTTAATTTCAAGGAAGGGCCAAAAATAAAAATGTTGAAGGTGCAATATTTCAAGCACCCAAATATAGCTCGCTATTTGTATGATAGGCACCTTGCGGCCTATGGAAGGCTCCCATGGAACGACGAGGTTCCTGTTTATTTTGCACAAATGTTTTACGCAGAATTTTTTTTGGGTATGAAACCCAACTACAATGACCTTCCGTCAGAATTTTTTGGCCTGAGGAAAGGTCGATTATATAACCGTAAGGGTGCTAAGCGAGATGTGGATTTGCCTCGCCCTGAGCCGCCATTGGTGAGTCGACCTTTTCAGGTCGAAACTCTATGGTCAGATATGGATGTGACTTCACAAATAAGTCTAGAAGCAAGGGATGTTATGATCGACAATGTTTACGGCGGATTGGGTGGAGTCGATGTTTGTTTAAATCGACAAAGAGCACGTGAAAATTCACGTGCCAATTTTGTGTATTGTACAGATGAAGAGATTGACAACATGAATGTTGAAGATCTTCGAATATATGCAAAAAATTGTCGCAATGGTTTGCAAGACCTAATTCTTCATGAGGAATAGGGCACCGGAACGGTATTTGTTAATGACCTTAGGGTTTGAAATTATTTTAACATACATATGTACATGTGTACAATTTGTAATAAATACATGTGTATGTACATGTATACATTTATTTGTATGTACATTAATCTAACAAAAATGTATGATTATATGTTAAAACACCATTTGCAGTTCTCACACATGATGCATGATGAAAATGTTAATATCACGTTCGGGACCTCTGGTTCAAACAATGCAGATGGGTCTCACCATCAAGATATGTTGGCAAATGTTAGTGTTTTTTAAGTGATATTTTTAAAATAAATAATTGTGCACACATGTACATGTATGTATATATAATGATAAAATGTTTTAACAAATTCCGATTCTGTTCAATGTTTTTGGGATGGCAGTACCTTCTTCTTCCTTGGGAGATGTACCTTCTACTTCCTTAGGAGATGAGCCACAAGTATGGACAATTTTTCACTTTTAAAATTTATGTTTAAGTTATATATATATATATATATATATATATATATATATATATATTCCGCCTCAAAAATTTCCATTAAAAATTGAGATATATATATACATATCTATATTTTGAGTTATTTTAAATTTTTTGAATTTAAGTTCCTATAGAAGATTTCTTTAATCCACGGACTCTAGCGATGGAGATAAGAACATCCACACCATTTGAACAAATTTTCTAACTTTTTTTTTAATATTATTGAAAATAAGTTTATATATGTACAATTTCATTTTCATTTGAAAGTTATATATATATATATATATATATATGTATATTGTACAGTTTACCGTTGCAGATGTTCCTATGGGGGCGGAACTTGTTCATCAAATGGAGAGGGAACCTCATGAGGTATTGCATGATTTTTTTGTTATATTTTTTTTTTTACATGAAGTTCTATATATATTCTCACTCATTTTTAAAACATCAAATTTTAATGTTCAAGTACATGTGCATTGTGTATGTAGGTTTCCCATGCTTCACATGATAGTGCGTGGATTGAGACCCTAATAGGAAAGATGCTAGATCCATCTCTATTTGATGGACATGATTTGTAGATTTGATTTCAAGATTTAGATAGTCTTAAATTTTCTTTTTTATATATTATCTAGATGCACTGTCATATATATATATATATATATATATATATATATATATAACTTGATACAGTTTGATACTTGTGAGATCTACAATTTTTGGACATATTTTATTACAGTGTTAATATAATTTGTTTTGTTCCAAAAAGTTAAGTTTTGGATGGTTTTAGTACTTTTGGCATGTGAATGTGAAGTAATGTTATTATATAATTTGTTTGGTTTTTAAAACTTTTAAGTTTTGGATAATTGAACTACTAGTAATGTTGTCATCTATAAATTAATGTTTTGCTTCTGAACTACATTTGGCATGTTATGTAATGATGTGTTATAATTTGTTTTGTTTTTAAAATTTAAGTTTTTTTTTGCTTCTGAACTACATTTGGCATGTTATGTAATGATGTGTTATAATTTGTTTTGTTTTTAAAATTTAAATTTTGGATGCTTGAAGTACATTTGGCATGTGAAGTAATGTTGTGATCTATAATTTTTTGTTAAATTAAAAGTTAATTTTTGGATGGTTTCAATCTACATTTGACATGTGATATAATGTTAAATGTTTTTATTGGATAGTTGAACTATAATTGGCATGGCATGTGAAGTAATGTTATGTATGATATAATCAAAAAGTTTTTAAAACTCAAGTTTTGGATGGTTTCAATCTACATTTCGCATGTGATATTTAATGTTTTAAATGTTTAATGTTTTAATGTTGCACGATATATAATCAAAAAGTTTTTAAAACTTAAGTTTTAGATGGTTTCAATCTACATTTGGCACATTTGGTATAATGTTAAATGTTTCTATTGGATAGTTGAACTATAATTGGCATGGAATGTGAAGTAATGTTGCACGATATGTATAATCAAAAAAAATTTAAAACTCAAGTTTTGGATGGTTTCAATCTACATTTCGCATGTGATATTTAATGTTTTAAATGTTTAATGTTTTAATGTTGCACGATATATAATCAAAAAGTTTTTAAAACTTAAGTTTTGGATGGTTTCAATCTACATTTGGCACATGTGGTATAATGTTAAATGTTTCTATTGGATAGTTGAACTATAATTGGCATGGCATGTGAAGTAATGTTATGTATGATATAATCAAAAAGTTTTTAAAACTCAAGTTTTGGATGGTTTCAATCTACATTTCACATGTGATATTTAATGTTTTAATGTTGCACGATATATAATCAAAAAGTTTTTAAAACTTAAGTTTTGGATGGTTTCAATCTACATTTGGCACATGTGGTATAATGTTAAATGTTTCTATTGGATAGTTGAACTATAATTGGCATGGCATGTGAAATAATGTTATGTATGATATAATCAAAAAGTTTTTAAAACTCAAGTTTTTGATGGTTTCAATCTACATTTCGCATGTGATATTTAATGTTTTAAATGTTTAATGTTTTTATGTTGCACGATATATAATCAAAAAGTTTTTAAAACTTAAGTTTTGGATGGTTTAAATCTACATTTGGCACATGTGGTATAATGTTAAATGTTTCTATTGGATAGTTGAACTATAATTGGCATGGCATGTGAAGTAATGTTGCACGATATATAATCAAAAAGTTTTTAAAACTTAAGTTTTGGATACCATTTTAATCTACATTTAATGTAAATCCCTTTAATTTTGATTTAATGTTAAATGTTTTAAATGTAAATCCATTTAATTTTGATTTAATGTTAAATGTTTTAAATGTTTTGATATAATGTTAAATGTTTTGATCTAAGTTTTTGATGGTTTCAATCTACATTTGGCCTATGGAAGATCCCATGCATAGACAACGGATGCGTTGCAGAAGGGGAGGTGGGGGTAGGGATGGAGGGGGTAGGAGTGCTGGCTCTCGCCCTCATCTTTCCATCCATGACATAGGTAGCCACCCTCCTCCAGCAAGCAAAGCACAATTTCACTTCACCAGCGCTATGGTCAAACCACAAATTATGACGACCATTTCCATCTCTTTTCAGGAGGAGCCGCAAGATGAAGGTGCTTCTAGTTCCAGGAAGCGGTGGAGAAAGTCCACCATCCCAACCCATCAACTCCAGGACACTAGGAAGTCAGCAGCTCTTCTAGTCAAATCCACCTCGATGAGCTCCAGCAGTGATGGCGCGAACAACAACAACTCCTCCCAGCACTCCAAGGGAGTAGATGATGATCCGGAGGACTACGGTTGTACAATTGTGGAGGAGAATCCTCCTACACACATCGATAGCTAACCTGATGTCAGGTCCTCTTTAGCTTTTTCCCAGTTATGGGCAACCCCTTTTCTGTTTTTTTTATTCATACCCCCTCTGGTGTTAGCTAGTTAGGCAACCCAGGAGACGGGTCTCGCTATGTACATTATGTTCATTACAGTTATATATATGTAAATCCTTTAATTTTGATTTAATGTTAAATTTTAAATGTTTTGATAGAATGTTAAATGTTTTTATCTAAGTTTTGGATGGTTTCAATCTACATTTGGCCTAGATGGAAGACTCCCATGTGAAGTATTGTTTTGATTGAATCAAAAAGAGTAAAGAAGTAGTTGTATATATATATATATAAATCCCTTTAATTTTGATTTAATGTTATTTATGTTAAATGTTTTGATCTAAGTTTTGGATGGTTTCAATCTACATTTGGCCTAGATGGAAGATACTCCTATTTGAAGTATTGTTTTGATATATTCAAAAAGATTAAAGTAGTTATATGTAAATCCCTTTAATTTTTATTTAATGTTAAATGTTAAATGTTTCAAGATATAACATGTTAAATGTTTTGATTTAAGTTTTGGATGGTTTCAATCTACATTTGGCCTAGATGGAAGACTCCCATGTGAAGTATTGTTTTGATTTAATCAAAAAGAGTAAATAAGTAGTTATATGTAAATCCCTTTAATTTTGATTTAATGTTAAATGTTAAATGTTTTGATATAATGTTAAATGTTTTGATCTAAGTTTTGGATGGTTTCAATCTACATTTGGCTTAGATATAAGACTCCTATGTGACTTGTATTGTTTTGATTTAATCAAAAAGTTTTTAAAACTCAAGTTTTGGATGGTTGAAGTACATTTGGCATCTTAAGATTGCTTTTGATCTCTACATAGTCTTGTTTGAGTGAAAAAATTTCCAATAGGAAGAACATAGCTTTTCAATGCAACTAACCATGTATCAATTGAGCTCTAATTGAAAAAATAGTTTAAAGAAGTAGATATATGTACAAATTATCCCTTTAATTTTGATTGGAAATATAAGAAGTACATATATGTTTGTTGAATTTGGGTCAATGTCATTAATGCACTCAAATAGGTAGCCTTGTTGATTTATAATTTGGTAAATTGATGACATTCAGTTAATTGCATTCTAGAACATAGAACATATATTTGACCATTGGACAGACAAATTTTGTACTAGATTTTCAATCAAGAATAGAGATGTGGGTCAAATCCCACCAAAAGTCGGAGAAGTGCTCCGAGTCTCTTGTCCGAAAGGAATCTTCGTACAAAAATATAATGTGGATGATTTATTTACATTGCACGGATACTTTTTACCAGAAAAGCTCACAAGAAAAATTGGGCACATTAAGTTCGTGTATATATCCAATACGATTTTTCATCAATGCACATAGAAAAACTACTTTTAGTTAAAATTGCATTCTAGAACATATATATTGAGTACATTTAAATCATTTTTCATCAATGCACATAGTAAAACTACTTGAACAATTAATTTCATTCTAGAACATATATATCCAATATGTAAGTAACATTTTTCATCAACGCACATTGAACATATCTGACCATTGGACAAACAAATTTTGTACTAGATTTTCAATCAGGAATAGAGATGTGGGTCAAATCCCACCAAAAGTCGGAGAAGTGCTCCAAGTCTCTTGTCTGAAAGGAATTTTCGTACAAAACTATATTGCAGATGATTTATTTACATTGTGTCCATACTTTTTACCAGAAAATCCAACTAGTTTTTCATCAATGCACATAGAAAAACTAGTTCCAGTTAATTGCATTCTAGAACATATATATTGAGTACGTACATAATTTTTCATCAATGCACATAGTAAAACTACTTGAACAATTAATTTCATTCTAGAACATATATATATATATCCAATACATGTAACATTTTTCATCAATGCACATGTATAGAAAAGCTACTTTCAGTTGATACTAGAGCACGTGCATGTACCAAAACAATTTGTACATGTGCAAACACTTGCACAAATAACATAAGCAACTCAATTTTTAGTTGAGTGTACTGGAAGTTCTAAAACATATTTAATCCAAAGAGAATAAATTGTTGGGAAATTCAATCAAAAAAATTCCAATGGAATGCCATCTTCAATAATCCATTCATGATCGGATTTTGACATTTTCCATTTCTTAATTTTCGTTTTTTTCTTTGATTGAACCTCTATCAACTTTATGCGTGCTGCACACACCAAGTGACTATATTGAAAACTTATGGAATTAGGTTCATAGTATTCAAAGTAAAAAAAGTCCCCACTTTGATTAGTTTGTCTGAAAAAATAACCTTTCAGTATAATAGATCCTCTGTCACATTGAAATCCGTGATCATTATAGTTTTGTAATAATTTAATTTTTCATTCAGTGCAACGCATCAAAAAATACTTAACATTTTCATCGTTGTCAATAGGTGCAATTACAGCAAAAACATCTCCTGCAAAATAAAACAAACTTAACAAAATTATACATATTTAAATTTATTTCTAGATCTTTAAATCATTAGAAAGCAATTCAAATGTTACCTTCTCTAACAAGATCAGAAACTCGATCACCATCGGATGATATTGTAGTTTCCTCTGATTTCATTTCTTCAAACATTGCAACAAACATTTTTCCCTTTGTATTTAGCTCTGTATGTTTCCAATCGTTCACATACATTTTGTTTTCACAAACGTCATTGGATTTTGTGTTGTCTATGAAAACATCACAAAAACAAGAATATTTTCTTTTATCCAATGCAAACACATTTATGGACGACTTTGTTTGAATTGAATGCAATTTTCGAGTCCCTTTTATTGTTTCAACGTCACTTCCAATTGATCTATCTACGTCTTCAATCCCAATATGCCAGAAAAACCTTTATATGGAAAATTAAAAGAAGAATTTGTAAATATGATATCAAAATACAATCAAAGATAATCATTGCACGATAAATGTACAATTTTTAAAATTAGATTTCCAATAAAAATTAAATTGAATGTACCTTTGTAACACCCTAGTTTTATGTTTTCAAGTTAGACATTTGAACTTTCAAGTCCAAAGGGGGAGTGGACCCCAATGGATAATTATTGTGTGTATGTAGTCAATTATTTAATTGTGAAAAATAAATAAAATGTTTTGTGTGCACTATGACCAAATGAGATTTTTGAGATCACTTGCCTAATCCATGAGGTATGGAAATAGGTTAGGACTTTGCCCAAAATCTTTCAAAAAGCCTTGAAAGAATTTATTTCTAATTTATATTTTTGAGGAAAAATATAAATTTCCCCAGTGATGAGGAAAGTAGTTGGGAAGAGGCAAAAAGCTGGAAAATCAGAAAGCAGCTTTAAAGTCCCTAAATAAGGGAAGTCTAGGCAAACAGGAATAAAAGCATCCTGAAATTTTGGACGCAGAATTGGAAACAAGCTTTGGGGAGAGCATAGCTTAAATAAGCTACTCCATAACAGATTGAGGTTGGTCTGTTGATGGGAGGATCTCAGCTCGAGGGTGAGCTCTGGAGACAGAAGAACTCTAAGGTTGGGAGGACTGGTCATCAGAAGAAGTGGTATGCACACTAATTTTATGAATGGTTAAAATAGGTGTTGTTGTACAATTTTGGTAAATGTTGTAGCTGTTATTTTGAATTAAGTTTTTCGAGATTTGTTATTCCTTACATTCAACATAATTGTTTAGAAGAAATTAATCCTCTAAATTCTATATAGTTGTAGGAAGAGGATTTATGGGGAATATCAACCAGAATCTCTAAACCTGATAATGGTTTAAATCTGGAGATTTATAATACTCCCATAAATAATTAAAGTTGTAAATTTAATCTGCTTTTGTATTTGTAAAGATATGTCTATGTATGGAATAAGAAAAGTTATATTTATAAAATTACAAACCAACTATGAATTTAGAAAGATAGATAAATTTTAAATTCGGTACAATTACTACAAAGTTAAATTGCTGGAGTACATGCATATAAATTGAAACCTTCTGCGTAAAGGAGAACCTGAGCTAAGAAAGAAATAATTTTCTATTGCATAAAATAAATCTATAAGACAGAAAAGTTATACAACATTGAATAATTTAACCAAATAGAAATGACAATTTAATTTATTTATATGGCTTATATGAACATGCATTATAGGCAAATACAAAGTTTAGAAAGTTAAATTTCATCCAGAGACTTTCATAGATTAGACTAAAACTTGTGATATAAGACAGAAAAACAAAATGAAATTGTAACCAGTATAATTTGTATATGTACCGTGGATAGAAAAATAGAAGTACTACAACAGATAAAAATTCTATTATATTCTTTCTGAATATTAAATTATGGCAGAGTAATATGAAAGATTTTGCTATGAAATATATGAGAAAACTTCAAGTACACCTATGTACTTAAATAATAATAATACTTTCCAGAACTACAACAATATATTCATATACATGAATAGATTTGAGTATAATCGTCAAGAGCACATAGGATTATATCCCTATGGATATAATATTAATATTTTTGTATATTAAAAGTGCATGAACAATGTCTAGACTTAATAGGAAGGAAATATCTGTGTCAAAATCAATTTATGTAAATTGACAGTAGATAGAAAAAAAAACACAATAATATCTACATAGTTATTTCAAGTTCAGATAGGAAAAAAATTTCGAATCACAGTGTATAGATATTCATATAGAGAATAGAGAAATCTAGAATAAAAGTATATGAAAATTTTTGAGTTCATAAAATAATAACAGTATGAAAAATTTATATCGTCCTTTTATGGGAAAATTAAACCAAAGTCTATGTATATAAACCCTGTGTGTACTACAAGTTAACAACGCAGAGACAAATTTTTTGAATCTCAGTAGATTCAATGTCGTTCTACAATGATCAATAGAAAGTAAATATTCAATAAATCGTTGCCGAGGCAATGAAATAGTACAGTCTCGAGGACAATTGGTGAATATCGACCTGCACAGAAGCACATGGGTTATAAACCCTTCACGAGAATGAAAGAGCTCTTTGTGAGTAATATTAACGAAGCCAAGTGTAAATGGTTACTTGTGTATACATATATGAGCACATGGAAAACAAGTTAGGCATGAACGGAAAACGATGTATATCAAATACAAATTGCAACTTAATAACTATGCAAAAGAAATGATAAAAAATTTGGTGCAATACCTGAGGATAAGAAGGAGAAGCGCCACAAGAAACATAGTTCTGTGAGTAATGAATAGCGTTAATGGCATATAGATAAATATGAATGAAACATAATTTAATTATGATAAAGGGGTTTTAAAGTTTATACAGTGAAAATTAAAATCGTATCTGAACGAATTGAAAAGAATGCACGCACAAACTCTGATAGGAATTAAAAATTTCACTTGGTTGAATTCGCAAACGCAATGCTATAAAAGGCTGAATACTGAGGACGAAAGTCATCGCCTCAGGTTAGTTAAGTTACATACAGACATTAATCATCAAATGAATAAAAACAAAAAAATTCGAATCAAAATCAGTTGAAGCATTTTCAGAATCCAGCATGTAAATCGACAAGGAGAAGTAACCCTCATATATCGGAATAAACCCTATATAGAAATTGTGGCAAGCACAATAAACTCAAGTCGTGTTACAGGCTTCTTCTCTTAACTTCATAACTAACGAAAATAAAATGAAGTGCCAATACAAACTACAAAAGAGACTCCTGTAACTTTATAAGTTCAATAACATAAACATGCACTCACATCTATCATATCAAGGCGACTTCTTAACTATAAACAAAAAAAAACATGGAGAAATTTTAAGTTACCTCTATGAATGGTGAAGGTTGCGTGACGTTGGATTCATAGCTCGCCATTGGAGTCCAGATAGCACGCAATTTTTCTTACAGTGGAGGAATACAAGGAATGGTTGCATGAATATAAATCTGATCAGAGAAATGAAAGAGGGTTTAAGGAGCGACACTTATAAAAACGATTTTCATAACCCTAAGAAAATCCAACCCTCCAAGTGCCAACAATCTGTCTGTCCTCCCAAGAATCGACGATAATCTCTGTGATATGACACCAATATACTTACATTAAAATTCAAGCGTACCCTTGTAGATAGAAAATTAATGTGGACTCAGATCCATAAGGTAAAAACCATAAATTATATCAAAGTTCGTGGCTCAAGAATTCGAACTACCGATGGATTTAAATTCTAATGTACTTGTATAGAAATTAGAGGATATGTAATACCTGTCAGTTTACATACATAACTTATTCAATGGAACACAAAAAGATCATAGTGCTATGCTTATAGGGCACATGAGATTCATTGAAATAAAATAGAAAGGGAATTAGAATCCCATGAACACCAAATCTAGGTAACGTATGCAACCACTTTCGCAATGGAAATATAAAATTCGAAAGTACAACACCAAGATGTGTGGATTTTTATATCTGAAAAGTATGCAATATAATTAACACATATTTATGAAACAGAGGACAAAATTTTATGTTAAAGTTGGATATAATCTAGTCCTTCTAATAGGATTAATTATATTAATTGAATTCATAATGGATAGGTGGATTTTGATAAGGCTATAATCATAAAGGTTAAATGCTATACCAATTATAGTGGAAGTGCCATTACAATAAAAATCTAATGTGATGAAAAACCATTATCATATGCAAATATGTGATGAATGTGATGAAGTATTGTTAAAGGGATAATTGTTAGGTTAAAAGTAGATGTAAGTAAGGGAAATTGAATAATAGAGTTCTTAACTTGGTAAGGATATATAGAATAATAATGTATATAAAGGGTTATATACATTTGTTAAGAAGTAAAGTAATAAAAAAAAAAGAAAAAAAAAGTTAAGTGTGGTTAGTTCAAGTGAATATAATGTATACTTGAATATTATGATACTAGAAAAAAAAATTTGCAGTAGAAAAGATGTACATTACAAATGGTATCAGAGCCTAAGGTTGGAAAACTGGGTTTTTTTTTTTCTATGCTCACTATTATAAAAATTTTATTATTATTATTATTATTTTGTATGTTACTCATGTTATTTTTTTTTAGTGTAAAAAGGTACTAAAACTAAAAATTCAAATGGCTGAAGAAGATGAACTCTATGTTGATCTGGGTGGTAGAGATAATACACCATATCCCAATGCTTCTCTAATGGCCATGTTTTACAGGTTGCAATGGGATATGGACGAGCTAAAAAGCCAGAATGAAAGGCTATCATTAGCCAGTGAGGAGCAGGAAAAAATGATAAGAGAATTGACTTCGCGGAACAGCCAAGAAGGTGAAGGTTCCGGAAGGAGAAGGAAAGGCAGGTTCTTAGATGATTCTAAGGAATATGACACTACTAGACATTAGTCTAAACAGAAGAAGGAATTATAGGGTGAATTCCGAAAAATTAAACCTCCCTCCTATGATGGAGAGAAGGAGGAAGATGCTGAGGCATGGCTGTTGAATATGATTAAGTATTTTTAGGTCTATGAATATGAAAGAAATCAGAAGGACATATTAGCTATCTACTAGTTGCAAGGTAAGGCTACCTTGTGGTGGGAGGAGACAAAAATGGTTCATGCCATTGATGAAAAAACAGTGACTTGGGAAGATTTCCAAGTCAAGTTTAAAAACCGTTATTTGAACGAAAGCTATTATGATGATAAAGCAAAGGAGTTTCATGAACTCAGATTGGGATAGCTCACCATAGATGAGTTTGTCACCAAGTTTACAAATTTTTTAAGGTATGTCCCTTATATTCGTGAAGAGAAAGCAAAGGTACAAAGGTTTTTGAACTATTTTCCTACTGTGTACAAGGAGAAAATAGAGTTCGATAATCCAAAAACTATGGATGACGTGGTGAGGAAAGCTAGATTATTCTACAAGCAGTTTAAAGGAAAGAGTGAACATGGAAAAAGCTGGATAAACAAGGCTGAATTCAAAGGAAATAAACAGAAACCAGCTTACTTGAAGAACTTTGGTAGGCATCATCAACAGAAGAAATTTAACAAACCAAAGGAAAGTCAAACTACTCAGTCCCAAGTTGGTTCAAAGAAAATAGATGGGGATAATAAGAAGGAAGGAACAGTTAAAATGCGGGAGCCTTTCAAATGTTGTGGTTGCGAAGAACGTGATCTGTTGAGGGACTGTCCACATAGAAATATTCAGATGATTCTGAGATATAGAGAAGCTACCATAGTGAATGATATATCAAGGAACATACCCACTATCAGTGCAGCTTTGGAGAACCGACAAGTAGAACATCAGTCTGCTATGGTCGAGATGGAAGGTAAAATTTCTGATCAATTTGTTACTGTCTTAATAGATCTAGGTGCTTCTTTGAGTTATATTAGTCCACAAGTTGTAGAAAAATGTAAACTCAAAACAAAAAAGTTTCAACAGCCTTGGTTCGTACAATTACCTGCTGGAACTAAATCCAAAGTAACTCATAATCTACCTAAAACAACTACTAAATTGAATGAATATCAAACAAAAGTTGATTTAAACATTCTTCCATTAGGTTCTTATGATTTATTGATAGGAATGGATTGGCTAGAAAAGAAAAATACCATGCTGAATTGTTGGGACAAAACTTTGCACTGTATAGATGATGAAGGAAAACCGTTCATATTAAAAGGGAAACCAAAACCTATCTCTATAAGGCAAATATCTGCCCTTCAGCTAAAAATAACAACTAGAAAAGGATACCAAGTATATGCTACACATGTTGAAGAATTAGGACAACAACCTGTAGAAAACATGCTAGACACTTTACCAGTGGTAAGAGAATTTAAGGATGTTTTTCTAGATGAAATTCCTCACATTCCCCCCGAAAGAGAAATTTATTTTCAATCGATTTGGTGCCAGGAGCAACACCCATTTCTAGAGCCCCTTACCGGGTGAGCCCCCCTAAACTTATGGAGTTAAAAATGCAATTACAACAATTGTGGGATAAAGGTTACATCAGACCGATTGTATCTCCTTGGGGAGCACCGGTGTTGTTCGTGAAAAAGAAGGATGGAACCTTTAGAATATGCATTGACTACCGTCATCTGAATAAGTTTACAATAAAAAATAGGTATCCGTTGCCCAAAATAGATGACCTTTTTTATCAGGTGAGAGGAGCTTCGGTATTCTATAAGATTGACTTGAGGACTGGTGATCACCAACTCAGAATCACGGAGGAAGATATCAGTAAAACATCTTTTCGAACCAGGTATGGTCACTACAAATTTGTAGTCCTACCTTTTGGTTTGAAAAAATCCCCTGCCACTTTTATGTGCTTAATGAACAGTGTTTTTAACAAGTACTTAGATAAATTTGTACTAGTGTTCATAGACGATATTCTAGTCTATTCAAAAGTGAGGCAGAACATAAGGAACACCTTAGAATTGTGCTATAGACTCTCAAAGAGAATCAGTTATATGCCAAATTTAGCAAATGTGAATTTTATAAGGATAAAATTCAATATCTGGGGCATATCATTTCTGAACAAGGATTTCTTGTTGACCCTGAGAAAATAAAGGCTATTAGAGAGTGGTTGGTGTCGACTGATGTTTCAATAGTGAGATCATTTATGGGGATTGCAGGTTATTATCGAAGGTTTGTAGAAATATTTTCTGCAATAGCATACCCCATAACTTCACTACAAAGGAAAGGTACTAAATTTGAGTGGACTGAAAAATGCCAACATAGCTTTGAACAACTGAAATTAAAAT
Organism: Pinus albicaulis; assembly: GCA_034641835.2. Taxonomy (NCBI): domain Eukaryota; kingdom Viridiplantae; phylum Streptophyta; class Pinopsida; order Pinales; family Pinaceae; genus Pinus; species Pinus albicaulis. Next base: position 1,662,322,951 of record CM076584.1, read on the forward strand.
TTGCCACAACACCTATACTAAAGATGCAGATCCTGATAAAGAGTTTGTCGTGTGTACCGATGCATGTAGAGAGGGGTTGGGAGGAGTCCTACTGCAGGAGAATTCTGTCATTGCATATGAATCTAGAAAAATTAAGAAACATGAATAGAATTACAGTGTATATGATTCAGAATTGACTGTTGTAATTCATGCCTTGAAGATGTGGCGACACTATCTTCTTGGGAAAAAAAATTACATTGATGACAGATCATATCAGTCTCAAGTATCTTTTTTCCCAAACAGATTTGAATGCTAGACAAGCCATATGGCTGTCTTTTTTGAGTGAATTTGATATGGACATAAAACATATAAAAGGGAAAGAAAACAAAATTGATGAAGCTCTAAGCAGAAATGCTTGCCAAAACATAAGAAGCATTGGGAGTAGTGCTAGTTTTGACTTAGAAGAATTAGTGAAAAAGGTAGCATATTAATATCCAAACTATGAGAATCTACAAGTGAAAATGTTGAAAAAAGAAATGGCTGAAAACACCCAAAACCAGAAAGGGTTGATCTGCTATAGAAATAAATTGTACGTCCCCAATGTGGATTCTTTGAAAAGAGAAATCCTAGATGAATATCATAAACAACCATATTCAGGACATCCTGGATATCAGAAAATGCTTACAGCCTTGAAAAAGAAATTTTTTTGGCCAGGAACGAAAAAGGATGTAGCCAACTATTTAGCTAGATGCATGCAGTGTCGACTTGTCAAAGTTTAACATTAGCATCCAGCTAGTCTTCTAAACCCCTTACCAATTGTAGAATGGAAATGGGACACTATTTCTATAGATTTTATAACCGGGTTACCTAGAACAAAGTACCAGCATGACTCAGTGATGGTAGTAGTAGATACATTAACAAAGGCTGCACATTTCATACCTATAAAATCCACTTTTGGGACAGCCCAAGTAGCAAATGTGTTCCTAAAAGAAATAGTAAGGCTACACGGGGTCCCAAAGATGATTATTTCAGATAGAGACGCTAAGATCATAGCAGTCTTCTGGAAAGGTCTGTTTGGGGGCATGGGCACTAAATTGAATTTTAGCACTTCTTATCACCCTCAGACAGATGGTCAAAGAGAGAGAACAAATCAGATTTTGGAGGATATGCTGAGAATGTATGTGATGAGTAAGCCATCCAAATGGGAAGACTAATTACATTTAGTCGAATTTTCTTATAACAACAGCTACCAATCCTCCATCAAAATGAGTCCATTTGAAGCACTCTATGGAAGAAAGTGTCGTACTCCTTTAAGTTGGAGCTAGGCTGAAGATAAGCTAGTACTTGGGACAGATACTCTACAAGAAATGGAAAGGATTTTCAAACAAATACAAAGAAACATCAAAACAGCACAAGATCGACAGAAAAGCTATGCTGACAAGAAGAGAGTGCACCGAGAGTTCAACGTAGGTTATCATGTGTATCTACGTATTAAACCCAAAATAGTACACTTTATGCTGGAAGCTGTGCAAAATTGGTTCCTAGATACTGTGGGCCTTTTGAGGTGTTAGAAAGGGTGGGACCAGTGGCTTATAAACTAGCCTTACCGCCCCATGTTAAAGTTCATGATGTGTTTCATGTTTTGTTATTAAAAATATATGTACATGATGCTTCTCATATTGTTGATTGGAATGTGATACGTGGAATCGGAAGGGGAGTTCCTTCCTAGCCACTTCAAATATTGAGCAGAAGAAATTGAATTGAGAAATCAAAACAATAATGTAGCAAAAGGCAAGAAAGTAGCACTTCACTTACCAAGAAGCTACGTGGGAAAGAGTGCTTCAAATGATGGAAAAATATCCACATTTGTTTTCAAAATAAACTCTAGTAGTTATTTTAATACCCAGGATTCCTCTGATGTTTTCGCAGGGGAATATGCAGAACCCCTAGTTTTATGTTTTTCAAGTTAGATATGTGAACTTAAGTCCAAAAGGGGAGTGGACCCCAATGGATAATTATTGTGTGGATGTAGTTAATTATTTAATTATGAAAAATAAATAAAATGTTTTGTGTGCACTATGACCAAAGGAGATTTTTGAGATAACTTGCCTAATCCATGAGGTATGGAAAGAGGCTAAGACTTCCCCAAAAATATTTCAAAAGCCTTGAAAGAATTTATTTCTAATTTAGATTTTTGAGGAAAAATCTAAATTTCCCCCAATGATGAGGAAAGTAGCTGGGAAGAGGTAAAAAGCTGGAAAAGTAGAAAGCAGCTTTAAAGTCCCTAAATAAGGGAAGCCTAGGCAAACAAGAATAAAATCATCCTGCAATTCTGGACGCAGAATTAGAAACAGGATTTGGGGAGAGCATAAGCTTAAATAAGATACTCCAAAATAGATTGAGGTTGGTCTATTCTGGGAGAGGATCTCAGCTCGGGGGTGAGTTCTGGAGACAGAAGAACTCTAAGGTTGGGAGGATTGGTCATCAGAAGTCGTATGCACACAAATTTTGTAAATGGTTATAATAGGTGTTGTTGTACAATATTGGTAAATGCTGTAGCTGTTATTGTGAATTAAGTTTTTTTTTTTTGGAGAATTGTTATTCCTTACATTTAAAATTTTTTTCTAGAAGAAATTAATCCTCTAAATTCTGTATAGTTGTAGGAATAGGATTTATGGGGAATATCAACTAGAATCTCTAAACCTGATAATGGTTTAAATATGGAGATATATAATACTCCCATAAATCATTAATTGTTTAAATTTAATCTGCTTCTGTAAATGTACAGATATGTTTATTTATGGATTAAGAAAAGTTAGATTTATAAGATGACAAACCAACTATGAATTTAGAAAGATAGATAAACATTAAATTATGTACAAATACTGCAGAGTTAAATTGTTGGAGTGCATGCATATAAATTGTAACCTTCAGCCTAAAGGGAAACCTGAGCTAAGAAAGAAATAATTTTCTGTTGCATAAAATAAATCTATAAGACAGAAAAGTTATACAACATAGAAGAATTTAACCAAATAGCAATGAAAATTTAATTTATTTATATGGCTGATATGAACATGCATTTTAGGAAAATACAAAGTTTAGGAAGTTAAATTCCATCCAGAGACTTTCATATATTAGACTAAAACCCATGATATAAGACAGAAAAACAAAATGAAATTGTAATCGGTATAAATTATATATGTACCGTGGATAGAAAAATAGAAGTACTATAACAGATAAAAATTCTATTATAGTCTATTCTAAATATTAAATTATGGCAAAGTAATATGAAAGATTTTTCTATGAAATATATGAGAAAAATTCAAGTACACCTATGTACTTAAATAATAATAATACTTTCCTGAAATACAACAATATATTCATATACATGAACATATTTGAGTATAATCATCAAAAGCACATAGGACTATATCCCTCTGGATATAATATTAATATTTTTGTATATTACAAGTGCATGAACAGTGTCTAGACTTAATAGGAAGGAAATATTTGAGTCAAAATCAATTTATGTAAATTGACACTAGATAGAAAAAAAAACACAATACTATCTACATAATTATTTCAAGTTCAGATAGGAGAAAAAATTATGAATCACAGTCTATAGATATTAATATAGAGAATAGAGAAATATGGAATAAAAGTATATGAAAATTTTTGAGTTCATAAAATAATAATAGTATGAAAAATTTATATCATCCTTTTGTGGGAAAATTAAACCAAATTCTATGTATATAAACCCTGTGTGTACTACAAGTTAACAACGCAGAGACAAATTGTTTGAATCTCAGTAGATTCAATGTCATTCTACAATGATCAATAGAAAGTAAATATTCAATAAATCGTTGCTGAGGCACCGAAATAGTACAGTCTCGAGGAAAATTGGTGAATACCGACCTGTACAGAAGCACATGGTTTATAAACCCTTCAGGAAGAATGAAAGAGCTCTTTTTGAGTAATATTAATGAAGCCAAGTGTAAATGGTTACCTGCGTATACATATATGAGCACATGGAAAACAAGTTAGGCATGAACGAAAAACGATGTATATCAAATATGACTTGCAACTTAATAACTATGCAAAAGAAACGATAAGAAATTTGGTGCGATACCTAAGGATAAGAAGGAGAAGCGCCACAAGAAACATAGTTTTGTGAGTAATGAATAGCGTTAATGGCATATAGATAAATATGAATGAAACATAATTTAATTATGAGTAGGGGGTTTTAAAGTTTATACAGTGAAAATTAAAATCGTACCTGAACAAATTGAAAAGAATGCACGCACAGACTCTGATAGGAATTAAAAATTTCACTTGGTTGAATTCACAAATGCAATGCTATAAAAGGCTGAATACTGAGGACGAAAGTCATCGCCACAGGTCAGTTAAGTTACATACAGAAATTAATCATGAAATGGAAAAAAACAAAGAAGTTTGAATCAAAATCAGTTGAAGCATTCTCAGAAGCCAGCATTTAAATCGACAAGGAGAAGTAACCCTCATATATCAGAATAAACCATATATAAAAATCGTGGCAAGCACAATAAACTCAAGCCGTTTTACAGGCTTCTTCTCTTAACTTCATAACTAATGAAAATAAAATGAAGTGCTAATACAAACAACAAAGGAGACTCTTGTAACTTTATAAGTTCAATAACATAAACATGTACTCACGGCTATCATATCAAGGCGACTTCTTAACTGTAAACAAACAAAAACGTGGAGAAATTTTAAGTTACCTCTATGTATGGTGAAGGTTGCGTGACATTCAAGTCATAGCTCGCCATTGGAGTCCAGATAGCACGAAATTTTTCTGACAATGGAGAAATACAAGGAATGGTCGCATGAATAGAAATCCGAGCAAAGAAACGAAAGAGGGTTTAAGGAGAAACACTTACAGAAAACAATTTTCATAACCCTAAGAAAATCCAACCCTCCAAGTGGCAACAATCCGTCTATCCTCCCAAGAATCGACGATAATCTCTGTGATATGACACCAATCTACTTACATTAAAATTCAAGCATACTCTTGCAGATAGAAAGTTAATGTGGACTCAGATCTGTAAGGTAAAACCCTTAAATTATATCAAGGTTCATGGCTCGAGAATTTGAACTACCGATAGATTTAAATTCAAACGTACGTGTATAAAAATTCGAGGATATGAAAATTAATACCTGTCAGTTTACATACATAACTTATTCAATGGAACATGAAACGTTCATAGTGCTATGGTTATACGGCACATGAGATTCATTTAAATAAAACAGAAGGGAATTAGAATCCCATGAACACCAAATCTAGGTAACTTATGCAACCACCTTCGCAATGGAAATATAAAATTTGGAAGTACAACAAAAAGATGTGTGGGTTGTCACATCTGAATGGTATGCAATATAATTAACATGTATTTATGCAACATAGGAGAAAATTTTATGTTAAAGTTGGATATAATATAGTCCTTCTAATAGTATTAATTATATTATTTGAATTCATAATGGATAGGTGGATTTTTGACAAGGCTATAATCATAAAGGTTAAATGCTATACCAATTATAGTGGAAGTGCCATTACAATAAAAATGTAATGGGATGAAAAACCATTATGATATGTAAATATGTGATGAATGTGATGGAGTATTGTTAAGGGGATAATTGTTAGTTTAAAAGTAGATGTAATTAAGGGAAATTGAATAATAGAGTTCTTAACTTGGGTTGGATATATAGAATAATAATGTATATAAAGGGTTATATACATTGGTTAAGAAGTAAAGTAACTTAAAAAAAAAAAAAAAAATTAAGGTTGGTTAGTTCAAGTGAATATAATGTATACTTGAATATTATGATACTAAAAAAAAAAAAAAAAAAATTGGAGTAGAAAAGAGGTACATTACAGACAATAAGCACATGCATGCTAGGATATCCCACCACATCATTGATGAACATTATTTTGATGTTATGTGTGGCTTCCTTTTTGAAACAAGGATTGATTATGGTAATATTGTAAACTCCATATTTGATGAATCATTGAAGGTTGAAGCTGCCTTCGTAGTAGCAAGACATGAAGCAATTGAAATTTCTCATGAAGCAGTATGTGAGTAAGAAAAATCCGAGTTTGGCTTAGATAAAGCTACCAATAGAGAAGAAATTTGTTTGGTGGATCCAAGAACTGGAATTGTTGAAGTTAAATTTGATGAAGAACCATTAACTGGTGATGAGTCATTGCACACGATGCAACAAAAAGAAAATATTGATATGTTGTTATTTTGTGAGAGAAACCCACTTGTGTTTGGAAGCCAAGTGGAAGAAAACATGTTTGCAGTAGCAGAGGTTTGTAAAATAGTTGAAAAGTAGGTAGAGAAGGAAGAGGAAGAGGAAGAAGCTCTCACTGAGGAGCATAATAAATATTTTTTTAACATTGTTTTTGAATATGCAGGTACTCAAAATAGCATGGGAGAAGAAGTTGAAATAAAGGTTGTTAATATGTTTGATGCAAATTTGAAGCTCATTGAAGAATGGCTTCATAAGCCAATTGAACAAATTGATGCGAGTCTTAAAGCAACAACTAGAATAAAAGAATTGAATGAAATGATGAATACTGATTTTGAGTGTGTGAATTATAGGAAGAAAGCAACAATACTTGATGATGAACGTGAAGAGAATGATATGAAAGTTTCTGAAAACAAGGAAGAATATAGTAGAACCATTTTTCTACAATGGAGTCAAGAAGAGATAAGATTCTGCTATCAAAAAATATGTCGGAAAGAAAGTGAGGAATATGAAGCGCAAGAAGTAGAACAAAGAAGACAATTTGAAGATGTAATGTTGTGGCAACAGTCCATACTCGAACACATATTTGAAAAGGAATGTGTAAAAGACAAGGTCAAATTTCTTTTTAAGCACAAATTCGAGACAAGTCAAAGAAAAATTGCAGCAACAACAAGTAAAGAAATCCTACAACAAGAAAACGCAACAGAGAATGAAGCAATTTCGAGGATATAGAATTTGGAAGCAGAGAAGAAAAAAATGAAAAATTGCAAAATTTTCGATTCATTGTAAGCCTAGCTGAGACATAGACCAGCAGGCATGTTTGAGTCATTTTTTTATTATAAGCCTAGAAGGCATAGTTAAGTCTTTTTTGAGTTATGTTGAGTCATATGGTCGTAATTAAGGGGGAGTGTTAAAGTAAGGTAATTAGTCTCGCATGAAGAGTTAGACAGTCAATTAAGTAAGCAAGTCGAGTTTTGTGATAGATGAATTTGGTAAGTGAGTTAGAGAGTCAGTTAAGTGAGTGATGGTCAAGTCAACTTTGGTAAGTGTGTGCATGTCAAGCAAGTTAGGATAAATACCCTTCATTGGATTCATTATATTCATTATGATTGAAGTTTGTGAGCTTAATAGAAGAGAAACTCATATGGTTTGTGTGTGAATTGTTTTGTGTTTCTCCTCTTTGCCTTTCCAACAAAAGCATGGTATCTTTCTGAAGGTTTTTTTTTATAACTTCATTTTTTTAAATATAATTTTTTAATTTTAATTTTTGTAAGGTTGATAATTATAGAAAATAATTGTATAAATTAAATGTTTTGTAAATTATAATAAGTATTATCCTTAACAAATATATATCAAAATATTTATGATACATTTTATAACATAAAAATTAGTTAAATTATATATATATATATATATATATATATATATATATATATATATATATATCTATATATATATATATATATATATCAAGGCTTTATATTAATGCCTAATTTATTACAACATTTTTAATTTGTAAATAAATTTTGTTACAATATTATGAGCCAATGGCATCCCTAATCAATTTTATAAATCTCAATCTTTGATTTGTGAATACTACTAATTATATTTTGAAATATTCTTGGAATTTTGATCTCTATTATCTATCTAATAATTATCAATAATTAAATTAAAAATCTAGAAAACCTATCCAAATATTTAGTTTTCATTTCATTTATTTTAAGTTATATATTTATTTTTATCATTTCTTTTTTCTATCTAAGTTTATATGACTTTTATTGTATACTTTAAACTCCTTTATTCCTTAATTATTTTTTTCTTCCTAGAATTATACTTCATTTATTTTACTTTTTAGTATTTTTTTCAATAACATGTTTTATTATAATTTTTTAATATATAAATATGCTCTTTAATTAATTCATTTTTAATATTATTTTTTACTATTATTTTATTTAAACAAATTTATATTCATAATATATTTAGTTATTCATTTATTATTTATGGTTCTTAACCAGAGGCAAATCCAGTCTAATTCTATATAAAACTAGGTCTTTATGGTGAAATACCAAATATTCTATGTGTGTATAATACTTCTATTTGGCTCGTCTAATCATGTGGCTCGTATAAATTCCATATCAACTGAAGTCTATACGGTGATATAGTGACATACAACCTCTTTGGCTCATCTTCTTATAACTTTGCAGGGTTTTTTCTCGAGGTTAATAATCCCTGCGGTGATTTAATACTTCTCTGTGGAAATATATGTTATATCTATCGTCAATGGCGAAACATATCCCTATCTGGTGGTGAAGCATTTCAAACCTAATTTCTGCGGTGACCTTTGTGCGATATCTCTCTTCGGTGGTGAAGTATTCTTTCAAATGTCGGCGCTAATATGTGTGTGTTATCTCTCTCTGACGACGATACATCTGTTAAATACAATGATCTCCGTGGTGGGTACATCTTTGTGCAAACTCTATGGCGAGTAATATAACTCGGCGGCATACAATCTCTTACCAGGTACATACGTTCGTCTTACTTTTCTCTTACTAAGATTTATTTTCAATAACCGAGTTCTTATCCCTGTATCTCTAAGCCTCTCTTTAGAAATGGGAGGCCAATCAAAATTACATTGCAAAATTTCTACGAGTATATTCAATCTTTACCCAACCAAAAAAAAAAAACCAAAGAGGATAGAGTCTCTACAAGCATATTGAACCTTTAAAAAAATGAACCAAAGAGGATAGAGTCTCTACAAGCATATTGAAAAAGACAATTTAAACTAGAATTGCCTACAATACTTGACAAAACCATAAATCATTAGAAAATAAAATAATAGCACTTGAGACTAAACTTTAAGAAATGAAGGGTAGGATGCAAAAAACCAAACACAAAAGGAAATCAATAGTTGAAGAGAATGACAAGTCTTCAGAGATGAGATTAAAAATATAAAAGAACAAGTAAATGATAATTGAGCCAGGGAGTGCACAAAGACTAAATTAAATATCAAACTCATAAAAGAATAAATTGACAAACTAATTGAGCAAGACCATGATCGCCACAAAGGATCCTTTAACCTTATAATTGTTGGAATAGAACAACAAGGAAATGAGGATACATTAGACATAGTAAAAGAAAAATTGAGAACCAAATCCCAAATTTAGATAACCTATCTCATAGAAGAAAATAGGGTGGAAATATAATAAAACATAAACACATACTAATCTGGGTTAAGGTAAGTTGTAAGGACCATAAATGAGATATTCTGAAAATCCTTCGAGCTTGAAAGGTTTGGGAATCTTCATAAATGAATAGCTTATTCCAGAAGACCAAGATGAACTGAGGAAAGAGGTTCAAAAGGTGAAGGAGACCAGAAAGGAAAGGAAATGGGCAATCACTAGGAATAGGAAAGGTATTATTACAGTTAGAACCCAAAATAAGAGTGACAAATGGGAATTATGGTCACTCTTGATTCTCTTCTGGAACTTCTATGGTTTTCCGTGGTGTAAAGGTCTTATGATAAATTGTATCACAAGTGATATTGATCTTATTTTCCTAGTTGAAACTTGGGAACATGAGGAATCTAGTGTGTTGCAGATTGACACGTTCATTCCTAGGTAAAATTAGAACAATAAATATTCCTACATAGGTGTTGGTGGTATATATTGTTATATAAAGAATATGGTTTCTTGTCACATTCAACTTCATAAAATCGATACCCTGAATCATTACATTTGGATTGAAATTTCTTATTCTAACACCAATAGGGTTTCCTTGCAATATATTATTTCTCTCCTATATAATCTACCTTCTATAAGAAAAAAAACTTGGATAATAGTTTCCCCTTCAATACCTTAGAACAAAAAATCCATAGCCCAAGGAATGAAGTTAATATCCTTTTACTTGGGGACTTCACTACTAGAACCACTACTAACATGGCTACTATACTAATAAATAGCCCTAGCCTCGACGCCATATGGCTAGACGAGGACGGTGACTTAGGTATTAGATTCAAAATAAATTCAGATGAAATTAGCAAGACCTATTCGGTACCAAGCTTCTCAAAATTTTTAGTTTCCAAGACTTGATATTTTTAATGGAACTAACAAGTGGTTGTAACATCTCCATTTGATTTTTTTTTTCTAATTATAGACCTAACACTATTTTCGTCCTATGGACAGAATGACGTACTTCTACCATCAACAAGTTACTTTGTTTTACACTTACATATCTCAAGTTTATTCATATACTACTTGAACTGACACTCTAATTATACCTTATCAATGAAATTCTACATTTAGGAATTCATCCCTAATTTATTTCATCTCAAATTTTGTATAGCAATAGCTAACTCTTAACTCTTGATAACAATTTCCAGATTCATGTCAATGACTAAGACATTTTATAAAACTAACCTCCCTCAACTCTATATTCCCAATTTAGCTTTACCTTAAAAGCTATCATATATATATATGTGTGTGTGTGTGTGTGTGTGTGTTCTCACACACATATATATTTCATTACACAGAGTCCACTTTGATTATAATAGTACCAATTATCGCTATAGTTTAGCTTTGCTTTTGAAAGTTTTTATTCACATAAAATCTTGGACCTATATATATATATATATATATATATATATATATATCCACCTTGGTTTGACTTCTTTCTATAAGACATTAACATTTTATAACTTTACAATATTTCCACAACCCTTACGAAGAGTCATCATCACGTTGACATGTGTTTAATTCAACTTTCTTCTTAACTCACTTCTCAATGTATAATGTGCATGTATCAACATCAATAACTATGGAGACTTGGTGTTCATGCGTTTCTATTCATATGGATAATGATATTCGACTCTTCCCCTAACTTGTCTTATCACACATACTAATTCAATTATTAGAGATTCCATGTTACTCATAATTAAACTTGCTAGTCCTATTGGATTCACTGTGGACAGGTATGGTTTAATTATCCATATCCGATTCCAACCATCACTGCAGGAGATATTCATCAGGAGTCTTGACATTTAACACAAGTACTCAGTCACATGGCTTGTCTGATCATTGATTTAATCTTCTAATCCATGGGAAACACTTCAGACCGCCAGACCTATTACACGGGGAGGGTTTGGATTGAACCGAACTTAGGGTTTGAGCTCCGATAATAAGTTTGATTTTTTTGTTTGAGAGAATTCATTTTCGACTTTTTTTTTGGAAACTACCCTCTGTCTCATATTTTCATTTCATTTTCTGGTGGCCATTGATATCTCGACTTCCCAACTAACGATATCTTGGGAGATTTTCTAATGGAACACAACGATTTGATCTACGTTTTCTACAAAGAGAGGAGTTCCCATTCTCGATATCTCTAACGCAGGTAATAATTACTCATTTCATAGTTTTTCAATTTCACCAGGAACTTATAATTCATTTATTTGTGCAAGGGAAAAGTTTCTCTAGTTAGTTTAAAGCTACGCTCTTCATTCCACGCAGAGTTTTTCACCCGTAGCTCACTTCACCTATGCCATATCTTTTTTTCTTTTTAATTTAATGGAAATGGAGTATGGTTAAGTTCTTCATTTCATATTTAGAGTTATTGAGTTTTCCCCTATTTTCTAACATGCTCTTTGCCCTCTTGACAGGAACGCGATTGTATCTCCCCACCACAACTAGGAGTTGCGTTGGGCATGTTTTTTCAAAATCATTTCATTCCAGGTATTCATTTGAACCATTATACAATCTACGTTGTCACTATTTTACAAACTGTCCTTGTACTATGTTACTACGCTTCAATGGAGAACTACTGATACAGTATACATGTATAAGTCTCGGTGGATGGATATTTCCTTACCAGTGTAGGTGTCTGGCTACGGTTTTATTTAAGATGATTGCACAGAAGTTTTAGTATGAGGAAGTCCCTCTCGGACATACCCCTGTCTATGCATATTGAAACATGCATTTGTATTTCTTGGACAATAAAATTTATGCGTGTTACCATTATGATACATACGCGTATTATGGTACATAAACTGACACATAAAATGATACATAATGTGTATTAGGATTACTTTAAGGATACACATTAGTAGATACAATAAGTGTTATGCAAGTTAATGCTTGTTAATTATCACATATGTTTATATATGTAATGTTAAACTTTATAAGCTTTATGATATTTGTCAAGATATTATATGTTGTTTTTCTACATTCTGGAATAACGTTTTAGAATTCATAGAATTTGCAGGTTCACAAAATCTGACTATTCATTTGGGGTTTTTATACAATACTAAGGATGCTCAATTCCTTAAGGCCTAATTCCATATCTTACGGGTATAATTTCAAGTTAGTATTGTCTTAGAAATGAAATGATTTTCTATCTAAATAGATCCATTTTAAAACCTTTTTACCGATTGGTTTTTGTAATTCGTGGATTCCTCAGATGGGTTCACGTTCATCCTCTCATCGTTTCGTACCTACTTGTAAGTCAACTTGATTCGAGTTCCACTCCAGTCATACTGTCATAGCTTTTAAATATTTATTTCCGACTTGGCACCAGAATAGTACTACTCTCCTTGAGTCGAATATATATTAATAGTAATCGTAATGTTCTGGTATAACAATTTTAATTTAACTGTATTGGTTTTCAAATGCACGTTAGTACTTATCGGAAATGACCCATTCACTCCTTTTAATTGTAGATTGAACATATTGTATTCGTCTCAAAGGTAATCATTTACCTCTTTTTGGTTTTAAAACCTATCATTACTTATGTTTACTTTTATGACCTTGAACCTGAACTAACTTTTGGATTGGTATACATCTACTAATCTTTTCTATTCGATCATAAATTGTGAACTGCTTTTATCCAGGTTGGTCCAGCACTCGACTTTAGAGTTTTCTGATAGACTATCCCAACACAGTTACAGATAGGGTTCAGTATATTTTGTATGAGACAAAATTCTCTTTCTGTACAATTTAATTATACCCATTTGGGTATATGAACTTTGAAATTATTGCGATATAAATCATTAACTTATATAACTCTGAAGTGTTTGTACAGAACCTATTTCATCTCGAATGGATTTATATTTATAATTCAGAAGTACAAATTTACTTTAAAACTGAAATTCAGAGTTGTACTAATTGCCAAGTTCCTCCTTGCAACTTATTATTATAATCACAATGCTAGGTACTTTATTTCTCGGGCCTAGTACTGCATCATGGATTTGCTTTTGTATGGTTAAGTTTAATATACACTGCTCCACCTATTTTATTTTCCTTGTATTACTTGCAAGAATTCTATAATTACAGTAATATAATTTATATTAAATTTAAATTCATCCCGAACGGAGAATTTCCATTTATGTCTAGTATATTTTAGTTCATAATTTATTTTTCCTAAGGGTATGTTACAACATAGGAACATGCTTGACTACACCATTACATATTATTTGTCATGCATATATATTTCCTTTTGTAATAGTGACCTAATTGAAGTTTTGGATTTGTTAATTAACATTAAAACAATAACATTTGTAGCAATAATTTTCTGAGAGTCACCTAACCTTCGTATCTAATCCTTCAATAAGGCTTAGACATTCCGAGAGCATACTCTTCTTTTATTTTTATCCGTACAACCAGGCAGAGAGACCGTCAATTAATGTAGTATACCGTTAAATGTATAGAATTCCAAATTCGTCGTCACCTAATATTTTAACCTTTTCTGAAGTACCGCATCTACTCATGCACATATTTAATTCAGCTTCATATACAAAATCTTATTTCACCATAATAAGAATAATAACACTAACATTCTAGGTTAAAAATGAAATTAATCCTGGTGCATACCACTTAAGGTAGACTAGGTTCCACCCAACCTTTGAGTTTTCCATAGGCTCTCCCCGAGCAAAAAAAAAAAAAAAGATCAAATCCTTTAGCCATAGACAACACTCGTCTATCCCTGACATGCTTATTTAATCCTCCTTTCCCATTAGCTTGCTCTTTAATCGCGTCCAATTAAATCAGATGTGGTTTTCTCTTTTGCCTAGGCTTTCCTTGTTGACCACACACACAAAGTACTTTAAAGCGATTTTCTAGCTTTATTCCACCTCTTCTCGCACTTTCATCGGGGTAGCTTTTTAGATTTCTATCTCCAATCTAAATTGCTATATTTTATTTATTTTCCAAGGATTTTTGGAGAACCTAGAAAGTCTTATGATCCTTATCCATCCCCGCGGATTTGGATTCTTGATTCTAACCACGTTCAGTTTTGCACTATTGATTCCTTTTTTCATTTTATTAATTCAATTAACAAAATAATTACTATAAATATTTTTCCTTGGTTGTCCATTTCAATTCTCTAGAGCCTTTGACCTGCCTATTTTCAAAAGAAGAAAATTTAGGTACATTACATATTGCCCTTCAAAAATGTAACAATGTCCCTGTTACCAATTTTTATGTTGATTCCTCAAGTCCTGGATGAAGATTCCTCCTTCATCTCCCCCGTTCTTGCTCCCACGCTTCTTCTCGAAATACAAGGCATTCACCCTACATTTACTCTTATTACTAACATATTTGGAGTTTGATTTTCCATCAACATAAAAGTACATTCTGGAAGAATATTTCATTCGCTTATCATTCACGCTCATATCAATTCATATGAGTAGTATCATATAGATATATATATAATTAAATCATGATAATATTTTGAACTTTAATAGTTTTCAATAGAGTCACTTGGTAGCAAAACCTCAAGGTTCATAGTAGTATCGCAATTTTAGCACAACTACTTATCATTCGATGTATCGTTAATCTTCCTCCTCATGAACCCATGGTGTCATTTGAATTTTTGGTTATTTCTCTCACGCATTCTCACTTTTACTCCCATCATAGTTGTACAATTCCTGCTACATAATTTAGCTTCACAAACAAACACTCTTAATTAGCAACTCTTTTATTTTTATAAAACCAACTTTGTCATATACAATGGTCTTGCAGCTGGGTTGTCTGTCTCTTTCTGCCTATACAGGTACCATGCAATTAATAATTGACTAATTTTCTCAATCGTCTTATTGGTGACAAACTATGTCGCAAGCTCAACTTAATACTAGTTTTTCATTACACAATTTTTTTGGAATGTTCATTTGAGTTTTTCTTTAACAATTGTATCAATTATCATCCATCTTGAAATAACCCTGGCATCATTTCATTACCTTTCATTTTGATACTTTAATTATTCTTATTAGTATATGGTTTTAGGTCAACCAGCTTTCTAATTCAAAACAACCTCCTAATTCGTTCTCAACAGGTATGGTATTCAAAATTCGGTTGAATACTTATGTTTCATTATCTCTTAGTAACTCCTTTTCCGCCTATAATTTTCATTACTCTTTCCCCATGGTCAAACATTATCTCGCTTTTAAATCTTGAACTTGCTTAGTCTCAAGTATGTCCCATTCAAGGACATCTATGATATTTTTCTAAAAAATTACCGTAATGAGGTCACTGCATGGTTAATGTACCTCTATTTTTTTGCAATTAATGGGCCCTAATTTGAAATATCTACAATAATATCCCCAAATATATTGCGCTTTTTCTTAGTGTCCTTCTCGTTTCCCCCAACAAATCATTTCTATTTGTATCAATTATTCACGCTCTAGGTTTTCATTATTCTAATATTCTTCACAATTTGAGGGAAATTCTTTAATGCATCTAAAATCTTATTTTTCTTTTCCTTTTGTGTCTTTAAGTGTTTATAGTAACCTCATTAAGGAAAGACAAACACCTAGTTTTCTTAACAATTTTCAAGTTGTTGAAAAATTTATACTTCAGACCATGTTCGGGGATTAAATCCCTTCTTATCTCTGCATAATGTCTCTACTGCTATTATTTTTCATCACTTACCTAAGGCATACTCATGGAAATTCTATTCATTTATCTTAATTTTTCTTGAATCATATGCTATACTCATAATCATACTATTTTCAATCGTTCTCTACCCAAGTTCTTAAGATGACTTACCAGCTTGATGGGGTCATGATCTTAGAACCAAGATTAGTTATTAGTTTAGGTCTTTAACTACTCACATTATTTTGACCTTTTCTCGCCTATTCATTTTTCTCTCCTTGCTTTCGTAGAGAATAACTAATACAAAGGCACATTAAAGAATCCCTCTACCAATCTCCTTATTATTTTTCAATATCCATGGTTCTTCTATGGGTGAAACATCAGAACAATGTCAATTCATACCCTTGAGTCTTTCTCACCGAATACTGCTTATACTTACACGTACTTAACCAGAATTAATTTTTATTTTGCAAAAAAATATTTTTTGTTAAGTCTATCATGTCATTTATGTTTTCTTTGTAAATTTCGTAGAATTGTAAAACAATTACGAGCTATTATTTATGTTCTTTTTTACTTGACATATAAAAAGAAGAAAATATTATCCATCCAATCACTTAGAATTTCTAATTCATAATTTTATCTCTGGTAAGCCATAAGGTGTCTTCTTTAATTCTAACTTTTTTTTTTGAAAACTTATTGTTGATCATCTATCTTATGCAGAGAATATTCATTCTTGATCATTAATTTATTCGGCCACTAGTCTATACCTACTCTAACCGTTCCAACTTTATTTTCGACCGACAATATCGATGCTCCTCATGGGAATACGTGTGCTTATAGTTATAGTTTAAACTCTTGCTACAATTTTGGGGTAATCATCCGTAGGGTTCTCTAGAGACTAGTATAGCGCTTATGGTATTAATCATTTAAACACGCCCAAGAGTATATGAGGAGTTTCATCTACAACTACCTCTGCTTTCTTTTATGATTGATAAGTTTTCTACAAGTTCCTTTTTTCAATTTGTTGTCTTAATTCTATAGCATACACTTTTCGCCTTTCTGGTTGTTATTAACCGTAGTGTTGAAATTTTCCCCACTACTATTGGTTTGGTTTTTCCTTTGTAATATCACCCAAGCTTCCCTTACCACAGTATTAATTTTATATTTTTCTATAAAAAATTTAGTATGTATTTTGGTTTTTTTTTTTTTTTCTGACCATCTATCTTATCAATGTCACTACATAGGAATCGAAATAAGAAAAAATTGGAACTTTACCCATGTCTTTTATATTTCATTTACCTTTCAGAAATCTTGGCAATCTCTATATGTCACTTCGTTACGCAATTCCATCTTGGTCAAGGTTTTTCTTCGCAAAAATACATCTAAGTTCATCAACTGCACGTTGTTTATCAATGCACATCTTTAAATTTCTTTCAATTGTCTCCAACCTCTTTGCCTACAATAGATTTTATACTTTTATTAATAGAATTTCTAGAATTTTCAATTATTTATAACTCTCTTGGTCAATTTTTGTTTCTAGAAGTATTTAATCAACGACACTGGTTCAACATCCTTACTTTCTATTTTATTATCATTAGTTCTATCCTTCACATATACTTTGAACTTTGAAGGAGAGTCTACTCAATTCATAGTTCTTCCATTCACACTTTTGATCATTCTCTTCTCTACCCAATATAGTTAAGTTAAATTTATCATTCACTTAGTAGATTTCAAATTAATGTTTTCCGAATTTTAGGAGACAAAAATTCTCATCCTTTCTCCTTATAACTAGCAGTCGATTATCATTTGTTTTCCTCCCACTACTTAGATAGCGTTAGAATGAAATTTGTAAATAGCCGACCCAGCCAAGTTTCTTTCATACTCACCATGAAAATATGTTACCATGTTTAGAAGCCAAGTCGTATCTTCATCCTCCCTCCATCATAGGAGGGAGGCTTGATTTCCGCATCCACTCCCCGTAATTCCTTGTTCCTTCTAGACTATTGTCTAAAGGCTTCATCCTCCTCGTACTCTTTCCGAGTGTTTTTTAAGTTGGGCATCATTTCTTTATACGATACCCATATAGCCACAAATGGGGCATTAGAATCGACGGATTTTCTTCACCACCCGCATTTCCACACAACTCATCCCCTTTACTCATGGTTTGTAGCTATATGGTTCTGCATTGTTTCATATCAGACATAAAAGTATACATTAAATAAATATTAATTTAATAAACACTTTACAAAGAACAAATTATTTCTCCGGTGTGAGTACATTATGGTCTAAAGTTTTAAATGGGCTCTAATACCATTTGTAACATCTCTCCATTTTGAATTTTTTTTTCTCATTATAGAGCTAACACTAATTTCCTCCTATGGACACGTAATATTGTTTGTCACATTCCGATGTATCACATCAACAAGTTACTTTGTTGTACACATCTCTCAATTTTATTCATATACTAGTTGAACTGACACTCTAATTATACCTTCTCAATGAAATGCTACATTTAGGAATTCATCCTTTAAATCATTTCACCCGAAATTTTGTATAGAAATATCTAACCCTTAAATCTTAATAACAATTTCCACATTCATGGCAATGACTCTCGTAAAATTTCACAGAACTAACCTCCACTCTATATTCACTATATATATATATATATATATAACCGAATCCACCTTGGTCCGACTTCTTTCATAAGACATTAAAATTTTATGACTTTACGGTATTTCCACAACCCTTACAAAGAGTCATCATCATGTTGACATGTATTTAATTCAAATTTGTTCTTAACTCACTTTCAAAGGTATAATGTGCATGTATCAACTTTGATAACTATGGAGACTTGGTGTTCATGCATTTCCATTCGTATGGCTAATGATATTCAAATTTTCCCCTAACTTATCTTATCACACATGATTAACTCGCTATTACGTATTCCACACATTACTCATAATTGCACCGTTAGTCTCCGTTGCATTCACTGTGATAGGTATGGTTTAATTATATGTACCGATTCCACCACTGGCCTATGAGATATTCATCGGGATTATTGACATTTAACACAAGTACTCTATCACATGGCTTGTATAAGTATTGACGATCTCAATCCACGGGAAAATCTTCTGCATCGTTAGACCTATTACACGTGGATGGTTTGGATTGAACCGAATTTAGGATTTGGAGATCCGATAATAAGTTTCATTTTTTGTTTGAGAGAATCTATTTTTGAGTTCTTCGTTGGCAACCTCCCTTCCGTTCATTTGTGCATTTCGTTTTTTGCAATACTAATATTCCACTTTCCCAACTCGCTGAATATCTTGGGAGATTTTTCATCGAGACAACAATTTGATCCGAGTTTTATACACGCAGAGGAGTTCATTCTCGGTATTCTAACGTAGGTAATACTTGCTCATTTCTACGCTTTTTCAATTTCAACAGAACTTACAATCATTTATTTCAGCGATGGAAAAGTTTCTTCAGTTTATTTTGAGTTACGTCTGCTTCCACACAGATTTTTTCACATGTAGCTCTCATCACTTCATGCCATATCATTTTTTGTTTATAATTTATTGGGAATGGATTATGGTTAAGTTCTTCATTTCGTATTTAGAGTTATTTAGTTTTCCATTTTTATCTAACATGCTCTCTTACCATCTTGACAGAGCGTATTGTTTCTCCCCACCAACTAGGACTTGCGTTGTCATGTTTTGTCAAAATCCTTTCATTCCAGGTATCCGTTTAAACCATTCTACAGTCTGGTTAATCGTCACTGTTTTACAAACTATCCATGTACCATGTTACCACGTCAAATGAGATCCACTAAGACAAAGATACATGTATAACTCTCAATGGATGAATACTTACCAGTAGGTGGTTCTAAGCATGTTTTTATTTAAGATTATTCCGTAGAAGTTTTAGTATGAGAAGTCCTTAATATCTTCGTATCCGCATATTCAAACACGCATTTCCATTTCTTAGACAATAAAATTTATGTGTTTTACCATTATGATACATACGCGTATTATGGTACATAAAATGATACATAAAGTGATACATAATTCATATTAGGATGAAATTAAGGGTACACATTAATAGATAATAACAAAATTTATGCTTGTTAATACATGTTAATTTTCGTATTATTTTTATATACATGTAATGTTAAAATTTATAAAAATTTTATATTATCTATCAATATATGATATGTCATTTTTCACATTCTTAAATAACATTTTAGAATTAATATAATTAAGAGTCAAGAAACTGAATATCTGTCATTTGGGGTTTTCATACAATACCAAGGATCCTCAATTCCTTAAGGCATAATTCCTTTTCTTGCTAGTATACTCCCTGCTAGTATCATCTCAAATGAAATGATTTTCTATCTTGATATATCCAAATAAAACCTTTTACCGATAGGTTTTCGTAATTCATGGATTCCTCATATGGGTTCATGGACATCCTCTCATCATTTCGTAACTACTTGTAGGTCAAATCGATTAGAGTTACCCTTAGTCATACTAGTCATAGCTTTTAAATATTTAGTTTTGACCTCGGGTGCCGTAATAGTACTACTCTCCTTGGAGTTAAATATATATTTTAGTACTCATAATGTTTTGGCATAAAAATTTTAATTTGTTCCGTATTGGTTTTGAATGTACATTAGTACTTTGGAAATGACCCATTCAATTCTTCATTGCAAGATTGAATGTATTATATATTCATCTCGAAGGCAATTATTTACCTCTTTTCGTTTTAAAACCTATTAATACTTACGATTACTTTGATGATCTTGAACCGTAACTAACGTTTGTCTAAAGATTTTTCAAGCATAAATCACCTATTTCTAGATTGGTATATGTCTACCAATATTTTCTATTCGATCATAAATTGTGAGATGTTTTTATCCAAAGGTCCAAAGAATATTTTGAGTTTGATAGACTATCCCGCATAGTTACACATAGGTCTGGGCAGCTTTTCTATGAGACAAAATTTTTCTCATATAATTTAATTATACTCATTTGGGTATATGAACCTAGAAATATTGGGATATAACTTAACTTATAAATCAAGTATTTGTATAGAACTGCTCTATCTTCTAATGGATTTCTATTTATAGTTCAAAAGTACAACTTTTTACTTTAAAACAAGAAATTCATAGTTGTACTAATTGCCAAGTTCCTCCCTTGCAAACTTGATATTATTATAATCACAATGCTAGCACTTTATTTATATAGTACTTCTATTACTATTGGGACTTGCTTGTATGGTTAACTTTAATATACATTGTCCACCCATTTACTTTTCTTCTCCGCATTAATTGGTAAATATAATTTCATGAAATTCCTAGAGTGCATGATAGTTCGTAACTAATTAATTCATCCTAAACGTATAATCATTTCCGTCTAGTATATTTCACTTCATAATTTATTTACTACAAGGCTACAACATAGGAACTTTCTTGCCTATACCATTACATACTATTTTTCATGTGTTTGTATTTCCGTATTAGTGGACATCCTGTTTGTAGTTTTAGTTTGAAAATTAACATTGGAACAATAACATATACTTACATTACTTTAAGATACCCAACCTCGTATCTAATCATTATTAGACATTCTTAAGAGTTATACTTTAAATTTTTATGTGTACAACCATAGTAAGGACTACTCTAATTAATGTAGTATACTCGATTAAATGTATAGAATTTGAAATTCTTTGTCACCTAGTACTTTAACCTTTTCCTTAAGTACCAAATCTACTCATGTAAAGATTTATTTTTGTTCATATATACAATATTATTTCACCATAATAAGAATAACAACACTAACATTCTAGGTTAAAATGAAATTAATCGGTGCATACCACATAAGGTAGACTACTTCACTAAAACCTTGAGATCTCTCTCCATAGCTCCCCCGAGCAGATCACAATGTTGTTTAAGCCATCTCTTCTTTGATTCTTACATCTTCTTATTTAGGCTCACATTCCCATTAGCTTTGCTCTCCTTAATCCAAGTCCAGCTAAATCAAGATGTTGTTTTCCTTTTGCCTAGGGTTTCCTTTCGTTGTTCCACAAAAGTTCTTTAAAGCAAGATTTTTCCTCTTTCTAGCTTTATTCCAATTCTCTCCTGAATCCCCTTTACCTGGGGTAGCTTTTACCTTTACCTCCAATCTAAATTTCTACATATTTTATTTATTTTCCAAGTGATTTTTGGAGAATCAAAGCCTTATGATCATTATCCATCCTCATGGATTTGGATTTTTGATCTCTAATCGTTATTTATTCCTTGCACCATTAATTCCTTTTTCATTTATTAATTTCATTTAATAAAATAATTCCACTATAAATATTTTTCCCTGGGGTCCACTTGACCCCTAGAGCTCTTGATTGCTCATTTTAAACGGAGAAAATTAGGGACATTGTTACAATGGTTCACTTTTTGGCCAAATGACTTGCATTCATGAGATGGGTAGTAATATTGTATATTATGCGATATCCACACTCCATGCTTTCTTAACCACACCGCAAACTTCTGTAATCGCTAAATGATCACGAACCTAAGTGTAATCAAAGACCTATGTACCTAACTTGATCTTGTTATACATACCAACCATGCAAGAGATCTATGAGAGTCAAGGAACACCGTTTTGATAGAAGAATAGATATCTTCTAAAGGATTTACGAGGTATTTTGGCTAACCAACATAATACTATCATCTGACTGAATATGTACTAAATATTACCGCAACCCTTTCTACCACCATTAACATATTTTCTACGAAGGTTTCATATAAAAGAATAGTAGAACTTCCAAACCTTGGTATGATAAGGATTATAAAATCACAAGAAATCGATTAGAGATGTTCTTAACAAACTATTAAGATGATAAACATAAGTATATACAAAATCTTATAAAAAATAATAAAATTTCCTATATTAATAAGAGACAAGAGCATCTTCTTCACCTTTTTCAAAGCTCAACCCACATAAATTCGCGAAAATGTACTGTTCAAGAACTAAAATCAATCATTCAATCCTTTAGAGAACTGAGTATGTATCTTACAAAGCTTTATGACTCTCTGTCACCATGTACATTGATTTAAAACTCCTACAAAGTGGAAATATTTTCGCGAAAGATGTCGTGCTGGAAACTAAGAAAATCGTTTAATGGGAAAGGATACAGACATTAAAGGATACCAAGCTAAAATATTCAAAAATGGGAAGGTCTATCCCCGATCCCCCCATATCCAATAATCTTCTCAATTTTGTGGTAAAGAACACTTTCATAAGATTTGGATGTAAATCTATTGTTCTTGTCTTTAAAAGTGGTGAAAAAACATTCCATCTAACTATGTAACCATTATGATTATCCATATTTTAGGAAAACTTTATATCTCACATTGGAGAAGAAAATTACACCTAGCTTAAAATCCAAACATAAAATAGCTACAGGAAAGGACTATAAGAGACATCACCTAACCATTGATCATGTTGTCACACTTAGGAACATTGCTAAGGTGTGTCGTAATAGTAAAAATAACCTATTCGCTATTTTTATGACTTTAGTAAAATCTTTGTATATTGTTCGTGGATGTTTATATGGAAAATATCAAGAGATAATGGGTTCCTCCTGAAAGTTACACTGTGGTAATTCAAATTCAATAGAACAGTATTGGTTCCAAACTTAAAACAAATGATGGGTGGAATAAAGAAAACAATAAATGCAACATTAGGGTTGGGCAGGGTGTCCTCATCGCCCACCTCTTTGGCATTGATACCAATGCTAGAAGAGTGTTTGAAACTCAAAGTTTCAAGGCTCCCGAGCTCACTTGTATGGTCATTACTCTTCTCATGTTGAGGATGTCATTCTTTAGCGAGAAGTCATGATGTTCTTAACATGCAACTTGATACCTCCATGATTACTATAGTCTAGGAGAAGTATGATGCTTAATACCGACAACACTAATATCATTATAATTAAATAAAAAAATATCAACCATGGTAGTTTCATCTATGATAATAATTACTTAGAGCACGTTTTCTTCCTTGCAAATATTTAGGTATTTATATTCATCATCATCACAAGTAGAATTATAACATTGAAAAAGGATTATTGGAGGCTCGAAAGGTTATTATGAGTTTGAAAAATTGTAAGTTGGTTTATCTCAGGATTTGAGTAAAAGGGTTCTCTTTTGAATACTCTTGTACTCCTATGTTATTTTATATGTATGTGAGGTTTGGGGTTATAGTATATCCATAGATTCATGGAGGAAGATTGAGATGACACAAAAGTAGTATATAATCTACAACCTAACATTAAAGGAAATATTTCCTATCCTATCCCTCCCAATCAAAGCCAACCTCCCCATTGCAGCATGGCTATGTTTAGGTACTTGATATACAAGAATAACTTTTCCATCATGGAAGCCAATAGAGCTCTGAAAATTTCTTCCAACTCTAGGCCAAAGTCTCCACATCCATCTTAAGAGCGCAACAACAATGCCTACTTGCCCGACCAATAGGGGATAAAGAAGAGACCATATTTCTAGGAAATAAGGATATCACAGAAAATAGTATTACCTCCAAAATATAAGGATAAATTCAGGTGATGGCAAGAAGTGAGGGAAAACTGAGTCAAAGGTCACATGATGATATCACCAAGAGTCATTTGGTCATCCCTCCGCTGTAGATCATTTCTCTTTTTGCATTTCATTTTTAGGTGTCTCATTCAGCCTCATTCATTTGCATTCCATTAGGCAAATATGCCAATATCTAACTAAGGGTCTCTTCGCTTGTTTCCTCATGATTGTACCGCCGGGTTGGTCAAAATTTATCAAAATTCATTGTGTTGATTTTACCATTTACAGTCATAGATGGTGTTTTGGCCATGGTGCTCATTTCATTTTCTAGGTCTAGGTTTGGTCTTTAAATGTTCAACAATGCTCCGTGCAGCTGCGAGGATGTCTTCAATAAGTTTTCATTTCAAGATTTTCATCATCAATACTCAAGGATGTTTCTTCTTCAAAACTCGTTTTGAAGAAATCGTCAAATTTGTTTTTTTAATAAATATGCATTTTAAAGTTTTCCGCTCGTTAGTACTTCAAATGCATCAAGTCATCCTTTTCCGAGGTTCAATGCCACCATCCCTTGCAAAAATCAACCAAGAAGTCATCATTCAAGCTCAAAATCAAAGGAAACAAAAAGATGAAAGTTGTATTAACTAGAAAAAAGTGCCAAGCCAAAACATTACAAAGTGGGTTTCAGACAAAACAAAAATTAAATCCATCACTATAAGATATTTCTACGGTTTTGAAACATCCATTTTCATCCAAGAACATCGCAGAAGGTCGAGTTTAGGTTGTGAAGAGGGTGAAAATGTAGTTTTGGAAAGATAGACCGTGTGTTGAGATGAGCGCGGCGCATTGGGTAAGCGCGCAATGTAATCGGGGCCGGACAACGATTGGGCATTTTGTTACCGTGTATTTTTCCTTCCGGGTACCGCGCATCCACCGGACGCTGGCATCGGGTTTGTGCGCGGCGCACCGCAGCCTCCAAGGCAAAAAAAAAAAATTTCATTTCGCTCCATAAAACACCACCCACATTTTTCTCCAAGTAAGTTCGACCATGCTTGCTCAAAGGATTTAGTTATGTGTAGGTTTAGAGGTGAAGACATTGGAGTTATTAGGAAGGAATAAACCCTATATCCATATTAAAATTGCTCCTGTATTTAAAACAAGTGTTGAAATTTGATTATTGGTGCTTAAAACTCCACCCCATTTTCATATCAGTTCCCATCATTGTTATTATAATCACATACATTGTTATCATAACTCTCTCCTATTCTAACGTCCCATATCCCTTATACCCTTGCCTTGTATGTTTTCATCCTCAAACCCTATCATTTTCTATCACTCTTCCTTCATATCATTGATATGCCCTTAATTCCTAAACATTCAAGGACTGATTTAACATCCTTGACTTCACCTAGTTTATATACCTTTTCATTTCACCTATCCCTAAAAATACATTTCCCATCACTATCTCCCACTCCTAATATCAATGATAAACCCTAAATCCCGACCCCTCAAGTCAAGTGGTTGTCCCTCCACTCAAAATTCACTCTGACACCTAATATACCCACTCCATTATCACAAATTACTTCTATTTTGCATACATTGGTATTGAAATACAAGCACCAATTCATCATTTAAAACATACACCTAACTCTTATTTTCACCATACATATATCACTTATACTTGTGATACACACATTGCAAGCATCATGTCAAAACACGTATTCGAATATGAGAAGGACAAAGACTCAACCACAGTAGCTTGATGTACCGAGAGGTCTTACAAAAGTTGTAGGCACGTCGCAGAGGAGCCCACTTTCTTGGCTCAACTGCGGTGCCCTGTCATTGCCATGGATTTTTTTCTGCTGCTAGTCATGCTTGCAAGATTGTGAGATGATTGCTCAAACTTCAAGATCATCATGAGTTGGTTCGCTATTTGTCCCATATTTGCATGATGGCTATGAATTTTGGCCGGAGGAATCCCCCACCTTGACACCAAAAACCATTTATGAGGCCACCGGGATACCGAACATAGGTGAAGAGTGGTAAGGATGTCATCAGCTAGACAGTAGCATATTATGAGCCATACATCAAAGCCAGTTATTTTGTGCAGGCCTCATAGGTATTCCTGTCAACAATTTCCGAAGGAAGAGCATGCACCATTGATGAAACTCATCATCCGATACTTCACCGTAAAGGCCGCTTCTCGCGCTCGATGCAAGGTCACATCGTACTCTTTGATGCATTTCTTACCAGAGTCGTTGATGAGCATTCCATATTTCCCTGCGGTGCCGTAACATAGAGCGTATGACGACCAGACAGTAGGAAGACCCGTAGCGTTATTAGAATAACATTTTCACTATTATGCGCTCATCAAAATCATGGTGGTACATCACCGTACAGCATCGTGTATTGTATGGGATGAGTCTATTTCCGTGACTTTACCGGCCCCTGTACCTTCTCCGCAGATTGTTCATGATGAGGGTGATCCTTCACATCATTGAGGGTCCCGAGTTAGAGCCTATCAAAGGCGCAAGATGGTTACATATCGAGAGGTGCTTATGCCTTATTTGCGCAAAATGCCGACGAGTACTATTCTCCACCCTGGTGAAGGTCTGTTGTTTTCTGTCACACATGTAGTACTATCTCCACATGGCGTGGAAGGTGTCTCGCCTTCGACACGTGATAGGTAACAAAGTTCAAGATAGAGCAAGAGGCCTTACATGTGATGAGGGTTCTCTCTGCAGAGGCTTAATGGATTGATTTCCACACTCATTGATGTTGATGCTAGGTTCTCCTAGCTCAAAGATGAGAGAGACCATCCAAAGAAATCAGTAGTTAAGATCGACACATCAATCAGAGAAATTGTAGAGAGATAAATGGAAGGGATCAACTATTTGAGCAACAACAAACAAAATGGAGTGACCAAAGAATGATCATAGACTTGGTGTATGATCCGTGAAGACCATGAGTTGTCTCGAAAGAGACACGGTGACATGACGCCCATTGACGAGACTTGGTTTTACAGGGTCAACATTAATCTGGAGAAGTGGTTGGCAAAGGCCAATAGGGACAAATACATTCTCATACATATGAGAATCACTATTGGGCTCACACACACACAGAGAGGCAAGGGGCCAGGATGAGGATCCCTAAGACGAGGTTGAGGGGAGAGCACCGAAACGTTCGAAAAGGCTCGATCCACTCCGAATCTGGTCAAGCTTCTCGGATGAGTATGAGACATGATGGGAGACATTCACTTGGAATTTCATGAGACCCGACGCGTTTATGATCGACATCTTCTAGAGGATAATTTTAAATTTTTGGTTTTTTTATGATAAAGTATGTGTGCTCCATGAGTGGTCGAGATATTTCATCAAGTTCTCCTTGGGTATTTTAATATTAAAAACATCTAAAAATGGTATTCTTTCGGCGACTTCTCTTTTGCACCAAGAGGAATCCGGCCTTGGGAGATTGAAGTTTTGGAGGGGAAACCTAACTCCAAAATTGAAAATTCCACTTGGGTTGGATATCATACATCTAGATTTCCAACGAGCTATCATGAGCTCAATTTGATTCTCAGATGCCTCAAAAAATATAACCAAAGTGGTGTGGCGCATTGAGTTTTTTTGGCGCTTGCGCATAGAGTGATTTTTGCCCAATTTTTGACTTTTCACTTTCGTAAATTTGCCGCTTTGACTAGTTTCACTTTTTGGATGTAATTATTGATCTATATTGATTTAATTTTATGTCTATGATGTACTTTGATTCACATTTCTTCTAGAGGATTCATTCACTAAAAAGTGAAAATTAAATGAATGAATCAGCTTCTTCTTTAGAGGCAAGTTGTTTGGCTTCGCTTGTAGATTTCAGCTTCCATGTTTAGAATTGGTTGAAATGTACTTCTCCCAGAAGGATGAGATCGACCCCAGAGGCATGTGCTAGGGATTATTCATATTATGTATTTTATGAGTTTGCTTCTTTGTGTTTGGACTCTTCGAAATGTTTGGCACCTCATTGTATATCCATTTTCAATTTTTTGGTAAAGAAAGACCAGAGTTTTTGGCAAGACTTCGACAGATCCTTGTGGCTTTCCGAGTTCGATGATGTTTTCTTCCATGTTATTGTATCATTACTGCAATATGTATGTTACTTTCTGCTTCTCGAATTAAACAAATGAGTAAATCGAGGTAGAATTCATTAATGATCGGTGTTCGCCTTAAAATTTTGTTTAGTTTTATATGTTTTTTGTCACTTGAAGATGATCTCAGCACCCTCTTGCCCTCTTCACTAGTATTTTCTATCCGTTCAACTAATCTAAGACATCAAATCCGTTGCCTTCCTCGCCCCAACTTGAACTCGCAAGAATTTGGCCTCATCCCCAAGCCCAAAATTGTTTTTCCCCTTTTTCCAACAAAAACCCCAAAATAAAAATCAAACCTCCTATTTGTATATCTAGCCTTAATATCGCTTGTTGTTTCGCCTATCTCAAGCCCCATTGAAACACTTTTCACTGAGATTGACCTGGAGAGAGTTCCTCTTTTCCTATCCCTTTGTGTGGGCTAGCTACGAGGCCGGCATGGTTTGGTGTTATCCTTCGGCTTTAATTCAAATTCTGTGTTATTTTAGGCAATAAAATAGTGGCGACCACACTGGGATCTTCACAAGTTAGATGTCAGACGATAAGCCGCACGTGAGTTCGGTTATGCTGTAGCTCTCTCAAACGCTTTTGCTTTGCATTAGCGGCGAGATAAACGCCGTTTTCCGCCTCAATCTCCCAAGCCTAGGCTGTGAATGTGAAACTCGACTTGCGGATTGTCTGCTGTTCTCAGACATGCACATTGTTCAGACCGATCGTTGGATGGTGGACAACTATCGTACACCGCAAGGTCAAAATCATTCACCCTGCAACTCTAGTGTCGAAGAATCCTAAGGATCATAATTTTTTATGGCGACTCTACTCTTCAAGAATCCGTAGTTCGAGGAATTTTTGGTGAATTAATTTTTATCAAAATGGTTTCGCCGGATCAAAGGTATGCTCCCATGAGCCGAGATCACATTCCGTGTTTTCCAAATAAAATTCCTAAGGCAGATTGAAGAAGGAATTTTCCTATGTTTAAAGATGATGATAGGAATGATGTCGCTTTACATCCGTTAGATTTCACATACATATCCGCGAGTTGAAGGTTGATTTTCGTGAAGATTGCTTGATGAAGATATTCATGGCCACTCGGAAGGTGAAGCTCGATCTTGGTATGAAAGCTTGCCGCCTTCTTGTATTTATCGTTTAAAGGATTTCCATACCATGTTCTTTGAAAGGTATAAGAAATCTTATCCATCCTTGACTTTAGTTCAGAATCGGTTGTAGCCATGTTCATAGTTTTATTGAAAATCTTGAAAACGTTTATGAAGATGGGAAAGACTCATGGACGATGAGATCATGGAGTTCTATACTTTAAAAATCCATTTCAGCAGCATGAGGAGAACCCAGAGTGATACCCATCAAGATGCTCAGAAAATTTGGCAGTTGTGATCAAGATTCGGTACAATGGAAAATGATGAAAGAGAAGGTTTTGTTTCTAGACTGTCCATAGAAGAAGACAATATGTGCAGAAAGTCAAGTTTCTCATTTCAGAGTGATAAAGTTAAGCTTACCATTTTATCTAGATTCATATTTCAGATGATCAAGAATACCTTGTAATCAATCCCATGAAGGAGAGTTCCATTTTGTTGAGATCATCTCGAATGAAGAAGACAGAGTTTTATCCAAATGTTCTTATTTCATTGAACAAGTTCTCATGAGGAGTGTAATTCAGCGCTTCATGAAAAACAGTAATGAGATCTTTGTTCAAGTAAGTGAAAATATTCTTTTTCAATAACTCAAAGGATAAATGTATAATTTACTGTCATTACATGAAGATGATCAACCACAGCCAAATTTCAGAAGATCGTGAAGTAAGGACCTGCCATTGCAGTTTTTCATGTTTTAAAATGTTATTTCATGAAGACACCGAATGTTTGAGCAAAGGAAACAAAAAGCATTATCTCCTTTGTTTGAAGATGAGATAGATCAACTCCGAAAGGTCATGTTACGTACCTCAGTTAAAGCAGATTTGCAGTGTGCACATGGTCAAGAAAGTGTTGAGAAACTTCTTCCTCTTTTGACAATGATGACAATTTTGTAATTAGTTTTATAGATCAACAAACAGATAATATTTTCTTTCATGAAGATGATAAGGTTGTCATGTTTGATAACTTGAATATTGTTTTCTGCTTAAGAATGAGATCAGACCATGAAGTTGAGGAATATGAGCTTGAGAGAGACAATATGCCATGTTCTCATGGTCAAGGAACCTACAATTAACACCAGATGGCAGAAGCTTTCATACCGTGCCTTCCTATCACCAAGAACAATTGTTCTTCAGACGTAATGAAGCAAGTAGTTGTATTTTTACTGCTGGATTCAATACCAACTAGTGCTTCGTGATTTTCCATATCCCTTCAACGTTCTTTTGCAAGCACGTAAAAGATAAATGTTGCTCGGTTCATTATCAAAATCTTTGGTTTCAAAGGGTTGGTTGTGAGTTGCCTACATGTACATCACCCGTCACAGAAAAGTATGCAATTTGTATGTAGCCATCACTCAGATTGGTTACATTGGAAGGCACACTACACATGATTTTACATATTCCATCACCAGTAGTTGGTTGGTCATTATGATTTGAACCCTCGAATCTTGATGGACCGGTTGCCATTAAAAGCTTTGTAAGTACTTGTTTTAGTTAAGTAATTCATGAGTCATTTGCGAGTCAATTTTCACTTCCATATTGAGCCTGGCTTGAGTTAATTTTCACTAATAAAATGAGTCAAGAGTCTTGTGTTGATTTGTTGAATTTTTACTCCATTTCCCCAATGGATGAAGGCACTCTTCTGCTCTCCCAAAGATTCACAGTCCTTGGCACCTCCAAGGAGCTACCATCCCCATTGGAGCCAATGTTAGAGTCGGTCTCGTCATCCTCCATCGTGAGATCATTTCTTTTGCATTTCATTTTTAGGTGTCTCATTCACTTCATTCATTTTCATTCCATTAGGCATGCCAATATCTCACGGAAGGATTCTTCACTTTTTTCCTCATGATTGTACCTGTTGGGTTGGTCAAAAATTTATCAAAATTCATTGTTGATTTTGTCATTTGCTACCATAGATCGTGTTTTTGGTCAAAAGAGTCATTTCTGCTTTCTAGGTCTAGGGTTTGGTCTCTTTAAAATGTTCAATAATGCCCACAAAATATGAGGATGTCTTCAATAATTTTTCATTTCAAGATTTTCATCAATACTATGATGTTTTCTAAACTGCTTCTTTGAAGAAGAAATCGCCAAATTTGTTTTTTTAATAAATATGCATTTTAAAGCGCCACGAAGTACTTCAAATGCAGATCGTCATCCTTTATCAAGTTCAATGCTACCATCCCTGCAAAAATCAACCAATAATTCATCATTCAAGCTCAAAAATCAAACAAGGAAACAAAGGCAAAGAGTTATATTGACTTTGAAAAAGTGCCAAGCCAAAACATTACAAAGTGGGTTTGATAAAAATTAAATCCATCACTATAAGATATTTTCATTGTTTTGAAACATCCATTTTCATCCAAGAACATCAAAGAAGGTTTGCTTAGTTAGAGAAAACAGAGTTTGGAAATATAGACCAAAGAGATGAGCGCTACAGACAGTAAGCGCGACAACTGGTCACATGATCACTTTGTTACCCGTATATTTTTCTGAAGGCACATCCATCATTGATATCGGCGACCGGGTTTAAAGGTTATTGTAGCTCAAAGGAAAAAAATTTTCACGCCTGGTGTCAATTGACTGTAAGAGCATTTTTCTCCAAGTAAGTTCACTCACGTTACCATGATTTTGGCGATGGTGGGTTGAGGGCAAAGACATTGGAGTTTGTTGAGAAAGAATAAACTACAAGTAACCATATTTGGTATCCGCTTCCTAGGGTTTGAAAAGAAGTGTTGAAATTTTATTATTGGTGTATTAAACTCCTACCCCATTTTCATTTGTGTTCCCATCATTGTTATTACACTATTGTCATTATATTGCATCCCCTCTTTATTCCCGCCGTCCCATATCCCGATAACATTTGTCTCCATGTTTTCATCCTCAAACCATATCATTGTCTATCACTTCCTCATATCATTGATAAGTTCCTACTCCCAAAACATTCATGACCGATTTAACATCCTTGACCTTACCTATTTTCTGAGTATACCTTGTCATTTCACTCTTTATCTTAAAACATATTTCTTCTCTATCATTATCTTCCACTCCCATATCACTTATAAAATCCCCAAATCCCGACCTCAAGTCACAAGGTCACCACTGTAAAATTCACTACGTCCATTATACCCACCGATTATTTCTATCCTTCATTTCCCTATTTTAGCATACATTGGCATTGAAATACAAGCACCAATTCATCATTTTTTAAATACAAGAAATTCTACCTATTTTCACCACATATATATCAGTCTAGTCAGGATACACATTTGTGGTACAATATGTCGACATGGTCTGGGATGAGGAGAAGAGACTAATGACTAAACTACGAGCTTGATAAAGGAGGCCTCATAAAAGTGGTAGTACGTTAGAGAGGAGCCCACTTTGTCTAATTGTAGGTTCGCCTGCCGTTATCGATTGTTTTCTGCCGTCATTCATGCTTCCAAAGAGCCAGGAGATGATTAGCCAAACTCGACATCATCATGAAAGGTTCGCTATTTTTTCCCATATTTGCATGATGGCCAAGGGGACCCTGTCGGGAGTGAACTTCACCTGACACCGTAAACCATTTCCGAGGCCAACGGATAATGTAATGACAGAAGAGTGGAACAAGAGACAAATAATTAGATGGGTAGCACACACGAGTTGCCACATCAAAGCAAAGGCTTTAGGCGCCTACAGGTATTCCTATCTTGTCAAGGAAAGAAATATTGATGAAAACTCATCATCCGATACTTCACCAGGAAGGCTGCTTTGGCGGCCTTTGAAAAGGCCATCGTAATTTTGATGCATTTCACTAGAGCTGTTGATGAGCATTCCATATTTCATGTGCCGTAACATAGAGCGCATGACTACTTGTACGTAGGAAGACTCCAAAGCAGCAAGACAACAACATTTACCTACTATAAAATCACATCAAAATCATGGTGGTACATCAAATTTCGAACAATGTGGCATTGCATGGGATGAGTTCATTTCCTTGTGACTTTTCATGGCCCTCACTCCTTCTCCGCAGATTGTTCATGATGAGGGTGAGCCTTCACCTCGCTTTAGGGTCCCGAGTTAGAGCCTACGGCGCCCGCATGTGTTACATATCGTAGAGGCGTTATAGCCTGTCGTTAGCCATTGAATATCTACCTGGGGTGGTGGGGTCTCATGGTTTTCATCAGCAGCTGGCGTAGTACTATTCCACATGGAGTGAAGTTGTGTTCCCGCCTTCCGAAATAAGCACAGGCTGTGTTCAAGACAGAGGCAAGAGGCCTATACAGGATGAGGCCCCTTCTGGGAGGCCACATACGATTTTACACCATTGGGATGTTGGATGCGAGCTCATAGCTCAAAGATGAGAGAGACCATCCAGAATGGGTAAAGTCGAGACTTAATAAAAGTTGACCCGAGAAATTTCAAAGGAGTTAAATGGGTAATAAAATATTTGACAAGAAGAACAACAACCGAGGACCATCAAATGATCATAGACTTCAGTGTACATCCGTGAAGACCGTGAGCTGGCTCGAAAGAGACATGGTGACACGACGCCCATTGAGCGGGAGACTTGGCTTACGCAGTCAACATTAATCTTGAGAAGTGTTGAAAAGGCCAATAGGGAAAAGACATGCTCGTACATATGAAGAACCACTATTGGGCCCGCACACATACAGAGCTGT
Source organism: Pinus albicaulis (assembly GCA_034641835.2). Lineage (NCBI taxonomy): Eukaryota > Viridiplantae > Streptophyta > Pinopsida > Pinales > Pinaceae > Pinus > Pinus albicaulis. The sequence continues at coordinate 1,662,357,602 of CM076584.1, forward strand.
GATGAAGATCCCGAAGACAAGGTTGAGGAGAGCACCTTGCACGGCAAGAAAGAACCGATCTCATCCAATCTTGTCGGTTTTCCTTGGCTACATGAGACATGATATGGAGACCCTACCCGAATTCTCACAACTTTGGAGAAATGTTTGTCATTTTTGAAATTTTTGGTCGCAAAACAAATGGCCACGACGGCGTATTTGCGCCATCCACACGCTTATGATTGGGACATCTTCCTGAGGATAAATTTACATTTTTGATTTTTTTATGATAAAATATGCATGCTCAGGAATGGCTGAGATATTTCATCAAGTTCCGGGTGGTATTAAAGGTCAAACAATACCCGAAAATGGCCTTTCCGCCACTTTTTGCAATTCGCAGGGAACCATTTTCTGAGATTGAATTTTTGGAGGGTGCCTGAACTCCAAATTGAGCATCTGGCACTTGGGTTGGATAGAAGACATCTAGGGCTTTCTCCAACGAGATATCATGGTTTGAATTTGGATTCTTTGTGAAGTGTCTTTGGGCATAGCTCAAATTGGTACAGCATTGAGTTTTTGGTTGTACAGGATTTTTGCCCAATTTTGACTTTTCGCATTAGAAATTCGCCATTTTGACTAGTTTCACTTTTGATGTAATTATTGATCTATATTGATGTAATTCTTATGAAGCAAGATGTAATTTTGATTCACATTTACTTGTTCTAGAGGATTCATTCACTAAAAAGTGAAAAATTAAATGAATGAATCATTTTCCTTCCTTAAGGAGGCAAGTTGTTCGCTACCTAGATTTTAGTTCTAATAACAGACTTGGTTGAAATAGCTCCTAGCAAAGGAGGATGAGATCAACCCCAGAGGCATGGGAAGGGTTAGGATGGTCTATATTATGGCCTAGCTGTTTTCGTATTGGATTCTTGGGAAAGTTTGGCACCCTATTGTATATCCATTTTCAGCTTTTTGGAAAAGGAAAGACCGTAGCTTTGTAGCACTTGTCGGGATCCTTGTGGCTTCTGATTTTTGATGATGTTTTCTTCACGTTATTGTAAGTTTCATTAATGTAATATGTGTATTCCATTTCCTTCTCTTTTTCTTCTCAATTCAAAAATCAAATGAGTAATCGAGGTAGAATCTAATAGCTCATTGTGCCTCCGCCCTTAAAATTTTGTTTAGTTTTATATGATTTTTGTCATTTTGAAGAGGATCCTTGCAACCTCTTTTCCTCTTTAGCGCCTCAACATTATTTTCTATCCATTCAATTAATCTAAGACATCAAATTCTGTTTACTTCTCACCCCAACTTGAACTCTACAAGAATTTGGCCTCATCCCCAAGCCCAAAATTGTTTTTTCCCTTTTCCAACAAAACCCCAAAAATCCTAAAATCAAACCCTCCTATTTGTATATCTAGCTCAAGATCAATGGTTGTTTCAAATTTCCTTGGTCTCAAGCCCCATTTAAACACTTTTTCACCGTTATTGAACGGGAGAGAGCCCTCTCCGTCCTCAGCTAGCCAAGGTCGAGCGTGGTTTGGTGTTATCCTCTTCTTCCTTACTTCACCGAGGTAGATTTAGGCAATAACAAGCTCCCACCCTTGCCGACGCAAATTATCTCTATATCTTGGCTAGTACTAAGAATATAATGAACATTGTAAATATTAGAACTAATTTCATGAGTCTAAGAAGTTTCAACCGAATGCTGAGCTCAATAAAAGTACCTTGAATGGAACAACTTCCATAAAATTTTCCAACACAATAAGAGGTTTAAATATTAAAGCACTCTGGTGAAGCAAAGAAACTGCCAAATTCTTTATAATAAGAGGGTTGAAGATGAAAAAAGTATCTTCTTAGATTACACAACCTACTCACATCTGTTACCTAATCCTTAACTGCCATCCTCTGTTTCTGGCTCTGCAACATTTCACACATCCAACCCCGGCTTGTTAAGTCATCAAAACTATATTGATCTTGAGTGTTTCTTTCCTTCTTTTTGATCATATAAATAAACACAATAAAGAGTCACAATTAATCCCTTATTAAGTTCAGATAAATCCAAATTGGTCTTAGTGGACATTAATAATCATCATCATAATCATCATATTATTTTAATTATATATTTTATCATCATTTATTTACATATTTTAGTATTCTTCATTATTCCATTTTGTTTAATCTTCCCCTAAATGTTTATTACCTTTGACGCATTATTATATTTAATTAAAACACATTTATATTTATTTATTTAGATACTACAGCTTATTAATATTTCTTTTTTATGTTAGAATTTATTGATATTGACAATAGTTTTTTTTATATTTTTGGTCTTATCTCTTATTATTCATATTTTGAATAAGTGTTTTGGAAAATTTTATTACCCCAGAGCTATTTTAAATTTTATAAATTATTAGTAAATAATAATAATTATATATAGAGAGGGTGGATATTTACATAATTATTCATGTTTTTTTGAATATTTCAAAGATGAAATGTGTAGAGTTTTCCTAATAGAGACTAGGAACGGGGAATTCCGACAGATAGTAAGAGAAAAATGCCGATGAAATCTAGTAACAATAAGTTTAGATAAACGATCACAAAGAATAATAAAATAATGTAAATTAACTCTAAATAATATAGCATTAATAAAGATTAAAAGTAAAAACATAATAAAAAGAAAAAAAAACACTACACCTTATTTATTTATACTAACCTATCATAGCTAATATCCCTTTCCATAATACCGCATCCATGAAAAAAACTCAAATTTCAAAAACACCTTAATATCATATCATTAAGATAGAGAGACAAAATTATACACCCTCAAAACATATTATCCATCTCCTTTCTCCCTAATCCTCCCCATCCTTGCTCCCGTTTTCTCGATCTCTTATTCCTCGCAAAATTTGTTCTCCTTCTTTTATTTTTCCTTCTTTCAACTTTTCCTTAACCCTGCCCCTCCTTCGTATTTACCTTTTATAATATTAGGAATTTCCTTCCTTATTTGAACTATTGTTATTAATTAGTATATTAAATATTTATATAATTATACATATATAATCATCTTTACCTTAATCACAGATTTTAATTTATTTATAATTCAATTTTATTATAATATTATATATATTATTTATTTTTTATACTATTTATACACCATTTCTATTATATATATAATAACTTATTTAAACCTATTATATTACAATATAATATATTCAAATTGTAACAACCTCATTAGGAGTTAACTAGTATTAACTAGTTAAAGACTTTTACTATTTTAAATTTATATGAAAAGACTTCTGAAGCTTTATTTGCATAAAAAAAAATTTATTTTATTGAGAATAATTAAAGAGAGGACTAGTTAAACAGCAATCTTTGCTGGTTATGTAAATGTTTCCAAGAATAGGAGGTGGTTGGGAATAGTTGGAGAAATGCTACTCATCTCTGCAGATATAAGGAAAACTCAAGAGAGGGGTAGGTTTTCCTCAGACTTTTTGGTATGAGGGTGAAGTATTTTCATAAGCCGAGTGAGGTCTGCCTGAAAATGCCTTTCCGCAACCCTTGAGAGCCGCATTATCCGAATGACCGGATTGGTCATCGAGAGGTCGTCGCCAGAAAGCCTAATTTCCATGCCCATGGCACCGTCCCGTATTCTCTCGGGGCCGGGGAAAGTGAGATGAATAGCCTCCCTCGATGGTTGAGGAAAGCGCTAAACTTTTTTTGAATACACATAAGTATTTTCGTCCATATTTGAGTATTTAATTAATTAAGGAACTTTGTATGAATTATCGTTGGAAGAGGATGTCACAATATAGCCTCGTTAGCTTATAAATGATTACATAAATTATGTGATGCTTTAGGCGTGGTAATGGGACCGTAGTGAAATTTCGTATCGTTTTCCTAATGGAATATTTAGAAATTTGTGAGTGTAAACATACCTTCGCTACTCTTCGTTTTCTACGTATTTAATGGAAAATAGAGAAATCGTTAGCAGGATATATATTTTCTATTTTGTGATCTACAATGCTTATTAAAAAGGGAAAGAATTCCGTTAATGAAAATAAAAACAAGTCACTATTGTTATAGCATCATTTTTCACCCTCATGTGATTCATGATTGTCTCTATGGCCTTGGGCACCCATTCCCAAAGACTTGGATCAAATTTCACTGTATCGTTAAACATCCCATACTGCTGTGGGCCTTGTTCCTTTTACTAGGCGTGAGTCCATATGTAATTTTCTCTTCCGCGTATGCCATTAAAATCTATTAAAAAATATATAAAAATCCCTATTTTCGAGTTGGGTTGATGGTTACTCCGTAGTTCAACCACCTCAAAGACGTGGCCAATCGTTTCCAACTCGACCGAAAACTACTTTGAGGAGTATAAAAGCCCTCATGTGTATGGCCTAAGGGAGAGAGAAATTAGTAATATTATACCTCGTTGGAATCCTCAATCCAAGTCTCGATTTCCCACAAGCTCGTACCTCACTACCAAGAACCTGTTTCCTGAGGATGTTCATCTCCTCTGCTATGTCATCTCGTATGCACAACTTCAAAGGAATCTTAGCGAGGCAAGGGTGGGACCTGGGATCCTGACGACGGTCTCCGTTCAAGATCGTGGAAGATTCGTGATCTCTCCACTTTAGCTTCGTACATGCTATTTATAATGCTGCAAGAACCATCTTTGTTTCGAAATAATATTGTATCAATTTTATACATGTAAGATTGTTATTTAAGCATTTATTATGCTTTATATAATGTTTCTACATGGATTTCACTAAAATTTAGAGTAGATATATGTCAGACAACCATTTTTCCGTGCACTTTTCTTATTTTTTTTTCGTGTTAAGGAAGAAGAAGCGGGTCGCCGGGGTTTTGGACCCCGCGGATCTCCGCATCAAACGTAGGACCTACGAGTAAGCTCTCGATCTCGGCTTCTATTGGTTGCTCATAAACATGCGATGCGAGTCCTTCTTGAGTAGCATGCCCCCGATCTCGTGGAGGTTTTAACCCAACAAAACTCTAGAGTTATTTCCATTTAATCGGCGATTCATCGAGAGTTAACTTCAAGGCTTACCAACCAAAACATAGAAGTTTATTAATTGAGCGAAACCCAACGTCGACCACCGTTAGGTGACCTCGGTGGTGCCTCCTCCAAAGATTCAAGCGCGAGGGGAAGTGGGGAAGGTGGAGAAGAGAGGTACCCCCTCTCCGACGACCGGATCCCCCGACCCTGGCACGTTCCGCCCGGCTCGATAAGGGATTGTGCCCATAGTTGCCATTCCTAGGTTCCACACAAAAGATCGCGGGGGAATACCCACAGTACCGAGGCGTACGTCATATCACTTCCAAGAAGACTTTGGGGGTGCCCTTGTGAAGCTTGGGTACTTGAGCAGCCATCAAAGGTCGCTAGAAGAACACAGAAAGAAGAGCAGGAGGTTCAAGGGATCGTTTTCACGACCAGGCGAGTAGGCTCAGCCCAACATCCGCGGCATCACTGTGATGGTCCTCATATTTCGCTCGTATTTTGGTGTCCAGTCCTCTAATCACCCGCAGCGGAACACCGAAGGTCGCTGTTTGCTGCATCTTAGGGATCTTTATAGTGAGTGCTCTCCTCTTCCTAGCTTGGGTCAGCTTGCTAATTTTTTTAAGTCTAATTAATCTGTTAAAGTGGTCGATCAAGTGCCTCATCGTTCGAGGAGAACCGGTCATCTCTCGAGAGTACCGAGCCTTTGCAGAAGAAGGCGCAGGAGCAATAATAAACAGAATATCACCTCTGGTGCCCGCCGACGAGCTGGAGAGACAGATCCTCCGCTGATTGGAAGGTCCCGTAGTTATTCTGCGGTTGGAAACAGAGAGCGTTCGCTCACCTCGAGAGTCTGTTTCGAAAGAAGCAAAAGGAGAAGCAGAAGCAGAGTAGGGAAGTATCTCAATCTTCCAGCTACTTTCCTGCTCTTGTTTTGGATAGTCGGGAAAAACTGCAAGACAAGGCAACATCGTAATCCAATCTTTATATTTCCAGATCTAGTCCACTCCGTTTCTCGAGAGGGATCTTCTCAAATATTTGTTTGCAAATTTTATCTTGTGTGCTTTGATTATGGATTTTAGACTAGTTATTAAGTGCGGGTGTTTGCTTGGTTGGATTGAGTTGATACAACAGAACATGAAAGGCCTAGGAAAGATAGACAAGAGTAAAACATTGTCTGTAAATGAGCCAAGATAAGGTCATGAAAAACTCCTCAAGGGATATGGGATATCAAAGTAGCAATCAACTTGGTCATATGATCCTTTTTGTTTTTGGAATGGAAGAACATTAATGATTTGGAAATTTAAGTTTAATTTTCAACAAAGGGAACTTGAAGAACATAACTTAACAATAAAGAGATATTTGATAGACAAGCACCATAAATTCTACAAACATTCTTTAAGCAAATAATGACTTCGAGACAAATTTCGAAATGAAATTCACATCTGGGAACACCATGGGCTTCTCACATTTATTTTAAAGGGACTTAGAAAACATACAATAGACTTACAATTGGCAACCATAGAAGAGGAAACACCTAAATAACATCTATGCTTACAACTATAAAGACCTTCAAAACAACTATTCAAGCAATGGCAAAGGGCAAGATCAAACCTCCATCTCTTTGATTAACTAAACAATGGTACTTCAAAGGGACTTAACAATTAGCTTTCAAGTGATAGCGTACACGCAAGGAGAACTACAATCATGTCAAACCAACTATTTGAGCTATTAAGGAAATAAACAAGCATGAAGTCTAAAGAGAGAGATTGAAGACTCTAAAATACTTCAACAGAAGAAAAACATAAAACAAGAAGGATGAACAAAGTTCAAGGTGCTTCAAGAGTCATTTCTTAGACTACAAATTACAACCTACCTAGTAAGAAATTATGGGACATAATCATGGGTCAGGGAAAACATAGAACAACGCGTAATACTTCACCAAAAGCCAAGCCTACAAGATCCGATGACAGAGCCTTCGTGAATGACATGCAATGACATCATGAAGACATCCAAGACTTCAATTTGTTCTTCAACTTCACCGTACCTAGACATATTTATTTCCAGAGAGTTTTAAAGTTACAACTTTCTGTGATCAAACAACAACCAACAATTTCTCATATTCTACCTAAGATTAAGAAGACTCCAGGGGCATCCCAGATACGATCTCTCAAGACAATAACACAGATCTGGGACTTCTGCCTTTGGGGCCCAAGGAGAAGTTTACAGTGGATCATCGTATTAACCGTTTTACAATAAATATTAAAGTTCGGTGGGAGCTTATTTGACTTCTGTTGCCTCAAGGTAATGAGTAACCATGACATATTCTTTGTATTGAAGTTCTGCAGAAATAACTCCTGGGTCATTGAGTAAAATATTTGATTTTGATCAATAAATTGTACCGATTGAATATTTTGAGGCAATGTGCAGCACTTTAGTCGTCGGGAGGAATCGACGGTTTCCATTCGTGGGCGGTGGAAGATTGAACACTTTAGATTTTCCTTAAAACTATGTTTTAGATTGGGGATTAGGTTTTTGATAACTGCTCAGCCATAATCCTTCTCATGTTTAATATGTCTTCAATCCTCGGTGTCGGCACATTTTCGGTCTTCTCTCTAACCGATACTCTTTCTCTCCGTGCTTCATTTGATGTTTTTAGGTTTTAGTAGGGTAGACTCGCACCCAAAGCCCCGAACCTTTTGATGAAGAATGAATCCACACCGTGGACGATTAAATGCATTCGGAAGGAAAAGGATCGTCATCCTCATCCGGCGAACTTTCGTCCTTTCAAGCGAAAAAATATTAAACCCCGTAAAAAACAAACAAATTTTACAAAATCCGCGTTTATAGGTCAATTTGCATCGTAGGCAGAGTGGTGCTGGTGGTCGTTGGATGGCATCATCCAACAACAGATTTAACTTAATGGTCGAAAGAGATGTAGAAGGGTGATTAAATCTGAGCCGTTGATTTCACGCCGAGATCGATTTCCGTTTGGGATGCTGGATTGTTACCATATTAACAGCTTGGTTATCGCTCGGGCACTTTGGTTAACAGGTCGTGCATGTTAGGCGAGCGATCACCGTTGGACAAGTCTTAGATCGATGGTCGTCGTTAATTTGCCGGGTGTCCTGGCCTAAATTATAACGCGTGTGGGGCGATGGTTGCTCGCATTTTTCAACGATAAGGACACGCGTCGAAAGAGGTGTATGGAATAGTTGGGCGATGGGAAAACCACCACTCCGTTCAAAGGTGGTGCGGAAAACCGAGGGTGGTTTTGTGGAAACAAACAAAAACAAAGAAATGACATATAAAGGGGTCGGGGCGGGAGAATGAGGATCAAGTGATCGTGGAGCGTTTAAGATCAAAGGATTTTGAGATACCACAGGTATTTAGTGGGAAAACCTTTATAAAACAACGAAATATGACATTTTCAAATTTTTAAAAAGGGGAAAAGCGTATTTTATATGAATGGCGGGGATACCAGCAGGGTCTTACAGGTCGATCACATTGTGGAAAGTGCGATGGCGAGGGAGTTTGCGATCGAGCGATATACAGGATGTGTTGATCGCATCGTAAATATTTGCGATGGATCAATTAAATCAAACAAAACGAAAATGTGATTTCGCGACATGCGATCGAAGCGATTGATCGCATCGCAAGTTTTAGCGATGTCGATTGATCAACCTATGGAAAATGGCACGCGATAATACGTACTATGCGTATGTTTAGTCATATATTATATGATATGAACTTTATAATAAATTTTATATAATAACGTATGGTGGGGTATGAAAAAGGGGAAGTGGGAGTGAAAGGTAGCTTTATAACATAAAGTCTTTATTATAAAGTCATATGGGTTATTTGGAGGGTTTTCTCGTAAAGCTAAAGAATGAGTCTTCACCAATAAGAGTGATTTTCATGAAGGGGAGAAAATGAATCATTAAAACAAAGGGTATTTGGCCAGAGAAAAAGGAAGCATATGGCTGTTGCTTGAGGAGAAGGGTCATTAAAAATGATGGTTCTTCAAAGCACTTTCTTATGATATTATATGTGACTTCGCAGCATGAAATGGAAATAGCAAATGAAGATTTTGATGTATACAACATGAGGTCAACGAGTCTTCAAGAGCCAACAACTTTTAGTGATAAAATTTGTTCCCCTGAGGCTCTCAAACTTTAGCCACCTTTGCAGCAAAAATATTATAGGTGGCTAATAGTGGCCCCACATGGGGATGGTGCATTTTTGAAGGCATCAAGAATTCGTACTATTTCTCTCGATGTCGATCATGCTGGACTCATTGATTGTTCTTCTCGTTTGGGATGATCTTCTTTGAAAACATATTTAGCACGATGAAACAATGGTCCTTCATCAATACAAACTTTCTACCTACCCAATCCTATCTATAGCATTTTTTCTTCATCGTAGCACTGGATTAAAAACTTTTTCACAACATTTTATTTTGAAAGCATAAAAAATAATCTAATTCACTCCTTATTTCTCCATGAACTCGCATTAAACAGCTTGAGCTCTTTTATATTTCTCTACCTAATTCATCGGTTCGTTGGGGTTAAACCGTCCATCGTACTTTCACATTTTCTAAATTTCATTAAACAAAATTTAAAAAAAATGGCCGAAGTCAAGATTAAGCTATTCGACTTGTTGTGATCTATGGCATGGAAAACAAGCCACACATAGATTATTATTTGGAAAAAATAAAACAAAATGGAAGGGTTTAAGATCTCAAAGTTTCTCATCACAGCTCTCTCTCAACTCGTTTTAACTTGCTTTTGAGTTGCTCCTCCTTTGTTCCTTCCTGTTCGCATTTTGAGTCGATTAGAACCGCATTTACATCTTTTTTTACTCGAAAATAAAACGCATTTGATCACCTCTTTTTGAAAATTTTAATTACATTTTATGTTTGAACCTTCAATTTCTATCCTAATCTTAATTGCCACCTATGTCAAGATTGTCGCCTTTACAAATCGACCACTATCCCATCAAAGCAGTAACTTGAAAAAAGCTAATAATAACATTTAGACAAGCATTAACTAGAAGTGTTATTCGTATACATTCAGCTGTACACTTTCGTATTTGCGCTTTTTTGGTAAGGGGTTGTTATTTTTTTAAGTTTTTTGACAATCTGCCCTCTTTTCTTTCTTCTTTTTTTGTGGCTTTTGGAATGTTTTATCTTCTTCCGCGAAGACAATCAACTAAATAATTACGAATCGAGTTTCTCTATTGACATTCCTATCTAATCATATTCTTAAACATGAGTATTTACATTCATCATATGATACAAAGGCCATAATGGTAACAACGATAATGTCAAGAAGAAGTAGAAACTCGTCGTTTGTCGAGGTATCCATAGAAAATATTGAAGATTAACCTTCAATATCATACATCATGTATGACAGCCATGCCTTCCTGCCCTTTGCAGTGATCATTTTTTCTGATAATTTGAGCGCTTTGATTTTCCACACACTCTTCCATAGGATCAACAAAGAAAGACATGTATTTTTGCCTTTATGTCCAGATTGTCTTCTTCCAAGGTCAATCTTCATATATATCTTCGTGGTGTTTTTTGGAAGCTTTCATCATTCTCTGACAGAAAGAAGAAGCATTCTTCTTGAGAAGATGGCATATCCTTTGAGATTGACCTTTGTCATTCTCTTCCTCTTTCACTATCATTCCAACCTGAGTAATATAATCATCATATTTAAGTGTTGTCAGTTCTCTTGTAGCCCTCGGTAATCTTGGATTCAAGGATGAACTTTGTGAATAGGTTATCATATTCTTATAGGTGATCACTTGCTTTCTGCTCAAAAATTGCATTACTCTTCTTCACCTTCTACATTGAAAGGTCGTCGATTCCCACAAAGTGAAAGCTTTCTATGATGGATCGAAAAGGATGATTATGTCAGCATGATGATGGTGAAACTACAAACCAATTTAAAATGGCTGCCCTACATGATTAGTTCCCGCTTCGAAATCATCATCATCATAAGACTGATTGAAGTTTGAAATTTATTAGAATAAACATTTTCATCACTGCATATTGGGATACGTAGGTCCTTCTTTATTCTCGACTCACAAAAGAAATTTCTAAATCGTACAACAAAGTTCCGTAGGCGACGTTATATTTTTTCGCAAAAATTTCGATAGCGGTCGTTTATTTATAATCCCACCATTCTTCGTCAAAGGTGAAGATGTTTCTATGTTCCTTCATCAGAGTACCGCAGCTCGTCTCCTTACGAAGACCGAATTTGAGGTTGGATGTCTTCTTTGAGACTTAGCTATAAGGGATGATGAATCAATATTTGAGTTTTCATGGATATCTTGAGGAACGTTCTTTACTACTTTAATGATTTTCCTCAACTCATGCGATTTCATCCATGTTTTTAAAATTTTTCAATCGTATATTAAACTCATGAATGACTATTAAAGATCAGATGCATCTCTTCCAAAGCTTCCTGTTGTATTCATAATGTTGGTGATGTTTGTGATGGATTTAATATATTTTACCCATGGATAATGGCGTAGCGAGCTTTCCATAGTTCTCATAGAACACATATTCAAGGTCTCCTAAAGAAAACAAACCACTGGATCTTAAGCATTCATACCCAATCCCTAGCTTTTCCCAATGTTAACAGAACATCTTCATTAGAATTGATGCCATTCAACTTTCAACCTCCATACATGTATATGAAATCTGATGAGATGTAATAAAGGGTCATCAAACCTTTCACCTTGAAAACAAAGTGTGTTGTCATCCCAATTCACCCGCGGTATCTATGGAAACCCAGACATGATCGCCTGGCTGTGCATATCTTCGTTGTATTCCTTGGGAATTCATGGTTTGTAAATAATGTTGAGGTCAACGTGTCCTGGTCAATCAGCTCAGTGTCTCTACTATGAGTCATTTGTCTTCAGAGTTTCAAAAGAGCTGCAGAAAGTTTTAGTTCAAGGAGTGTGTAAAATGTTTTATGGTTCCACCACCATATGATTCTTTGTAGAGTCACAAGATTTTCAAGAACTCGAATTAGCTCTCGAGTAAGTTGATCTAAATAATGATAATTTAATCCTAGGAGACTTCAAAGGATACTCGGATTATCAACTAATATCTCGTGTGATCGAGGTCAGATAGGCCTAGTGTGAGTCTTTCTGTATTTACCATATGTGTTATTAGACCCAACAAACAGAAAAAAAGTTCCACTGTATGACACAATCTTTGAGAGGTTAACTAATCAAGCATCACAAATCTTTAAACTTCACAAATCTTCAATCGAGGTTTCTTTAATGATATTATAATGATAAGGGTTCTTCCCAAAGGAGTCTTAAGGTATACTAAGGATTGAGTCGCTAAGTGGAAGTTTTTAGTCTTTAAGTGAGGTGGGAAAGGTTTTATGGTCCACTACCAATGTTTATTATGAAGTCAAAACTTGAGATGTTTTTTGGGTTGTTCTTAGTTATTCGTCTTAGTGGTTAAGAGAATGCTCCAAGTCTGATTTTGCACTTAGCTAAGGTGTTCAAACAAATAGAGTTTCTAATATGGCTTTGGTAATCCGTTCCTTCAAGGTTTGTCAGCTTCTCAAGAATCCTAAGGGTTTCTTAGTTTGTCACCCATTCAATTTAGTCCTATCATGATTACCATTTATTGATAGTGCTTGAAGAAAGTTACTTATGTTATAATCGACCTAAAAAGTTTAAAGAAAAAGGTTTTTGAAACCTCTAATTATCAACAGTCCCACCGTGATCGCCATTATGTTGGTGTCCCGTGTTTTGATAGTTTGGCAAATCAAAAGACAAGGCAGCCATTAGAACCGACCTTATAGTTCCGTGATCTGTCCTTCCGTTCTCGCAGAGGGATCTCAAATATTTTGCTTGCGGTTTATCTTGTGTGCTTTGATTATGGATTTTAGACCAAAGGGCTAAGTGCGTGGGTGTTTTGCTTGGTTGGATTGAGTTGATACCGTAACATGAAAGGTCTAGGAAAGATAGACACAAAGAGGAAATATCTCGTTCATTGGGCATTTAGAGTCAAGATAAGGTCAAGAGACAAACTCCTAAGGGGATGTATGGTCAAAGGCAAATTCAATTTGCCGCAGGATCCTTTTGTTTTTGAATGAAGTGAACACACCCATTTGGAAAGAGAAGTTTAATTCCCCAACAAAGTGTGAACTTGAAGAACATGAATTTGGTCAACAAAGAGATATTTAATAGACAGGCTAACTATAAATTTTCTACAAAACATTCTTTAAGAAAATAATGACTTCAGACAATCCTTCAAATGAAACGCAAGATTCGAGAACACCCTATTTCCTCAAATATTTTATTTTAAAGGACTTAGAAAAACATAAATACTGACCGATAATTGCGCTCATAGAAGAGGGAACACCTAAAACAACATTCATGCTTACAACTATAAAGACTTTCAAAAAACTGCTCACAATGGCAAAGGGCAAGATCAAACCGACCTCTTTGATTAACTTAAAACAATGGTACTTCAAAGGAGATCAAATAATACTTTTCAAGTGATAGCGTACAAAGGAGAACCATAAATCATGTTGAAACCAACTATTTGAGCTATTAAGGAAATAAACAAGCATGAAGTCTAAAGAGAGAGATTAAAGACTCTCAGAAAATACTTAAGAAAACATAAAACAGTTGAAGGATGAATATGTCTACATAGTAAAAGCTCAGAGTTATTTCTTATCCTAAAAATTTCAACTCACTGTAGTAAGAAATTATGGGACATAATGATAATAAATGGGAAAACATAGAACAATTAATACTTCACCAAAAGCGTGTTTCATGATCCACATTGCATGACAGAGCCTTCTCAGAAATCGTACATGCAATGACATCATCAAGACATCCAAGACTCTAATCTTTGTTCTTCAACTTCAACAAACTGTATATTTACATTTCAGAGTCTTCAAAAGTTACAACTTGTGATCAAACAACAACCAAAAAATTTCTCATCTTCTATCAAGTATTTATAGAAGACTATTTATAGAAAATATTTTAAGAGAATATTCCCAGACAATAAATACATATTCAAGACTTCTTAGGCCCTTTGAGGGGCTCGATGGAGAAGTTTACAAGTGGATCATTGTATTAACTATTTTACAATAAATATTGCTGTACCTGGGAGCTTTATTTTACTTCTTGAGGCTCGCGTAATATGGAGACCAGAGATACTTTGCACTGAAGTTCCGCAATAAATCCTCGCAGTTTTGAGGCAAAAATATCCGATTTTTGATCAATAAATTCAACTCTCGATTGAATATTTTGAGGCACAGATGGCACTTTAGTTATTGGGAGGAACTTTATCGAAGCCTACTAGGTTGTGTAAAGATTAAAATAATTTAGGTTTTCTTCAAATCGTGTGTTTTAGATTTATGCACATTAGGCTTGATAATCGTCTTAGCTTAACTTCGCTAATCGTCTTCTAATCCCCGTGCCGGCACATTGGTCTTCCGCAACCTATATTTTCCAGGCTTCATTTGGATGTTTTTAGTGTTTTAGTAGGGCATACAAAGAACAAAGGCTCATGAAACCTTTGATGAAGAACGCATCCATACCTCGTGATGATTTCTCTACTGCATTCGAAAGGCGGGAGGATCGGTCATCCTCATCTGGCCGAACTTTGTCCTTTCAAGTTGAAAAACATTAAACCCCGCAAAACAAACAACAAGGCATCCGCATTTACAGGGCTGGATCCGCATCGCAGGAAAGGAAGCAAGGTTTTTCCATGGATGGCATCATCCAACGAATGGGATTTAATCTTAATGGTCGAAAGAGATGGTGGAAGGGTGATTAAATCGAGTCACGATTTCATACGAGATCGACGTTGGCCGATGGGATTGTCATTGCATAACAGCTGGTTATCTTCGGGAACTTTGGTTAAAGTTCGTGCATGTTAGACAGCGATCACCGTTGGATGGGCGGTCTTAGATTGGATGGTCGTTGTTAATTCCGTCAGCGTCTGTGTCTGAATTATAACGCGCGAAGCATGGTTATCAAAAGCAACGTACAAGGGACATGCGTCGAGTGGTAAAGGGAATCGGGCCGGGCGATGGGGAACCACCACCGCTCAAAGGTGGTGTTAAGAACTGGGTGGTTATGTGGAAATGTGGGAAAACAAAGTGAAATGACATATAAAGGGTTCAAAGTGAGAATGCTTGGAGGACCGTTGGATCGTGGAGCGAAGCAAATCAACAATAGAGACACGACGGAGGGGATTTAGTGGGAAAACCTTTACAAACAATGAAATATGACATTTTTCACTTTACAAAGGGGAAAAGTAAGATTTTATAAGAATTATGTATTCAGATGTCAGACTGGCTGGGTGGTTTTAATTATCAGGAAAGTATGAAGTAGTGGAGTTTGCTTGGGAGTGGAGCGATATATGCGATGTGTTGATCGCATTGGTAAAGTCGTAGCGATGTCGATCGTCCAACCCATGGAAAATGCGATGTTACATTGTGATTTGCGATATAAGGGCTATATTATATGACATGAACTTTATAATAAAGTTTATATAATAATGTATGGCCGGGTATGAAAAAGGGGAAGTGGTTAGAAAGGTAGGGCTTTATAACATAAAGTCTTTATTATAAAGTCCTATGGGTTATTTGGAGGGTTTTCGGTGTCAAAGAATGAGTCTTCAACCTTAATAGGCGATTTTCATGAAGGGGAGAAAATGAATCATGAAAACAAAGGGGATTTTACTTGAGAAAAGGGAAGCATATGAAGGTTAGTTTTGGAGGGGAGAAGGCGAAATGATGGTTCTTCATCAAATTTCTTCTCTATGAAATTAGTGTGTTCTCACAGAGCATGAAATGGAAATAGTAAATGAAGATTTCGGATGCAGGGCATGAGGCCTTCAAGGAGTCTTCAAGAGCTGAACAACTTGAAGACAAATTTGTTCCTTGGAGGCTCCCAAAGCTTTAGCCACCTTTACAACAAAATATTATAGGTGGCTAACAACTTCCATCTCCTCTTCCTTCCGATTATCCGTTTGTTGTTAAGTACATCGGACTCCGAGTTCCAAGACCGTAAGATCCTCCGTATTATTCGATACCTTCGACAATACCACCCCAAATCGAGTTTTGCCAGAGGCCGCAGCATTCGTACTCGCTCAAGAGAAGGAGGAGGCATGGCCATATATCTACCCCTTTTTCCTCGTATTGTTGTGTTTGTTCCCTAGTTTCACCCAAGCACAAGCTTCTGGACCCAGTTCTTTTCGAATGCCCATGGGATTTTCGTTTTTCTGCCGCGTCCGCACTCATGTCCTCCATGGCTAGTGGGTCACTCTTCTTCAAGGGTTCCCTTCTAAAGGCATATTCCTAGTTTAAATCCTTCCTTAGGGTCTTTTCCTTTACTCCTGCATCACGCTTAACCCTGGACCGGGAGGTCGAGTTCGACCGCCTTATTGGTTGGAACCCCATATTTACGACAGTGGGGTGGTGGAATCGGGCCATTACCGGTCAATGGAATGTTTCTTTTCCTTCTTCGAGTGCTTATCAAACCTTTTCCCCTCTTTCTAATGCTTGGAACCCCGACGGGGGTTGCCTCTTCATTTACTACTTGTGGGGAATTGTTTGGTATTGGGTAACTCTACTGTTGGGGAGGGGTCTCCTTTCTCTCACCCTCTCGGCCTGCCCCAACATTCTTCGCTACGCAGTTATTTCTAGCAACTCCGGTGCCTCATCAAATCTAGGGTATCTTTTTTTCTGTAATGCCGGGAATCCATCCCATCAAGGATGGAATCCTCAAGTTCCTCCTCGTTTACCTTTTGGCAACGTTGAACTTTCCAAGACGGTCGAAATTAACGAATGATCCGATCCGATACAGTCCGTGGTAGCCCCGCTTCCTACCAAGCCACCTTCACGGTCTCAAGTCACAGCGGCAAGAATTGAGAGATCCCGACCGATCATATCACCACCTCTCATTTATGGTGTTCATCAAACTTCAATTTAGGATTTGATTAGGTTGAGATTTTTTAACGCACTTCTGATCAAATGCCAAGTGGTATATTGAGTTGGGTTCAAAGGCTTGCTACATTCAGAGATTCATTAATACATTTTCAAGAAATTGTTTTCAGTTGGCAAAGGTCCGATATGATGTCGGGACCGAACTCCTAGCTAATTTTAAGCGTGACGACGCAACTTATTACTTGACCATATTCAAGAATGGCAGAGAAGGAAGAGGCTTATTGAAGCTCATATCTTAGGGGTGAATTCTCCTTTTGGAATGGTTTTTGAAATCATTGGTAATGATATTTTCAAGGATGTATCCCTATCGTGGAAAGTTATTTTCTAAGGAGCAGGTTATTGCACCCACAATGAATTGACATATTCTCTGTACCGTGTCTCATAAATATTTACCTAATGCTCTACCCAAACTAGATTTACTAAAGACTAAACTTATCCCCTGGTGAGATGCAATTATTAGTCAATCAATAGTGGTGTAGCAAAACTCCGTTTATCAACCGTATCTACTGTTCATACACCGTTTCTCCTTATGCATCAAAGCTAGGCTCGCATGAGTCGTCACTTTTCAATATTTTTCTATAAATGCTGCTCAGACTCGAACCCTGGGGCAAATCAACAATCCGATGAAGAAGGGACGAAATAAGAAAAGGCAAGAATGGGAGGGATAATGCAAATAAATCGAACTTACATGTTGGTATAGGTCCAAAGACAAAGAAAGAGAAGTTTCCATGCAAGCCAGTGCCTGGAGACTTGACCACCACTTTGCTCAAAATTCAGATGGCCATTAGTTCAAATAGGACTTTTTGGCCTCAATGTTGATTTAACCTTTTTCTTACAAGGGCCAAAGGACACACAAAAATATCAGCTTCCTCCTCAAAATTTGTGACAGAACTCATCAAACATATATATATTTATACCACGCGATGGGTCACTATGAGGTCTGTGATTAAGTAAAGATGAGGCTGAAGCAGTGGTGTTTAGATGTTACCGAGGCTGTCAGTGTCATTAATTTATTAAGGAGCTCACTACCTCAGCATTCATTTGTTACAAATAATTAATTCAAATGCTATGTCACAGAATCACTCATAAAGATTCATGAGAGTTTTGCAGTTGTTGTTAGCTCTTGAGGTGCCTGCCTGTCCTGCCTGGCAAGAAAGTTGTTTCTGCCATTGTTTATTGGATCCAAAGAAATTTCATCATATTCATTATGTTCAATTTTAAACATATCTTCATCATGCATTTTCATTTCCACCATCAATTTAAATAAAAGTATTTGATGGCCATTATTATAGTAACATGTACAATTTGGTATAATAAATTGGATCTCCAAATGTTCCATCAGCAATTTTCCGAATTGTTTAATAGTCATCTTTCATAATTCCATGTATATTAAGTCCGCCTACCTATCCTAATAGAAAACCGTAAATTATATGTATTGAGATAGTTGATGTTAGCTTCGACTACAACCTCTCCAGTAGAAACGATTAGAGATGATGGCAATCCACATTTCATACGTTGTTTCAACAGAGATTGCACTAACTGATTGACCAGACCGCAACGCTTCACCGACCAATCATTCAAAATGATAACGCTGTCGCCTATTGAGAACGAGTTAACGGTATCTTCTCGATGTACATCAATATTCCACTCCTACTATTCATAAATGTAATTTCATCCTGTAATTCCTTGAATAGAGTCTTCAACACATTTTCTAAATTTGGACTCTTATCTTCACCTGTTACTAGTGGGAAGGTCGCTAAAATTGTCTACAACTGAGCATTTCGCCACAGTCATTGTTGACTATATCCATTCCAAATTTCTTCACAGAGTTGGATGGTGATGTGGTCTGGGTTTAATTTAGTTCTTCTTCACCAGATTGTTCGACAATTTTCCATCCAAGAGTTGTACTCCCAAAGGCGACCAGACACCTGGATGATTGGCGTGTCATCGTCTACTTCATCAATTTGTTTTGCTAGAACAAGTTTTCAAGTCCCGGTTTCTCCCTGTCCCGCCTACCAAATTCAACCCTTTAGCACCAACACAGTATATGTCATGTAACATGGTCAGGATTTCTCCAACTATCCCGGTGAACATTTCTGGGATCCCAATGTTGCTGAGAATGTCATCGGAGCCGAGTGTTCCCCCGAAGAGATTTAGATTTATACCGATTCCTTTAAGGAGTATAGGGATGTATTCGCTTGGTCTTATGAGGAAATGCCTGCATAGATCCATCTATTGTCCAACATGAGATCGATTCTACGAAATGCTAAGCTCGTGAGTGGGCAAAGCTTCGTCCGGTCAATCCTGTAAGGCTTCAGCTATCAAAGCCGAGGTGGAGAAGTCGCTTAAGGCAAGATTTATTTTCCGGGCCTTGGATGAGTGGGTTTCAAACCTCGTTCAGTAGATGTTTAAGGAACAATTCGAGTTTGCATTGATTTCGCAGACCTTAACAAAGCATATGTCCAAAAGATAATTACCCCACACCATTTATTATTGACGTACTATCGATGAGAGTGCCGGACGAGATTTTCTCCTTCATGGACGGTTTTTCCTTCCGGATATAATAAGATTACTATCCGTCCCGAAGATCAACATAAGACTCGCCTTTATTTGTCCTTGGCAATTTTTTCTACAAGAAGATGCCTTTTGGTCTTGGGTAAACGTTCGCTACCAGCGTGCCATGTCATATTCTTCAATACATAACATATTATCGAGGCATATTTGGATGATTTAGCTGCTCGTTCCTTGCAAGAGAATTGATCATCCTCGCTCACCTCCATCAAGTTTTTGAACGATGTCGTTTTCTACAATATTAGGTTGAATCCGAACAAGTGTGTTTTCGCGGTTACATCCCATTATTTGGATCTGATTGTCTAGTGAAGGGATAAGGGTAGATCCTCTGCAAGGTTGAGGCAATACTGCTGCCTCCCCGTCGTCTCTGCTTGTCAACTTCAAAGTCTACAAGTGAAAAAGCTTTCACTCTTCGGAGATTTATCGAATTATGTCAAGTTGCTGTAAGGATTTATGAGATTGTTGAAGAAAGGAGTTCCATTCTTTGGGATGACTTCGCTGGCCATTCGATGCTTTGAAAAAGCATTGACCGCTCTTCAATGAGTCCACCTGATTATAGCAGATTTCCTTTGTATCTTGCAAGCGTAGAGTTTACCATTGGTATGGTTCCTGTTCGTGAAGATGATGTTTCCGCAGCATGTTATATACTATCTTAGTCAAGGCTTGGTAGACCCGAACTCCGTATACTCCGATGGAAAAGCTAGCTTTAGTGTACTCGTTCATGCTGTGCAAAATGTATTCGGCATTATATTCTTCTATGAAAAACTTATGTTTTGCCACCAATCCATTTTGCTTTGTTCTCGGGGGAGGGTGATTGGGGGAACACAATAGATGGATTGTGATTTGCTGTGAATTTGATCTTGAGTTTATGTCCGCCAAGTCCAAGAAATCATTGTTTTTTATGGAATTATCTCCTCGAGCCTGCGGAGAACAGATAGTTCATGATGAATCCTTCCTTGGATGAGCATTTGTTTCCTCATCTCCGCACAGATCCTTGGTATGGAGATATCATTTTGTATCTTTAGACCTGCGAATTTTCCTCTACTTTTCGAAAGATTAGCGTCGTGTTGCGTCAATATGACAATATCTATTTGATTATTGGTGATGCTTTATATTGTCGAGGTTGATTCCAATCCCCGAGACGTTATGAATCCTCGAAGAAGTCGAGGCTATGTCGAATGATTTCCACAAAGGAGCTATGGTGGTCATTTATCTCGGCTTGCTACAACCCAAAATCTATGCGGCCGGGTACTTTTGGCTTTCGATTTTCAAAGACTGGCTGAGTCGGCCGGCATGTCATCTCAGAACAAGTCTATACTCGAAAAATGCCGTTCACATTCAGTTCGCTTCAAATATTGCTGTTGGTCCTTTACAAAGTGGGTATTGATTATACTACTTGTAACCCGCCTTCGGCTAAAGGTCACAAGTACATTATTGTAGCAAAGAGACTACTTTACCTAATGGGTCAAGGCTATGCCTACTTTTGCGAATGATGGTGAGACCCAAGCTCTTTTTCTATTCTAACCAAGTTATTTCTCGTTTTGGTATTCCTAGAGAGATTGTCATTGACCATGGCAATCATTTTTAATAGCACGGACATTTGTGCTGGCTCGAAATTAGGTTTCCACAGAGCATTCATCTCCATATTATCCTCAAACAATGGGAAAGTGGTAGCCGTGGAACAAATCCTTTAAGGACTATTCTTCAAAGGACGATTGACAAATCTCAACTAACCTGAACATCATCACAAGTTGCATCTTGCACTTTGGGCATACAGACATCAAAGGAAAATCAAAGAATCGGCTTTACCTCCATTTAAGCTAGTTTACGGGGTTAACCATATTTCCCATTGAATGTGAGATTCCTTTCGGTGTTGGTCGTTGAGCTTTTCTCCGACACTTCTGCCTGGAAGAGAACGCTCTGGTCTAGAACACTTGGATGAGCAGCGTCGGGGATGTCGCCACAATGAATGAGGCGCATAAAAACCGAGTTAAAGTTCGGGGCATTTACAAGGCAATTAAGCCCAGGGTTTTCTCAAGGTGACCTTGTTTTGGTTCATGCCCAAGAGAAAGATTCCCCAGGGGCAGTGAAATTTAAGTCTATGGTATGGCCCTTCATCACAGTACCTTCAAAAAAGGACACACACACCTTGGTTGATTTTTTGAAGGAAATGAGCGTTTTAGCCCAGAAAATGGCCCTACTGAAAGTATTATGCCCAGACTTTGGCCCTCTGGCATTTGCTTTTTGTATAGCATTTTTTTGCTTTGTACATATCCGGTCTTTTTGGTCTCCGGTGATGGTGATGTTATCCGCCATGTGCTGGGTGTCGCAATGTCATGATTCATTACGGTTTCGCCGATGGTGCTAGTAGACACACCCTATCCTGGCTTCATGTACTTGGGTGCTTCATCATCCCACGGGCCACCAGGCTGAGGAGACCGCATTGGTCCCTGCTTTCCAACAATACAGAAGAATACACCATAGTTTTTATTTACCTCGGAGGCAATATCTTTGGTGTTGATTCGTTGGTAGTTTTCTGACTCCCACTGGTAGTGCTCACGGAACAATATCAATGTGCTCAAGATCCATTTACTCCGGTTGTTTTTTAGGGTACATTTGTTACAAAGATCATTTCAATTTTTAACTTTGGATTCATATTCCTCGAAATGACAATTGGATGGAAAACTCATTAGCTAATCAAGAAATTGATTGGAATATTAATCATTCCATACATTAAAAGATTAATCATAAAAAACATCATGTATTTTTTACACATTCACTACATCACATCGAAAATCGATGTATATATCATCGTAGTGTTCAAAACCATACAAAATTTGGATCCATAAGTCATACAAAACTTGGGCTTATGCCCGATCATGTTCAACATCAAAAATATACGATTATCCGATAATCATATCTAACTACCTCGTGGTCCCTCGCCCAAGATTCGTGTTCCTATAGAACATGATCGCGCAGGGTGACACGGCGTAACAACCGCACCCGCCCGACGAGAAATTCTACCACTGCCTTTACGGCCTCAGCAAGATCTTCCACCCAGCCCATAAAGTATTATTTAGCGGGTTAAACCCTCCAAGTTCCTCTCGCACGGCATGGAGGGTTATGTCTGGTCCACCGTATCCGTCTTCACCGCGCGCTTATGCCATGGGTAGCCCTCAAAGTTAGACTCTGTCCAACATCCGTATCATGATCATTATAACATTGTAAGCCATTTGGAATCCAATTAAAATAATGTTTTATTTTTTCACATATATTGAAAAAAATCATAAAAATCATATAAGTTAAAAAACATTGCAATCTTACCAATTGTGCTCCCATGCCGCACTCCGGTGGAAGGACGCAGGTCTTGATCACCACGGAAGTCCATCGCAAGACACGGTAGTCCTCCACCGCTATGACTTGTTCTACCCACCGCCGTGAAGAACTGCCATCCTGTGTGGTTCGAGGAACTTCACTTCCCCTGGCCTCTTCATCAGCCGCCCATTGGCAATTCTGGTCTCTTAGGTCAACATCGATTTAGATCACTTTGGGTCGGGGTTCAGAACCTTCAAAGAAGAATGTTGTCAATGATATTGCACCAAAATTTTTTGGTTTTTCTTTTTCAGATGGAAGTTAATTTTTTGCTTCATATTCATTAGTAGAGCCGTGCACCAATCATTAACTTGTATATTTATGCCCAAAATTGAAATTTTTTTACAAAATTTGTTATGTCATGTTTTTCAATTCCTATCTTAAAGCCGTTAAGTAAATCGATGTTTGGAAGTGCCTGTGATTTGTATAGTTTTTTGTGTACATTTCGACGAAATTGAGATTTTTCCGGTTTTTGGTCCATGATCACGACTCATCATGGTAGGTATATGATCTTCAATCGGCATATAGGTTAGAATCCACTTTCCATTGCATTTTTCATACTAGCCTCCATTTTGATCACTTGTCACAGGGTTCCATCCCATCAAAGTCATGAGTATTACACCCTTTTTCACTCGTCTTGTTTTTTAATCATGATTTGGTGGTAGAGCCTTCTCACATGGGCTTCCTAGTCATTTCCTCGCTTAGCATTTCTGTTGTTTCCACAAATATTTTATGTAGACTTGGGAGTCCTCTTTAGTCTCGCCATGACTTATGTGTTGAAGCTTCATTCTTCTTTCTTCACTATCATTTTTCTCGGCTATTACCCAGAGGCTCTATGTTGTTGAGTTGTACATCGGCATCGCATAATACATTTATTTGTTCAATTTTGCTTACTGCTTATTTGACCTCCAATAGCTTTTTTTTTCATGTTTACTTGACTGTCAAGATAAGATGTCTGATGGCATGCACTGATGTCCAAATGATTTGACACCATTTTTACCCATGGATGGAACATTCCTGAGTACTTACCGCTCGCCACCTTGCATTGAGCATAGGATTGTTCTTATCCTTAAAGAACTAGTGCATCTATTTCTTGATACTCGTTCTATCCATTGTACCATAACATTTCTATTATTTTTTAGGCTTATTATATGAAAAGACAAAAATCAAATATAACAAAAAGAGCTAGAATGATGTTACCATTAATTTTATGACAAGACAAAGATCATTTTGTCGCCCCTCGAACAAAGCACATACACTTATATATTTCCTTCATTTGGGATGGTTTTAGTTTTGACCTAGGTTCAAATTTCTTTGCCCTTTGTTTCACTAGTCAGCCTCCCCGGTTGGTTATCTCTCCCAATCATATGGAGAGCTGAGCTTCTTTGCCTCCTCGCATAATGTGTAATTTAAGGCCAAGTGGCTCACCACCATCGCCATGGTCATCACGAGCTTTCCACTTTTGTCAAGGAATTAACCGCAGCCGGCTATCTCCGTAGTGTCTCTTGACTCATTATTCACTGCCTGCTGTGTCAAAGATTCTATTCCCATCACACCGCATGTTTTGGCCTTCGCCCACGCCGCGAGAAGGTCTCCATTGGCTTTCGCCGGCGGGGTGTTTGTCTCTTATCGACTACAACACATTGATCTCGAGAGCAAACCTAGAGCCGCACCTTGGCTCCCATTTCCATCATTGATAGGTGACCTTGTGCTTCTGCGCATTTGATCATCATTATGGGTCTTTGACCGAGTGGTTTTCCTTGTGTTAGACATCGGCAAACATTATCACACTTGGGATTCGTACCTTTGATTTCCATTTGACCCTATCGGTGGATATCTCGGCTCGTGTCGATTTCATTATTGGTTGGTTCGGTAGGTTTTTCCAGCGCTTTATCTTGTGTATGTCGGAAACATACTTTCAAGCTAGTTTTCACTACCTTTCATCCATTCTTCCAAATTTTGGCTCTATTAGTTAAGCACCACGCCTGATCGTTTAATGCCTTAATGCCTTCCTTCAGCGCAGTATCTTTCCCCATCGACTCCACTCACTGTTTCCGGAACAAGGTTCAGAGTCTTTTATCAGTATCTTAGGTTTTACAAATACTACAGACTCTTCGCTATCGATGTTGTGATTCATCATTGACCGATTGCAGGATTATTCCAATTTTTTGACTTCAACCATTTATTTGCACCCAGCATTTGTGTATCCGGGGCACCTTTAGCGACCATTTTTCATTATTGGTGGGTTGTCTCGCGTTTGTTAACGATATGCATCATTGACCGGCAATCAAACGATTTCTCACATGGTCGACTTCACCATTTATTCCCATTGTGTAGAATTGTGCCATAGTGATTGTGAAGTTATTCTGTGTTGCGTCAACATTTTTCGGTTCACTTTTGACAAATTTTCGTTCAATTTTCTGCCAAAGGATGCCGTCCACCCTTATATGTTGCGTGGGGTCATGAGACAGAGATCTCATATGTTGGCCTCGAGTTGCGTGATTGTACCATGTCTCCACCCCTCATGACTTGGTACTGAGATTCATTACTTTTGTGATCGACATCCATTTCGGCATCATTGATCAACTTTCTATATGATACTTGGACATTTATTCGACTTATACTTCCGTGCCCCGTCGATGATTCATTATGTACTTTTAGTTCAGCTATACTTGTATACATTCCGGATCTATTATGTACTTTCTATATGCATATATTTTATTTATACATGTCACCTCAGATATGAGTTGACTCTCCGTTTTCTTTCATTGGTTTTTTTGGCAACAAATCGTGAAGTCCTCTCTTATCCTTGCAAAGTTCTTTCTATGAATAATACATTTCGGCCATCACAAATTTTCCGACCTCATATATTAGGTATCTTGCTATAGAATCACCACCCTCATGATTCATGATTGTCTTTATGGCCTTGGGCACCGATTCTACGTACTTGATCAAAGTTCACTAAAAAACAGTGTTAAACATCCCATACGTTGTGTATGTCTAACCTTTTTCCAACGTGTATACGCGAGTCCATATGTACTTTTCCATGTATTCCATTAAAATCATTAAAAAATATATATATAATCCCTATTTTTGGAGTTGGTTGATGGTTACTCCAGAGTCTAAATCCACTCCCAAGACGGGTAAAACTATTTAACCCACCAAAACTACTCCTCTCGGAGAGTATAAAATACCCTCATGTGCATGGCCTAAGGAGAGAGAAATTAGTAATATTATACTCGTTGGAATCCTCAACCACTTCTTGATTTCCCGTGCTCTCCGGTGTACTTCCTTACCATTACAGAAACTCTTTTGTTTCCTTGAGATGTTCATCTCTGCTATGTCATCTTGTATGCACAATTTCTAAGGAATCTTTACGAGGCAAGGGCGACCTGATCCCGTACGATGGTCTGCTCGAAGATCGAGATTCAGTGATCTCTTCCATCTTTGCTTCGTACATGCTATTTATAATACAAGAACCATCTTGTTCCCAACACACGTGTTAGTATCCACTTGCATATGTGAGAAGATTGTTATTTAAGCATTTTCTATATCAGGCAGGAATGCTCTGCTATGATTTCTACCAATATCATATATATACAATGTGACAACCATTTTTCCGTGCACTTTCTTCTTTATTCTTTCACAGGTTAAGGAATAGTGAAGGGTCGTTGGGGTTTGGACCTCATGATCCGCATCAAACTTAGGGACCTTACGGGTAAGTTCTCAATTCACTTATTTAGTTTTCCAATACGTACAAAATGGTTGTGTGAGTCCTTCTTGAGTAGCATGCCCTCGATCTCAGGAGTGTTTTAATCTAAAAAATTTTTGTGAAAGAGCTTCAAATAATAACTGTCCATTCTATACACAAGTATACTGCAGCTTCTGTGATAATTGAAAAT
Organism: Pinus albicaulis; assembly: GCA_034641835.2. Lineage (NCBI taxonomy): Eukaryota > Viridiplantae > Streptophyta > Pinopsida > Pinales > Pinaceae > Pinus > Pinus albicaulis. The sequence goes on from CM076584.1 coordinate 1,662,384,451, forward strand.
AATAAGTAACAATAATGATTATAACATATGACACTGGCACATGTGCCTACGCTGTGGTGCAAATGACTTAAACACATACAAACACTACAATATTCCCCCAGCAGGTATGATGGTAAGAAGAGGTATATGGAAAATATAAACTCGGGTGAAATCTCCTGCATAAGCCGATTTCTCTGATCGTTTATGGGCAATGTGCTACGATGATCTCTTCCTCTTCCGAGTGATAGCTCCTGGCAAATAGAGAGCAACAACAAATAATGTTATGTGCATGAGAAATGAGAATCAACATAACATACTTATAAGAAAAGCATAAGCATGAAGAACACCTCAGAGAAAGCCCTGTAGGCGTAACTTAAGAACTAAAGGTTACAATGCCGAAAACAACGAAATGGAAATTCTTGCAGTGCTTACTCATATGAACTAGAATCATTTAAGTATGTTCAAAACAATGTAAATCGGTCCTCAATACCATAATCACTGTCAATATGCTATCTACCGTAACCTCGGAGTACAACATGCATTAAACATCGAGTTAGGGTTTGAGTTGGTAAATCCATTCAGGTAAACCTCTCTTTTCCAAGCAAAATAAATTATTACATAATTAAAGAAAACATAGTCACCCACGGAGCTGAGCTCCTCCAAGCCCTAAAGTATCACTCTAAAATAGGGTAAACCCATCAAAACAAAGAACGGAGGTTTCCCCGGGAACTCGAAACCAAGCTCAACAAGGAGTAGGTGTCTGCCTTTCCGGAAAACGAACTCAAATACCCGTGCGTTGGAGCAAAATTTATTTACCAAGATAGCCGTGGAGTCCTAGCTAAAGGTCAGAGGCTAGGGTTCAACCTCGTACTCTATAAAAAGAAAGATGAGGAGCGACCAATTAGCTAAAAGACAACCGTAAGGGTTTTGGGTAGAAAACGAGTAAGATAAAACCAACCCTATAAATTAATTACCTAAGTAGCAGTTGATATACATGTACCTCGTAGGGAATTAATAGTCGGGGCTATCACAGAAAAAGATATGAGCCATGGGGTTATTCCATCGATTGGAGAGAAAGGGAACTAAATCATGCAATGAGTCAGAAATGAATCGAAGTATATTCTTACCTCGCCGTCGTTAAGTAATCGCTCTTTATGGTAATCTCCGTTCAAATGCCATATACAAACAATATCAGACAATTTTATATAAAACCTGTAAGAGTGTAGTTTTATGGGAGATCAACAATACGGAAAGGAAACCAAAAGAACACGAAAATAGCAAGTGGGGAACTAAGTTGAAAAACTGTGAGATGATGCAACCGGGAGATTCAAACCTGGAATGTATATAAGGGACCCGAAAAAAGTTTACGCAGACTACAAAATCAAGTCAAGGAAATGCCAAATCGAAAACCCTAGACAACGAACAACTCGTGGAACGCATCGTGAACCGGTTGAGAATGCTGCTTCCGTACTCTCTCTTGCTCATCACCAATAATTGAGCTGGGAACCTCCTAGCCTACTACATGAGGACCGGCAAAAGGACGCCATAGAAACTCTTCTCACTTGAGGGAAAGAAGAATCCCGAGGTCTATCGGACAACACAAAAGCACACATCGCTTTTGAAAATCGAGCATAATTGACAAAGTATTTTTGAGGTCAAGTTGCAATGTTATGGAGTGACATTTTCCAAGGATCACGCCTATTATATCGTAATAATAAATATGACAATTGCCTTATTCATCATAGGTTTTGTAAACAACATGTGGATAATAATATAGTCATAATGTATTAAACATATATAAATAGAGCGATCTTATTGTTACAACTTATGAATTTGAGTCACTCAACCAAATATATATATATATATATATATATATATATATATATATATATATATATATATATATATATATATATATACATATGAAGTTCCGAATCATTTGTGTGGAAAAAAATATAATCATGCGCTCAAGTGAATCGTTCGAATGTACAAGTAAAGTGATATAGATTTGTTGACTGAGTGAAGTACAAAAGTTAATTATGATGGTAATTTTTTAACGTTGATAGAAGTGACAAGTGGTATCAAACATGTTAATCGTGATCCCAAGGGTCTACTAATAGTGAAGCTTTCTCATGTTTAGGGCACCGAGAAGAAGCACGTGGCATGAGGGAAGTTGAACCATCCCAACACAATTGTCCAATGGGGCCATGAATCCGTAGATTTGGGTTCAATTAATCGTTGAACAACATCAAAAGACAAGTCAATTACTTGAGGAATAGCAAGAAAAACTCGCATTCTTGCTAAGTACAAGTAAGTAAACTACAAGAGATGATGAGAGTCTGCATGACAATGAGAGGTTGTTGCAAGATCAAGAAAGGATCGTAAAATTTTTATCCGACAAACAAAATCATGAGATGGGACATCCCAAAGGCGGAGAAAGAATTGTCAACGGAATAAGAGGAACAACAAACTAGAACAATACTGTGTATAGAATCAAAAGAGTCCTTCCCAAAAGAGAAAAAACAAGAACTATAATGAGGCAGTAGTTGGGTAATGAGTCCTGACTCAAAGAAGATCCTAAGAGAAGGTAGCAGAATCGTTAGGTAGAGTTTCAGAAAATCAAGCCACCAACATTTGATGGTGAGGCGAAGAGGTGGTCGGCGATGGCTGATCAATATAAATAAATACTCAAGTATATGAGGCAACAATCCGAAGGCCATTGGCTTATATACCAGCTTATTAGGTACACCTTATGGTGGGAGGAGGTGAAAACTCCCATACAGCATCGATGAGCTTACATATCACATGTGGAACCGTTTCAACAATATTTTAAGGACAAATACTTCTGATGTAAAGATTTTTATGATGACAAGCATAAGGAGTTCCATGATCTTCGGTTGGGATAGATGACCATGGACGAATATGTCACAAAATTTTCCTCCGTTACGTTACGTTCCTTATCTCCGGAAGAAAAGCCAAGGTCCAGAGACTTGCCGCCCACCGCTCATACAGAGGACACCTGTTAACCCGTACCAAGCATGAGGTTGTCCGTAAGAAAGAACAAAGTACCAGAAATGAATAAGGGGGAAGGAGGAAAAAGTCAGAAATGGTTATGCAAATCAAAAAAATAATTCTACCTTCAAAAGTAGTAAAAGCAAGAATTTTTAAAGGTTCATGACAAGACCCATCAAGAAGCGCTATAAAAATCATCAAAGAACTAAGTGGCCACAGAGATAGCTCACTAAGCATCCAACAGTTTAACAGTAAGGTATTTCAAACCTCCCTTATAGTGTCAAATGGAGAGGCTCACTACCATAAAAATTCTCTCAATGAAATAAATGAGATTGTAGCAACCGCAAGAGGCATCTACGTTGGGAGACGTGGCGCAAAATGTCAGATAAATGTAGTTTTGGAGGATTCCGTCAGGCCGATTTCCACTGCTGTTGATTGAATTGGAAGGTACCAGAATAACCAAACTGCTTCGATTTTACTTAGATGCTGTATACCTCTGAAGTTATGTAAGTCCTAAAATAGTGGAGTTATGAAATTAAAAGAGAAGAACAATATTTTCCTGTTAGTTCAATTAGCTACCTAAGCAGTAGCGTAAGTTGCAATCCCATAAAATTCCTAACCATGTTTTGAAGTAGTAGAGCAATGCTTACAAGTAGACTTAAATATCTTACCATCGGGATCTTATGAGGTGTTGTTGGGCATGGATTGGTTGAAAGACACTAGCCTTAGTTGACTCCAAAAAGTCATTCATTTCGTAATGCAAGATGGTACGCGTAAGGAAATTCAAAGAATTAAAACCAAGACAACTACGTCCCACAAGAGCATCTCAATGTACAAGTGTATCCTGAAGACAACAATCGTATGCCATCCAAGTAGGGTATGCGTATTCCACAAAAAGTCTGTGTGGCTTGAAAGGATATTTGTGGCAATAAAAGAATTTTTGGATGTGTTTCAGAAAAACATTCCCTGATTGCCACCTAAGAGGGATATTGATTTCACCACTGAATTGTCGCTGTGAGCCACTCCGTGTCAAGAGCGCCTGCGAGAATGAGTACTGTAATTAACATGAGCTTAAAGATGCAGCTATGTGAATTGATGGAAAAAGGCTATATTCGCCAAGTGTGTCTCCTTGGGAGCACCAAATTTTGTTAAGAAGAAAGATTTGAACCTTACGTACATGTGCATGGATTACAAGCAACTTAATAAGCTAACTAAGAACAAATACCCCCTTACCAAGAATCAATGACCTATTCAATCAAGTGAGAGGCTAAGGTGTTCTCTAAGATATATCTAAGATCCTAGTATCGATTCGGGATCAAGGATGAGGCACATCTACAAAATAACAAAGTACGACGTTATGGGCATTAAGAGTTCGTGGTGCTGCCTTTGGCTTGAAAAATGCACTGGCAACCTTCATGAGGTTGATGAATGGCATCTTTCAGTCAGTTTTTGGACAATTTAGTACTTATTTTCATAGATGACATACTAATATATTCAAAAAATGAGAAGAACATAAAGAACATTTAAGAATAGTTTTGGAAAATGCCGAGGAACATCACTTTAGTGCCAAGTTTAGTAAAGGGTATTTCAACTAAAATCCAATACTTGGGATATGTTATAATGGGGCTTGGAGTGTGTGATATCGTTGAGATCCCGAGAAGATCAAAAATATTATGGAATGGCTAGTACCCCGAATGTGATAGACATTAGATCATTTATGGGTCTAGATGGATATTATGGGATAGTTTATAGAAGGGTTTTCTAAGATTGCTTTTCCCATTGCTTTTCCCATTACATCTTTGCAAGAAGAAAGGTAAGCCTTTAAAATGTGACGTAAGAATGTCGAATGTACTAAAAGTCGAAAAACTCCTAACCACAAAAGACTAGTATTGAAGGTATCTCACCCCGTAAAGACTATGAGGTTTGGACCGATGTCAAAGAAATAAGGAGTTGGTGCGATATTAACTCAAGAGGAAAAGTGGTAGCCCACGAGTTCAGGAAGTTGAAAGAACATGAACAAATATTCTACCACTTGAACTCATACATATGCATGCTCGAGTATGGAGGCATTATCTCATTGGTAAAATATTTATACTTAAAAATGTAATTATGTAGTAGCTTATTGCAGAACATTTAAGCAAAGTATTTAAATTTAGATGTGCAAGACGGAATGCTCTTGAGGAATTTTTATATGGAAATCCAGCATGTTAAGGGGAAGAAAATCAGTTGCAGATGCATTGACAGAAAAATGCATGGTATTTATGGCCTTATATTATGTACTATCCAAAGAAGCCAACTATTGAAATGCTTAAAAGAAGAAGTGCAAAAAGACCTAATATCAATATTTGTGTCGCAAATGGAGGATAATGGCAAGAAGGTGTCATCGAGTTTGGAAAGAACAAATATCAAGTATTGACCTTTCGCGGAAGAATCTATGTGTCAATTGTATCACTGTCTTAAAGAGTTAATCTTTTGAATAATGCAGAATGCTAGCAATTATGTTGGCTATCCAAAGTCAAAAATTTTCACCGCAATACGAAAGGTATATTATTGGCTAGGTATGAAAGAATATTGTAGAGTATCTAAGAAATGTTTGGAATGTTAGCATGTTAAAGTGAGTATCAAAGATTCCAGCAGACTAACTGTACCATACCCATTCCTCGAGTGAGGCAGAGGTTATCCTCTTGATTTCATCACAGACACCACGACCGTAAAGAAAATGATTCCATCATGGTGGTAGTAGACAAGATTAAGAAAATCTACCTATTTCATACCTGCACAATTCACAAACAAGACGTCACATTAAGGATATATTTACATGAAATATTTCAAATGCATGAGCATACCTAAGACTGTACTTCATCGTGATATTAATTTCATATCCACATTCTAGAAAACTCAGAGCCTTGGCTCTGGGAACTCGTATACATTTAGCACCGCCATCATCCTCGTAATGATGTATGCATTTGGTAAACTAAGCCTGAAGATGTCGGCGTACAAGTGTGATGCAAAGAACTGTTAAGTGGGAGGATTATTTGCATCTGGTGGAATTGCCTACAACAATGGGTATTAGGAATCTTTAAAATGTCCTTGAGGAATTGTATGAGAGGTAATGCCATACACCCATAAAATGGAGCAGTCTGTGAACAAAATTATTGCTTAGACTCGAAATGTTAGTCAAGATGGAAGAAAGCTAAAAGAATAAGGTAATGTAAAGGCTGGAAGGCAGATAGACAACATGTACGTGAACAAGAAAATATCTCACCGTGAATTCGTTAGAGCATGGAGTATAAAGAATTAAGTCAGAGAGAGTACCAAGAGATGGACTTTGTGCCAACTGGGCCTCGATATTGTGGACCTTTCCAAATACCGGAAAGGCAGGGACCAAAAGAGCTATAACTAGCTCACTCAAATATATTCGTACACAATGTATTCCATGTGTCTCCATCACAATATGTACATGATGAAAGACATGTGATTCATTGGAAAAGTATTCGTGTAGGACAAAGGGATAGGAATCCTAACTTAAGGCCCTTGGAACAATTGTTGTATGTCGACTTAAAAATACTTGTTTTTCGTGTAGAATCAGATACGAAGCTTCAGGTCAAGCTGCAGAATGCGATACTTGACAGAAGAGAAATTGAGTTCGTTAGTCGAGCAATCATCCGTAAAAGTGGCAAAGGAAGCACTTCGGATCGGATGAAGTTACTTGGGAGGATGAGAACTTTATGCGGAAGCTATCTTGTGCCCTTCGCTGTGTATCGGGTCGAGACACCGAGGATGGTGTATTTGCAGAGTGATATAACAAATTTCATTAGAGTTAACTAGTATTAATCTGGGCTAGGAGACTTTTTACTATTTTAAATTTCTCACATGAAAAAGACTTGAAGCTTTATTGTAGATAAAAAAAAAAAAAAACAAATTATTTTTTTGAGAATAATTAAACAGGAGGACTAGTTAATGAAAAATTAAACCTTTTAAGTCACAGTTTCTAGAAGAACAAGAGTAATGGGAAACATTTGCAGAAATACCTACCCTCCGGAGATAAAAGGGAAACCCAGGAGAGGGGCAGGGTTCTTAATTTTGGCAAGGAGGGTGAAGTATTTTCTAGAGATGGAGGAGGGGTCCAACTTGAAAACAACTTCCTTCGCAACCATTCGCAGCTGATTATTCGAATGTGACCGGATTTGGCCATCCGCAGGTCGAGCAAGAAGTTTCCACTGCGGTTCGTGGGACCATCCGCATTCTCAATAGTGTTAAGGACGTAATAGCCTCCTTGATGTGGCTGGGAGGACAACAACTTAAACTTCGTGAATATAGATAAGTATTCCCGTGCATTTGAGTATTTAATTAATTATGAGCTTTGTATGGAAGTCTATCATTGAAAGATGTTGGAAATATAGCCTATTAGCTTATAAATGATTATATACAAATTAAAGATGTTCACCAAAAGGTAATGGGATCATAGAGTAAAATGTTTTTCCTAATGAAGATATTTAGAAATTTGTGAGGGGAAACATATTCTCATACTGCTTTTCTATAGTATTTAATGGAAAATAGAGCAATCATAGCGAATACAGATATTGCTATATTTTGTGATCTACAATGCTTATTAAAACAAAAAAGGGAAATAATTCCGGTAATGAAAATAAAAACAAGTCACTATTCATCTATACACAAGTGTCTACTTCATAGCCGATGACACCGCAAATAAATAAGTACAATGATTACATTACGCTTTATAGCATAATAGTACCACAGAAGGCACTACCGCAGAACGTGGAAATACCTAGTGACTTCGTAGGGTATGATGGTAAGAAAATAAGGTAAGGCACGGGAAAATATAAACGTTGACATGTGAAATCCCTATAGGTCGAGCACTGTCAAGGGCGATAAAAGGCGCACATCCTTCCTTCGAGTGACAAACAAATTAAAATAGAGGATACCACTGCAACAATGCTATGCATGCGAAATGAGAATCTAAACATATGATACTTATAAGAAAAGCATACACAACAACACCTTGTACAAAAGCATTGGTAGGCGGTAACTTCAAGAACTAAAGGTTACAATGTCAAAACAACGAAATGGCAATGCTTGCAACAGCTTTTACTCATAAGTGAACTAGAATCATTTAAGTATGTTCGGCAACAATGTAACTGTTCTCAAGACTCAAGACCATCAATGTATATGTCACCAAAAACCTCAGAAAGTACAAATATGCATTGTACCAACAACTTAGGTTTGAGTTGGTGAAACCGTCCACGGTTTAACCCCTTTTCCGACAAAGAAATTATTACATAATTAAAGAAAACACAACATGGAGTTGAGCTCTTCCAAGCCCTGGTATCACTCTAAATCGGCTGAGAACCCACATCAAAATGTAGAACGGAGGTTTCCGGTAACCGAAAACTGTGCTCGACAAGGAAAGGCTCCGCCTTCGGAAAACGCAATCACAAACACTGTATAAAGGATAAATTTCATCATTTACTACCAAGGAGTTTCAAGCAAAGGTCGAGGCTAGGGTTCGACTCCTCGTACCTCGTAAAAGAAAGATGAGAAGCAACCATGAAGTGCAAAAGACAACCGTAAGTGGCTTTGGGTAGAAAACGAGTAAGATAAACCAAACCCTATAAATTAATTACCAAGAAAGAAGATGTATGTACCTATAGGAATTAATAGCCGAGGCCATCTATGTAAAAAAAAAAAAGACATGAGCCATGGGTTAGTCCATCACCTGGAGAGAAAGGAAACCAAATCACGCAATGAGCTTGAAATGGGTCTCGGAAGTGTATTTCACTCAACACCTAGTATGAACGTAGCTCTCTATGGTAGTCCCGCTCTCCGGGGTCGCCGTAGCGTTGTGCAAACATTGCACAATTAAAATAAAACCTGTAGAGGTGGAACAGCAGGAGATCAAAAGTTTATGTTAAAGGAAACCAAAAGAACACAAAAATAGCAAGTGGGGAACTAAGTTGAAAACTCAGATGATGCACTGGAGATTAAAACATGGAATGTATATAAGTGTAACACCCCCCAATTTGTGTGTTGAATTTTAAAAGTTAGACATTTGAATTTAATCCTAAAGGGGTGGACCCCAAGGGATGACTATGGTGTGAATGTATTGGCATATTTTATTTGAGAAAATAAATAAAATGAGTGTGCATTTTGACCAAAAAGAGAATTGAGATCACTTGCCAAATCCATGAGGATGGATAAGGAAAAAAATCCCCAAAAATCTTTCTAAAACTCCTTGAAAGAAATTTATTTAGATTTGAGGAGAATCTAAATTACCCCAATGAAGAGGAGTAGTTGGGAAGAGGTGGAATAAAGCTGGAAAAGCTGAGGAAAAAGCTTAAAACAGCTTTAAAGAATCCCAAAGATGGGAAGCCTAGGCTAAATAGGAAAGAAAGCATCCTGCTATTCTGGACGCAGAATTAGAAACATGCTTTGGGGAATTTTGAGCTTAAATAAGCTGCTCCTAGGCTGATCAGAGGTTGATCTGTTCTAGGAGGTGATCTCTGCTTGGGGGTGAATCCTGGGAGATAAAGAGGATTCTACGGTTGGGAGGTTGGTCATTTTGCAGACTTTGTGGTATGTTCTGAAACTATTGTTCCTATGTCTTATTACAGTATGAATTGGCTACATATAAAATTTTATTTGATGACAATAAGAAAAATTGGTACTACATTTAACAGAATCTATCCTTAGGTGTTCACCTTCCAGATTTGTTTAGTTGTAGACCAGAAAATCCCTATAGTAGAAACTTCAGAATCTCTAAACCAGGGATGGTTTAAATCTGAAGTTACTTGAACCCTATAGATGATAAATTGTTATTTGTTAATGGCATGTACAAGTGGTGATAATTTATGCTATGAATCTGCTAAGAAATAATATAGCAGTAGTAGAGCTTACTTGGTATATATATATACTAACCAAAGAAGTAAAGACAATGCATTTTTGATACTTGAGAAAGAAATAAAACCATAATAGTTGATCTAGAGATATCATAGAAGTAAATCTAAGAAGAGAATCTACATGCCGCTGGGAGAAGAGTGCATCACATCCTATATAGGAAAAGTATCCTATATCGTAAATCATATAGAGCTCATTATGGTTGAACTCTTCTCATAAATATCGAAAAATACAGGATATGTTGCAGAAAAGAAGTAGTCAATATATTAGAACTTAGACTGTGGATGTAAATATTTTCACAATTATAGCCTTTATAGATTCATATATGAACTTGGTAACATTTATAATGTTTATAAAAAAAAAAAGGGGGGTTTACCCTATAGAAGTTTTATAGTAAAATTTCGAAGGGGATGGAATTCACTTCACTATCGAGCCTTTAAAAAAAACATAATAGGCAAAACAAGCTTCATTTATAGTCAAGAAAACTTTGGTAAGCGCTGTTGATAATTTAGTTATAAACATAAAAATGAGGTACACGACAAAGGTAAATGGGTAATCGAATATCCTGAATGCACTTAGTAAATTACTTCTAGTATTATACCTAATCAAAAATCAAAAATTTAGTAATATAACTAAGTTAAGGATGACGGAGAACCCGCGTGGGAACAAGATAGGAAATCGGGCTGCCTATGGAAGAAGGCGCCGAGCCCTGTACCATAGCCGTCCAATCTAGATTTTAACCTCGGAATGTATAGCATAGAGCAAAGACTAAATAAATGATAAATGCGTTATACATGTATATCCATGCTAATCCACAATAGAAAGAAACACAGAGACGTCGATATTAAAAGGAAACGCAGAGACGTTGACCTAGTCAATTAGGGTTACATGAGAATTTCGTATTAAAAGCTTACGGTCAGTTGAAATAACTAAAGATCATACGAATAAATCTATGATAGTGTAGTCATACATTTACAGCGCAAAGTAATGCCGCCATCTAACATCAACTTAATAAAATCCGGCATTGCTATACGTAGTTATACAGATATAAAAATATATATATATATAATATATATACATCTACTGCACTGTTCGAACTATGATCTCGACTAGGATTGACTGCCCGCAAACGGTGTAACATCGCCTTCTAAGGCTGAGGGGTATGATAAACCCTCCTACGCTTTTCAAAATCCAAGCCGGAGGGTATTCCATCCTCAGAAGAAAGACGAAAATCAGAAAAAAGAAAAAAGAACGCAACCGGATATACGATGACCAACGTGATGAAACTCCACAGAAGATTTTGGATAAAGTTTATCCCCTCTGTAGGTATCCTGAACCATCGCTCTTATAAATGAGAGTAAACGCCGAAATAGCAGCTAGCTGAACCAGAAAAAAACTGAGTTAGACGCCGAGAGAATGAGGCGCGGCCACAGAGTATCAGGTAAAGCTCTGTCTCGAACTAAACCTGATGCTACGCCATTCGACCCCTCTCTGCGTAGACTGCAGTTACAGAGCTGATGTGGTAAGATCAACCACCAAAGAAAACTAAAGCCAGAACAATATGAAACCCTGGGAATTTGATCACAATCAAAATAATAAACAAAGATTCCAGAAACCGTGAGAGACGGAACCCTTCAGAAAAATAACACATGTTCACATCGAACTCCTAAAGAAGTAAATCGATGAGAAGTCTGGCAGCAGAGATTTTAGGATAACACACAACTGAAATCCTATTCCTAGGTTCCATAACCCCAGTAAATCCCGAGGGGGATTGAGCAGATACCGAGGATCAATAGAATAGTACCAATCGATATTACTTAGCGCCGGGAAGTTCTGAAGCCATAGGTACGGGGGAGGGAGTAAACCTAAAAGCTACGACGGCCAGGACGAGAGCTTTGCATTCTCAGGACCCTCATCCGTCAGACATGGAAAATCAAACGCCACATGCCGAGGTTGTAATGACTTGGGTACAAGTCTACGCCGCCGAGTGCTATTCCTTGCTCCAGGGACGAATTATTACCCCTGCACTCATAAAACCTGAAACGTTAACACTCTATTCTACACACCAACCTGTCGATCAGCTTCAGAAGTTAGGTGGCTTACACGTAATGAAATTTGTACAATTACTGGGTACTGACCTGTGGAAGAATGACGCCTCGGTACTGCGGGCATAGTCAACCGTTTGTAGCAATCCATCGGTTGGTAGCAGGAACTGAGGAAATATAATGCTGAGCAGCCTGTGGCGTTTCATATCGGTATATTTCGCGCCGAAGAGTGGTCCTTTGTGTACAAAATTTCGTTCCAACCAAATCCTGTAGGGTTAGTATGGATTAGCAATTAAATTCAATTTTTCAAACTACAGATTCATATCTAAGTCGAATACCGCGTGCCTATCCAATTGTAGGTGGGAGGTGTCGCATACTCACTCGATAAATCATCATAAGCTCCACCTTACTTCTATGATGGCGAAGTTGGTGGTAGGACAACCAACAGGCGGTTAAAAATAAAACAAGAGAGGTAATGAATACCTCTTACGACCGCCGAAAGCGCTCTCACCGAAATAGGCATAATGATACATAAATATATTTTAGCTCGGCGTATTAGCCAAAACCCTATGACTGTGCATATACGCGCAAACACAATGCGCTGTCGAGAAATTTCATTCAATGGGTGGCATATGTATATGATTTGTATATATGAAGACGAATGCAAGTTATGGATAAGGGTTATGTAATTAACCATTGCCAATGAAAATAAATATATATATGCCGGAATTGTATGCAAGGGTTTTTGGAACCCATGTATTATATAAATATATGCCTATAAACGCTATACGCAGGTGTTGTAACAATAATCATGCAACAAAAAAATAACTCTATACCAATAGTACATATAATAGATGTCTTGGTATATGAATTGACCTCTACTACTACTTATATAGGTATAGTTAGGGCATTCGGTTATATAGGTAGGAGGGTCTACATATATATGGGTTGTATATAGGCAATTCCAAACTATATGAATTAAATTCCAAAAGAGTTTGAAAAAAAAGTATGTACATACATATAGCTTTTGGAATTCTATTATGTAAAAGATAACCAAGGCCTAGTCTAGTAATATTATAAAAAGAGAGATCTATGTCCATACATATATCGGTATAGGGTGGAAAGGCCCATATGTGTTCAATATTGTATGGGGGTGGAAATTTTACAGGAGAGTATCTCCAATAGGAATTAGAGTCAAAATTTGGAAAACATTATTTTTATCACTATGTGAATACAAGTCACTATATGATTTCAAGTGAAAAAAAAAAAAAAAAAAATTTCCTTAAAATGGAGACGTTACAAATGGTATCGGAGCACTAGTTACAACAAATTGGGCTGTTGTTTTGTGCTCACTACTTATTAAATATTTGGTTTTTCTGCAGTTTATAAATTTGGCTAATCTGTGTTGTAAGTGTATACAGTTGAAATGGAAGAAGGTGAAGGGATTTATGTGGATCTGCGGGATGATTTTGCTACTCCAGATCCCAATGCCCCGGTACTGGCTATGTTGCACCGGATGCAACGAGAGTTGGCTGAATTAAGAAGCCAAAATGACATGTTGTCATCAGCCAGTAAGGAGCAGGAAAAGCTCATCAGAGAGCTAACTTCCCAGAACAGCCAGGAAGGCGAAGGTTCCGAAAAGAGAAAGATGGATGAGTCTGATGATGATGATGCGGCTAGACAGCAGCATAAGCATAAAAAAAAAAGTTGCAGGGAGAAATTAGAAAGAAAAAAACCTCCCTCCTATGATGGGGAGAAGGAGGAGGATGCTGAAGCTTGGTTGCTGAACATGATCATGTATTTCCAAGTCTATGAATATGAAAGCAATCTGAAGGCTAGATTAGCTGTGTACCAACTACAAGGAAAAGCTACACTCTGGTGGGAAGAGACAAAAATGGTGCATGCCATTGATGAAAAGACTGTTACTTGGGAAGATTTTCAGACTAAGTTCAAAAATCGCTACTTAAATGAACAATATTATGATGATAAAGCAAAAGAATTCCATGAACTTAGGTTAGGACAGCTCACTATTGATGAGTTTGTCACTAAGTTTACTAATTTACTGAGGTATGTTCCTTACATTAGGGAAGATAAGGCAAAGGTGCAAAGGTTTTTAAATTGTTTGCCTACTGTGTACAAGGAGAAAATTGAGTTTGACAACCCAAAGACCATGGATTAAGCTGTTAGAAAAGCAAGATTATGCTATCAACAGTTTAAATGTAAAGCTGAACAAGGGAAGAGCTGGTTGAACAAGGGTGAGTTCAAAGGAAAGAGACCAAAACCAGCCTATTTAAGGAATTTTGGTAGAGATCATCAAAGGAAAAATTTCAGCAGTCATGGTTGGTACAGCTGGCCACTGGAACTAAGAGAAAAGTCACACATAAATTGCCCAAAACAACAATAAAATTAAATGACTTTACAACAGAAGTAAATTTGAATATATTGCCCTTAGGATCCTATGATTTTCTGATAGGAATGGATTGGCTGGAAAAGAAGAAAGCTCTAATGAACTGCTGGGATAAAACCCTGCATTGTGTGGATGAGGAAGGGAAACCTTTTACACTAAAAGGGAAACCAAAATCCATTTCAATAAGACAAATATCAGCCTTACAATTAAAAAGAACAGTTAGAAAAGGATACCAAGTCTATGCAGTGCATGTAGAAGAAATAGAACAGCAAACTGAGGAAGAGTTACTGGATGCTATACCAGTCATCAGAGAATTTAAGGAAGTCTTTCCCAAGGAAATTCCTCATCTTCCCCCCAAAAGAGAGATTGATTTTTCTATAGATTTGGTGCCGGGAGCTACACCTGTTTCCCGAGCCCCTTATTGAATGAGCCCTCCTGAACTAATGGAACTGAAAATGCAATTACAGGAATTGTTAGATAAAAGGTATATAAGACCAAGTGTGTCTCCTTGGGGAGCCCCAGTGTTATTTGTGAAAAAGAAGGATGGAACCTTTAGGATGTGTATTGACTATCGACAACTGAATAAACTGACCATTAAGAATAGGTATCCACTTCCTAGAATTGATGATCTTTTTGATCAAGTGAGAGGAGCTTCAGTCTTCTCTAAAATAGACCTCAGAACTGGGTATCACCAACTCATAATAAAAGAAGAAGACATCAGAAAAACAGCATTTAGAACCAGGTATGGGCATTACGAATTTGTAGTCCTACCTTTTGGTTTGACGAATTCCCCTGCCACCTTTATGTGTCTGATGAACAGTGTGTTGAATAAGTATTTGGATAAATTTGTTCTTGTGTTCATAGATGATATCTTAGTTTATTCTAAAAACGAAGAGGAACACAAGGAACATCTAAGAATAGTGTTGCAGACTTTAAAAGAAAACCAGCTATATGCCAAGTTCAGTAAATGTGAATTTTATAAAGATAAAATTCAATATTTAGGCCATATTATTTCCGAAAAAGGGCTTGCTGTTGATCCTGAAAAGATAAAAGCCATTAAAGAATGGCCAGTTCCCACTGATGTCTCAGTAGTAAGATCATTTATGGGAATGGCAGGCTATTATCGTAGATTTGTGGAGAGATTTTCTGCTATAGCAAATCCCATAACATCATTACAAAGGAAGGGTGTTAAGTTTGTGTGGACTGAGAAATGTCAAAACAGTTTTGAAGAGTTGAAACAAAGACTTATTTCAGCACCTATATTAAAAATTGTTGATCCCGATAAAGAGTTTGTGGTATGTACAGATGCTTGCAGAGAAGGGCTAGGGGGAGTCTTATTGCAAGAAAATTCAGTGATTGCCTATGAGTCTAGGAAATTGAAAACTCATGAACAGAATTATAGTGCATATGATTTGGAGTTTGCAGCTATTATTCATGCTTTAAAAATGTGGAGGCACTATCTGCTGGGGAAGAAGTTCACATTAATGACTGATCATATTAGCCTTAAATATTTCTTTTCCCAAACTGACCTGAATGCAAGACAAGCCAGATGGTTGTCTTTTCTAAGTGAGTTTGATATGGAGATAAAACATATCAAAGGAAAAGAAAATAAAGTTGCTGATGCCTTAAGTAGAAATGCTTGTCAGCAATTAAATAGCATTGGGAGTAGTGCCCAAATGGAGATAGAAAAATTGGTGGGAGAAGCAGCAAAACAAGATCCCAACTATGAAGCCCTCTTGGTGAAATTACAGAAAAATGATAAAACAGATTACACTAAAAATCCACAAGGGCTGCTCTATTACAAAAACAGGTTGTATATTCCAAATATAGAGTCATTGAAAAGAGAAATACTGGATGAATATCACAAACAGCCCTATGCATGACATCCAGGGTACCAGAAGATGTTAACAGCCTTGAAAAAGAAGCTGTTCTGGCCAGGAATGAAGAGAGATGTGGCAGAATATCTGAGTAAATGTATGGAGTGTCAACTGGTCAAGGTTGAGCATCAACACCCAGCAGGACTTTTAAATCCCCTGCCAATTGCAGAATGGAAATGGGACACAGTCTCCATGGATTTTATAACAGGATTACCCAAGACTAAATATCAACATGATTCAGTGATGGTAGTGGTAGACACGTTAACCAAAGCTGCTCACTTTATACCAGTTAAGTCTACCTTTGGAACCGCTCAAGTAGCAAATGTGTTCCTAAAGGAGATAGTAAGGCTTCATGGAGTACCCAAGGTGATTGTATCAGATCGAGATGCTAAATTTACAGCAGCATTTTGGAGAGGTTTATTTGGAGGGATGGGTACTAAGCTGAATTTTAGTACCGCCTATCACCCTCAAACAGATGGGCAGACAGAAAGGACGAATCAAATATTGGAGGATATGCTGCGAATGTATGTGATGGATAGACCATCAAAGTGGGAAGAGTATCTGCATTTAGCTGAGTTTGCTTATAATAATAGCTACCAATCTTCTATTAAGATGAGTCCATTTGAGGCACTGTATGGGAGAAAGTGCCGTACTCCCTTAAGCTGGAGTCAGCCAGAGGATAAACTGGTATTGGGACCAGATGCACTACAAGAAATGGAAGGAATTGTTAAACAAATACAGAGAAATATAAAGACGGCACAAGACCGACAGAAGAACTATACTGATAAGAAAAGGGTGCACCGCGAATTCAAAGTGGGGGACCATGTGTATTTGCGCATCAAACCCAAAAAGAGCACACTTTATGCAGGAAGTTGTGAAAAACTGGCTCCTAGATATTGTGGGCCTTTTGAGGTGTTAGAAAGGGTGGGACCAGTGGCTTACAAGCTGGCCTTACCACCCCATGTTAAAGTGCATAGTGTATTTCATGTTTCATTATTAAAAAGGTATGTGCATGATGCTTCTCACATAGTTGATTGGAATGTTGTACAGGTGGAACCAGAAGGGGAATTTCTGCCAGAACCGCTTCAAATATTGGAGCGGGAAGAAATTGAATTGAGAAACAGAACAGTGGCCAGAGTAAAAGTGCAGTGGAAACACTTTACTGCTGAAGAAGCCACCTGGGAAAGGGAAGCTGAAATGATGGAGCAATACCCATTTTTGTTTAAATAAAATCTAGGAGTTGAATAAGAACACCGAGGACGGTGTTTATTTTCAGAGGGGGAATATGTAACACCCCCAATTTGTGTGTTGATTTTTTTAAAGTTAGACATTTGAACTAAAATCCTAAAGGGGTGGACCCCAAGGGATAAGTTGGTGTGAATGTATTTGCATGTTTTATTTGAAGAAATAAATAAAATGATTGTGCATTTGGACCAAAAAGAGAATTAGAGATCACTTGCCAAATCCATGAGGATGGATAAGGCAACAAATCCAAAAAAAAAAAAAATCTTTCTAAAAATCCTTGAAAGAAAATTATTTAGATTTGAGGAGGAATCTAAATTTCCCCAATGAAGAGGAGTAGTTGGGAAGAGGTGAGAAAAAGCTGGAAAAGCTGAGGAAAAGCTTAAAGCAGCTTTAAAGAATCCCAAGATGGGAAGCCTAGGCTAAAACAGGAAAGAAAGCATCCTGCTCTTCTAGACGCAGAATTAGAAACATGCTTTGGGGAATTTTGAGCTTAAATAAGCTGCTCCTAGGCTGATCAGAGGTTGATCTGTTCTAGGAGGTGATCTCTGCTCGGGGGTGAATCCTGGGAGATAAAGAGGATTCTACGGTTGGGAGGTTGGTCATTTTGCAGACTTTGTGGTATGTTCTGAAACTATTGTTCCTATGTCTTATTACAGTATGAATTGGCTACATATAAAATTTTATTTGATGACAATAAGAAAATTTGGTACTACATTTAACAGAATCTATCCTTAGGTGTTCACCTTCCAGATTTTTTTAGTTGTAGACCAGAAAATCCCTATAGTAGAAACTTCAGAATCTCTAAACCAGGGATGGTTTAAATCTGAAGTTACTTGAACCCTATAGATGATAAATTGTTATTTGTTAATGGCATGTACAAATGGTGATAATTTATGCTATGAATCTGCTAAGAAATAATATAGCAGTAGTAGAGCTTACTTGGTATATATATATATACTAACTGCTAGAAGTGAAGATAATGCATTTTGGATACTTGAGGAAAAATAAAAACCATAATAGTTGATCTAGAGATATCATAGAAGTAAATCTAAGAAGTAGAATCTTACATGCCCATAATGTCTAAAAAGCATCACATCCTATATAGGAAAAGTATCCTATATCGAAATCATATATATAGAGCTCATTATGGTTGAACTCTTCTCATAACACTGAAAAATACAGGATATGTTGCAGAAAAGAAGTAGTCAATATATTAGAACTGAGATTGTGGATGTAAATATTTTCACAATTTTAGCCTTTATAGATTCATATATGAACTTGGTAACATTTATAATGAAAAAAAAAAAATGGGGTTTACCCTATAGAAGTTTTATAATAACATTTCGAAGGGGATGGAATTCACTTCACTATCAAGCCTTTAAAAAAAAACATAATAGGCAAAACAAGCTTCATTTATAGTCAAGAAAACTTTGGTAAGCGCTGTTGATAATTTAGTTATAAACATAAAAACGAGGTACACGACAAAGGTAAATGGGTACTCGAATATCCTGAATGCACTTAGTAAATTTCTTCTAGTATTATACCTAATCAAAAATCAAAAACCTTAGTAATATAACTAAGTAAGAATGACGGAGAACCCGTGTGGTAACAGGATAGGAAATCGGACTGCCTATAGAAGAAGGCGTCGAGCCCTATACCATAACCGTCCCATATAGATTTTAACCGCGGAATATACAGCATAGAGCAAGAACTAAATAAATGATAAATGCGTGATACATGTATATTCATGCTAATCCACAATAGAAAGAAATACAGAGACGTCGATATAAAAAGGAAACGTAGAGACGTTGACCTAGTCAATTAGGGTTATATGAGAAATTAGTATTAAAAGCTTATGATCAGTGGAAACAACTAACGATCATACGAATAAATCTATGATAGGGTAGTCATACATTTACAGTGCAAAATAATGCCGTCATCTAAAATCAACTTAATAAAATCCGGCGTTGCTATACGTAGTTATACAGATATAACAAAACAAAAATATAAACCAGAGAAGATTGTGAGCTCAAGATGACACCGAGTCGGAGCAAAACGTTAGATGAAATGAATACATGCAGATGATATTTCGTCTAGGGTCTAATGCTGATTTATTTCCATCTCGGCCATATCTAAATAACCTCACAGAGAAACTGCTCGTTCAATCTGCAAGATTAAGAGTGTTGCCAATCCTAATTAGGTAACGAGAAAGAAAAAAAACATATATAAACGCATCTACTGCACGGTTCGAACTATGATCTCGGTTGGGATTGACTGGCCGAAAACGGTGTAACATCGCCTTCTAACGCTGAGGGGTATAACCAACCCTCCTACGCTTTTCAAAATCCAAGCCGGAGTGTATTCAATCCTCAGAAGAAAGACGAAAATTAGAAAAGAAAATAACAGAACGCAACCGGATGTACGAGGATCAACGTGACGAAACCCAACAGAAGATTTTGGATAAAGTTTATCCCCTCTGTAGGTATCCTGAACCATCGCTCTTATAAATGAGAGTAAACGCCGAAATGGCAGCTGGCTGAACCAGAAAAGAACTGAGTTAGACGCCGAGAGAACGAGGCGCGGCCACATAGTATCAGGTAAAGCTCTGACTCGAACTAAACCTGATGCTACGCCATGCTACCCCTCTCTGCGTAGACTGCAGTTACAGAGCTGATATGGTAAGATCAGCCACCAAAGAAAAACTAAAGCCATAAAAATATGAAACCCTGGGAATTTGATCACAAGCAAAATAATAAACAAAGATACCAGAAACCGTGAGAGACGGAACCCTTCATCAAAATAACACATGTTCACATCGAACTCCTAAAGAAGGAAATCGATGAGTAGTCTGGCACTAGAAATTTTAGGATAACATACAACTGAAATCTAATTCCTCGGTCCCATAACCCCAGTAAATCCCGATGGGGATTGAGCAGATACCGAGGATCAATAGAGTAGTACCAATTGATATTACTTAGCGCCGAAAAGTGCTGAAGCCATAGGCACGGGGGGGGGGGGGGGGAAAGTGACCCTAAAAGCTTCGACGGCCAGGACGAGAGCTTGCGTTCTCAGGACCCTCATCCATCATACATGGAAAATCAAATGCCACATGCCACGGTTGCAATGAATTGGGTACAAGTCTACGCCGCCGAGTGCTATTCTTTGCTCTGGGGACGAATTATTACACCTGCACTCATAAAACCTGAAACGATAATACTCCATTCTACACGCCAACCTGTCGATCAACTTCAGAAGTTAGACGGCTTACACGTAATGAAATTGGTACAACTACTGGGTACTGACCTGTGGAGGAATGACGCCTCGGTACTGCAGGCATAGTCAGCCGTTTTTAGCAATCCATCGGTTGGTAGCAGGAACTGATAATGCTGAGCAGTTTGTGGCGTGTTGTGTTGGTGTATTTCGCACCGAAGAGTGGTCCTTTGTGTACAAAATTTCGTTTCAACAAAATCCTGTAGGATTAGTATAGATTAACAATAAAATTCAATTTTGCAACCTACAGATTCATACCGAAGTCGATCGCCGCGTGCCTACCCAATTGAAGGTGGGAGGTGTCGCATACTCGCTCGATAAATCATCATAAGATCCACCTTACTTCTATGATGACGAAGTTGGTGGTAGGACAACCAACAGGAAATTAAAAATAAAATAACAGAAGTAAGGAATACCTCTTACGGCCGCCGAAAGCGATCTCACCGAAATAGGCATAATTATACGTAAACACATTTAGCTCAGCGTGTTAGCCAAAACCGTATGTCTGTGCATTCACGCGCAAACACAATTCGCTGTCGAGAAGCTTCATCCAATGGGTGACAGATGTATATGATTTGTATATATGAATATGGATTTAAGTTATGATTACGGGTTATGTAATTAACCATTACCAATGAAAATAAATATATATATATGCCGGAATTATTATGCAAAGGTTTTTGGAACCCATGTATTATATATATATATGCCTATAAACACTATACGCATGTGGCTTAACAATAATCGTGCAACAGAAAAAAAAATATAACTCTATACCAATAGTACATATAATAGATGTCTTGGTATATGAATTGACTCTACTATTACTTATATAGGTATAGTTAGGACATTCGGTTATATAGGTAGGAGGGTCTACATGTATATGGGTTTTGTATAGGCAATTCCAAACTATATGAATTAAATTCCCAAAAGAGTTAGAAGAGAAAAAAAAAAATAGATATATACATATAGCTTTTGGAATTCTATTATGTAAAAGATCACCAAAGCCCCGTCTAGTAATAATATAAGAAGAGAGAGCTATGTCCATACATATATCGGTATAGGGTGGAAAGGCCCATAGGTGTTCAATATTGTATGAGGGTGGAATTTTTATAGGAGAGTATATCCCATGAGAATTAGAGTCAAAATTTGGATAACATTATTCTTATCACTATGTGAATACAAGTCACTATATGATTACAAGGAGAAAGAAAAAAAAAAAAAATTTCCTTAAAATGGAGATGTTACACATATCTTAGGAGAACACCATTGCGCAACACACCCCTAGTTTATGTGTTTGATTTTCAAAACTAGACATTTGAACTTTAATCCTAAGGGGAGTGGACCCCAAATGGATAAGTATTTTATGGATGTAATTAAATATTTAATTTGAGAAAATGAATAAAATAATTCTGTGCAGATTGACCAAAATGAGAATTATGAGATCACTTGGTAAATCCATGAGGATGGATAAAGGAAAATACTTTCCCCAAAAATCTTTCAAAAATCCTTGAAAGAATTTATTTCCGAATTAGATTTTGAGGAAAATCTAGTTTCCCCAATGATGTGGAGAGTAGTTGGGAAGAGGTAAAAAGCTGGGAAAAGTAGAAAGCAGCTTTAAAAGTCCCTAAATAGGGAAGCCTAGGCAAACAGGAAGAAAAGCATCCTGATATTCTGGACGCAGAATTAGAAACAGGCTTTGGGGGAGAAAAAGCTTAAATACGCTATTCCTGAACAGATTAGGGGTTGGTCTGCTCTGGAGGTGGTCTCAGCTCGGGGGTGAGTTCTGGAGATAGAGGGACTCTACGGTTGGGAGGACTGTTCAATTACCCAAGTGGTATGCTCACAGTAATTATGAACAATTGAAAATTTAATTTTGAGGTGACAGACTATAGTTACCTATGTATATTTTGTTTTCTGAATTATAGTAGTGTTCCATACATTTACAGAGGTAAGGAGGGATTTAACCCTCTCAGTTCTGCATGGTTGTAGGAACTAGAAAAATGAGGAAAAATCATCCAGAAGCTCTAAACCAGCCTTTGGTTTAAATCTGGAGATTTATAGTACCTCATAGTTCAGGATTTTGTAACTTTAATATGCTTCTGTTAACAATAGGATTAAAACAGTGGACACTAGAGATAATTGAATTATGTGGGTAGTAAGGAATTTATTAAATTTACTGAGTAAAGTATAGACTTGTAGACTTCCAAAATAGAAATACATGGCTATCTATAAGCTGCATGCTACAATAAAGACATATTTTGAAAGAGCATAGATTTTAGTGCTTTATACAATTTTCAACTAATGAAGAGACCTAGCTAACTATGATTACCCATTCTGCAAACAATTGTAGTACAAGAAATTGTAGTACTTCAAATAGCTAAGCTTGTTAATATTTTAAGTTGAGTTCTACTTGTATACGTTGTGATCATAGAAAAATTTCAACGGAAAATTATCGTAACCAAATTCTTTTCCAAGAGTGATTTAGCTTATAATTTTCTTAGATAGATATGTGCAAGAAACGAAAGGTTGATTGATAATCATACAATTTTAGCATAACAAAAGGAAAAGAAGGATATTTTTCAATTTAACTATTTTCACTACTTCAAATAGCTAAACTGTTAGTATTTTAGAGTTCAGATTCTACTTGTATTGCTGTAATCATGCACGAAATTCAACCGAAAAGTATCGTAACCAAATTCTTTTCAAAGTATCATTTAGCTTATAATTTTCTTGGATAGATACGTACAAGAAACGAAATGTTGATTAATAATCCTACAATTTTAGCATATACAAAACGAAAAGAAGGATATTTCAATATGGTATGTGGATTATCTCTTTTCTTTAAAGATTGCCCTTCTCTGAAATTCTGCTGCAAATGATGACGAAACAAGGAGGAGAACAGCTATCGTCTTTCTTCTTCATATTTTTATTATTCTTCCCTCCTGGATCTGCAGTGAATGTAATTGAATAAGCTTTTGTAGGTAAAAACAGAAGGACGGTGAAAAAAATCTGGTTTCCCGGACATATAATTTTGATAGTAGCTGCAAGAACAAAGAATACAGATAAATGCAAACTATGACTCTGGCCAAGGGACAGTTGGCGAATTCTTCTAAATAGCAAAGTAATAAATTACATAGTTACATTCTATGGAATTTCAGACATTGTCTATCCAACAAATCCCCTACCTATCACAAAGGCATTGTATAAAGGCATGAAATCTCCTACCTATCTAAAACGGCGTTCTATAAAGGCATGCTTCACTACCCTAACTAGAAAGATATATATATTTTTAGAGTAGGAGCTATAGTATGGTGGAACGAAATCCACGAAAAATAATGTCATTGTATTTTGACACAGTTAAATGGCACATTGAGTCAAATTTAATCATTATTTTTGTAGCTTTGTTAAAATTTGTTGAATGTAAAACTCAATGTAAAAGTCATTATGATACAATGCAATTTCATAGGGTGGATGCTTTTGATAGACTGCAGGTTGCATTTGCAGGTGGAATTACACAAGCAGGTAGGGTGATTCTTGGTATTTCTTCTTTAAAAGCTTTGAACCAAATTCTACGAAATGAGTTACTTATATAGTATATATTCTCCAAATTCAAACTGGATAGTGAAACTAATGGCAGAAGAAATGAATGAGGGAAAGAGCGTGATTGCTAAGGTGATTCAAAATATAAATAGGACATCCATCGGCTAACCATCCAGCGAAGAGAACTCGGTTGTAAGAAAGAAGCTCAAAATTTTTAGCTATCAATTTTAGGGTTTCTTGAAATTTTTATATCTATTTAAAATCTATTTTTTAGAGAATGGATTAATGGATCATTTTTATGATCATTGTTCAACATTATGTTTAAATTTTATTATGCTCATAAATTTAACATAAAACTGTGTTAACCCATAATTTTGATGATTTGTTGTACATTTTATTGTTATTGTTCAAAATTATGTTTCAATTCTATTATGCTTATAAATTTAACATAAAACTCAATACATTTAATTATTTAATACTCACAAACACCTCAAGAAACCTATGCACATGGAGCAAAAGATCAACAAGTTATTTATAATTTTGAGGATGAAATTAGCACAACAAAACTAACATTCAAAATCAGATCACCCACACACACACATGTATGTATATATATATATGGAACAAAAGTAGTGATGGAAATATTTGATTTACAAAATCTGAGTTGAGATGACAAACATAATGATTAAACATTTCCAGGAAATGCACCAAGAACTATTAAGGTGGGACTGAGCTTAAACTAACAGGGAGAAAACTACGGAAGTTGATTATACCCAAAGGAAGAAAAAGGTGTTATTTAGAAAAATGTAGCAAGAAATTCTCGATTTGATTTTGGCTTGATTAGATTGAGAAAAATTGAATTTTCACATGAGCAGAAATGTTGGATGCAGTTAACTTGTGTGACATGGTTCTTGTCAACTAGCTAGCTCAGTAAGTTCAAGTTAGAGGAGTTATATTTTTTTTAAGAATGTGTGATTGCTAATTTCAAAACAAGGAAAAGACCCACTAGCTAATTTTTTTGAGGATCCCCTTATAAAAATACCACATACATCGATTTCTAGCAGAGGTTACTAGAGGAGGTTGGCGGGCAGATGTTTTTATGGATCATTTCTGCTCGGTGCGCTTATCATCCAAAATTGCACCAGTGTGCTCGACAAGAGAAAGCACTGGTGTGCACAAACCATTGGCACACAGGACACCATGTGCTCCGTACACACTCGCCCAATGTGTATTATTATTTTAGAGCATAGATGCTTCACAACTCTTTTGCACCAGTGCATCATAAAACACCACGTCAAAACATAAACTGCCCGGTGTGTTATTAAGAAATCGCACCAGTGCATCATAAAACACCACACCAAAACAGAAACCGACCGGTGCGTTCATAAGAAATAGCACCGATGCCCCTGTAAAACCCCGCGCACCAGAACATGGTTAAATAAAAAAAAATATTGCCAAAAAAACACATTTTTCACTTTTCTCATTGCTCCAAAGCTCTCAAGCACTGGTGCAATTTATCCTTGTCTGAGCCACCCTGACATTGGTGCTACCATTGTACCCATTGCATGCACTACTGCTGTGCATTGCCCACCAATCTCCAGCTTGCATTTTTCAAAATGGTGGGAAAAATTTCTTTTGCAAATTCTATAGCTAATATGCCTCCTTGATGACGAAATGTACAGGTGTTTTTCTTGCTTTTCCATAATTAAGTTTTTTGGTAGATTATAATTTCAAATAACCTTAAAATTAACCATTTAAAAGAAAAAAAATTATCGAGTGGTGCACCCAAGCCGTTCGGCTCGCACTTGTAAGTGGTGCTACTTGTAAAATTTATAGATCGCACCGCAATTGGTGCTAAGTGTATCCGCACCATTTCTGAGGTGGTAGCGAAAGGCGCACCACATTATTTTAAAATTAAAAGAAAAAGTGTGGTGTGGTCATTTAGCTGGCCGCACTATTAACCATGTGGAATAGTGGCAACGTGGTCCGTTGATGGAAAAATCTACCCTAGTGTCTGTCAGTGCACTGCATTCGACATTTCAACATGGTCAATAGTGTGGCCTGGTAAAATACCGCACTATTGACTATGTAATTAGTCAGGAAGTCAGTGCACTGACACAAATATATGCGGTAAGGCATAGATTTTAGTCAGCACACTGCTCTCTTGACACCATACATAGTCATCGATGCTTTAAAAATTTTCAGGTGCACTGCATACAGTGCGTTTAATGTCATCTAAGACATCGCTCGCGGTGCACAACAAACAAAAAACGCACCGGAACCAGTGCATGACTGTTTTTTGTGGCGCACCGACTAATCTGTTCTTTTTTCCAAAAAAAATTATATATGTATATTCCTAAATACATGTTTCATTTAATAAAAAAAATGGTTTAATATGTCAATCATTCAAAGAGAATAGGGGGAGAAATAGCAACAAAGACGGAGTAGTATGACATGGTTCGCCTGTGGGAGGCACAAGAGAGGGAGAGAGATGCGTACCCTTGCACAATTACAACAACTACCCAAGGGGTCCGAACATAGGTAGGCCACCTCAAGTTCTATGAGGAGGCTACTTCCTTAAAGACCCATGGTGTGTTTTAGAGAATTCTTATCCAGAAGTGGAATACCCACTGACAGGCTTTCTATGTTGGTCCTAACGAGTAGTACACACCCACTGAGAAGGATATATATTTCATTAGAAGGCTATCGAGGAGTGGGGTGGATTTTCCCTTGTTCCCAGAGGTTCCAGCTGGTTGTATAGTAGCGAGTAAGTTAGTTTACTCCTAGAGATACATTGGAGCATCGGTACTATCTACTACAGATTGGTTCATTTGGTAGTGCATTTTGTAGTGAGGATGTTCAATGCCTCTCGCTTCTCATTTCAACCATTTCACACCACACCAGTGACTTGAAACACATTAGTTGCTCGCTTCTATATTTTCTTGATTCTATTTATCTGAGCACAGCCCAGCAAAGTGGTACCATTTTTGGCAGTTCTATAAAACCATAAATAGTTGTCATGCTCACGCACAAGGGAGAGGTCAACTTCCCTTTTGCTTGGACATTTTGTTTGTTACTTGAGAGAGTTTCTAGATATGAGGCCTAATTTTGTTTTTAAACCTAAATGAGCTGATGTTGAAAGAACAGAATGCATATGTGTGATCGATTGATAATAACATTATGGGTGAGACTATGTTTCTAATACAGCTGTGATGCATAAGTTGCTGGCTAGTGTTGACAGATGCAAACTCTTTAGTTATGGTCCCCTTCCCTTGTTGGGATTGGATTGGCAGTGTCTGCGTCTCTTCTGGATGATGAGATGCTAGATAATCAGAGGTAATATTACTATTTTATTTAAATTTATTCTATGTGTTCTTCTAACTTATATTTATTTAGTATTAATAATGAAATTGTCTAATTATTGTTGTGTACTTGTATATATTTTGCAAACAATGGGTCTTTTGATGGCAAGGACATGTCGTCACCACCACATGATCCAGGTGTGGACCCTGATGATGATCACAGCATGCCATATGCCGAGGATCATTAAGAGGCCGGTGCAGAGAGACCTGCTCCTGCTGGTGCGCTAGTACTGTGTTTTGCTAGGCAGGGTCGACTTGATACTAGATACAGGATGGAGTTGGGTGACCAACTCACTGCATTGATTGTTGAGGCAGGCATCAGGCCCGCTCATATGAGATACATACAGGCCGATGGTAGGTTGTTACAGATGTAGAGAGGCATTCCGCCTGACATGTACACCCTGATGCAGCATGTCGTAGGAGCTATGACCTTAGTTACGCGGCTAAGGAGGACCATTACACGTTATAGGCGCGGTCGAGATGCAACACGTGATCGATAGTCTGCGAGCAGCGACTCATCATCTCATGATCGTTCACCTTGCACTGTGCCAGATGAGAAGCCTCCACTAGCATCTAGCAATAGTCATCATGGAGATGAGGCTGGACCATCTAGCAATAGTCATCATGGAGATGGACACAAACCATGATAC
Organism: Pinus albicaulis; assembly: GCA_034641835.2. Lineage (NCBI taxonomy): Eukaryota > Viridiplantae > Streptophyta > Pinopsida > Pinales > Pinaceae > Pinus > Pinus albicaulis. Next base: position 1,662,412,756 of record CM076584.1, read on the forward strand.
ATCGATCAAACATTCAACATCCATTAGTACTCATTATCTGAAATGACTAGACATAACAAACCATCGAGAAATTTGAATCATTGACTAGCGAGGAGACGACTAGTATTGAGCAAAAATGTTGTACACAGTATCCATTTCATTTATATTACGAGTTCTATATTTATTTTTAACATTATTCGATTATATATATATATATATAGTCCATGTATTTTATGTTCATGTTGCAGTTGTAATTAATTTACATGTTCATAATCATCATAATGTGTATATTGCTAGGTCATGTTAGATATTTTCATTTAATGTGAAGCTTGCAAATATATGTGTATATGATAGAATGAGTTATTTGACATGAGATGTACAATTGATGTTTGTATTGTGATGATGTTATATAATGTTAATTTTGTTTTGTTAGATGAACATGATCACGATGATTTTAGCGATTTTGAATGTGTTTTTTAGTCCAATATGATGTTTGTATGATGGTTATCATGATCGCGATGTTTATTAATTAATTTAATATTAAATGACCATGATTTATATTAAATATTATATCATGATTGTAATTGAAATTGAAATTTTAATTGTATGTGAAATTGTAAAATTGTACTTGTATTTATAATTGTAATTTTAACTGTAATTGTATGTAAAATATTTAATGTTAGAATTTTAATTGTAATTGTAATATTTAATTTATTGTGAAATGATTGAAATTGTAATTTTAATTGTAATTGTGATTGTATGTAAAATTAAAATTCTAATTCTAATCGTAATTGTATGTGAAATTTTAAAATTGTAATTGTAATTGTAATTGTAATTCTAATTATAATTATAATTATAATTGTAATTGTATGTAAAATATTTGTAAAGTTTTAATTGTATTAATGTGAAAATTTTAATTGTATTCATGTGAGATGATTTTATTAAAAATTAAAGGTTTGTAAATTTGTAAATAATTGTAAAATAATAAATCTAGAATTATATGAATTTTTGTAACATAATAACGTTTAGAAAATAATGCAAATAAATTCATGTACCTTAGAATTATCATTATTTTATAATGATATTACATACAAAATAAAAAATAACTTTATACAATACGCCATTTCTAGTTGAGATTCTTGGTTTTTCGTTTGGTGTGCTTATCATCATAGCATACCTCGATGTGTCTTAGTATTAAGATGCATCGGTGCTTCACAACTCTTACGCACCGGTGCGTCATAAAAGCAATCACACCAAAACATAAACCTCGATACTACGAAAACCACATCGGTTCACTTATAAAACCCCGCATGCTTTGGAACAAGGTTATTCTGTAAAGTGCAGTATTGGAGAAGTAGAGGGTTTAAATCATGGGAAAGAATTTTTCTAAGGAGATGAGGGTTTCAAAAGATGAGAGTTTGAATTTTAGTTGAGTACTTTATAGCATAGAAAATGAGTGATTCAAAGAGAAAGACTGACAAAGATGCTTACCGGGATGCATATGGCTACAGATCCCGATAGAGTAGAAAAGGAGAAAAGGAGTATAGGTTGAGACCAATAGAGAGCATTTGGTTTAGGTCGGCGATAGCGTTAAGAGGTCCCATGATGGCGAAAGGGAGAGCAAAGTTGATGATAAAGAAATATCTGTCGATGCCCTGGTGACTAGCAAGGTGAAATGGCCCTTCAAAATTAAGGAGTCCTATTCGTTAAGGGATGTGAGAGAGAGATCAATTAAGTCTCTTGAATGGGCTAAGAGATCACATGAAGGTAACAATTCTCATTCTTACAAGGATGGCAAGAAAATATTGTACAATAGTGAAAGATCAATCGAGGCATTCGATAAAGCCAAGAGGCACCATGATGGGAAGGATTCTCATTCCCTTAAGCATAGCAGAGAAAGATGAATTGACATTTTTGATCCGGCTGGTAGGTCCCATGAAGGGAAATATTCTCCAAAATGCATTTAAAAGCAACTGGGAGTATTGTCCGAGCTTCTGTTGGCTTACATAAACTTTTACCGACAATGCTGATGTCGTATAAAATCACATCTTTGGCTTTTAATTGAACCTAAATGGAAACTCTAACTTTTCTGAGTTGTGGTCCTGTGGATAACGAGGAATATGACATAGAAGGTACCCAAAAATCCATTTTTTGAAAGTATAGGTGAATTAGCACTTATCAAAGAATGAAATGAAAAACAAAATTGGAACAGGATACACTAAAGGATTCCTTGGTTCAATTTTTTTTTGAAAATGATGCTCTCTCTGGATGAGAATAGTAAAAATTTTTCTTGTATTATAAATGGAAATGTAGTGACCATATCTGTGGGAAGAAAAGAATATATACCTGCAGCTACCATATTTCCACCGGCAAATCGGTTTCCGATCGGAAAAGCTAATATAAGAGACCATTTTCCAATATCTTTACTCCTGCTCAACCCTATACTCGTTTTTCTATGGGAAACCATTGCCTCGCACATGTAATAACTATTTCCTCTAGTCGAAAATTGGTCTTCTTTTGGTAACAAATGCAGAACGAAGGAATCGTTGTCATTTCTCCCATAACATTCAAGGTCAATTTCTCGCAAAATACATATTGTATAAATTTTGTTAATATCAATATTGAAAGAACAAAGGAGAAAAGAGGAAATTGGATGCTAAGATGGAGGAGGAACTTCCAAATGAGGAAGTAGATCATGGGTCAGACAAGACAGATTATGGGGCACCTTTTCATAAAATGTAGGAATTTAGATATTGGAAAAAAGAAATCAATATAGATTTTAAGAAAATAAATGCACGTTATATAGGATACATTTCATATATATTATAGAAATAATTGTATTAGAAAAATAAACTAACAAAAGATCACTATAACAAATTAAGAGAAAATGTTATTGTATTGAAAAGTAATTTAAGTGTGAATTGTTATCAATTTGAAATCAGCAAAGTAAAACACACCACACCATTAGACAATTGAATCAAAATACTATGATCCTCTCATACTTCTACAATTAACCTACATCATTTTATATAGTCAATTATTAGAACTTTAATGAAAAAATTCATTAAAATTCATTGCAATTACCATGATCCTCTCATAATTCTACAATTAACCTACATCGTTTTATATAATTAATTATTAGAACTTTACTGAAAAGATTCATTAAAATTCATTGCAATTCATAATAATAATAAAATAATATTTTGTCATAATTATTTTACATATATAAACTAAATTGGTAAATCCTAATTTAAAAGAATTATATATGTAAAAAATATGGTAACTTAATGCATATAAATATCCTAACATTATTTTATATTATAAATTTTTATTTTATTCATTAAATTCCTTTAAGTGATTTTCATGATTTTTTTTCATTAATATTTTTAATAATATTATTTTACATAATTTTTTATCAATAATTTTTGTTACTCTTATTAAATTTATGCTCCTTATTTTCCTTTTCTATTTTTTTCTTTCCCAACTTTTCAAGCTTCCTCTAGCTTTTAGCTTAAGCCCAAAGTCAAATGAAAACCTTTCTCCTCACTTTTCCTTTCGAGTTGTGTATGTATGAGAAATTGCGTTGTGTGATAGGATGAATCTATATACTTCATAGTCTATGGTGTTTTTAACATGTAGTTTTACTAAATATTGTGTTTGAAACATTCCTAAAATGGTATATATAAGTAAATCAATGGATATTATATTAGATATTTTCATTTTATTTATTGTAAAAATATTAAAATATATTTTAGTTTCAATATTTGTGGAAATTTATAAAGAAATGATTATATTACATTCCGTGACTTTACGAATAAATATCGATTCTCATTTGTTTCCTTATTGTGTGCGTAGCATCCGCATAAGCATGAAACTATTTACACTATTCCTTGCTGTCTGGTGTGCGTTACCAAGGGTATATTTAGACAATGTTAGAACAACATATACAACTAAATTATTGTACAAACAAGATGTCCTCATTGTTTTCTCAATAGAAATATTAAGCTATTAATTTCAATATCTAAATTTATATAAATAAATTCTTACATTACATTAAGTGGGTTTATTATAATCAAATTTTCTCATTTATTTTTTCTCGCATATTTTTTCATAGTTCATTGTCTAAATAAAATTCATATATAATAAGTATAGTTGCAACAAGAATTTTTACTATATATTAAATTTTATTTGAACAAATTCTCTTGAAAAAGTATCATTATACATATTAAGTTTCACTTAACAAATTCTATTTAAGAACAACTTTATATAAACTTTATTTCTATTTGAGTATTCAAACCTGGGTAGGAATTTCAAATCTGAAACACTTCTCAATTATGTAACTTCACTACAAATTTTAATTATTTTCTCAAAGAATGTTGAAGGTTAAACAAATTTTGTAGCTATATTTTATGAGAAAAACATGGAGACAATTGGAAAAATTATATAAACTTTATTCTAATTATATGATTAATAATTATGTAGCAAAATTAAATATAAAAACTAACTATTTATATTGAAAATTCAATATTAATGATTATAAACTCATAAATAAATAGATTTTAATTTTTTTAATGGAAGTAATTGGTACTTTTATATGAATCATGAAGGATTTTTTCTTGACATTTTACTAGAAGAATAATATAACATTGTCGTATGTTACAAAGCAGTAAGACTTAGAAGTTTCTTTTGGGAATTAGATGGTCCATATTTATGTAGGAATGCAACATAATAGAAGTATAATAATAAATACAAAGATGCATCAGAAATGACAATTCATCTCATTAATATCAAATAACTGAAATATCATTACCCACATATTCGAAATAAACTAGCTTGGGCGTCGGCAGCTTATCTCTGAGAAGATATGTAGCGGCTACAAGCCTTTGAATTGTGTTACAATGAGGCTCAAAGGCCTATTTATTATTGAGAGACAATGAAAAGCCCTAAACATCGAAAAACCTAACCCTAGGAGGTGAAGCACGAAAACTATGGGCCATGTTTGGGTAAATTGGTACATCATCTTCTCGGGGACGTAATTTCGACATACAATCTTTTTTTGATGCGCACAATACCTCGTTAGAAATATATATCCGAGGACTACAAATTTTAATAGACAAACATTGGTCAAATACCCATGTTGCTCTTGGGTTTCCGAAAAAACATCATTTAGTGCCCCAAAACAAATCTGGAAGTTCAGGACCTGAAAAAATGCTAAAAATAGTGAACTGTGCTACAATTAAGGAAACTATAAAAATGAAAGAAACAATGGTGGAGTCTAAGTGGAATAGGCGGTTGGCCACCAATGTCCACCTCGATCATTAGATCGTCCGAAAAACATGTTCTTATTAACCTCGAGTATCCCTTAACCCCGAACTTAACATTTGTCATGTTTTCATTTACCAAGGATTTTGGGTTTTGGTGTGATAAAAATTATGGTTCGAACTAGTGGTATCATGAAAAAATTTCTCGAGTTCGAAACAACTTTGACTCAAGATAGAGGAATATTTTTGGGAATTGGATAATTCAATGTTTTCTGCCTCAAGTTAGTGAGGTATTATTGAGAATTGGGTAATACAACACTCTCCAACACGTTCTTAACATTTCAAGGATTCATTTACTACGGTGATACTTCCCTATACTAACAATTACATGTTTTGGTATAATTGCAATTGTGATTCCAATATATTTTCGATGAAGAAACTTTAATGTTCCCTCATATCTAATCCATAAAGATAATTAAATATCAACACAACTAATGAAATTTTTATTTTATTAGGTTAACAATAATAAATAAATAAATGTTTCTTGCTATAAGAATTATACTAAAAACGTGATCATGTGAATTAAGAATTTCTAAAAATAAAAAGAGGTTTCAATAGAAAATTTCGAAAGAAACAATGAACAATTCCTAATTGAAATAAGGAGTTTATAGGATGTATAAATATAGATATTAGAGAAATAAATATAGATTGTATTAGAATGTCATGAACCAATAAATCATCAAAAGAATATGAAGAAAAAAAGAGTACCTTTTCATCATTCATATTATAATAATCATGGTATTATTAAAATAACTAACAAAAGATGAAATCAATATGAGTACTAAGTGTAGATATTATCTTTTTTATATGTGAAGGAAATTTAAGTGGTTAAATTATATCATTTCTCAAATAGTAGAAATTGTCACCACACACTTAGAAAAAATTGAATCATAGTTTGACCTTCCCATATTTCTACAATTATAATATATCATATTCTATGGAAAATTACTTCAACTTTAATAACAAAGATTCAAGAAAAGTTATATCTCACAACAATACATTTTTAAGAGAAATAATATATATAAATCAATAATAATAATATTGATAATAATAATAAAAATAAGTTGTACATATTTATTGAGGGACATGACTTATCTAAAATATGTGACTTTTCAACCATCTTAATTAATATTGATAACTAATTTAAATATATATAAATACACTCTAACATTGCATTGTAACATAAAATTATTGCTTATTAATATTCAATTGTTGTTGATTAATAAAATTATTCTATTTTTTTTAATAAATGAATTTGGCACATTTTATATATAGTTAGCAATATTATAACTAAGCTAATGCCACTCATTTTTTTTCCATTCCATTAAACAAAAATAATTAAAAATAATTTTATTTATTTATTTATAGTATGTTGAAAAGAGGTGACACTTAGAATTTTCGACATCAATATACTTTAATGTTGATTCTAATGTAAGTTACTTTAGAATACCTAAACATTAACACAAATAATGTAATCTTTTTAATATTATTTCTAACCCTAATAATTATGCTTAATATATGGCAATTAATATATTATTTAAAAATAATTATGCTTAATATATCGAAATTGATATATTATATAAAAAAATTCTATAAGAAATTTTTGAAAATTTGTCCACAGATAATTAATGAATGATAGAAAAAAAATTGACTTTGAAATTGAAATAAAAAATTTATAAGAACTAGGAATTTAGATATTGGAGAAAATAGTCAATATAGATATCATTAAAAGCAATGCACTTGATATACGATACATTTGTGTCATGCATATTATAAAATTAATTGTATTAGAAAGCAGTTTAAAAAAACGAATTAACTAAACATTAGTAGGACTAATTAAAAGAATATGTTATTATATTGAAGCATAGTTTATCAATTTAAATCTTATCAAAAGAAATGTGTTTGATATTAAAGTCATGCCCTTATTTTCTCTTTCCAACGTTTTTAAGTTTTTAGCTTAGCAACCAAAGTCAAATGAAAACCTTCGTCTCCTCATTTTCCCTTTTTAGTTGTGCATGTACGAGAAATTGCATTGTGTGATAGCATGCGTATATATACTTCATAGTCTCGTGGTAGTTTTAACATGTGATTTTAGTAAAAATTGTGTTTGAGCATTGCTAAAATGGTATATATAAATAAATCAATGAATACTAGTTTAGATAGCTTCATAACTTCATTTTTCTTTGTTGTAATAATATAAAAAATATATTTTAATTCCAATATTTAAGTAAATTTGTAAATAAATTATTATATTATATTACGTGATCTTACATATAAATATCCATGAGATTACATATATATTACATATAAATATCCATTATGATTTGTTTCCTAAAAAAGTTAATATGTGAGTAGTATCTATATGATCATAAAACTATTTACATTATTCGTTGTTGTTCTTCTATGTTCTTAGGTGGTGTGGGTTAGTAATGTTATATTTAGACATGGTTAAAACAACGTATGCAACTATGAATTTAATGTACAAATAAGATGGCTTCATTGTTCTCTCAATAATAGTATTAAGGTATTAATTTCAATATCTAAATTTATATAAATAAATATAAATAAATTCTTACAATAAATGTAAGTGGGTTTACGATAATCATCCTTTCTCATGTATTTTTTTCATAGCTTATTGTTCTCATAACATTCAAAAAAGAATAAGTATAGTTGCAAAACAGTTTTTATATATTAAGTTTCACTTGAAAATTTCAATTTAACTATTTTCACTACTTTAAATAGCTAAACTATTAATATTTTGGAGTTCAAATGCTACTTGTGTTGTTGTGATCATGGAAAAAATTCAACGGAAAATTATCGTAACCAAATTCTATTCAAAGTGTGATTTAGCTTATGATTTTCTTGGACAGATATGTACAAGAAACGAAATGTTATTGATGATCATAGAATTTTAGCATATACAAAAGGAAAAGAAGGAAATTTTTCGGTTTAACTATTTCCACTACTTCAAATAGCTAAATCTGTTAATATTTTAGAGTTCAAATTCTATTTGTATTATTGTGATCATCGAAAAAATTCAACTGAAAATTATCGTAACCAAATTCCTTTTCCAAGAGTGATTTAGCTTATAATTTTCTTGGATAGATATGTGAAAGAAATGAAAAGTTGATTGATAATCATACAATTTGAGCATATACAAAAAGGAAAAAGAAGGAGATTTTTCAATTTAACTATTTTCACTACTTTAAATAGCTAAAGCTGTTAGTATTTTAGAGTTCGAGATTCTACTTGTATTGTTGTGATTATGGACAAAATTCAACGAAAAAGTATCGTAAGAAAATTATTTTCAAAGTGTGATTTAGCATATAATTTTCTTGGATAGATACGTACAAGAAATGAAAGGTTGATTGATAATAATACAATTTTAGCATATACAAGAGGAAAAGAAGGATATTTCAAGATGGTATGTGGATTATCTCTTTTTGTTAAAGATTTCTCTTCTACGAAATTGTCGTCGCAAATGATGATGACACAAGGAGGAGAAAATGTTGGAAATTAATTCCAACTACTCATGTCAATCAACGATGAAATGCGAGAATGACTAGAGTGTGGCACATTGAAGCCTTAGCAAAGGCGGTTGTCGATTTCTTGAAACAATTGCAAAAAGGATTGAAAAGCCCACACAAGTGAAGTGCGAGAGCGAGATAAGAATCGGTCGCTTGATAATTATTTAAGGCGGTTGTCATTTTCTTAAGAGCAGAGTAAATGCTCGGACTCAAAGTCTCACCCGGTGAGCAGAGCTTTGATTACAAAGTTGAATCGAGGCTTTAAAGCGTTACCAACATATTGGGAGAGTTAAATGACTATGGTGGCAATGACAAATTTTATTAATAAGTTTCTTGTTGATATGGATTGTTCGATGTGATGTGATCATCGCAATCGCGAAAAGGAATGAGGTACCACACATATGTATGTTCCTGCCAATTGAAGTTTGCGATGCGATGCGATGTGGTCCCACCACAATCGCAATAGCAAATCACAAAGTGCTGCAATCGCATAATCACAAGATCGCAAAGTCGACTGCCAGATGCGATATAGGTCTCGTGCCATCACAATTTCAAATCACAATCACATAGCACAAAGGTGTTAACCTTTTATCCACTAAAAATCCGATCGTCGATTGAGTTCGGATGCGATGAACATTTTCATTGGATTTCATATATTTTGAGATTCGGTTTTATGGGTCGGTTTAAATCGTTTTTTATTAACCGCGCCTTATAAAAGGAAATGAGCCTGAAGGCTATTGTAATGAATAATTTTTTACTTTGTGAATAATTTTTCATGCATTAAGATGATATTCATGAAAAACAGAGAATTGTTGTAGCCCACGGTACGTTACACAGAAAAATTTTGTAAGCACTTGTATGTGCGGATAGAGGACGAGAGAAGTTTTGTGTGAGCACTATTTTTTTATGAGTCCTTTGTAATACTTTGTGAATCCCTCTCAAGGAGGAAGAATCAGATTGTTGATTATGTATTTTTTTTATTCTTTTATGAATTAAGAAAAATTTTCCTAAACTATTTCTTTTCATTCTACAAAATTTAGTTCTAAAAATCTGTGTTGTAGAGGGAATATTCATTCTCTTTTTCTTGTTTTTGAAGCGAACATAAACTTCTACATGGTATCGAGCTTGTATAGGCACTCGGTGAAACAAAACAGAGTTTGTATTTTCGCTATAGGAGTCTGTAAGAAGCATTTAGAGCAGATTTTCTCCGACAGAGAAAGTTCTCGCTTGTTTTAATTATACGATCGATATTATTCCTATATAGTTAAGATGGCGGAAAGTTTGGAATTGGTTTGAAAAATTCCCAACTTCCACGGTTTAATGGGAAGAATCATAGTTATTGGTCCATAACTATGAGAGCTTTGTTTGCTTCTCGGGGATAATGCGATCTACTTGAAAATGGCTACCACGGAACACACGGATGCGACGGCGTTGGCTACTTTGACGATGCGTGACAAGAGACTTGTTGAAGGGAAACAAAAAAGAAGGACTCCAAAGCCCTCTTTTTCCTCTTTCAATTACTACATGAAAGTGTTTTCCCATGGATTGCAACAACAAAAAAAATCCAAGGAGGCATGGGATATTCTCAAAACTTCCTATCAAGGCATGGAGAAGGTGAAGAGCGCAAAGTTGCGGATTTTGAGGAGAGACTTTGAAACACTCGGCATGAAGGAATTTGATACAATATATTCATTCTTCACTCAATTTTTTGGGTTGATAACCCAAATAAGATCTCATGGTGAAGCTCTTGAAGAAAGAAGGATTGTAGAGAAGATCTTGAGATGTTTACCCTCAAGGTTTGAATCTATTGTTGTATTAATAGAAGAAACAAAGGATCTTTCACGAGTTCACGATAGATGAGCTGAGTGCTTCTCTTATGTCTCATGAACATAGAATGAGTAGAGGGACAGATTCCTCTTTTGAGCAAGCATTCAAGACTCGGATGTCATTCAGCCAAGGAAGAGGTCGAGGCGAGAGAAAACAACGAGAGGTCGTGGAAGAAGCCAAAACAAAGGCGAGAAATAATCCTGCTAGCATAAGCGGAAGGAGGCTGCAATCAAAACCAAGAAGAAGGTTCAAGAAAACAACAAGCTCATGGAAAAAGGTATGGAAAATCCCAAGTCCAATGTAATTATTGCAAGAAATTAGGCCATTATGCCAATGAATGTAGCAAAAAGCCAAATGACATGAAAAAATAGGCGAAAATGCTAATTTTGCAAATGAAGAAGCTAAGAACCTAAATATTGTGTTGTTAACATGTAACATCGCACAAGACAAACAATAAGATTTTTTGGTTCTTAGACTCGAGGTTGTAGTAATCACAAGGCCGGAAACATTGCAATGTTTTCCAATCTGGATGAAAATGTGAAATATGAGGTAACAACGAGAACCGATAGTAAGATATCTATCAAGGGTAAAGGTAGATTCGAGTATCCTAGCAAGAAATGGAGAACGAGATGATCATGCCGAATGTGTACTATGTACCCAGTACGAAGTGTAATATTTTGAGCATTGTACAACTCATTGACAAAGGTTACAATGGGTTCTTCAAAGATGATGTTTGTAAAATCGGGAGACATACCTCCAAGTAAGAAGATCATTGCGAGAGGTGCGAGATGACCGACAATAGAATGTTTCCTCTCAAACTCAAGGCGATTTGAAGGAAGGAAGTACTATTGCAGTCAGTAACACAAGAAGCCTTTCAAGAAGAAGTGAAAGATGAGAATTGGTTGTGGCACTTGAGATTTGGACATCTCAATTTCGGAGGCCTAAATTTGTTGCACGAAATGGAATGGTAAAAGGTTTTCCATTGATTGAAAAACCCGGACAACCTTTGTGAAGGTTGTATTTTGGGAAAACAACACGAGAGAAAGATTTCTAGTAGGAAAGAGTATAAGATCAAAAAGCACCCTTGGAAATTGTTCACTCGATGTATGTGGACCGATGCAAATACCATCATTTGCTTGAAAATAAATATATTTTAACTTTCATTGATGATTACACCGGAAAGACATGGGTGTATGTGTTGAAACGAGAAGAGTGAAGTGTTTGAGAAATTCGCCACTTCAAAAACTCTTGGAGAGAAGCAGTGTGGGAATTACATTAAAGTGCTCGGAAACGGATAGACGTGGAGAGTAAATCTCTAAGGACATTTCTGCGTTTTTGTAGAGAGAATGGCATACAAAAGCAATTCACCACGAGGTATATACCTCGGCAAAACAGTGTTGCGGAAAGAAAGAATAGGACCATTACTGGATATGGTCGGGGAGTATGTTGAAGGAAAAACACTTACCGCATGAGTATTGGGGCTGAAGCTATCACTTGCACGGTTTACATATTAAACGGATGCATGACTAAAGTCGTCATGAATAAAATACCAGAAGAAGCATGGGGTGGTTGAAAGAAAACTATCACTCACATGAGAGTATTCGGTACTGTGTAACATATGCACATGTACCGGATCAACTAAGGAAGAAGCTTGATAGTAAGGGGGGAGAAGTGTGTGTTTATTGGCTACTATGACGAGTCAAAAGCATACAAAATTTATAATCCATTCATCAAGAAATTGATGAGTAAGCAGAGATGTGCAGTTCTATGAAGATGAAGCTTGGGATGGAAGCCTAGAGAAGATTGTGAACACGAAGACAATTGTGCCTCACGAGGAAGAAGAAGAAGAAGGAACAACAACTAATAACCCTTCTTCGGTGGGTCCTCCTCCACCACGAGCAAGCACAACAAACCACACCACGAGCTAGAATTTCGAATAGCCTTGAGAAGTCAAGGAAGTGCTTCTTCAAGCACACCATAGGGATTATAAATGCCCTCAATTTCGAATGAAACTCCAAGCACACCAAGAAGACCAAGATTCGAAATCCGAATGAGATTTGTGAGCGAGGGAGAGGTAAGTAACAATACCGATCTGAATTCATTATTCGCTTTGTATTGTCATGTTGATGACCCAATTCATTTTGAAGATGTTGTAAATGATGATAAATGGATTGAAGCAATGAATGAAGAAATTGGTGCAATTGAGAAAGAGTAAAACATGAGAGTTAGTGGACCTCCACGAAGGCAAAGATGCCATTGGAGTTAAGTGGGTCTATAAGACCAAAAGCAATGTTGAAGGGAAGATCGAAAGGCAAAAGGCTGGACTTGTTGTTAAAAGGTTACAAACAGCAACAAGGTAGAGACTATGATGAAACCTTTGCACCGGTAGCAAGGATGGAAATAGTCGAACAATGTTGTCTATTGCAGAACAACACAAATGGATGATTTATCGGATGGATGTTAAATACGCATTCTTGAATGGAGTGTTAAAAGAAGAGGTTTATGTTGAACAACCTCTAGGCTATGAAGTTGAAGGCCAAGAGCATAAAGTATGCAAGTTTGAAGAAGGCTCTTTATGGGTCGAAACAAGCTCTAAGAGCATGGTACAGACAAGATAGATGCTTACTTGATTGAGAATGGGTTCAAGAAGTGTGATGGTGAACCCACACTCTACATAAAGGAGAATAACAATAAGATACTTATCATTGTATTATATGTAGATGATTTAATTTTCTTGGCAATGGTGCTTCTCTCATTGCTAATTTTAAAGCGAGTCATGAAAAGTGAGTTTGAAATGATTGACTTGGGCTTCTTGAGATATTTTCTTGGAATTGAAGTAGACCAAAGTGAAAATGGTGTTTTCATTTCTCAAGATAAATATGTAGAAGCGAGTGTTAAAGAGATTCAACATGCAGAACAATAAGGCGACTATGACTCCAATAGTAATGGGGTTGAAATTAAGAAAAGAAGATAACGAGTAAGGATTTTGATCCAAATTTTTATAAGAGCATAGTTGGCGGCCTTATGTACTTGATCGCAACTAGGGCTGGACATTATGCACGTTGTTAGCTTAATCTCCATATTCATGGAAAGACCGAAATAAGCTTATTGGCAAGCGACCCAAGAGAATTCTAAGGTATGTAAATGGAACGAAGGGTGTTTGGTATATTATACTCCTCTTCGAAAGTTTCATATTGATCGAGGGTACAGTGACAGTGATTGGGATGGAAGTGTTGATGATCAAAAGAGCACATCGGGATATGTGTTTCATTTGGGATCGGGGAGCGGTTTCATGGGCTTCCAAGAAGCAACCGATAGTTGCTTTATCTACGACGAAGCGGAATATGTTGCGAGCAACAACAACGACATGCCAAGTAGTATGGTCGAGAAGATTTCTCAAAGATTTGTGTCATGAACAAGAAAAGGGCACAACTATTTACTGTGACAATAGCTCGACGATAGCATTTGTCTAAAAATTCAGCCTTTCATAAAAGGACAAAGCACATTGACACCAAGTTTCATTTCATACGTGAATTGATTAACATTGGTGAGATAGTTTTGCAACATTGCGGGAAACGAGAGGATCAATTTGAAAATATCCTCACAAAGCCACTTGCGCAGAAAAGCTTTGATCATTTCGGGGAATGCTCAGGTATACCGAAAAACCCACGAGTTGAAATTAAGGGAGAGTGTTGGAAACTAATTCCAACTATCGATGTCAATCGACGAGTAAATGCAGAATGACTAGAGTGTGACACATTGAAGCCTTAGCAAAGGCGGTTTCTACTTTCTTGAAACAATTGCAAAAGGATTGGAAAGCCCACACAAGTGAAGTGCGATAGCGAGATAAGAATCGGTCCCTTGATATTTATCTAAGGCGGTTGTCGTTTTCTTAAGATCGAGTAAACGCTCGGACTCAAAGTCTCGCTAGCAGTGCGAGCTTTGATTACAAAGTTGAATTAGGCTTTAAAGCCTTACCAACATATCGGCAGAGTTAAATGACTGTGGCGGCAATCACAAGTTTTATTAATAAGTGTCTTGTTCATATGGATTGTTACGATGCGATGCGATCATCACAATCACAAAAGGAACGAGGTACCACACATATGTATGTTCCGACCAGATTGAAGTTTACAATGCAATGTGATGTGGTCCCACCACAATCGCAATCGCAAATCGCAAAGGGCCGCAATCGCGCAATCACAAGATCGCAAGCCGAATGCCGATGTGATATAGGTCCCGTGCCATCTCAATCGCAAATCGCAATCTTATAGCACAAAGGTGTTAACCTTTTGTCCACTGAAAAAGCCGATCGTCGATTGAGTTTCGGATGCGATGAATGTTTTCATTGGATTTCGAGATATTTTGAGATCCGGTTTTATGGGTCGGTTTAATTGTTTTTATTAACCATGCCTTATAAAAGGAATTGAGCCCGAAGGCTATTGTAATGAATAATTTTTTATTGTGAATACGATTTTCATGCATTAAGACGATATTCTAAAAAATAGAGAATTGTTGTATCCTACGAGACTATTACACAACAAAGCTTGTAAGCACTCGTATGTGTGGATAGAGGACAGAGAAGTTTTGTGTGAGAAATGTTGTTTTTTAAAGTCCACTTTGTAATACTTTGTGAATCCCTTTCAAGGAGGAAGAATCATATTTCCGATTATGTATTTATTTTATTCTTTTATGAATTAAGAAAATTGTCCTAAATCTGTTTATGTTCATTCCGCAAATTTCAGTTCTAAAAAATCTTTGTGTTGTAGAGGGAATCTTCATTCTCTCTTGTTGTTTCGAAGCTAACATAAACTTCTACGGAACAACTATCGTCTTTCTTCTTTCAGATTTTTATTATTCTTCCCTCCCATATCTCGTAGTGAAATTAATTGAATAATCTTTTGTAGGTAAAAACACAAGGACGGTGAACAAAATCTAGTTTCCCGGATATATAATTGATAGCAGTCGCAAGAACGAAGAATACGGATAAATGTAAACTATGACTGCGGCCAAGGGATAGTTGGCGAATTCTTCTAAATAGCAAAAGTAATAAATTAAATAGTTACATTTTGGGGAATTTCGGACATTTTCTATCCAACAAATCCCCTACCTATCACAAAGGCGTTATATAAAGGCATGAAATCTCCTACCTATAAAAAAAGGCGTTGTATAAAGGCATTCTTCACTACCCTAACAAGAAAGATATATAAACTTTTTAGAGTAGGAGCTATAGTATGGTGGAACGAAAATCCACGAAAAAGAATGTCATTGTATTTTGACACGGTTTAAATGGCACATTGAGTCAAATTTAATCATTATTTACGTAGCTTTGTTCAAATTTTTTGAATGTAAAACTCAATGTAAAATTCATTATGATACAACACAATTTCATAGGGTGGATGCGTTTGATATACTTGCGAGTCGCATTTGCGGGTGGAATTACACAAGTGGGTAGGGTGATTCTTGGTATTTCTTCTTTAAAAGTTTTTGAACCAAATTCTACAAAATACGCATTCGCACGAAGATTATAAGTTACTTATATAGAATATATTCTCCGAATTCAAACCGCACAATGAAATTCGAATGCATGGACAATGAAACTAATGGCGGAAGAAATGAATGAGGGAAAGAGCGCGATTGATAAGGTGATTCAAAATACAAATAGGACATCCATTGGCTAACCATCCAGCCAACAGAACTCCATCGTAAGAAAGAAGCTCAAAATTGCTAGCTATCTATTTTAGGGTTTCTTGAATTTTTTATATCTATTTAAAAAAAATCTATTTTTTAGACAATGTTTGAAATTCCACATAATGTAACTATGTAATTTATTACTTTGCTATTTAGAAGAATTCGCAATCGTCCCTTGCCGAGTCATGTCTGCATTTATGTGTATTCTTCGTTCTTGCAGCTACTATAAATTATATGAAAGTTAAGTGGCTAAATTATATCATTTATCAAATAGTAGAAATTGTCACCACACACTTAAAAAAATTGAATCATAGTTTGACCTTCTCATATTTCTACAATTATACTATATCGTCTTCTATGGAAAATTATTTCAACTTTAATAACAAAGATTCGGGAAAACTTATATCTCACAACAATACATTTTTAAGAGAAATAATATATATAAATTAATAATACTAATATTGATAATAATAATAAAAAATAAGTTGTACATATTTATTGTGGGACATGACTTACCTAAAATATGTGACTTTTTAAACCATCTTAATTAATGTTGATAACTACTTTAAATATATATAAATACACTCTAACATTACATTGTAACATAAAATTATTGCTTATTAATATTCAATTGTTGTTTATTAATAAAATTATTCTATTTTTTATTAATAAATGAATTTGGCACATTTTATATATAGTTAGAAATACTATAACTAAACTAATGCCACTCATTTTTTTTCCATTCCATTAAATAAAAAATAATTAAAAAATAATTTTATTTATTTATTTATTTATAGTATGTTGAAAAGAGGTGACGACTTAGAATTTTCAGTCATCAATATACTTTAATGTTGCTTCTAATGTAAGTTACTTTAGGATAACTAAACATTAACACAAATAATGTAAATTTTTTTAATATTATTTCTAACCCGAATAATTATGCTTAATATATGGCAATTAATATATTATTTAAAAATAATTATGCTTAATATACGACAATTGATATATTATATAAAAAAAATTCTATAAGAAATTTTCGAAAATTTTTCGACATATAATTAATGATTGATAGAAAAAAATTGACTTTGAAATTGAAATAAAAAAAATCATAAGAAGTAGGAATTTAGATATTGGAGAAAATAGTCAATATAGATTTCATTAAAAAGCAATGCACTTGATATAGGATATATTTGTATCATGCATATTATAAAAGTAATTGTATTAGAAAACAAATTAAAAAAACAAATTAACTAAATATTAGTAGGACTAATTAAAAGAATATGTTATTATATTGAAGCATAGTTTATCAATATAAATCTTATCAAAAGAAATGTATTTGATATAAGATACATTTGTATCATAAATATTATAAAAAATCATTGTATTAGAAAATAAATTAAGGAAAGATTAGTATGGAAAATTAAGATAAGATATTATATGGAAGCATACTTTATGTCCGAAATGTTATCATTTTCTAAATCACCAAAGTAAAATTAGATAATGCTCAATATATAGAAATTAACAATTTATATTAAAAATTCGATAAACGCATATAATTAATGTTTGATAAAAAAAAATGACTTTGAAATTGAAATAAAAAAATTCATAAAAAAGTAAGAATTTAGATATTGGAGAAAGTAGTCAATATAAATCTCATCAAAAGAAACTCACTTAATATAAGATATATCTCGTATATGACAATGAAGAGAAGATATTTTTATATAAAAACATAGTTTAAGTGTAAAATTTTATCATTTCCCAAATCATCAAAGTAAAACCACATCACACAATTAAAAAATTGAATAAAACTACTATGATCCTCTCATAGTTCTAAAATTAACCTACATCATTTTATATGTTATACTATTCCAACTTTAATAAAAAAAACTCTCATGAAAATGCATTGCTATTCCTAATAAAAAAAATAAAATTTTGTGATTATTATATTACAAATTATTTTTAAGAAAAGTATATATATATATATATATAATATGACGACTTTATCAACATAGATATTCTAACATTATATACATTATAAATTTTTAGTTTCATATATTGCATCTTTGTTACATGAATTTTATTACTCTTATTAAAGTCATGATTAGCAATCAAAGTCAAATGAAAACCTTCATCTCCTCATTTTCCCTTTTTTAGTTGTGCATGTCCGAGAAATTGCATTTTGTGATAGCATGCGTCTATATAATTCATAGTCTATGGTAGTTTTAACATGTGATTTTAGTAAAAAATTATGTTTGAACATTGCTAAAATGGTATATATAAATAAATCAATGAATACTAGTTTAGATAACTTCATAACTTCATTTTCTTTGTCTGTAATAATATAAAAAATATATTTTAATTCCAATATTTACATAAATTTATAAATAAATTATTATACTATATTACGTGATCTTACATATAAATATCCATGAGATTACATATATATTACATATAAATATCCATTATCATTTGTTTCCTAAAAAAAGTTAATATGTGAGTAGTATCTACATTATCATAAAACTATTTACATTATTCCTTGTTTGTTTCTTCTATGTTCTTAGGTGGTGTGGGTTAGTAATGTTATATTTAGACATTGCTAAAACAACATACACAACTATTAATTTAATGTAAAAATAAGATGGCTTCATTGTTCTCTCAATAGTAGTATTAAGGTATTAATTTCAATATCTAAATTTATATAAATAAATATAAATAAATTCTTACAATACATGTAAGTGGGATTTATGATAATCATCCTTTCTCATGTATTTTTTTCATAGCTTATTGTTCTGATAACATTCGTAAAGAATAAGTATAGTTGCAAAACATTTTTTATATATTAAGTTTCACTTGAAAATTTCGATTTAACTATTTTCACTACTTTAAATAGCTAAAGCTGTTAATATTTTAGAGTTCGGATGCTACTTGTATTATTGTGATCATGGAAAAAAATTCAACGGAAAAAGTATCATAACCAAATTCTATTCAAAGTGTGATTTAGCTTATGATTTTCTTGGATAGATATGAACAAGAAACGAAAGGTTATTGATAATCATAGAATTTTAGCATATACAAAAGGAAAAGAAGGATATTTTTTCAATTTAACTATTTTCACTACTTCAAATAGCTAAACTCGTTAATATTTTAGAGTTCAGATTCTACTTGTATTGTTGTGATCATGGAAAAAATTCAGCGGAAAATTATTGTAACCAAATTCTTTTCAAAGAGTGATTTAGCTTATAATTTTCTTGGATAGATATGTGCAAGAAATGAAAGGTTGATTGATAATCATACAATTTTAGCATATACAAAAGGAAAAGAAAGATATTTTTCAATTTAACTATTTTCACTACTTTAAATAACTAAACTGTTAGTATTTTTGGAGTTCAGATTCTACTTGTATTGTTGTGATCATGGACAAAATTCAACAGAAAAGTATCGTAACCAAATTCTTTTCAAAGTGTGATTTAGCTTATCATTTTCTTGGATAGATACGTACAAGAAACGAAAGGTTGATTGATAATCATACAATTTTAGCATATACAAAAGGTAAAAGAAGGATATTTGAAGATGGTATGTGGATTATCTCTTTTCTTTAAAGAAGATTGCCCTTCTCTGAGATTCTGCTGCAAATCATGACGAAACAAGGAGGAGAACAGCTATCGTCTTTCTTCTTCAGATTTTTATTATTCTTCCCTCCCGGATCTGCAGTGAAAGTAATTGAATAAGCTTTTGTAGGTAAAAACACAAGGACGGTGAACAAAACAATACAGATAATTGATAGCAGCTGCAAGAACGAAAGAAATACAGATATATACATACAGACTATGACTCTGGCCAAGGGACAGTTGGCGAATTCTTCTAAATAGCAAAGTAATAAATTACATAGTTACATTCTGTGGAATTTCAGACATTGTCTATCCAACAAATCCCCTACCTATCACAAAGGCATTGTATAAAGGCATGAAATCTCCTACCTATAGGCGTTGTATAAAGGCATGCTTCACTACCCTAACCAGAAAGTATATATATATATAGTAGGAGCTATAGTATGGTGGAACGAAATCCCCGAAAAGGAATGTCATTGTATTTTGACACAGTTAAATGGCACATTGAGTCAAATTTAATCATTATTTCTGTAGCTTTGTTCAAATTTGTTGAATGTAAAACTCAATGTAAAAGTCATTATGATACAACGCAATTTCATAGGGTGGATGCGTTTGATAGACTGCAGGTCGCATTTGCAGGTCGAATTACACAAGCGGGTAGGGTGATTCTTGGTATTTCTTCTTTAAAAGCTTTGAACCAAATTCTACGAAATGCGCGTTCGCACGAAGATTATAAGTTACTTATATAGTACATATTCTCCGAAATTCAAAGTGGACAGCGAAATGCGAATGCATGGACGGCGAAACTAATGGCAGAAGAAATGAATGAGGGAAAGAGCGCGATTGCTAAGGTGATTCAAAATACAAACAGGACATCCATTGGCTAACCATCGAGCGAACAGAACTCCGTTGCAAGAAAGATGCTCAAAATTGCTAGCTATACATTTTAGGGTTTTTTGAATTTTTTCATATCTATTTAAAAAAATCCATCTTTTAGACCATGTCTGAAATTCTACAGAATGTAACTATGTAATTTATTAATTTGCTATTTAGAAGAATTCGCCAACTGTCCCTTGGCCAGAGTAATAGTCTGCATTTATCTGTATTCGCGAGCTGCTATCAATTATATGAAAGTTAAGTGGTTAAATTATATTATTTCTCAGATAATAGAAATTGTCACCACACACTTAGAAAAATTCAATCATAGTTTGACCTTCCCATATTTCTACAATTATACTATATCATATTTTATGGAAAATTATTTCAACTTTAATAACAAAGATTCAGGAAAACTTATATCTAACAACAATACAATTTTAAGACAAATGATATATATAAATTAATAATAATAATAATATTGATAATAATAATAAAAATAAGTTGTACATATTTATTGAGGGACATGACTTATCTAAAATATGTGACTTTTCAACCATCTTAATTAATATTGATAACTAATTTAAATATATATAAATACACTCTAACATTGCATTGTAATATAAAATTATTGCTTATTAATATTCAATTGTTGTTTATTAATAAAATTATTCTATTTCTTTTAATAAATGAATTTGGCACATTTTATATATAGTTAGCAATACTATAACTAAACTAATGCCACTCATTTTTTTTCCCATTCCATTAAATAAAAAATAATCAAAAAATCATTTCTCTCATAATCAAAAAATAATTTTATTTATTTATTTATACTATGTTGAGAAGAGGTGACACTTAGAATTTTCATCATCAATATACTTTAATGTTGCTTCTAATGTAAGTTACTTTAGGATAACTAAACATTAACACAAATAATGTAAAATTTTTAATATTATTTCTAACCCTCAATAATTATGCTTAATATATCACAATTAATATATTATTTAAAAATAATTATGCTTAATATATGGCAATTGATATATTATATAAAAAAAATCTATAAGAAATTTTCGAAAAAATTTTCGACATATAATTAATGATTGATAGAGAAAAATTGACTTTTAAATTGAAATAAGAAATTCATAAGAAGTAGGAATTTAGATATTGGAGAAAATAGTCAATATAGATTTCATTAAAAGCAATGCACTTGAGATAGGATACATTTGTATCATGCATATTATAAAAGTAATTGTATTAGAAAACAAATTAGAAAACAAATTAACTAAATATTAGTAGGACTAATTAAAAGAATATGTTATTGGATGGAAGCATAGTTTATCAATATAAATCTTATCAAAAGAAATTTATTTGATATAAGACACATTTGTATCATAAATATTATAAAAAATCATTGTATTAGAAAACAAATTAAGGAAAGATTAGTATGGAAAATTAAGATAAGATATTATATGGAAGCATAATTTATGTACTGAAATGTTATCATTTCCTAAATCACCAAAGTAAAATTACATTATGCTCAATATATGGAAATTAACAATTTATATTAAAAAAAATTGATAACCCATATAATTAATGTTTGATAAAAAAAACAATGACCTTAAAATTGAAATAAAAAAATCATAAAAAGTAAGAATTTAGATATTGGAGAAAGTAGTCAATGTAAATCTCATAAAAAAAAATCACTTAATATAAGATATATCTCGTATATGACAATAAAGAGAAGATATTTTTTATATAAAAAACATAGTTTAAGTGTGAAATGTTATCATTTCCCAAATCATCAAAGTAAAACCACATCACACAATTAAACAATTGAATAAAACTACTATGATCATCTCATAGTTCTACAATTAACCTACATCATTTCGTATGATAAACTATTCCAACTTTAATAAACAAACTATCACGAAAATGCATTGCTATTGCTAATAAAAAAAATAAATTTTTGTCATAATTATATTACAAATTATTTTTAAGTATTATTAATATATATATATATATATATATATATATATATAGAAACGTGATTTAAAAACATGATATATGTAAAAAAATATAACATCTTAATCAATATAAATATTCTAACATTATATACATTATAAATTTTTAGTTTCATATATTGCATCCGTTACATGAATTTTATTACTCTTATTAAAGTCATGCCCTTGTTTTCTCTTTCCAACATTTTAAGTTTTTAGCTTAGCCACCAATGTCAAATGAAAACCTTCATTTCCTCATTTTCCCTTTTTTAGTTGTGCATGTCCGAGAAATTGCATTGTGTGATAGCATGCGTCTATATACTTCATAGTCTATGGTAGTTTTAACATGTGATTTTAGTAAAAATTGTGTTTGATCATTGCTAAAATGATATATATAAATAAATCAATGAATACTAGTTTAGATAGCTTCATAACTTCATTTTCTTTGCTCGTAATAATATAAAAATATATTTTAATTCAAATATTTACATAAATTTAAAAAATAAAATATTATATTATATGTTCTTAGGTGGTGTGGGTTAGTAATGTTATATTTAGACATTGTTAAAACAACATATGCAACTATTAATTTAATGTACAAATAAGATGGCTTCATTGTTCTCTCAATAGCGAGTATTAAGGTATTAATTTCAATATCTAAATTTATATAAATAAATATAAATAAATTCTTACAATACATGTAAGTGGGTTTACCATAATTATCTTTTCTCATGTATTTTTTCTCATCGCTTATTGTTCTGATAACATTCAGAAAGAATAAATAAAGTTGTAAAACATTTTTTTATATATTAAATTTCACTTGAAAATTTCAATTTAACTATTTTCACTACTTTAAATAGCTAAACTGTTAATATTTTAGAGTTCAGATGCTACTTGTATTGTTGTGATCATGGAAAAAAATTCAACGGAAGAGTATCGAAGGTAACGTAACAAATTCTATTCAAAGTGTGACTTTAGCTTATAATTTTCTTGGATAGATATGTACAAGAAACGAAAGGTTATTGATAATCATAGAATTTTAGCATATACCAAAGGAAAAGAAGAATATTTTTCAATTTAACTATTTTCACTACTTCAAATAGCTAAACTGTTAATATTTTAGAGTTTAGATTCTACTTGTATTGTTGTGATCATGGAAAAAAATTCAACGGAAAATTATCGTAACCAATTTTTTTTCAAAGAATGATTTAGCTTATAATTTTCTTGGATAGATATGTGCAAGAAACGAAAGGTTGATTGATAATCATACAATTTGAGCATATACAAAAAGGAAAAGGAAGGATATTTTTCAATTTAACTATTTTCACTACTTTAAATAGCTAAACTGTTAATATTTTAGAGTTCAGATTCTACTTGTGTTGTTGTGATCGTGGACAAAATTCGACGGAAAAGTATCGTAACCAAATTCTTTCCAAAGTGTGATTTAGCTTATAATTTTCTTGGATAAATACGTACAAGAAACGAAAGGTTGATTGATAATCATACAATTTTAGCATATACAAAAGGAAAATAAGGATATTTCAGGATGGATGTCGATTATCTCTTTTCGTTAAAAATTGCCCTTCTCTGAAATTCTGCTGCAAATGATGACGAAACCAGGAGGAGAACAGCTATCGTCTTTCTTCTTCCGATTTTTATTATTCTTCCCTCCCGGATCTGCAGTGAAAGTAATCGAATAAGCTTTTGTAGGTAAAAACACAAGGACGGTGAACAAAATCTGGTTTCCCGGACATATAATTGATAGCAGCTGCAAGAACGAAGAATACAGATACATGCAAGAACGAAGAATACAGATACATGCAGACTATGACTCTGGCCAAGGGACAGTTGGCAAATTCTTCTAAATAGCAAAGTAATAAATTACATAGCTACATTCTGTGGAATTTCAGACATTGTCTATCCAACAAATCCCCTACCTATCAGAAAGGCGTTGTATAAAGGCATGAAATCTCCTACCTATCAAAAAAAGGCGTTGTATAAAGGCATGCTTCACTACCCTAACCAGAAAGATATATATATTTTTGGAGTAGGAGCTATAGTATGGTGGAACGAAATCCCCGAAAAAGAATGTCATTGTATTTTGACAGAGTTAAATGGCACATTGAGTCAAATTTAATCATTATTTCTGTAGCTTTGTTCAAATTTGTTGAATGTAAAAATCCATGTAAGTGTCGTTATGATACAACGCAATTTCATAGGGTGGATGCGTTTGATAGACTGCAGGTCGCATTTGCAGGTGGAATTACACAAGCGGGTAGGGTGGTTCTGCGTATTTCTTCTTTAAAAGCTTTGAACCAAATTCTACGAAATGCGCGTTCGCACGAAGATTATAAGTTACTTATATAGTATATATTCTCCGAATTCAAACTGGAAAGGTTCAATCTAGGTGAGTTTTGTATATACATGAGAGAGATTGTGGTCATCCACTTAGGTGGGTTTGTGCTGTGAATCAAATTCCAAGCGAGCGATACGGTTTTCAGCCTAACATTCACATCGAGATTCCTTTCACATGGAAATTGCTTTTGTAAGATGTATGTAACTAGGGGAAGCCTAAATATATTCGCACGTAATCGAACGCACTTTTACCTAATTTGGCATTATTTTATTATCTATTCATACATCCATGCATCTGTGAACTCTTTAATTAATTTCATACAATGTAATTGCCAAATTTAACTAATTTCTCACACATTGGATGTGTCACCGTTCCATTAAAGAGCCATAGAGCTTTTCTTGAAGATACAAAGTCCCATGAACTCTCAAGAGACCTACCAATATTTCTTTGGTAAGATCTTTGAGTTTTCTGCCACATAATTCCAATATAATTTCACATGCCTTTAATTTGTTTTAGCCTTTCGTGCAGCTAATTATTGTACCATAACTTGAAGAGAATTTGACAAAATTGATTCTCAAATGTCATTTAATTAGTTATCGACAGACCTACCCACATCATGTTTAAGAGGTTCATGCACGAACAAAGTCTGTGAGGCTTTCTTTTCAGAGTGACGAGATGCAAGGTTTTGTTAGTAATATGCAAAGTTGACAAAAGAAGATATGAAACTCTCGAGATCATGTACGAGAGGCTTTGCAATATACCAGTATTTAACGGAAAAAAACCAAAGGAAGCAATAGGAAAACAACGAAATAGACATATATTTTCTAGTAAGCATAACCGCAATTATTTCTATTAACCACCGCAATTATTTCAATTAACCATATATTTTCCAGTAAGCAAAAGAGACACATATATTTCTGGTAAGCATAACAACAATCTTTGACTTAGACACTTCCCAAGGAGATTGGCCGAGGATCACTGCACTTTTGCCTCTACAGCCTTTTTCTACGAAAGAATTACAATTAACAATTGGAAGGAATCACCAGCTCTCATAATTATTCGAATTAAGATCCCAGTTAACTCTATTAAATTGAAATGGAATGTCCGTTGAGAAGGATTTCGTTCCACCTTACTATGACCACTCTAAACAATATATTTGATTCTTGAAATTTATGCTCAAAAAACCCTAAAATTCATAGATCTGTGCTCTGATTATAGAACGTAGCTCTGTTAGCTCGAAGGATTTCCCTGCTTTTCCAATGTCTGGATTTCCAAACGCTTTCTACCATGTGCTCATGTACATCTCGGATGTCCTGTTTTTCTTCAGAAGATGACATCATCCTAGCAACTATGCGTTTTTTCTCCTCCGCCTGTAATCTTTATTGTTGCATCGAGGCTCCACCACATTTGGGGCGAAACGGACTTTCTTCTTGAGCTTTGATTTTTTGCCTGCCAAAGCTTCTGCTGTTAGCTTAACTGCACATGCATTCGCAGGAAAAAATAAGTAAAGTAAATATACCTGAAGGACGAAGACATGAACGTCGCCGACATGAACGTCGCCCTTTCATTTCTTGCGGTAATTTACAAGAGATTTTCTTGATTAGCCATTGAAAGGACACCTCTCCAGGCCACTACCAAAGAGAGAAGGCCACCCGAAACCGCCATAGATATCAGTAAATTTCCCTGATGGTCTTGGTCTTTCAATAATCAATGTGGGCAAGAAACACCTAAAATTTTTTATCGGCTATTCTACCGCCGCTTCTCAGTTTTTCGGATTTTCTTTGGTTACAAATTTATAGATGCACTTCTCTTTCCAAGATAGGAATGGGCCATCTATAGAGCTCGATCGGTAATCCTATTTATAACTCGACGTCCCTTTTTTAACTTTTATAAAGAGCTCAACGGAATTGTATAAATCCCAACTGAATGACACCCCATAGGCGTATATCTAGGGAATTTTAATTTTATTTAAAATGGGTAGATGGGATTTCATTTCGTCCTAATATTCATAGTCGTATAGACCATTGGAGGGTTATGATTTCACATGCATTTTTTTCGTATTCCGTCTTATTTGAAAATATTTTAAATAAAAAATTTGGAGACTTATTTGGTGGTGAGGAAAAACAGGTTGTGTTCAGTTGTACTTGTATAGTTTTAATTTTATTATAATTATACTTATTTTTATAGTTTAGTTTACATAATTAGCATAAATTTATTAAAAATAATGATCTAACATAACTTGAGATGGATAAAATCTTCTTACATACAATTATTTTTTAGACTGCAAAATACTATATGACCAAATAAATGTTTTAATATAAATAACATATAGAATTTACATTAAAATATTTTACATGAATATATTTTATCAAGAAAATTAAAATCATTAATTCTTATTAAAATATTTTAATAACAACTTTAAATAATTTTTTTATATACAATTTTAAAATGCTTTATTTTAACTATATATAAAGTTGATATCAACATAAATTAATTAACATAGATTTTAAAATAGTTTATTTAAATCTATTTTTAAAGTGTTTTTTGAAAAAGTATAAAATTTATACATCTTACTCATCTAAGTTTTTATTTCTGTTTTTTTGTCTTTTAATATATATTATTTTTTCTATTTAAAATATAATTCTGAAATTTTTATTGTATTTTAAAGAAAAAATACCTCACACTAAATCAACAAACTTACACATATCCTTATACTAGACTCGTAGAATAAACCTCTAATCTCAATAAATTTTAATCTTTTAACTTACTCTAAATCAACTCTATAAGCCTCTAGTCCCAATAAATTTAAATCATCTAAGTCAGCGCAAAGTCAACTGAGTTACAAAAATGTGTTGCCATTACATATAAGTACTAATAAATATTACATTCCAACATACACCAAAGCCAACATACATCATTTAATATGGTAAACTATTCCAACTTAAATGAACAAACTCTCACGAAAAATGCATTTCTATTCTTAATAAAAAATAAAATTTTTTGTCACAACTATATTACAAATTATTTTTTAAGAAAAAATATTATATATATATAAATTGTGATGTAAAAAATATGACAGTTTAATCAATATAAATATTCTAACATTATATTACATTATAATTTTTAGTTTCATAAATTGCATTGTGTGATAGCATCCGTCTATATATTTGATAGTCTATGATAGTTTTAACATGTGATTTTAGTAAAAATTGTGTTTGAAACATTGCTAAAAATGGTATATATAAATAAATCAATGAATACTAGTTTAGAATGTTTTTTAAAAAACGGAATTGGTCACTACCGAAACTGAGGTAATGACTCGGTAATGACTCGGTAATGACTCGGTCGACTTGATTTCAATGACTCGGTTTTTGTAATTAATACATTAAATATTAATTTTTTTGGTACAAAAACATAAATTTAAAGATTTTTATTCATGTTTCCAAACACAAAGCATTACAATATAGACAAAAGACAACATATGATCAAAGTAGGCTCATGAATATATCCACTATATCAAAATTGCACCCTGGGGCACTGTCCAAGGACCAATACATGATGATGATATAGAGATCAAAACAAAAAAACATAACTAAGGAGGCTCTAAATGGCCTCTACAACAAAAACATGAATAGTCACTAGTAACTACGCAGCCTCGCTAGTCATCCGACTATGACAAGCCAATGTCCTCTTCCTCAAACTCGAACTAGAGGGGGAAAACGCTCGCTCCGCCTCCTCTCGAATCAACATCCTCAACCGGAACTATACCCTTGCCCTTACCACCTTGAGAATCGGATAGACGAGCTATGCGTCTCCGTCGTGGCCGACTAGAGGAAGTGCTCGAACTCAGTAATCGGATGGCTTGGGACTAGGGTCTCGCTACTAGTGGATCTACATTGAGCATAGTATCCTCCATCACTAAATCAAATTCAATCCCCCCCCATCTATGTCAAACTCTCGGTGGAAAAGACTCCACTACCCAATCCGATGTTGGATCAATATCCTCCAACACAATGGGATCCGAATTAGGTCTTTTGTTCAACAATTGGTTCCATCTTAGTCGGAGGTTGTATTGGACAAACACTAGATCATTTAACCATTTTTTGCTCCAAACAATTTCTCTTCTTTGTGTGAATCCTCTCAAAGATAGACCAATTGCGCTCACACCTGAAGCCCCGCAAGTTTGACTCAAAATGCGGGATTGCAAACCTCGCAATTCGTGACGATGGGCTACCAAATGTCCTCCCACCAT
Organism: Pinus albicaulis; assembly: GCA_034641835.2. Classification (NCBI taxonomy): domain Eukaryota; kingdom Viridiplantae; phylum Streptophyta; class Pinopsida; order Pinales; family Pinaceae; genus Pinus; species Pinus albicaulis. The sequence continues at coordinate 1,662,442,193 of CM076584.1, forward strand.
TGTGTCGTAAAAAATGAGTTTCAATTAGCTCGTAAATTTATATCCAACTTTGAAATTGAAATTATAATTTTATAAAAAATTATACAAAATAATAAATTATAAAATATAAATTTGAAAATTTAAATTCTTTGTTTAGTTGGCTCATCCGATTCCCTTGCAATCCTTGCAAGGTTCTTGCTAAAGGTACCCAGTGGCATGGTTGAACATAGTGATATGCTTTTGTATCTTCAAGCTGCTCACTCTCTGTGGGGATCATGCGATCAATGCATTCAATCAATCCATCTCTAACCTTCCCCAGCCAAAGCTCCCCGTTTCCCGAGCTTTATAATGATACCTTGGGTTCGAAAATACCCGACTGCATGTATCAGGCGATGGAGTTGATTGTTCCATCTACGATCAATGATTTCCCAAATGGGCCCATACTTAGCCACTTCATCCTTGCATGCTACCCTTATCTGCTCCTTTGCTTGATCCATAGCCTCATAAATGAAGCCCATAGCCAATCTTTCCCCATCCACCAAGTGCAACACCTTAACCAATGGCTCAACAAGTTTCACAATCTCGCTGCCTTTTTCCAAAAATATTTCTTCAATGACTTTCCTTTTCACATATTTTCCATCCCGTTTGTGAGACCATTGACTTTCATTCCATTCATCACTATAAAACATCTTTTGCAAGTTTCTATGTTGGGCAAACATAGATTGCAATGTCAAAAAAATGTGTTTGCGAAATCTAGTGATGGCGAGCCTAATACGTTCCCTTGCCCCCCTGTGTATTTCCTCATCGACTCAGTAATCTATGAGTGATTGTAAATATATTTTTTGATGTGTTTGGAATGCTCTACGAGTGTTCTTGATCTAGTCTATTTTGCCAATATCCTCAAGCATGAGGTCTATGCAATGTGCGACACATGGGGTCCAAAATATGGTTGGGTGTTTTTTCCTCTAACAATTTACCAAAGAAGAACATAGTTAGAGGCATTGTATCGTGATGATTTGAACAACATTTGCCACCCCCACCTCTTCAACAACCTCATCCAAAAGCTGTAAAAACAACTATGCATCTTTCACCCTATCGCATGCATCAACTGATCTTAGAAACAGTGGTTCCCTGGGGGAAAAAGACAAGAAATTTTAGGATGGTATGGTTCCTCTTATCCAGTCCATCCATCCGACATGATGGTACATCCCGTACGTGCCCATGAGTTTTTTGAACTCTTTAAAATAATCATCAATGTTTGAAATCTCTCTTTGCAAAAAAAGATCCTCTTAACTCATGCATAGTAGGAGGTTTGAAGCCGTTTCCAACAACATATATGGCATCAAAAATAGGTTCATAATATGGGGAACAAGTAACATTGAAGGGAATATCGAGCATCATACCACCATCTAGCAATGTACTCACAAGCAACATCTCTCAATTCTTTTTTTCCGATGAGCATCTAAAGTGGGTCTCGCATGGCTTGGAGGACTAGGACCATATGCAAGTTGCACTATCAGAGGGAGATGAGGGCACAAAAAAAACTTTTAATAGTACCCTTATTTCTCATTGCACCCTTACCCTTGTCGGGAAATAGACTCCCTAAAGGGAGGAACATAGCGAAAGGGGTTTTTTTGATGCATTAGTGGAAGGGATAGATGAGGAATCCTCATAATTAAAAGATTCAAAACTTGAGTTGGCAGCCATCATATGTTGTAGATTTCTCTTCCTCCCAATTTCAGCTCTATATCTCTTTTTTCCTATTTTTTCTCTTGCTCAAACTTCTCAAATTGTTCTTTCAATTGCTTCCTAATTTCCCCAATGTTTGGTGCTTCACATGCAGTAATTTGGCCTTTAACACCCAGCCAAATGTAGTTTCATTCTACGAATGCCCCCTCCACCCTCAATTTTTTTTCTTGCAAAATTTGCAAAACATTTGATCCCCAACCATTTCAGCATATGCCCAAGCGAAGTCTTTTTGCTCTAGGGACCATTTTTGACCGAGTTTTTGACTTGGATATAAAATGTTTAAATCTGGACATGAAAACACTATTCATTCTATGTTCATTTCTTTTCACCAAATGGCAAATGCCAAAAACTATGCAAATGCAAATGGAAAATGTTAGATTTGTTAAATAAATAAAACAAACAAAGGTAGATTTAGAAGAGAAAAAATAAATACCTCTAGCCTCTAGCTTCCTCTAGCTCAATGTCTGCTCCAAATCTTGCCCAATAAGTTCCTCACTATCGCTCCAAAACTTGCCCAAAAGACTCCTCAAAGCTTTGCTCCAAAACCAACTCCACAATCTTCGTAAAACTCTCACAAATGCTCAAGCAAATTGAATGAGAAAGATGTGAGGTATTGAGAGGGCTTGGGTTAGTTAAATAGCATGGGGAGGGATTAGACAACCTCAACGAAACCTAACAACAGTAATAAAAATTCGGTTTCAAGTCCATAAAATGCGAGTTTTTTGGGCCCACCGACGGTAGAATTGGCTTGCCGAGTTAACTCGGATGAGGCCCGGTCAGCCCGGGTTTCTTATCGCAGCCGCAGAGCTGAGTACAAAAATCGACGACTCAGTAACAAACCGGCCAACTAGCCATTTCTTGTACTTGGTCGGACCGGCCAGCCTAATGGCTCTGTCGACTGTGCCTGGTCCGATTCGGATCGACTATTTTTTAAAACCAAGGTTTAGATAGCTTCATTTTCTTTGTTGTAACAATATAAAGATATATTTTAATTCCAATATTTACATAAATTTATAAATAGATTAATATATTATATTACCTGAGCTTACATATAAATATCCATGACATTACATATATATTACATATAAATATCTATTATCATTTGTTTCATAAAAAGTTAATATGTGAGTAGTATCTACATAATCATAAAACTATTTACGGTATTCCTTGTTGTTCTTCTATGTTGTTAGGTGGTGTGGGTCGATAATGTTATATTTAGACATTGTTAAAATAGCATATACAACTATTAATTTAATGTACAAATAAAATGGATTCATTGTTCTCTCAATAGTAGTATTAAGATATTAATTTCAATATCTAAATTTATATAAATAAATTCTTACATTACATGTAAGAGGTTTTAAAAAATCATCCTTTCTCATGTATTTTTTTTCATAGCTTATTTTTTTTTGATAACATTCGGAAAGAATAAGTATAGCTGCAAAAGAATTTTTATTTATTAGGTTTCACTTGAAAAATTCAATTTAACTATTTTTCACTACTTTAAATAGCTAAACGGTTAATATTTTAGAGTTCATATGCTACTTGTATAGTTGTGATTATGGAAAAAATTCAACAAAAAGAGTATCCTAACCAAATTCTTTTCAAAGAGTGATTTAGCTTATAATTTTCTTTGATAGATATGTGCAAGAAACTAAAGGTTGATTGATAATCATACAATTTTAGCATATACAAAAGGAAAAGAAAGATATTTTTCAATTTAACTATTTTCACTACTTTAAATAGCTAAACTGTTAATATTTTAGAGTTCAGATTCTACCTGTATTGTTGTGACATGGAAAAAAATTCAACGGAAAAGTATCGTAACCAAAATTCTTTTCAAAGTGTGATTTAGCTTATAATTTTCTTGGATAGATATGTACAAGAAACGAAAAGGTTGATTGATAATCATATAATTTTAACATATACAAAAGGAAAAGAAAGATCTTTCAAGATGGTATGTGGATTATCTCTTTTCGTTAAAGATTTCCCTTCTCTGAAATTCTGCTGCAAATGATGACGAAACAAGGAGGAGAACAGCTATCGTCTTTCTCCTTCAGATTTTTATTATTCTTCCCTACTGGATCTTCAGTGAAAGTAATTGCATAAACTTTTGTAGGTAAAAAACTCAAGAACGGTGAAGAAAATCTGGTTTCCTGGACATATAATGCATAGCAGCTGCAAGAACTTAAGAATAGAGATAAATGCAGACTATGACTCTCGCCAAGGGACAGATGGCGGATTCTACTAAATAACAAAGTAATAAATTACATAGTTACATTCTGTGGAATTTCAGACATTGTCAATCCCACAAATCCCCTACCTATCACAAAGACGTTGTATAAAGGCATGAAATCTCCTACCTCATCAAAAAAGGCGTTGTATAAACGCATGCTTCACTACCTAACCAGAAAGATATATATATATTTTTAGAGTAGGAGTTATAGTAAGGTGGAACGAAATCCCCGTAAAAAGTATGTCATTGTATTTTGACACAGTTAAATGGCACATTGAGTCAAATTGAATCATTATTTCTGTACCTTTGTTCAAATTTGTTGAATGTAAAACTCAATGTAAAAGTCGTTATGATACAACGCAATTTCATGGGGTGGATGCGTTTGATAGACTGCAGGTCGCATTTCGCAGGTGGAATTACACAAGCGGGTAGGGTGATTCTTCGTATTTCTTCTTTAAAAAGCTTTGAACCAAATTCTACAAAATGCGCGTTCGCACGAAGATTATAAGTTACTTATATAGTATATATTCTCCGAATTCAAACTGGAAAGGTTCAATCTAGGTGAGTTTTGTATATACATGAGAGAGATTATAGTCATCCACTTAGGTGGGTTTTGTGCTGTGAATCAAATTCCAAGCGAGCGATACGGTTTTCAGCCTAACATTCACATCGAGATTCCTTTCACATGGAGATTGCTTTTGTAAGATGTATGTAACTAGGGCGATGCCTAAATATATTCGCACGTAATCGGACACACTTTACCTAATTTGGCATTATTTTAATATCTATTCATACATCCATGCATCTGTCAACTCTTTAATTAATTTCATACAATGTAATTGCCAAATTCTTTAACTCAATTTCTCACACGTTGGATGTGTCACCGTTCCATTAAAGAGCCATAGAGCTTTTCTTGAAGATACAAAGTCCCATGAACTCTCAAGAGACCTACCAATATTTTTGGTAAGATCTTTGAGTTTTCTGCCACATAATTCCAATATAATTTCACATGCCGTTTAATTTGTTTTAGCCTTTCGTGCAGCTAATTATTGTACCATAACTTGAAGAGAATTTGACAAAATTGAATCCCAAATGTCATTTAATTAGTTATCGACAGACCTCCCACATCATGTTTAAGAGGTTCATGCACGAACAAAATCTGTGAGGCTTTCTTTTTCATAGTGACGAGATGCAAGGTTTTGTTAGTAATATGCAAAGTTGACAAAAGAAGATAAGAAACTCTCGAGATCATGTACGAGAGGCTTTGCAATACACTAGTATTTAACGGAAAAAAACCAAATGGAAGCAATAGGAAAACAACGAAATAGACATATATTTTCTAGTAAGCATAACGCAATTATTTCTATTAACCACCGCAATTATTTCAATTAACCATATATTTTCCAGTAAGCAAAAAGACACACATATATTTCTGGTAAGAATAACAACAATCTTTGACTTACACACTTCCCAAGGAGATTGGCAGAGGATCACTGCACTTTTCGCCTCTACAGGCTTTTTCTACGAAAGAATTACAATTAACAGTTGGAAGGAATCACCAGATCTCAGAATTATTCGAATTAAGATCCCAGTTAACTCTATTAAATTGAAATGGAATGTCCCTTGAGAAGGATTTCTTTCCACCTTACTATGACCACTCTAAACAATATATTTGATTCTTGAAATTTCAGCCCAAAAAAGATATCAAAAACCCTAAAATTCATAGATCTGTGCTCTGATTATAGAACGTAGCTCTGTTAGCTCGAAGGATTTCCCTGTTTTCCAATGTCTGAATTTCCAAACGCTTTCTCCCATGTCTCAAACGTCTTTCTTCAGAAGATGACATCATCCTAGCAACTATGCGTTTTCTCCTCCGCCTGTAATCTTTATTGTTGCATCGAGGCTCCACCACATTTGGGGCGAAACGGACTTTCTTCTTGAGCTTTGATTTTTTTGCCTGCCAAAGCTTCTGCTGTTAGCTTAACTGCACATGCATTCGCAGGGAAAAAATAAGTAAAGTAAATATACCTGAAGGACGAAGACATGAACGTCGCCCTTTCATTTCTTGCGGTAATTTACAAGAGATTTTCTTGAATAGCCGTTGAACATTACAACGGGACGTGGAAAGGACACCTCGCCAGGCCACTACCAAAGAGAGGAGGCCACCCGAAACCGCCATAGCTATCAGTAAATTTCCCTGATGGTCTTTCAATAATCAATGTGGGCAAGAAACACCTAAAATTTTTATCGGCTGATTCTACCTCCGCTTCTCAGTGTTTTCAGATTTTCTTTGGTTATAAATTTATAGATGCACTTCTTTTTCCAAGATAGGAATGGGCCATCTATAGAGCTCGATCTGCTAAGCCTATTTATAACTCGACGTGCTTTTTTAACTTTGATAGAGAGCTCAACGGAATTGTATAAATCCCAACTGAATGACACCCCATAGGCGTATATCTAGGGAATTTTAATTTTATTTAAAATGGGTAGATGGGATTTCATTTTCGCCCCATATCTAATATTCATAGTCGTATAAACCATTGGAGGGTTGTGATTTCACATGCATTTTTTTGTATTCCGTCTTGATTTGGAAAATATTTTAAATAAAAAATTTGGAGACTTGTTTGGGTGGTGAGGAAAACAGGTTGTGTTCACTTGTACCTGTATAGTTTTAATTCTATTATAATTATACTTATTTTTATATTAGTTTATAATTAGCATAAATTTATTTGAAAAGTAAAGGATTTAACATAATTTGAGATGGATAAAAATCTTCTTAAATGCAATTTTTTAGACGGCAAAATACTGTGTTATTTTTCAATATTTAAATTGAATTTTTGAATGCTAAATCAAAATCAAATTTCCTTAATTGCAAAAATTTTTTGTAATGCAAAAATACTATACTACCAAATAAATGTCTTAATATAAATAATATATAGAATTTACATTAAAATATTTTACATGAATATATTTTATCAAGCAAAATTAAAATCATTAATTTCTTATTAAAATATTTTAATGACAACTCTAAATAATTTTTTATATACAACTTTTAAAATGCTTTATTTTAACTATATATAAAGTTGATATCAACATAAATTAATTAACATAGATTTTAAAATAGTTTATTTAAATCTATTTTAAAGTATTTTTGAGAAGTATAAATTTATACATCTTACTCATCCAAGTTTTTACTTCTATTCATTTTTTCTTTTAATATATATTATTTTTTCTATATAGAAATATAATTCTTAAATTTTTATTGTATTTTAAAGAAAAAATACCTCATACTAGATCAACAAACTTACACATATCTTTATACTAAACTGTAGAATAAACCTCTAATCTCAATAAATTTTAATCTTTTAACTTACTCTAAATCAACTCTATAAACCTCTAGTCCCAATAAATTTAAATCATCTAAGTCAGCGTGAAGTCAGTCAGGTTACAAAAAATGTGTCGCCATTACATATAAGTAATAGCAAATATTACATTCCAACATACACCAAAGCCAAATTTTTCTCCTTATGGCCGAGACATTATCAGCCATATTCCCACATGACGGGTATGAAAGGGAAAAACTCGTGCGTAAATATTTTAGTGAGTATGGTTGATACTCATACTAATGAATTCATTGAAATCCTATCAGGGCTACTAATCTATTTCTCCAAAAAACTTTTAAGATATAACATGTTTGAAATGGAAAGGTTGGGTATCACAGATTTTGCTTCTATCATATATGGACAATAATAGGCTTTAGCCTCCAATTGGAGATGGAGATTGTAACGCCTCTCATCCACAACCCCCCCCCCATCTCTTTTTCATATTATTCATCTTTTTATTTTCCTTAAGAGTTATTTAATTATTATGTCTAGAAGTGTTTGAAAATTGTGATTTACTAACACCACAACTTCATAATTGGTTAAGTAGAATATTGAGATATATCTGCATATAAAATTATAGGTTAGATATGTATAATTATACCTTTTCCACATCTATATTTCTCACCTATGTATAACTATACCTTTTTTTCACATATATATTTTTCATATATATATATAACTATAGCGTTTTAACGATATCTAGTCATACATAAAATAACCATTTTTTTAACATACCATATAGTACAAAAGTTGGAATAGTTTTACTCATCTATATAGAATTCTCCTATACATTTCAACATGTTTTAAATAACCTAAATTTTCATTCGGTTAAGTTAACCATATGGTACTTCACATTTTTTATCTAATTTATACCTTTATTCCTAGTAACTCTAAGTAAAATCCTTAGTCTATATTTGGATTCAACAACGAATATAATTTATATGCCACATAAATTATATTTAACCCCTCATTCTATTCCTTATATATGCTTTCTATATATAATTAACCTTAGGACATTACACACTTATACATATCTATAAGGGTAGGATTCCCATCTACATAATCCACTTCTATATATATATATATATATATATATACTTTTGACTTTCTAACTCCTCTTTATTTCACACATGGCAATGGAAATCTTATCAAGACCTTTTTCTCAACATTGATTTACTCTTTATGATTTACATTCTTTTTTTCGAGTTACGATCACGACTTCTTACCCACATAAAATTGACTCAGTATACTCTACTTTGATTCACTCCGATACCATTCAATTTTTTTTTGGGTAATTAATTGCAATTTCATACTTTTATCATGTATTTAATTTCTCTTCGGTACTCTTTGTTTTTTGTAAGATTTCCCATAAGGAATTTTGGCTTGACTTCATCTCTTATCGATCAACCTAGTCGAATTATATATATATATATATATATATATATATATATATATATATATATATATAATTATACTTGTTTGCATTTCTCGAGTCGGTTCCTAAGAGTTTTGTCCAACTCTAACAGATCAATATGCCCTTCCTTTAACTTTTCAATTAGCAAACTTTATATAAATTCCAACATCTATAATTATAGAGTTTCAACATCTATGATTATAGAGGTTCAACATCTATGTATATGTATATATACATACATATACATATGCTCATTTAACTTCATTCGTTTCAACTACTATTTGCAGTCAGTTGAAATTGAAAGTGGATAAATGATCTTTTCCAATATTTCAAATATGCTTTTACTCTTCTCCTACACATACTTTTTAGAACACATAAGTAGATTTTCAATAGGACCTTTTCCTTTAATTCTTGTTATAATTATTCATCATATTTGTAATTTTGGTTTATATTAAACTCTTCCTTGGAAATATAGAATATAGATTATTTTTTTTGCAATCAAATAGAAGTAATGAAACTGAATTTGATATTTTATACTCACTAATTTCAAATCCTAGTTACTTAGTAAGGATTTAATTTTTCGATTTCGTATATTTAAACTTTCATGTAATAGAACGAGTTTAAGTTCTTAATTCTAAAATTCTTGTCACTATTGTATGACTATTATGTCGTAATCAATACTTCTATAACAAGTTTTAGTTGTTTTCTACCCGTTGTTCCTCGTTTACGAGTTTTGCTAAAATTTTCCGTTTATAGAACACAACAACTAAATTTTCATTTAGAAAGACAACAAGCTACAACTTTAAATTTGTTATTATATTAGATATTCAAATGATCTATCATCTCTAAACTTTATTACTACGGGGTATCTATCCCCGGATCCAAACCATCTTTGGTTTTCGACATTCTCGGTGATGGTCCCTACTTAATTTTCTCCCTACTATTAAACATACTGAAATTTCAGCTATTAGATCTAGTTTTGTAAGCGCATGAGGTACTAAACAAATAGTCAATATAAAATTTGGATAAGAATTTCTAAGATGACAATTCATATAAGCTTGATATACTTAATACGAGACTTAAAATAATCTCCAAAATTATGAATGCATACAGATACTATGACCCGAGTCCTCCCAACCTTAGAGTTCTTCTATCTCCATAACTCACCCCCGAGCTGAGATCCTCCAAGGGACGAGACTAACCTCAATCTGTTTTGGAGTATTTTACTTAAGCTATGCTTTTCCCAAAGCCTGTTTCTAATCCCGTGTCCCGGAATTCCAAGATGCTTTTTATTCGTGTTTGCCTAGGCTTCCCTTAATGAGAGACTTTATAGCCGCTTTCTGCTTTTCTAGGTTTTTACCTCTTCCCAACTACTTTCCTCATCATTGGGGAACTTTAGATTTTTCCTCTTAAATCTAAACTAGAAATAATTCCTTTCAAGGCTTTTTTGAAAGGTTTTGGGAAAGTCTTAGCCTTATCCATATCCTCATGGATCGGGCTTATGATCTCGCAATCTCATCCGGTCATAGTGAACACATAATATTCCATTTATTTTCATTAATAAATATTTAAATAAAAAATCCACACAATAATTATCCATCGGGGTCCACTTCCCTTTGGATTTTTGTTCAAATGTCTTACTTAAAAAAGCATAGAAACTATGGGGTGTTGCACATTCCCCCTCTGAAAAACAAACACCATCCTCGGTGTTGCAGACTATCTACTATAGTTTCATTATGAAAATAAATATGGATATTTTTCCATCATTTCAACTTCTCTTTCTCATGTAGCCTCTTCAACGAGTAAAGTGTTTCCATTACACTTCTACTTTGGCTATTGTTCTATTTCTCAATTCAATTTCTTCCCGCTCTAATATTTGAAGCGGCTCTGGAAGGAATTCCCCTTCAGTTCCATCTGAATCACATTCCAATCAATAATGTGAGAAGCATCACTGTACCTATTTTTTTTTCAATAAGGATACATGAAACACGTCATGAACTTTAATATGCAAGGGTAATGCCGGTGTCGCAATACCTCTGGTGTAAGGAAATTTTTATCCTTACGTTATTATTGACATGTTGGTTGAATACCAGAGTGCAAGGAAATGAAGTGGTTATTTCCAGCTAGTATTATGGCTTCCCCTTTTTATAACATTTAATATTCTCAATGGCTACATTTCACCCCTATATATATACATAAAATCCTATATCTAATTATATAGACCACCTACATAAATATCATATATGTAATTGTATATATATATAACACATATATATATACTCCTTTGGATAAATTTACACCTTGAGTCGCGAATGCTCCATTTCCAGAGTCCATATATATATATATCTATACCATATGTTGTACATATACTTTGGGACCCCACTTTGAGGGCGCGCATATGTATAAAGATATTACATGAATTAATTATTCACCATGTATAATTCTACTATTGAAAAACCGATTATGTGTTATCAAGCTGGCAGTTTAGACTCAAGTAAATAGTAATTTGGCGAATGCATTTAATCATTAACGCAGCATGGAATACATAGTACGTAGTCATAGGTTGACCATCGTAGGTTTTCCGCCTTCGAACTTTCTCGATATATATATATAGTAGCTTTCGGGGTTTGATTTACTGTTGTGGCGTTATGTCACTTTTTATGGCGGTCGCATTTGATGGGGTTGCGTTCCCATATGTGTACCAACGTGGAAAGCGGGTGTAAATTCTCATCATATATATATTTTTGATATAACCATTATTTCTCTGTCATGTTCTATTGCGTGATGGCTACGGTTTTAGAGTTTGCGCGTCTATGCGCGTCATGCGGCTCGCGATCCTGGTACGTAGCGTCTTAACGTGTTGTAAGTGTTTGTTGCGAGTGCGGTGGCACGAGCGAGCCACGACGAGGGTTTCGCTTTGAATAGCATAATTACTCGCCCGTCTTCGATCAGCTCGTGCAAGTGTCATCAATAGTTGTGCGGCGGTGATGCGGCTCATTTCCCTCGGGCGAACGGCGAGCTTTAGCCGTAATTTCGCCGGCATCGTGCTGAAGATTTCCGGAAAACGAGCGGGATAAGGTAGTAGCTGTAGCGGCCCATCCCATCAAAATCGCTTTGTTCTTTGTGCGCTACTCGGATATGCACACTAGGGTTAGAGCCTCGGCTGCGCACGCTAACCACATGTCCACGCCACCGCGTGCACGGTGGTGTACTCGTGCGAACTAGAACGCGGTTTTCCCCTTTTTAACCCTCGTTTACTGCCGATTTGTTCATCGTTCCGAGGATTTAGTTCGTTTGTATCTCGATTTCATTTTCTTTTCTGTCTCTACGCCTCACCTGCTTCTCTTTTGGCCGGCATATATGGTAGTAGAAACCGGGTTAATGCGGCGGATGCGCAGTACGATACGTCGAACGACACGGGTGTGGCTCGATATCAAAGTTGAAACATTTGTTTATTTTGTTTGTATTGTTTTTCTTTCTGCACCGAATTGCTTCCCTACGATATTGAATCACGTTTTTTCTTCTTTTGTTGGCGATTTCTGTCATCTCTATTGTTACGAGTTAGCTACACGAGGGCGAGATGGGATCTTGTTGATATGGAATTGAATAAAGCGACACGGATTATTTTAAATAGGCGGCGTTCCTTCAGCAATCCTCGGCTACTGCTTATTCGTTTTGTTGGTTTGTTGTTTTATCCCTCTTTTTTTGTTTTTGTTGTATTTTTCTGTTCTACTGTACTCCTTTACACCATTACCTCTCGTTTCATAGAAGAACTCGAGGTGGTGCGTCCCGGTCAAGGGCGAGGGGATATGTTGGTTGAGAGCGCTCCCTCGTTGGATTCGCCCTGGTTAGAAGAGGTTAATATCCTTCTCGAGCTTTGGAATCATTATCTTTTGTATTCGAGATAGAGGTACGCTGGGATTACAGGTTGTGTCGATAACCTGATACTGTGATGAATTCAGCTTTGTAGGGATTTGACAAACCATTTATGTGAAACCCACCTATTCGTAATTCCCTTTTGGGGACGAGAATGTGAGTTTAGGGATTTTTGTGAATAACTCTTGACTTTATGCACGCAGCCACGGCCTTATGTCTAACTTCAACGTATTTGCCACGGCTGCTGAATCGTGCTTGTGATATACACGCTCCTTAATGTTTTACGTATTTATCACATGCACTCGGTAGGCTAACGACAACTAACCTACTCTTGTTTTGGTTTTCTAGGGTGGCGATGTTTCTGTGCTACGGAAAGCCACGATGTTCTTTTACACCGGAAATTTGGAGATATTTACGCTTTGCTATGCAGCACAACTACCGCGTAGTTCATCACCGCTTAACTCATAGGCGTTTTATGCATATGATTTGTTTCGGTATTTTGTCAAACTATGATAATGATGTTCGCTTAGTAAATTAAAAGTTACGTATTAATGTTGTTTGGTGACTCACGGAATTTTCCGTTCCCATATCGTTTTAATACTACCCGAAACTCGAATATGACGGGATTCTCAATGGTGGTTTGAGTTTGGTACATACGTGTTTGGAAACAGAATTATTGCATAGCAGCGTCGCAAAGTATCGGTTAAATGTTTATGGATAAACCCTAAAAGGTCGTGGCGTTAATATGGTTGTAGGCTGCTAGGGATATAAGATTGATATGACTATTGCATAAGAATATCACATAGTCTTGAGGGTTTTACATAGTTGCCCCATGCTGCCGAAATACGACGTCGACCCTGGGGTACGGAACCTTACCCCATTTCCCTTACTACCATGCTGACGCATAATCGTGGCTTTTAATGAGTTTGGATTTGGCTTGCGGCTCGTGCTTTTTATGCTAATGCACATATATATGTAAAGTTATTATTTTGGGTTGCGAGCGCTTGCCCACTCTTTTATTTAAATGCATACATATATATATCATATATCAGCTTGAGTAGAGAACAATTGATGTATAAAAATTTCTTTTGCTATGACACACTGGTTAATATACATATATATATTTTTTTGTTAAATGCTTATATATATATGTATGCAATATACTTACCTTCGATAGGGTATATTCAGCGGCTTTAATATCATTGCTATAATAATTTAAAAGCAATATATTCTATACTTGCTATGAATACCATATGCTCTATAATTACTATGAATGCCATAAGCCTACATATAGAATAAGAAGTAGTTCATTATCTGAGAATAATTTCAAGTTTTCATATGTAAGTGTCTTTACTTTCTTTACACTCAATGCTTGCTACAATATTGTTCTACTATCTTGATGTACATATAATGTCACCTATGTGTCTACATAAAGCAAAGAGAATATTTCATTTTCCATAGAGAACTAAGTAACTTGATTTAAAGCTTGACCTTGGTTTAGAGCTTCTAGGGTTTCTACTCTATGGATTTATGGTCCTACTGCTAACTAGAATACGGAAGGTGAAAACCTTGGGATGGACTTTCTGGTAAATGTGGTACTACAAATCACTCATACTACGATGAAATTGATTTTATATGTAGCCAATTCATACGTCATAAAGACATAGGAACAATAGTTTCGGAACATACCACAAAGTACGCAAAATGACCAACCTCCCAACCGTAGAATCCTCTTTATCTCCCGGGATTCACCCCCGAGCGAGAGATCACCTCCTAGAACGGATCAACCTCGATCAGCCTTAGGAGCAGACTTATTTAAGCTCATAAATTCCCCAAAGCATGTTTCTAAATTCTGCGTCCGAGAATAGCGAGGATGCTTTCTTTTCTGTTTAGCCTAGGCTTCCCCTCTTTGGGACTCTTTAAAAAGTCTGCTTTAAGCTTTTCCTCAACTTTTCCGACTTTTTCTCACCTCTTCCCAACTACTCCTCTTCATTGGGGAAATTTAGATTCCTCCTCAAATCTAAATAATTTTCTTTCAAGGATTTTTGAAAGATAGAGGGTTGTTGCCTTATCCATCCTCATGGATTTGGCAAGTGATCTCTAATTCTCTTTTTGGTCAAATATGCACAATCATTTTATTTATTTCCTCAAATAAAACATGCAAATACATTCACACCACACTTATCACTTTGGGGTCCACCCCTTTAGGATTTATAGTTCAAATGTCTAACTTTAAAAAATCAACACACAAATTGGGGGTGTTACATATTCCCCCTACGAAAATAAACACCAGTCCTCGGTGTTCTTATTCAACTCCTAGAGTTTCATTTAAACAAAAATGGGTATTGCTCCATCATTTCGACTTCCCTTTCCCCGGGTGGCTTCTTCGGTAGTAAAGTGCTTCCATCGCACTTTTACTGCGACCACCGTTCCATTTCTCAATTCAATTTCTTCCCGCTCCAATATTTGAAAGCTGGGTTACAGCAGAAAACTCACTACGGTTCCACATGTACAACATTCCAATCAACTATGTGAGAAGCATCATGCACATACCTTTTTAATAATGAAACATGAAATACACTATGCACTCTTAACATGGGGTGGTAAGGCCAGCTTGTAAGCCATCGGTCCCACCCTTTCTAACACCTCAAAAGGCCCACAATATCTAGGGAGCACGCTTTTGCACAACTTCCCTGCATAAAGTGTGCTCTTTTTGGGTTTGATGCTGCAAATACACATGGTCCCCCCACTTTGAATTCGCGGTGCACCCTTTTCTTATCAAGCATAGCTCTTTATGTCGAGTCTTGTGCCGTCTTTATATTTCTCTGTATTTGTTTAACAATTCCTTCCATTTCTTGTGGTGCATACGGTCCCAATACCGGTTTATCCTCGGTCGACTCCGAGCTTAGGGAGTACGGCACTTTCTCCCATACGAGTGCCTCAAATGGACTCATCTTAATAGAAGATTGGTAGCTATTATTATAAGCAAACTCGCTAAATGCGGATACTCTTCCCACTTTGATGGTCTATCCATCACATACATTCGCAACATATCCTCCAAATATTTGATTCGTCCTTTACAGTACTGCCCATCGGTTTGAGGGTGATGAGCGGTACTAAAATTCAGCATTTAGTGCCCATCCCTCCAAACAATCCTCTCCAAAAATGCTGCTGTAAACTTTAGCATCTCGATCTGATACAATCACTTTGGGAACTCCATGAAGCACTTACTATCTCCTTTGGGAACACATTTGCTACTTGAGCGGTTCCAAAGGTAGACTTTCAATGGTATAAAGTGAGCGACTTTTGGTTAAAGTGTCTACTACTACCATTACTGATCATGTTGATATTTGAGTCTTGGGTAATCCGTTATAAAATCCATGGAAGCTCGTGTCCCATTTCCATCGCACGCAATTGGCAAGGGATTTAGAAGCACTCTATCGGGTGTTGATGCTCAACTTTGACCGAGTTGACACTCCATACATTTACTCAGATACTGCCACATCTCTCTTCATTCACAGCCGGAAACGACTTCTTTTTCAAGGTTGTTAACATCTTCACAGTATCCTGGATGTCTGCATAGAGCGTTTGTGATATTCATCTAGTATTTCTCTTTTTCAATGACTCTATATTTGGAATATACAACCTGTTTTTGTAATAAAGTCACCCTTGTGGATTTTTTAGTGTAATCTATTTTATCCTTTTTTACGTAATTTCACCAAGAGGGCTTCATAGTTGGGATCTTGTTTTGCTGCTTCTCCCACCAATTCTTTCTATCTCCATTTCGGGCACTACTCCCAATGCTATTTAATTGTTGACAAGCATTTCTACTTAAGGCATCGAGCAACTTTATTTTCTTTTCCTTTGATATGTTTTATCTCCATATCAAACTCACTTAGAAAAAGACAACCATACGCTTGTCTTGCATTCGAGTCGGTTTGAGAAAAGAAATATTTAAGGCTAATATGATCGGTCATTAATGTGAACTTCTTCCCACAGATAGTGCCTCCCACATTTTTTTAAAGCATGAATAACGATTTGCAAACTCCAAATCATATGCACTATAATTACTGTTCATGAGTTTTTCAATTTCCTAGACTCATAGGCAATCACCGAATTTTCTTTGCAATAAGACTCCTCCCTAGCCCTTCTCGCAAGCATACGTGCATACAACAAACTCTTTATCGGGATCAGCAATTTTTTAATATAGGTGCTTGAAATAAGTCTTTGTTTCAAGCTGACTCAAAATTTGTTTTGACATTTCTCGGTCCACACAAACTTAACACCCTTCCTTTGTAATGATGTTATGGGATTTGCTATAGCGAAAAAATCTCTCCACAAATCTACGATAATAGCTTGCCATTCCCATAAATGATCTTACTGCTTTCGAGACATCGGTTGGAGTCGGCCATTCTTTAATGGCTTTTATCTTTTCGAGGATCAACACAAGCCCTTTTTTCGGAAATAATATGGCCTAAATATTGAATTTTATCTTTATAAAATTCACATTTACTGAACTTAGCATATAAATCGGTTTTCTTTTAAAGTCCGCAACACTATTCTCAGATGTTCCTTGTGTTCCTCTTCGTTTTTAGAATAAACTAAGATATCATCTATGAACACAAGAACAAATTTATCCAAATACTTATTCAACACACTTTGTTCATCGGACACATAAATGTGGCAGGGGGCATTCGTCAAACCAAAAGGTAGGACTACAAATTCGTAATGCCCATACACGGTTCGAAATGTTGTTTCTGCTGATGTCTTCTTCTTTAATTCTAAGTGGTGATAACCGGTCCTTAGGTCTATTTTAGAGAAGATGCGAAGCTCCTCTCACTTGATCAAAAAGATCATCAATTCTAGGAAGTGGATATCTATTCTTAATGGTCAACTTATTCGAGTTGTCGATAGTCAATGCACATCCTAAAAGTTCCATCCTTCTTTTTCACAAATAACATCTGGGGCTCCCCAAGGAGACACACTTGGTCTGATATACCCTTTATCTAACAATTCCTGTAATTGCATTTTTTAGTTCCATTAGTTCAGAGGGCTCATTCGATAAGGTGCTCGGGAAACAGGTGTAGCTCCCTGACTGCAGATCGATTGAAAAATCAATCTCTCTTTTGGGGGGGGAAGATGAGGAATTTCCTTTGGGAAAGACTTCCTTAAATTCTCTGATATACCGGTATAGCATCCGGTAACTCTTCTTCGAGTTTGTTGTTCTATTTCTTCTACATGCACTGCATAGACTTGGTATCCTTTTCTAGTCGTTCTTTTTCAATTGTAAGGCTGATATTTGTCTTACTGACAATGGGTTTGGTTTCCCTTTTAGTGTAAAAAGGTTTCCCTTCCTCATCCACACAATGCAAGGTTTTATCCCAGCCAGTTTCATCGGGAGCTTTCTTCTTTTCTAGCCAATCCATTCCTATCAGCACATCATAGGATCCTAATGGCAATATGTTCAAGTTTACTTCGTTTGAAAAAGCCATTTAATTGTGATTGCTTGTTTTGGGCAACTTTATGTGTGACTTTTCTCTTAGTTCCGATGGCCAACTGCACCAACCATGGCTACTTGAAATCTTTTCGAGGTTTAATCTTTACATTTTTCTACAATTCCAGGACTAATGTAACTCAAAGAAGCACCTGGATCAATCAAAACGATAACGGGTAAGTCGAGAAATCTTACCCTCCATTTCCACCATGGTTGCTTGATGTTACGCTTGCCGAATTTTTCCAATGCTGCACCGATAGTTGGTATGTTTTCTGGCTATGTCATTGCTTGTTGTTGCCTCTCGCTCTCTCGTGATCATGTGTATATTGCGATGGGGGCAGTCCCTCATCATATGGGGTTCTCCACGAGCCCCCAACATTTCATAGGTTCCTTCATTCTGATTGTCCCTTCTTTTTCTATTGTTCCCTTCTCTTTGGTTTTGAAGCCACTTGAGATGAGCGATTTGACTTTCTTTTGGTTTGTTGAACTTTTTTCCTCTGATGATCTCTGCCAAAATTTCCTTAAATATCGTTTGGTTTTGATCTCTTTCCTTTGAACTCGACTCTTATTCATCCAGCTCTTCCCTTGTTCGGCTTTTCCTTTAAGCTGTTGATAGCATAATCTTGCTTTTCTATGACTTCATCCATGGTCTTTGGGTTGTCAAACTCAATTTTCTCCTTTGTACACGATGAGGCAAACAATTTAAAAAACCTTTGCACTTTTGCCTTTTCTTCTCTAATGTAAGGGACATACCTCGATAAATTAGTAAACTTAGTGACAAACTCATCAATAGTAGAGCTTTGTCCCTAGCCTAAGCTCATGGAATTCTTTTGCTTTATCATCATAATAACGTTCATTCAAATAACGACTCTTGAACTTAGTCGAAAATCTTCCCAAGTAGCTGTTTTTTCATCAATGGCATGCACCATTTTTGTCTCTTCCCACCACGGTGTGGCTTACTCGCTTGTAGGGCGATACATAGCTAATCTAGCCTTCAGATTTGCTCTCATATTCATAGACTTGGAAATACTTGATCATGTTCGGCCAACCAAGCTTGACATCTTCCTCCTTCTCCCCATCATAGGAGGAGGTTTGATCTTTCTAAATTCTCCCTGCAACTCTCTTTTACGCTTTGTGTTGATGCCTGGCTGCATCCTCATCTTAGGACTCATCCATCTTTCTTTTTCCGGAACCACTTCGCCTTCTGGCAGTTGACAAGGAAGTTAGCTCTCCGATGAGCTTTTTGCTGTCGTACTAGCGATGACAATATGTCAGTTTTGGCTTCTTAATTCAGCCAATTCTCGTTGCGTGCTTTGTGCAACATAGCCAAGATCCGGGCATTGGGATGCGGAGTAAGCAAACTCATCACGCAGGTCCACATAAGTCCACTTTCGCCTTGACCATTTCAAACTGGCCACTACACTCACTAGCACAAATTAGCCAAAAAATTTTAAAATAAATTTTTCAACTTGACAACCACATATGTTATAACGATGGAAAAGGCACCAAAACGATGGCCCAATTTGTTGTAACTAGTGCTCAGGTACCATTTTGTAATACCTCTAGTGTGGAGGAAATCCTTCATTGTTATTGACATGTTGGTTGAATACCAAGTACGGAAATGAAGTGGTTATTTCCACCTGGTATTATAGCTTCCCTTTTTTATAGCATTTAATATTCTCAATGGCTACATTTCACCCCGAATATATATACATAAAATCCTATATCTAAATACACAGACACACACATAAGCATAAATATACATACATAGTAATCGTATATATATAACACATATATATATACTCCTTTGGATAAATTTGCACTTGCAGATGCGAATGCTCCATTTCCAAAGTCCATATATATATACTGCTCTCTATACACATATGTGTACATATACTTTGGAACCCCACTTTGAGCGCGCGCATATGTGCTAAAGATCTTACTTGAATTAATTATTCACCATGTATAATTCTACTATTGAAGAAAGAAACCGATTATATATTTATCGAAAATTTGGCGTTTAGACTCGAGGTAAATAGTAATTTGGCGAATACATTTAATCGTTAACGCGCATGGAATACATGGCGATACGCTGGTCATAGGTTTGACCATCGTAGGATTTCCGCCTTCGAACTTTACGATATACATATATATAATTGGCACAGTTTGATTTATCGCCGCGCGTTATGTCACTTTTTATCTTTGGTCACATTTGATGAGGGTTACGTTCCCATATATGTACCAACATAGAAGCTGGTGTAAATTCTCATCGTATATATATTTTGATATAACCATTATTTTATTGTCATGTTCTATTAGTGTGATGGCTACGGTTTAGAGTTTGCATATGCGCCTGTGCGCATTTCAACACGATCCAGTACGTAGCGTCTGCTAACGTGTTGTAAGTGTTTTTTGCGAGTGTGGTTGGCCGGCTGAGGCCACGAGCGAAAGTTTCGTTTTGAATAGCATAATTACCAGCCCGTCTTCCAATCATCTTTGTGCAGGTGTCATCAATAGTTGTGCGGCCACGATGCGGCTCATTTCACACTCGGAGGCGAACGGCGAGCTTTAGCCGAATTTACGTAGGCGTACGTGCCGAAGATTTCGAAAACGAGGCGGGATAAGATGGTGCTGTGCGGCCCATCCATCAAAATCTTCGGGATTTCTTTATGCACTCTCGGATATGCACACTAGGGTTAGAGCCTCCGCTGCGCACGCCCAACTCGTATCCTGCCACCGCGTGCACGAGTGGTGTACTCGTGGAACTAGGACAGCGGTTTTTCCCCTTTTTAACCCTGCGTTTACTGCCGTTGTTCATCGTCGGTTTAGTTCGTTTGTATCTCGCTTTCATTTGTTTTCTATCTCAACGCGTGACTTCTCTGTGTGGCCCGACACATATGGTAATGGGAGCACGGGTTAACGCCGAGCGTGCAGTACGATAAATCGAACGACACGAGGTGTGGTTCGATGCTCGAGTGAAAACATTTGTTTATTTTGTTCGTATTGTTTTTTTCTTCCGCAAGGAATTGCTTCCCTACGATATTGAATCACGTTTTTCTTCTTTTTTTGGCCGGTCTCTGTCACCTATTGTTACGAGGTTAGAAATTTACCCGGGCGAATGGGATCTTGTTGATATGGAGATTGAAGAAGCGACGGATTATTTTAAATGCCGCGTTCCTTCAGCAATCTCGGCTACGATGTTCGTTTTTGTTGGTTTGTTGTTTTTCCCTCTGTTTTTTTGTTGTGTTTATTTCTCTGTTACTCCCTTTACCATTACCTCTCGTTTCATAGAAGAACTCGAGGTGGTGCGTCCCGGTCGAGGGCGAGAGATATTTGGTTTGAAGAGGCGCTCCCTCGTTGGATTCGCTCTGGTTAGAAAGAGGTTAATATCCTTCTCGGCTTTGGAATCGTTATCTTTTGTATTCGGACGAGGTACGCGCTAGGTTAGGTTGTATCGATAACCAATGTGATGAATTTAACACTGCCAGGGATTTGACGAGACCGTTTATATTGACCCACCCATTGGTAATTCCCTTTTAGGGACGAGAATGTGAGTTTAAGGGATTTACGCGAATAACTCTTGACTTTATGTACGCACCTTCTGACCTTGTATTCTAACTTCCAACGTATTTACCATGGCTGCGGATGTGTTTATGATATATGCGCTCCTTAATGTTTTTACGTATTTATCACATGCTCGGTAAAGTGCCGACAACTAACCTACTCTTTGTTTTGGTTTTCTAGGGCCGACGGTGTTTCATGCTACGAGGAAGCCGCACGGTGTTCTTTTACCAGCCCGGAAGTGTTTTCTTGCTATCGCCGAAGCATAACTACGCGTAGTTCATCACGACTTAACTCATAGGCGTTTTATGCATATGATTTGTTTCGGTATTTTATCAAACTATGATAATGATGTCCGCTAGTAAATTAAAAGTTACGTATTAATGTTGGTTTTTGACTACGCATGATTTTCCGTTCCCATCTCGTTTTAATACTACGACGAAACTCGAATATGACGATTCTCAATGGCGGTTTGGCCGGTACATGCGGGTTTGGAAATAGAATTATTCCATAACCGCGTCGCAAAATATCGGTTAAATGTTTATGGATAAACCCTAAAAGGTCGTGTGCGTTAATAGTTGTAAAATGCGGGATATAAGATTGATGTGGCTATTGCATAAGAATATCACATAGTCATGAGGGTTTTACATGGTTTCCCCATGCGCCGAAATCGCATCGACCTGGGAGTACTGGAACACTTACCCATTTCCCTTAGCACATATTTCTGTTATAATCGTGGCTTTTAATGAGTTTGGATTTTGGCTACTTGGCTCAGTACTTTTTTATGCTATGGACATATATGTACTGTAAAGTTATTTATTTTTAGGTTGCGGTGCTTACCCACTCTTTTTATTTAAATGCATACATATATATATCATATATCGCTTGAGTAGAGAACATTAATGTATAAAATTTCTTTTGCTATGACACCTCGTTAATATACACATATGTTAAATGCTTATATATGTATGCAATACTTCCTTCGATGGGGTATATTCGCTTGACTTTAATATCATTGCTATAATAATTTTAAAAGCGATATATTACTATACTTGCTATGAATACCATATACTCTATAGTACTATAGATATGCCATGAGCCTCATATATAATAGAAAGTAGTTCATTATCTAGAATAATTTCAAGTTTCATATGTAAGTGTCTTTACTTTCTTTACCTCGAGTTACTGCCACAATATTGTTCTACTATAGTGATGTACATATAATGTCACCTTGTTGTCTACATAAACGAGAGAATATTTCATTTTCCATAGAGACTAAGTAGCTTCGATTTAAACGCTTGACCTTGGTTTAGAGCTTAGAGGAGCTTTCTCTCTATGGATTTATGGTCTACTGACTAACCGGAGTACGGGAAGGTGAAAACCTTGGGATGGACTACGTTTGGTAAATGTAGTACTACAAATCACTCATACCCGATGAAATTGATTTTATATGTAGCGATTCATCTTGTCATGCGCAAAAAAATAACAAAGCGTTTCGGAGACCTTACCACAATTGCTGGCCCGACCAACCTCCCAACCTTAGAGTCCTCTTTGTCTCCCGGGACTCTCCCCAGAGAGCGAGAATCACCTCACTAGAGCGAGGATCGAGCTCTGATGCAGCAGGGCTTGACTTGTCAGCTCCATAATTCCCCAAAAGCATGTTTCTAATGTGCGTCCCGGAATAGCGGGATGCTTTCTTTCTGTTTAGCCTAGGCTTCCCATCTTGGGGATTCTTTAAAAGGCTTTGCTTTTATGCTTTTCCTCAGCTTTTCCGGCTTTTTCTCACCTCTTCCCAACTACTCCTCTTCATTGAGGAAATTTAGATTTCTCCTCTAAATCTAAATTAATTTCTTTCAAGGATTTTTGAAAGATTTTTGGGGATTTGTTGCCTTATCCATCCTCATGGATTTTGGCAAGTGATCTCTAATTCTCATCTTGGTCAAAAATGCACAATCATTTTCATTTATTTCCTCAAATAAAAACTATGTACAAATCGCATTCACATCACACTTATCCCTTGGGGTCCACATAGGATTTAAAGTTCAAATGTCTAACTTTAAAATTCAACACACACGAAATTTCTATTCTGGGTTTATAGGCGCGGTCCCTCCCTTTCCAACACCGTCCCTCGATGTTACACTTTAACATTGATTTTTCAACTTTGACGAAGATTTACCCTTCATCCTTGCTCCTAGATTTAATCAGTTTTCGGTAGAGTACTCTTCTGCTTCTATTTACTGATACCTTATGGAGTTGATTTTCTTCCCACTTCTTTGCAAGAAGTCCGTATCGGAAAAATATTTTATTTCGTTTCCTCGTCCACAATTCATACCAAATTTATGTAAGTAATATCAGATACATATTATTTATGCAAAAGGTGAAAAGGTTGGTACATTGTATTTATGCAATGGTATTTCTAACTACGTTAATTCTTTAACTTCCAAAAAGGTGAAAAGGTTGGTACATTGTATTTATGCAATGGTATTTATAACTCTTTTAATGCTTTAACTTCCAAAGGAGCGAGATGCAAAATTATGGCATCATAGGCTCGGACACATGAGTGAGAAGGGAATGAAGATTCTTCACTCAAGAAATTTGTTGCCAAGTTTGAAGAATGTTGATTTGGATTTTTGTGAGAATTGCATTTATGGAAAACAGAAGAGAGTCATATTTCTCGAGTTGGGAAAGAAAAGAAGAGCGAAAAAATTGGAGCTTGTGCATACGAGATGTATGGGGACTCTGCTCGGGGTATCATCTCTCGGTGGCTCTCGTTATTATGTTACTTTTATTGATGATGCAACTAGAAATACATGGATTTATTATATTCGGAATAAATCTGATGTATTTGATACTTTCAAGAAATGGAAAGCTTTGGTTGAGATTGAGACAGGAAAGAAGTTGAAGCGTCTCGAGATCGGACAATGGAGGTGAATATTGCGACAAAGAGTTTGATAGGTATTGTTGAGAGCATGGAATTCGTAGAGAGAAGACGAGTTCTAAGAACACCAAAAGAAAATGGTGTGTCGAAAGGATGAACAGAACAATCATGGAGCGTGCAAGGTGCATGAGATTGCATGCGAGATTGCCTTTACAATTTTGGGCGGATGTCGTAGATACTGTTGTTTATCTAATAAACAGAGAGGGCCTTCAAGTTCCTTGGATGGTGGTATTCCGAGAGGAAGCATGGACAGGTAAAAAGGTAAACTACTCTTTTTTAAAGCCTTTTTTGGTTGTGAGGCCTTTTTCCATATTAATAAAGAAAATAGAACAAAGCTTGAGGCAAAATCAAAGAAATGTACCTTTATTGGATATGGTGCTAATGATTTTGGTTATCGCTTATATGATTATGAAAATCACAAAATCATTAGGAGCGAGAGACATAATATTCAATGAAAAGGTCTTGTATAAGAATCATCTACAGGAAAAGAAACAGGGAAAAAAGAAAAGCAAGAAATACATGGTTCTTGATGAGATAATCGAAAAAGTAAGGGTGCTCGAAAATAATAATAATCAACAACCACGATAGCAGCAACCACCACAACGACAACGAGCACCTCAAACACTCGAAAGTGGTGTTAGAAGATCTACCGGGATAAGTGAGACCCCCCTGAATGATACTCTCCTTCATTATATTATTTATTGTTGATCGATTCCGGTGAACCTAAATGTTATGAAGAAGCAAATGCGAGGTTGAAAAGTAGGAAGAAGTGGGAGCTAGCCATGGAAGAAGAGATGGACTCCCTTAATGCATAACCGGACTTGGGACTTAGTCAAGTTTGCTGCTGGGTAAAACTACATTGCAGAATAAATGGGTTTACGAGGTGAAGGAAGAAGATGGAGGAAAACAGAGGTACAAAGCTAGACTTGTGGTGAAGGGGTTTTGCACAAAAGAAAGGTATTGATTTTGATGAAATATTTTCTCCCTGTTGTTAAGATGAGTTCAATCAGAACTATCTTAAGTCTTGTAGCGACGGAAGATTTACATCTTGAACAGATTAGATGTAAAGACTACATTTCTCCATGGAGATTTGGAGGAAGAGATATACATGACGGCAACCAGAAGGATATGAGGTAAAAAGGGAAATAGAAATTGGTGTGCGGGTTAAAGAAGAGCTTGTATGGCTTAAAACGAGGCTCCAAGGCGATGTGGTATCTAAAATTTGACAAGTTTATGTCTGAACAAGGTTATACTAGATGTCACTCTGATCATTGTGTTTATCTAAAAAAGGAAAAATGATGGCGACTATATTATATTGTTATTGTATGTAGATGAAATGCTTGTTGCGGGATCTAACATGCAGGAAATAAATGTGCTCAAAATAAAATTGGCAAATTCATTTTGCAATGAAGGATTTGGGAGCCGCAAAACAAAGCCTTGGTATGAGGATAACTAGAGATAGGAAAAAATCGTAAATTAACACTGTCTCGAATGAGTACATAGAAAAGGTGTTGAAAAAGATTTAATATGCACAATGCAAAACCAGTTAGTACACCTTTTTCTAGCCATTTCAAACTTAGTAAGGAGATGTGCCCAAAGACCCAAGAAGACATGCATTATATGTCTAAAGTTCCATATGCATCTGCAGTTGGAAGCTTAATGTATGCAATGAGTTTCGCACAAGGCCCGATATTGCACATGCGATGGGAGTTGTAAGAAGGTACATGAATAATCCAGGGAAAAATAACATTGGATGGTAGTAAAATGGATTCTCGGATATTTGAGAGGTACCACAAATCAAGCATTATGCTTTTGGTGGTTCAAAAATTTCTCTGAGGAAAATGTTGATGCAGATATGGCAGGTGAAAGAGATAAAAGGAGGAGCACTACGGGATATGTATTTATCGTAGGTGGAACATACTATTAGTTGGGTTTCAAAAATCCAAAGTGTTGTTGCACTTTCAACAACAGAAGCGAGTATGTTGTTGCTACGAGAGGCTAGTAAAGAAATGATTTGGTTACAAAGGTTTATGGATGAATTGGGTAAGAAGCATGATATGGGCACACTATACGGTGATAGCCAAAGTGCTATTCATCTTGCAAAAGAACTCAAACATTTCATTCCAGGGACTAAACACATACATATCAAGTACCATTTCATACTGGTCAGTATTGGAAGATGGAGAGTTGAAGCTGGAAAAGATACACACTAGCCGTAATCCTGCAGATATGCTAACAAAAGTTGTAACCGGGAGAAGCGAGAACATGCTCGGTTTCAATTGGTCTTCAAGGATGACGATGAAGATGAGAAAATAGTCGAGGTCCAAAGAGGAGTCATTGTCTAGCAAATGAAGCAGCGGTGGAGTTGCTACAATCGATCTCAAAGTGGGAGATTGTTGGGTGTGGAGCTCGATTATCTTGTTTACTTTGTATCACAACATTGGACCCCTGTACCTTAAAAAGGGGCGTAACGCCGCCCCAGTAATTAATCGCTGCCATGGGGGGTCCGAGTGGCAACGCTTTTCGAGCCCCCCCCTAGCGGGGGTTTTCGGGCGCAGCGCCCCCGAAGCTAAAAAATCAGATGTAAAATTCCCTTGTAAAAGTATAGTAATTTCTAGTCAATTTGGGCCGTTCATTAGGAAAAATGATCCGACGATAGAATTTATGTTTAGATTAAGGTTTTTTTGCCCTAGAAGGCAACCCCTCGCTTTTATGAGGGCATTGTATTGCGATGTTGTGCATGGTATGTGTATTCTCGGAGCGAGAAACAGAGAGGGAGACTGTGAGAGAGAACAAAGGATATTACAACGGATCTCGTCGTAGGTTTTGTCTCTTAATTTTTGTTGGATAATAGAAATGAAGGACTAGTTGTTTGGGGTGGATGTAGCCCAAACTGGGTGAACTCGTATATCTGTGTCTCTCTAGTTTTATGTGTTTTGTGTGCTTTTATTTTCCGCATATTTTATGTGTTTCCTTACTCCATAATATATAATTTTCTAATAGAAACTACTAGATGAATCGTGCTCTTAACTTTTCCGGTCACCTAGTCATGACGAAGGCGGTTCTTCGTGCCATTCTGCACTACATGATTTCCATTCTTCAAGCATGAAAGGGTATCCTTTAGAGAATTAGGGACATCCAACGAAATTCTCTATGAGTTGGCAAGGATAACAAAAAAAAAGACCCTTGTGGCTTGGGAGAAGCTCAGCAAGCCAAATATCCTAGGAGGCCACGACCTTTAGGACCCTAAAACTATGAACAAGGCCTGTGGGGCCAAGCTTTGGTGGAGATGGCTTAAGGAAACCACAACCCCTTGGGTTGTTCTCTTGAAAGCTAAATACGCAGAGGACTGGAGACCCCCCCCGAACTCATCGAGGTTGACATGGGATATCAAAGGTTCTCCTATTTAGACCTTAGCTTTGGGGAAATAAACATATTATATAGGATCATTACTTCTTGGAAATAAGGAATGGTTGCATCGCACTCTTTCCGAGGAGGATGCGTGGTAGAAAATGCATATATTAGGGAACCCTGAGCATGAGCTAGTGCAACGAGTTTTCAAGGGCTAGGGAGAATAAATGTCAATTAGTATTGCATCACAAATCATTTGGACCCTCAATGGCATCACCTGGAATGTAGACCCTCCTTCTCGAATTAATGGTTCCTCCACCAAACGACCTCTTTGCGGCCTTTGTTGGAGAAAATAAAGTTATGTATTTCTCAAGAGGAAGATCGACTGTAGTTGGGGAAGAATGGAGGGAGGGAAATTCAGCCTAAGAGAGGCCGGACATTATTTGGAAAACGAGGGAAATTGGGGAAAAGGTCCAATAGCATGACAATGTATGGGACTCCATCTATCGGCCTAAAATCAAAACTCTCCTATGTCTTATGATGCATAGGGAAAATCTTTACTTCGGAAAACCTATTAAGTAAAGGGTTTATAGGCCCTTCGTGTTGTTTCCTTTGTGGCATGGAGGACGAAACCATGAACCATCTCTTGAATTCTTGTAAGTTGGTAGCTAGTGTTTGGGATTGGATGGAAGAGATCTTTCGCCAAATCGATCACAACGAGAGAATCCATTCAAGACACAGGTGTCTAGGTGGAGGGTTAAGTATGCTAGGCACGAAACATTGAACCTCATATGGTGTCTTGGAACCGGTTTCCTTGTCTGGATGGTGTGGAAAGAAAGAAACAAAAGAATCTTCTAGGATGAAGAGCACCAAATTGATCGACCTATAATTTAGATCCCGAAAAACATGAGAGAAACGACGAATACAAACTTAAAAGGGAGTCGGAAAAGATCGGCCTTCGACAGTGGAGCAACGTATCGTGGAGATTTTTTGGCCTCAGTGTGGTGAGTGTCCCGAGTCCGTCTAACTCTGTGTCATGTGTCTCCTTCAACCCATCGGACTTGGAAGCTCCCCATCCCTAGCTACTTGAAGTTAAACTTCGATGGTGCCTCAAGGGGAAATCCGGGCTTGGATGGTTATGGAGGGGTTATTAGGGATGACAAAAGGTGAAATTGTGCACATCTATGGCAGCTCATTAGGAGAAGCTACAAATAATGAAGCAGAAGTCACAACATTGGAGAAAGGCCTCGAGGATTTTGGTTCGTCCGAGAAGCGAGAATGCCATAGGGGAAGGAGACTCAATGTTGATGATCAGTGCAACGAAAATGCCTAGCGAACGGGGTCTAAGTCGAGCAAGGTGACCAAACACCGGCGTCTCTCGCAAGCCACCTTGCATATCCTTAACCACATGGCTCTTTTGAAAGGTATTGTATTTCAACCCTAGTTTGTCTCTCTGCTAATTCCCTTGGTGAACACGTTGGCTAACCATGCGGTGGACCATGCAAAGGTTGATGTCGATGCCCTCCGGTAGGATGTAAAAAAGCGAAAGCCTTCGAAATGAGTGTGAGCAGGTGGCCATCAAGGATCCGAGTGGGATGACGGGATGGAGAGGCCAACTCCCATGGGGGCAGAGCAACAGGGGTGGATGCATTACCCTATGATATTTACGCCCAAGTATAGGTTCCGCAGTCATCGTTTCCCATGTGAGTCATGTGAAGAGGCACATGATTAAGTAGAATACTAATAATAGGGAGAGGGTTAGGTAATTCATTCCCCTGTACTCTTGATAATTTCTCGTGATAGAATCGTGAGAAATCGAGGCACTCCTAATAAGTACATACACCCGAGGATGGAAGATTACCACCATCTTATGATTAGATGGTTTGGTAGTAGGATGATCATAGCAGGTGGGTTGTCACTCACATGAGCCTCCGAATTGAGTTTCTCAACAATACAAAATAAATGTAAGGGTCGCGAGTGTGTAGGCACATATACCCCTCGTAATGATTCGATTACTCGTTCTACTCCCATTTTCTCTTTTCCATTTGCAGTAAGTTTGAGAGGAGCTATTGGCTGAGTAGTATGGCTTTGCATGCCTTCCGTCGCTCTCGGGCGAAGACGAGATTCGGGGAGGTGGAAGAGGGTTATCTCAATTGTGTATCCGACAAAGGTAAGAAGGTAGTGGAAACCCCGGGAAGCCGAAGTCTACATCATGAGTGACAATGTGGATGAGAAGATAATTAAAGAGAAAGTTGACTAGCTAATTAACCCGTGCACCCCTTCCACTAGAGCTCGCAATTCCTTCCTACCCATGCCATGGCTTGGTATATGAAGAACTTGTTGGGCAAGTCGATCAACCAGATGGGAGCCTTCATCTATGCGGCCATCCAAGTTTGCAAATATTACTTAGCCAGATATTCGGCTCACTCTGGGAGAGTGTGGAAGGTACTCGAAATATCCCGGCTATGGTGATTAACGAAAAATCAAGGAGACTCAATGGCTTTCTTCATCTATTCAAGATATATTGGAAGTATGTGGAAGTTTCCAGAGGAGACCAATGAGACAATGGTGATTCTCCGTTTCAAATCCCGAACTACTTTTTGTCAAAGAGGAGAATGTTGGTCCGAGTGTTGAAGGTGCGACCGATCCGACTACCGGAAAGGTCGAGGTCTCGATCAAGAATCCCATGAAGGCAAGGAAAGAGGTGTGGCTAGCAAGGAGAAATAGATCGCTGGTAAACATGATTAACCTCCTGGGTGAGATCGACCTTCTTATGTTGGATTTTATATTTTTGTGTTTCGCAACCAAAGGTGCCATTGATTGGTAGGTTGGCAATGGCCTCCTACCGAGTAGGTTGACCATGGGTCTATCGGAAGCATCAACAACTTTATAAGTCCTTTGGGGTAAAGAAAAATGTATTAAGGATTTTTTGGCCTATTGATCATGCAATGTTTCGTCACTCATTATGCCCTCGAGTTGAGAGGGTTCCCTTTTTGAACCTCAACCAACATAACCATTTTGTATCACTATGTACATTATTTTCTCTTTAATATAGATATTGATTTACACAAAAAAAAGGGTATTGCAAGGATCATGGAACAATGCAACAATTCATAGTAGCCTACCCTCCACAAGCAGAACGGTGTTAGAGAAAGGGAAAAATAGGGACATTGGTGGAGTGTGCACGGAGTATGAACAAAGGTAAGAATATTTCAAATTATTTTTTGGGAATAATCCATTAGTTTTGTTGTTTATTTAAAGAATAGAACTCCCACAAGGTATCTTGATTTAAATACCGCATTCAAAGACTTGTATGGTTTTAAACTAGACAGCTCACCCCTTTGCGGATATTTGTGTGTAATGAATTTTCACATATTCCGAAGGAGAATAGAAAGAAACTTGATGCTAAAGGTATCAAATGTATCTTTGTAGGATATTGTTTAGAATTTAAAGCATATAAATTTTTTTGATCCATATAATCATAGAGTATTTTGTTAGTAGAGATGTAATTTTCCATGGACATGCACATGAAGGAGAGAAGGATAACAATTATGAGAGGTGGCACATTCTTCCCGAAGTTGAACACAATAAACTAGAAGAAAAAGGAGAAAACAATGAGAACTAAGAGCATGAGGGAAGAATACAGAGGATGTGGAAATCATCGAATTGAGAACCCAATCTAAAATGAAGAAGTAATTTTAGAGAACATTTCGGTGAAAGGAGTGAACAACACAGAAATCTACTTGACATATTTGACTACCTCAAAGGTACAAGGATTATGCTCCCATGACTAGTTTTTTGAATGTCATAGAACCCATGAATTTTAATGAAGCTATTGAATATGAAGATTGGATAAAATCCATGGAGGAAGAGTATAAATCTGTAATTAAGCATAAAACATGGGAATTGAATAAATTTCCTAAAGGAAAAAGGGCGATAGGATAGAAATTGTTATGCTAACCCAAGTTTAAAGCATATGCCAGCATTAATAAATATAAATCTAGGTTGGTGGAAAAAGGATACTATAAGCAAGAGGGTATTGAGTATGAAGAAAAATTTTTCACCTATAGCTAAATTGACCACTATTACATTGTTAATTGCATTAGTTACTAAATATCATTGGAATTTTCACCAACTAGATGTAAAATCTACTTTTCGGAACTATCATTTAGAGGAGGTGTATTTGACACAACTTGAAGGGTTTGTGAAAAAAAAGGAAGGAAAAAATTATTTTGCAGATTGAGGAAACATTTGTATGGGCTAAAATATGGACCTAGGTCATCGAATGAAAAGATATATTCTTTTTTTCTTCCAACGTGGTTTTATGAGAAGTCATAGTGATCGAAATTTGTATACCAAATTTTATGAAAAGTGGTATGTGGAGTCCATTTCTTTGTATGTTGATGAATTAATTATTACATGAAATTCAGTGAAGTTAATTAATTAAATTAAGATGTGCATGTCACAAGTATTCGAGATTAAATATCACAGAGACTTAAATTACTATTTAGATCTTGATGTTTGGCAAGACGTTTGTTTCATAAGATAAGTATGTCAAAGAAGTGCTTATAAAATTTTAGATGGATCCGTTAAAATATGATTTTGTTCCCATGAAACAAAGTATCTAAAGCTTCACGTAGATGACGGTTCAAAACAGTTGACTGGGTTATACATTCTAAAATAAAATAGTTGGAAGTTTGAACTGGTCTTACTAGAACTACACTAGACATTGCATATACAAGCTAGTGTGTTGAGTCAACTTATGACAAGACATCTAGAAATAAATTGGAGTGCGAGAAAGAAGTACTTAAGTATCTTAAAGGTATAATTTGATTTTGGTCTTAAATATACGTATTCATTTGATGTTGAGTATGACAGAGTTACTTAGATTCGCATGGGATAATCGTGATGATAGAATATCTACTACAGAGTTATGCATGCAATATTGGATCTAGGATTATTTAATGCGGGAAGCAATAATAAATCAAATATATCTTTTTCATATACAGAAGGAAGAATATAAATCTTTGGGTGCAACAACTTGCGAAGGTTTTTGGTTGAGGCGTGTTCTTCAAGATGTTGGGGGAAGAACAAAGGAAGACTATAGTAATCAAGTGTGACTATCACATCTCAATCAAGTTGGAAAAAATCCAATATTTCATGCAAGAACAAAGAATGTTTATTTCCTATTTCATATTATTAGAGAGAAAGATATAGTCTAAGGATAATTTTATTTAATATTGTAATACTAGTGAAAATGTTGCTATTTACCAAGCCCTTCGGAAAAATAAAATTTGAATTGTTAAGAGAGATGCTAGGGTTTGGAAATCAATCCTTTCTCCATTAAGGGAGGCACTGGAATTAATGGAGAAAATGATTTTGGTTTACATGTTTGGTTGAAATAGGGATTAGTTTGTGATTTCTATTAATTAGTTCTAAACATCACGATTCCCATGCATCTTTGTAAGGATTTAATTTTTTTTTGTTAATTAAATGAACATTTCCGCATATGTGGGAAACCCGAGGGACTGCTCTCTCGAGGTTTGCCAATGTCATTCATATTTTTGTCCTCTAGTGTTTTTCAAGTATTTAATGCATAATTATTTTAAGATATATATCATTCTCTTAATACATAATTTTGTATTTCATCTCTATTTTATTGTTCATTTGGATCAATCCTTATAATTTTATCATTTATTGGAATCCCCAAGTTTACAATGAAATATTCATACAATTAAAAAGTAGTTTTCTTCCAGTCTACTTGAATTCATACTTTCTCCATTATTTTTTCAAAGTTGTTGGAATGAGTATTATAATTTTTTTGAAAAACCAAACAAGCTAATCAATATTGTTTCTTATGTCTTTTTCAAAAACATCAACAAGTTATGAGATGGTCAATGGTTGAATTCTTAAGCCAAAAGAAATAAATAACTCACAATTTCCACATTATTAGTCCCTCCCTCTCGCATCGATTTAAGCCTCATGACAAATTAATCAACACAAGCCCAATGACAAAATTGATGAACACGATGTAATTGTGCATTGTACTAAACAATTTTCAACTTAGAACTATATGAATGCAACATCTATGTAGTTGTCTATACACATAATGTAATTATGATATAAAAAAAAGTTATACTAAAGGTACTAATTTTTTAATTGAATTACAAGATTTTTTCCTTTTTTTATAAAAAAATATGCATATGAAGACAATTGTGCTTTGTAGAAAAAATTCATTTAATAATCAATTTCATATTTATTAGTCTTCACCCTATTATATTAATTAGAGTTTAAATATTTGATAATATGTTTCATACCTGTTATGATAGAACTTTATATAAAAAATTGTGTAGCAATATAATCATTAATTTCAATGGAAAATATTAAGTTTCCATGCAACCCTGGTTTAATAAAGAGATTGAGATTTATCCATCCATTAAATATCCCAAAGTCATATGAATTATAGAACATATCCATATCTCTGGTAACATATTTGACTTTTGTGTGACATAAAAAAATTGACTTTTTGTGTCACATAATTTCAATATAAGTTCATAGTTGTTTGTCTTTATTTATCCTTCCATCTAGTTAGATGTTACCCCATATTGTTCAACAAAACTAGTTTCCAAAATCTCATTTTCATTAAAGGGTCATCTCCTAGTTCTTGACGAAGAGGTCAATCATGCACATACATAGTCTACACGAATTTCTTGCAAACCGAAGTAGCTGCAAGTATTGTTAATAATACTCACCACATGACGTTAGTGAACATCAGACACGAATTTCTTTGGAGTACACAAATATTTAATGAGAAAAAAAAATCCCAAAAAAAAATAAAAAAATATACGCAATCTTTTCTAATACAGTAAATACAATTATTACCTTTGTTTCTCCGTAAATATCCCCACACTTCATCGCATGTACACTCTCATGGATATTGGCAGCATAATGTTACTCTTTTCTCCAGCTTTGGAGAGTCTCTTTAAAAAAATAAAAAATGACCCCTTAGATTCTAGTTATTAATGGGAACAAATTCACTAACTCACAATTTTTCTAATAAACATACAATTTCCCTCTCTTAAAATGAAGTGGCGAATCGTTATACAATGCATTCTTGGTCAACGTCTAGAATTCAAAAAGCGTTAGCTTTGTACCGGATGGACTTAAGTACTTAGCTCAGGTGTTTTATTTTTAGAGGAAAATGATTTGGTTGTGGTGCTGAAGAATACGTTAAACAATGCATTCTTGGTAAACGTCTAGAATTCAAAAAAGCCTTAGCTTTGTACCATATGGACTTAAGTACTTAGCTCAGTGTGTTTTATTTTTTGAGAGGAAAACATCATCTAAACAACTACCTTGCTTTCACTATGCCTGTATTCTTTGTTGTGCATCAAGGCTCTCCCCAAATTTAGCGTGAACCGTACTTATCTTCTTGTCCAACATTTGATTTTTTCACATACCAAATATACATTTATATTCGCAATTAATGTAGAAGAGAAGAGAGAAGGGACGGATTATATATATATATATATATATATATATATATACACGTACTTGCGTTGTGATTAATATGTGATATTTATATATAATGTATTCATTATTTTAATTTTTATGTGAGATGTTTGCTTAAATAGTTCATTAACTACTTAAAGTGCGATTCAAGATTAATAGTCATTAAGTAGAATCAGTTTAAATAGACTAGTTGTAGGTCATTTGGAGAATGCAATTGAAAAACCTATGCAGATAACAATCAAAAATAGATAAATTCCTTAGAACTTGGTAATTACGTTGTAGGGCGTCTTATTTAAAAAACAAACTTTCCAAATTGTTAATGTGTCAATTCGTGGGCCATCGATTCTATATGTTAGACGATTAGAAGCGTTTCTGCCGTTGGATGATTATAACTAATTAACTGATTTCGAAAGGGTTCATATGTAACTCGCTCCCTTTAACATGGCATTGTCTTCTTTAGCAACGCATTTTGCTCTTCGCCCAAGCGCACCCAAGATGTTGGTTTTTCAGACAAAAAAAGATGAAGCTCACACCCAACATCCTCCATTGAGGACTCTGTTAGGACACTACTAGAAGGTATGGTATCCTCATTTGCATACAAAAAACTAATTCATATTTTTTTATATTTTTTTGTATGTTTAGGGTTCTTATTGATCAAATATATATTTGAGAAAATAGATTTGGAAATTTTTTTCACGGAAACATCTTGCAAAGTGAAGGAACGTTACTCAAGGCCAACTACCCCAACTCATTCCGAGATTTATTAGGAAGGAACGGTTTGATTGCTATACATCGAGATCTACACAAGAAGCTTTATGGCATTGCTGCCAGCAAGATGACCCCAGAGAAGTTGAAACACATTTCATCGACAGATAAATTTTTCAAATATGTTCATTTAATCTGGTTCTCACCCATAATTTTTTTATAGATATCCACTAATACTTTAATTCGCATTGGTGGTTTCAATTAAATATTTAAATGACATTGCTACAATTTCTTGATTCAATGGTGTCATGGATTGAGTTTTGTTTCTGCAAGCAAGGCAGATTTTGATCTGTAAGATATACAAAGAAATAAAGGAGAGGAAAACCAATTGTAATGGAGTACTGAAAAGTGGTTTACTGGCTAGAGTATTAGATGAAGAAGAAAAAGCTTTCAGAAGAAATTGTAGGTGATTTCATCATTTCTTTCCTTTTCAGCGGTAATGAAACTACAACCAAGATGATGTTATTCGCCGTAGATTTTCTTACGGATTGTCATAAAGCTTGGAGCAGTTGAGAGTGAGTATAAATTTCAACCTGAATTATGGCTATTCCGGTTACAAGATCGATAAATTCGATAAATCATGCTAATAATATTCTTTTGAATTTTGTGGTGATACAAGTTGAGTATGATTCATTGAGAAGAAAATGAACAAAGCAGGAAATACTGACGTGAGATGATTACAAGTAATATTGGCACGTGCAACAATTCTCAACGGCACTAGTTAAATGTGACCATAATATTAATTTATAAACAGAAATGTATGGATAATCGAGTCGTATGATTTCACATGTTCATTTATGTGATTATGAGGGCTTTTGTTGTTTTAATTTGATATTTTTCTTCGTTTATGTATATATATATATATAATGGGGATGGTTTTGATTCTGAATATGATTCCAATTGCGATAACTCTGAAGAATCTCATGCCTGCACACAGTCGTCACCTTTCATGTCTGTACGTTGTAAGCGAAAATCACCGACAACATTAACAGTAAACACCCATCTCCCAATTTTTGTGTTTCATGGGTTCCTCCAAAGTGATAACAGTGATAGGCTGACCTCTTCTAAATGGAATCACAGTAATCACAATTTTACGTCACCTGCTAAATGCCAACATTTCAATAATGTACTCTGTAACGATCCAATTTAAAATCATTGATATAAGCATTACTGATTCCAGTATCAATTACCGAGTGGTTTCATTGACGAGTGAACGTCCAAAAGCTGGGACTCTGTGTTCATAACACTACATCCCATGAAATGAATTGAAGGAATGACTTTGATGCATATGTCAAAGTATATGTATTTTTTTGTTTTTCATATTGTAAATAATCTAATAATGTAATTGTTAATTTTGACGACAGTATACGTTTTTTTATTTAATATTACAACTAATAATTATAATTTTTATTTTATTTTTTAAAATTACAATTAAGTTAGAAATTAAATTGGTTTATGAGATTTTCAATTGATTTCTGATTGTTAAAGTTTATGATTTTGAGGTGAATTTATGTGGTGAAGTATTTTTTGGTCTCATATTTAAATGTTAATTTCGATTTTGAATGAATTTATAATTCTTGAACATGTGGGAATATGTTAGGGATCTCTACTAAATATTTAGGAAATTTGAGTAAATTTATAATTCTGGAATACGTGGGAAATATTTTAAGGGGTTATTAGTGAATTTATAATTTCCAAAGATGTAGGGAATATTTTAAGGGCTTTGAGTGAATTTATAATTCTTTAACCTATGGGGAATATTTTAGGATAACTTTTTAAGAAAATCAAACTTGTAAATTTTTTTCTGGGTGAAATTTTTTGAAGAATCAAACTTGATGTGGCTTTTTATAGAAGTGAAGTGAATGTTGGATATATTTAAGTTAAAATGTCAAAATAATTCACTTGTTTAATTGCCACAACACATAAACTAAGTGTGTAATCTCTCTTTATTTATTTAATTTCTTTTTACTTAATACCCGCCATTTTATTTGTTAAAAAATTGGGTCATAAGTTCATTTCAATTATTTTATTTCTTTTACTTTTAATTTTTACATTTTTTTTATTTGTTAAAATTATGCATCTATGTAGTATGGGGAAGATTGGATGACAAAAGTAGTCAACCTAGAAATTCTTTATTATTTCATCGATTTATTAGAGGAAAAAAGAGAAGAAAGAGAAATGGAACATAAACTAGAATTAGCAAAAAATGTTAGATAACTAAAATGTTTGATAACAAATTTTTATTGGGAGAAAATATAATTTTAGGGCTCAAGGAATTGGAAAAAATGAAAAATAGGTTACAATAAATGTAAAACCACAACAATAATAATTAGACATCAAACTCATCAAAGATGAAATGAATAAACTAATTGACCTATATCATGAGTGTAATAAAATAGCCTTGAATATTATAATTCATAGTAAAGAGGAGATAGATGATGACACATTTGAAATAGTAAAATATAAGTGGTAAAGTGAAACTAACAAATTTCATAGAAGCAAAAAAGGTTGGAAAAGACACTTGAGAAAAAAACTAGATTGGTTTGTGGGAAAGACACTTGAGAATAAAAAATAGATTGGTTTGTGCTAGAGTAAGATATAGTGACCATAAATTTGACATGATCACTAACTAGCAATTGCACCATATGTTGCAAAGGAAATGTTGTAAAACAATAACATATGAAAGAGTAGTATAGAGAAAGTTATCTCACATGAATCATGCATGATAGCTACAACTACGGAGGGTGAAAAAAAATATTGGGCTATTCGGTTACATAATTTGGTTACAATTACATATGTTAATATCATTTTTAGATAAGTATTAGTGCTTTGGTCCTAAGATGAAATATCATCATTCAAGAAGTTTAGAAAATGAGGTGTTTTGATTCTTCTCTAAGAACCACAAGTATCAAAGTACCAAAACACATATTTGAAATGGGAAAAAAGAGATTACATCAAAACCACAAAGAATAACAACACATCGATGGTATAACTTAGGTATTTAATGATATAACTTACAAAA
Organism: Pinus albicaulis; assembly: GCA_034641835.2. Classification (NCBI taxonomy): domain Eukaryota; kingdom Viridiplantae; phylum Streptophyta; class Pinopsida; order Pinales; family Pinaceae; genus Pinus; species Pinus albicaulis. The sequence goes on from CM076584.1 coordinate 1,662,481,473, forward strand.
TCTCTTGTTAAACACATAAATAATTTCATTATTTTTCCTTTTGAGTAATCATAAGTTTTTTCATTTTTTCAAAAAATTTCAACAAAAAAAAATACTAATTACATAATTTAAATAATCCAACATAAACCTCAATGTGTAATTATAATCTTTTACCTCATATCATTGAAAGTAAATGAACATTAATTTACATCATAGCATTAAAAAACCCAAGAACTTCCTCAATGGCTACTCAAAAGAAAATGAACATTAATTTATGTGACAACAATAAAAATACATGAACATTAATGGGTTACTTATGAGATATATAGAAACACCTTAAAGCGCTTAATAATCCTTTCAATTTTAAAAAATATATTATCATATTTATCAAAGGAATACATGAACATTAATGGGTTACTATGAGAATATATAAACACCTTTAAAGAACACAATAACCCTTTGAATTTTAAAAATATATTATCACATTTATCAAAGGAATATGTGTTAGAGGTTGAGCTATCCCGAGCTACATAATTTTGTTACAACTACATATGTTAATATCATTTTTAGATAAGTTTTTAGCTTTCTTTTGCACAATGTTATTTTGTTTATGTATTCCTGAGGCACTATGGTAAAGGTGACCCATAAAGTGTGAGGTACTTTGTTTTAAGTACTATCTACTCCAACAATGGTCCTAAGATGATTTTTTAAAAATATGTGAAGTTATTTCACGGGACATGCTTTATCTTAATGATGAATGTTCATAATTATCATTTCTTAAATAACACTAAATTTACCTTTAATTACTTAATTGTAATAGTTTGTAGCTACATAACGAGTTTGTAACTACATGCATACATATATACATATCTTTAATTACCCTAGCTGTGGCTAGAAAATATATACATATATACATATCTTTGTTAATAAATATCAAATTTCTTCTATTAAAAAGAAAAGCTGTATACATATCTTTAATTACCTAAGCTGTAGCTAGAAAATATTACATCACATTAGCTCACAAAATATATCTCTTTGCTATAAGGATATGAGATGATAACAATGTTTTGAGATTAGGTGACAACCAAAAATAACTTTTAGCCACAAGAAAAATATCACAACAACTCATGAGAATATATCCAAGGTTGCAATGACCCCATACATAGTGATGGACATCATGGGAATTTTAGTGAACGTAGAACACCACCTAAAAATTATATACTGATCAATTTAGAATAATCTAAGATGTTCTAGATTGGATGCAAAGGTGGGTGGTACAATAATTGAGGATGCTTATTAAAGGGTAAGGGAATTTAGATACTCTATCCTTCCACCAAAACTATAAAAGCTGAAGGACTTGTAGATTATAGTTTTACAAAATTGACACTATGTGATTAAGAATAAGTTACAAACATTGGGTATTTTAAAAGATATTTAAAAAGTAACAATATGGAGGTATAGAATGACCATGGTAATTAATGTGATTCTTTGTACAATTTTTATTTAAAATAGTAATTTGAATTTGAATTTTTCTAAATGAATATTGTTAGATTTGTTGTAATATTTTTATTTAAAATAGTATTTTATATTTGTATTTATTAAAATGAATATTGCTAAATGTGTAATTGAGTAAAGATGTATTAAATTGATAATTTAAAAAATTTAAAGTATGGTGAGTTTTGTTTAATTAAGCTTTAAGTCTAGATGTGCGGAGAATGAATCTATCTCAAGTCCCAGACAAGATTCTCATGTCCCAAACAAGATTCTTCTTTCTCTTTTTATTCTAGCTTGCACTCTTGACACTCCTCTCCTCCTCCTCGAACAAATTTAAACTATGAGGCACAAGGTAGTTGTTTCATATAGAAACATTTATATATGATAATAAAATGTGATACTCTATTGTAATTTTTCTCTACAAATGTGATGGCAAGTGTGCTCTAAATGTTGAAAATTTCATGGTTACGTAGTATAAGCTACGTGAAATTGTGTACAGCCTTGTATGCAAGATCAAGAAAGCTATGCCCAATATCCAACACCATAGAGAAAGACATGTTCACCAATTTCAGTCAGATGCCTATTCCCAATATCCAACACCATAGAGCAAGACATGTTCACCAATTCAATAGTTTCTTCCAAATCTCTCGCAGTGGTAGAGTTTCTTTTGTCAATAAACTTGTTTTTGCTGCTCTTGAAGTGATGAAAGCCATCATTGTTTCATATAGGATCATTTAGTTCTAATAAGAAAATTGTGACATTGTCTATTATCCCTTTTTTATTTTTTTAATGATTCAATTAACACTAACATTTGTATGTTGTCATGCAGATATTTTTTATTTTTCATGCTCAATTACCTTTTATAACTCTGGAGGTTCTTAATATTTCCTTTCGTTTGTAATAAATTGAACTCAATTATATATTTAAACATATGATTAGGTAAGAGAATTTTAGGATTATAATTTTTTTTCCAAGTTGACAATGTGAATGTTTATTTACCTAAAGTTGGCTCCCATGTTCAATACCTCCTCATTGGGTTTGAGGATAATAGGAGAAAAGCATATTCACAATGTAATTTTATTTCGAATAAACGGATGTGTGTAAAATAGTTTAATAAGAAACTAGATTTTTAATTATAAAATCGAAAAGAATAACTTAAAATATGTGAAATTAATTTGCATTTTTTGTTTCTTATGTATAAAGGAAAGAATAAACCAAGTTTGGAGTGAAGAAAATAAACCATAACATAAAGTAAAATATCTCCTTCCAAAAATGTCTCCATATTAAAATGCCATTCACTTTCTTGTATACCAAGACTATTGTTATTCATATACATCTACAATTTCGACAAGCATGAAATTAGCGCGTCTGATATGTAGATGAAATTGGAGTAAACTCTATCTCTGTTAATAAAAATTTTCTTTATTTACATCATGATAGATAGATTGTACTTTGAATGTATTTAAAATATCTTGTTTGAGTTACATGCTCATTTCATGCTTGTTTTGGACGATTATTAATCACCAAAGGATTTTCACCCCCAATTTCCTATTTCAATATCTATAACAAAATTTTTTTATATATGTTAAAAGATTATGTTGATATGTGTGTGTGTGTGTGTGTGTGTGTGTGTTTTCACCTCACAATTGACTATTTCAATATCTATAACAAAATTTTACGTTTGATAACTCTTATCATCAATATTTTTGAAACCTCCACTACTTGCTTCCATGGAAGCAAAATTTGTCTTTCATTCCTTCACAATGGCTCCTTCTCTACAACAACTTATTTCGTCTAGTGCTACTCTTTCCTATGGTATTGCCTTTCACAATGTTTCTTTTCCAACATGTGGTGCAATCGCTAGTTTAACATTCTTGTATAAGTGTCTTCAATCCATTACTAGTAAATAATGAACAAGATTATGTTTCTTGGAACAATTTTTTTCATGCTATATAGTTGTTGCGTTTCTCATAGAATAGGTGCTACCTAGTGTTTGAAGCTTAGTGACTAGGGCAACCTACATAGAAAGTGCCTAAATTAGTTGAGGTGTTTTATTTTTTGAAAGGAAAACATCATCTAAACAACTACATTATTTTCCCTCTCGCCCGTATTATTTTTTATTGCATCAAGGCTCCACCACATTTAGGGTGAATCGTACTTATTTTCTTGTCCAACATTGATATTTCATATGCCAAATATTTTTCACTAGATATATATTTACATTAGCATTTAATGTATAGAAGAGATGGATATCTATATACTTGTGTTGTGATTATTTTTTAATCCCGATGTAAGATGTTTTTCATAAGTAGTTCTTTAACTACTTAAAGTGTGATTTAAGGTTATTTGTCTCCGAGCATATTTATTACATAATCCGTTTAGATAGACTAGTTGTAGGTCATTTGGAAAATGCAATTCAAAGACCTATACAGATAACAACCAAAAGTAGATAAAGTCCTTGATAAATTGAACTCTATTAAAAAACATTTTTTACACCCCTTATCCCAATTTTTTGGATCAAACTATGCATTGAAGCAAATAGCTCATTGGCCAAAATTGAGTGATTTAGGCCTTAGGATAAGAAATTTCTTGGTTATAGTATGCATAAATATATGAATGTGATAATAAAATATAGGAATAATAACTTTTAGTGCAATACATGTATTTTGATAGCATACCAAAGCAGCTCTCACCATCACTCCCTTATGAGAGATGCCAACGATGTGTGATATTAAATAAGTTGTTGTTTGAGTGCTTTTTAAATATTTTTGTATAAGTGTTGATATCATATCAACGAGTTGTCATCATCACTCCCTTATGAGAGAGGCTATGGAAAGTGTAATATTAAATAAGTTGTCATTTGAGTGTTTTTTAACATTTTTCTATAAGAATCTTTAAGCCATTATTAGTAAATACAACATACGTACTCCACAATATTATGTTGCTTGAACAATTTTTTCATGATATATGGTTGTTTCATTTCTCATAAAAAGGGTTGTGCTACCTAATGCGTGAAGCCTAGTGCCTAGGGTTACCTACATAGAAAGTGCCTAAATTATGAAGCATGAGAGGTGTGCTCCCTTACATTTCGAGTAGATACCCATAAATAACCTACATTATACATTATAAAAAAGGAATTACGCTACTAGCATGAGAGGCCATGAGAGGTCCCCTCTCTTGTGTGTTTACATTTAGTGTGGAGGAACTTAAAAAATTATTTTCTAAATGAAGAGAAAGGGATGAATATGTTTTTGAGCAGGTCATCTACGTGACTATGGTAATAAAATCTTGGTAGAGTATATAAATTACTTTAATCATGATTAATATTTAAAAGTCATATGCACGAGTTTATGTTGTAAGATTGATAATGAGTATATTTATTATTTTGAATGTTTCATTGCTCTCTTGCCATCAAAAAAATATAGTTAGAAATCGATTAATGTCAATAGAATGGCTTTATACAAAATTGATTTAGTACTTTGAATAATTTTTATATTGGATGGATAAATCTAAGTGGTTTTAAAAGGACAAGAAAAAAGAGATTGTTGGAGATATGTGTTTTTAATTATTCAGAACTAATACATATGTTATATTTCTCATCATAGAATATATTGGGTATTATGGTTTTCAAGTTTTTTGTGGTTCTAGTTTATTGAAGAAATCTCATATTATCCACGGTATAATAAAACAATGATCCATGTTTTGAATCCAAAAGGAATTCATCTTCAAGACAAGGTGTTGAATGACGAATAAAAAGCGAGGACACAAGGTGAAGGTTTAAATAGTGAAATACGGGAGAAAAAAAGACCAAGTAGCTAACAAATTAATAATCTATTAATTTATTTAATAAATTTTATTAATAAATAATAAAATTAGTTTATTATAATTTTTTGAAAATAAATTTAACAAATTTGTGAAATATAATTTAATCAAAAATCCAATAATAGTTCTATAAAATTTATTTTATTTTATTTTGATTAATTTTCAATTAAATTTTAATAAATTAAAAAAAATTATTCATTAATTTAATAAAAAAAATTCTCTTGTTTCTTATAATTTTAAAATTTATTTAATAATAATAATTATATTTATTTTATTTCAGTACATGTTAAAAAATTTCAAGTAATAAATTTCTAGATGTTAAATTTTTTGAAATTATAATTATTACTATCCTAAAATTATCTAAATAAATGAATAAGCATTAATAATAAAATTTAATATAAGAGTATGTTTTTGAATATTTATTTAGCGAAGTGTATTATAATAAGTTTTCCTAAAAATCAGTGAAATCTCTTTTTAATAGAGAATCATTGTTTAGATATAAGCCTTATAAGTAAGCCTAAATATGTTTAGAAATTATTTTCGAAGGTTTTGTGTCTTTTTTCTTTTATTCTTTTAAGTTTTAGGCGATGATGTTTGAGAATGAAATGAGGCAATGCGCTAGGGTTCCCCTCTCCCTTCACAAACTATATGAGTGATTGTGAATCAAATTCTATGTGAATGATATAATACAATTTTTAGCGTAACTTTGAGATCGCTATTAGAGAAATAACATGTATCTAACTTGGGCCTAATTCAATTGGTGTAATAACATGTATTTAACATGTTACTATGATGTAACACCCCTAGTTTATGTTTTTCTTTCAAGCTAGACATTTGAAACTTTAAATCCAAAGGGAGTGGACCCCAATGGATATGTATTTTATGGATGTAATTAATTTTTAATTATGGAAAATAACAAAGTAATTTTGGGCATGTTGACCAAATGAGAATCATGAGATCACTTGCCAAATCCATGAGGTATGGAAAAAGGCTAAAGAATTCCCAAAAATCTTTCGAAAAAACCTTGAAAGAATTTAATTATAAATTAGATTTTGAGGAAAAAATCTAGTTTCCCCAATGAGGTGGAGAGGAGTTGGGAAGAGGTAAAAAGGGTGGAAAAGCGACGGCTTTAAAAAATCCCTAAATAAAGGAAGCCTAAGCAAACAAGAAGAAAAGCATCTGTAAGTATGGATGCGAAAATTGAAAGCGAAGCTTTGGGGAACACGAGCTTAAACAAGCTACTCAGGAAGCAGTTGAGGTTGGTACTTTTCTGGAGGAGATCTCAGCTCGAGGGTGAGTTGTGGAGACAAAAGGACTCTAGGTTGGGAGGACTGGTCAATATGCGTAAGTAGTATGCCATAATGTTTATGCATGGTTGAAATTCTTGTGAATGTGTAGTGTGATTAAGAAATGTAGAAGTTATTCTATTTTAAATATCGGCTTGGTATTCCATTCATTTACAAAATTATTAGCAAGAATGCAATCCTCTTAATCTCGCATAGTTGTAGGAACATGAAATTATGAAAAATCGGCTAGAGGCTCTAAACACTATTATTGGTTTAGATCTCGGAGATTTATACTACTCCCATAATTCATAATAATTGTAACTTTAATCTACTTTTGGGTGAACAATATAACCGTGAAGCATACAGAAGAAACCACATTGTATGAAACGAAAGGAAATAGGAACTAGAACTATTTCAAACCTATTCCATTTACATACTAGGAAAAATGTATGACATCTGGAATCGTAGAATAAAGTTGGGTAGGAGTAATTAGAACATATTTTATTATTATGTGTCACCTACGAAACTAAGAAAGTTTCAAGGAAAAAAATCAGCAGTTAACATAAAGAGAACATGTGACTAGAATGGATAGTGTTACCGGCTAAATTGTCCTTAGATCTTTGCATATAGAGGCTTAGTAACCCTATAGGGTGTAAGTAAATTTACATGCGGACAATTGTATTTTAGATACGTATATGATGCATTTCAAAGTTTAAATCGACTTCAAATCCTCACATTTACTAGGCGAAAACTGGACAGAAAAGGAAATAAAATGTAAAGAGAGCCGTCATTTCCACTTAACAATGGTTACATTAAAGGGAGGCAAAAATGCTTTATGAAAAGATATTAGTATGAAATTTATGTGAGAATCTTAAGTACACTTGTGGACTGAAATCATAGTAATACTCTCTAGAGGTATCTTAATATATGTACATGTCTGAATACACTTTTACAATAAATAAATAAATAAATCATGTAGTATATTATCTCATCGGAAAAAATACAAATAAATCTACTACTAAAATCTAGCAGGTGTATAAACAGTGTGGAGATCTATTTCATATGAACCAAAAAGAAGTCATGTATATAATTACGGTCTTGCTATACCGCTGTGACCTTTCACATGTATTAACAATAATCGTAGTGTGATAGCAATTGCAAACGGGAAGTCTAGTATTACATATAAAAATGAAAATAAACATTGGACGAGAAATTGGTCCCGAAAAAAATTATGGGTATAGACATGTATATTACGGAGTTACTACTATGAATCAACTAGAATCATAATAAATTTAACAGTAGAGGGAAGAAGCTATTGATAAAGAAAATGACAAATTCAGTCCATATGAATACGAGGCCGGATTATCTTTTTAATAAACAAAATACATGTGTAACTTCTTCCGAGTTACGAGGAATTGAAATGTGAATTATACCACTAAACCCCATTGGGGAAAAACGTATATGGAAATCCATGGGCCTAGACTTAAAAATAACAAATATATAAGAGTATAAGTAGACTTGTTAACTCCGACGCTTGTAACTCTTTCCCTAAACGAACGATTTGCTCTTTCGTCAGAGAAGCAAAAACTTCTACGAGAGAAAACTAAAATTTATAAGAGGAAGAAATCATTCTCGGCGAGATAGTTGGATAGATGAAAATCTTCAATTCACAACTAACCTGGAATAAAAGAATATTGACATTAAAACATGGGTACCGGAAGCCAAAACGATAGACGTGGGAATTAAGCATGTCGTTATGGCTCGGACAAACTCGATGCACGTTGATACAACCAACTCGAAAGTTGTTAGTGAATGCAATACAAAACCTTCTATTTCTACCAAAAACATAGAAGGGAAATTTCATTACCATATCAAATGCTAACTTCTTCTCATCCAAGCAATACCTTCGATAGAAGAAGGCACGAAAGTCGAGAATCTAGATTTGATAATCGGTATGGCAACAATTCGAGCGAAAAACAACGCAGGTGGTGCGGAAGGAGGGAAAACGATTACCCTTGGCTCGCAAACGTAAGTTGCGAGAAGACCAAACGATATGAATCTCTTGGGGAGATAAACGACAAGAAAAGCCATATGTATTACTAGTCGCCCACACAATTAAACCCCCGCATCGAGTTAGTTACTCAATGCCAAAATAAAATGTAAGGAGGGCGTAAAACAAAAGAAACAATAATGATTATCTACAGTCATTATCTACAAAGGTACGCAATAAAATTTGGAGGAATACTTACCATATTACATCGGCACGAGGTCGACCATACATATCGAAAACAAAGGCGAAGTCCATCATTCGATTTGCCCAGGGGAATAACCGGAAGAGTACCTTCATGGAGAAAACACCCGAGAAATGGTAAACCACATGGTAAATAAACCGATATAGTATCCGAGCTAAGAAACCCCAAGGATGATCCCAACATCCACGTGGTGGCCATCCACAAAGGGAGACACGGATCAAAGTATAATGATGGGGAGTACAATCGACGGTAAAAGATGTAAGGCGATATGTATTGATACGCTTGAATTAAATTCATGACCATAGAAAGGGAATTAGAATACCATTGTTTTTGAGGCTTGAGAGAAATACAAATCTTATACCGTAGCATTCACCAAGAACGTACAAGATTCAAATGATCACGCATTGATAATGCGACGAGAGACGACTCCATAACAAACAAGAGAGATTAAGATGCGACGTACCCCAAAGACATTACACTAAAAACCATAAGCCATACGTGGAAGACCTCTCGGAAAATCACAATATCGTAGGGTTGGTATGAGACTCGACGTGAGCTAAAAATTGTGGAAGGGAAGTAAATATAGTCTTCACGTTATGGTTTATGAGCAACCCACGTTACAAGGGTCGTGTAAACGCCAAATTCCAAAGGGAACGATGCGTACATAGGAATGCGTCTTTGCAAATGTATTAAAACAATAAAAATAACCATGTAACGATATGGGTAATGAATTAAGAAGAGTAGGGGTAAGTAAAATGGAAATAGATTAAATATTCGTTACCATTAAAAATGTGACATATAAGTATAATGGGGTTCACGAAGACATTTCATAGAGTTATAATAGATGAAATTAACTACGGCACTCTTTTATGAAATTATCGACTAGTGGAAAAATTTGTTAAATGATCATGATATAAGGGTTAAATTATGTTGCCCGGACATGAGAAGTGTGAATCGACATCTCATAAGAGCTAATTGGTACGAAAATCAATTATCATACATATCATGGTTATATTCGAGGAAGTGCATAGAAGTAAAAAGAGGTACGTGATAGGAATAATACTTAGGTTAAACATGATTGAGATAAACATGGTAATTAAAAGTCGATTAGAAAAAAAGAAAAAAATTAGCAGAGTGAGGTATGTTACGTGGATGGATAGCTCGATGGATGTCTGTTTGTATTTTGAGGTCTGCCTTAGCTTGTCACGTGCTCTTTCCACGCATTCATTTCTTACGCTTGTTAGTTTAGGCTGTCCCATGCATTACGTCCATGGAGGAAAATACAGGACTGGGAGAGATTGAAATTTTCTTCGAAAGAGTTATCGAAGTCGGAGGCCCGGACAGGAACCACACCTCCCACATACCACAAATACGGTTCCAACGATTCAATGGCTATTCCGGAAAATGTCACCATTAAAAGCGTAAAAGGCCACTCAAAACCCATGGCGATCACGAAATTTCTCATTTCATTGTAAAAAAAAACTTGTCAGTCATATTCTTTAGACAATCCATGGAAAAGACTAAAACCTAAAATTCTAACGATGGCTTCGACCTCCCAATTATTTCTACTAGCTATGATCTTTCTTTGCTTATAATTTATCGATCCAAACCCATTTATATAACTCGTCTATTTGTAACACAATTTCCATTTAGCGGTACATCGTTAATTCGATGGAATGGTTGGAGATAATTACCATTGCTAATGGGGTTGAATGGTACATGCATGAAGTACAACTAGTTTTTAATTGTTTAGAAAATTAAAGTTAATTGTGAATTGAAAGTGTTAGTAATGTGTTGTGTAGCTAGTAAATCACTTACCACGAGTTTTTTCAATAGAGGAAGAAGCTAGTAATTTACTTCCACTTCATTCCATTCGTGATGCTTGGACATTCAGTGGTTAAATAAAGTTATCAAAAAACTCAACGAATCTTCGAAAAAGTCGACTTCCCTTTTTTAAGCGGTACTTGTACTTCCGATAGCTATTATTTCTTCGTAGTCCCTGGAGGGAAAACTTCCAGCTGGATCTTCCAAAGATTTATCGTTGAGCTTCACGATCATAAAAAATATTAAATGAAATATATTTATTTTTGTGAGTGTTAGAGGGAGATTTATTGAAATAGACATATTTAAATCATACATTTCATATTAATTGATGAGTTGGATAATGTAAAATAGTTTATTACGATTAAAAATTGAAATATTGTTTTGGTTAACTATGATGGAATAAAACTAAATAAAAATAATTTTATTTTTTTCGGAAAGAATATTGGATATTTATAAATGAAAGAGAAATGACTACATTAACGAAAATTGAAATAACATATAAAAATATATATGTGATAATCTCCTAGGTGTTTAATAATTTAAGTTCGAGGGATTTGGGATATTACCTAATTTTTAAAATAAAAAATCTTATATAATTTATTAAATTTTTAAAATATCATAATATATATACGATCATCTACATTAATCTAATATATATATAATTTATTTTTTCTTAAGTCGAACAATATGTAGAGACACCTCAGTCTAGAGATGTAGAAAGTAATAAAGTTGTGCTAAAGTAGGTTAGTGTAGTTATAAATTGATGTATAATTTATTTTAGTTAGTAAATAATAAGGAAAAATATGATATTAGCTTAGAAAATGTCAAACTAAGATTAACAATAGAACTAAGTAATATATATGTACCTCTCGAGAATAAATGGCTATAACATTATGTTCCACTATAATTATCTTATCTCTATGATGGAGTTGTTGTCAAGTATAGAATGTTGATTTGTCAGTCCTACTCAAAGGAGATGCAAATAGAAACACAGTCTTTGACATATTAATTACGGTAGGTAACATAGTTTTAAGGATAGTTGTTTATCTTAAGGTTTTACCAATCATGGAAAATCTTACTAGTGCCTAATACCCAAATATTAAAATGTTTGATGATAACTATGTAAAAATGTTTAGATTTCTAATTATTTTATATTAGAGAATATATAATATTTGGTATTTTCAAGGTAAAATAATTTAATACAATAAAATTTAGCTATTAAATGGAAATTGACTAATTGAATTTGGAAAAACATTGAATATTACCCCACTTGGGAATATCAGCTCGTATCACACTTGGGAATATTAGCCCCTAAAATTTCACATGTACCTATGATAAAAAAAGTGAAAATCCTTACCCATTCATTTTTTTCATTGTGGATCATTATTAGACGTCTTAGCTTACCATCATCCACTATCTTTGTGTTTAGAAAAAAATAATGCATATGAAACTCTATTTCGAAATATTGTTACGTCAACGTGAATAAAAAGGCTAAACAAACTTGTAAATTTTGAGTGTGCTCAAAAATGGAGCGACATTATTTGATAATATATATTCAACTCACCCTTCTTAATCCTACAATTCTTATTGTAACATCCAGGGTTTATTTGAATTAGGACTCATTTTATTTTATATCTAGACACTTCAGGTAGATAATTTTCCTTCTTAAAAAACACACGGACACACAAGCGCACTCAATCACCAGATCGGTGTTAAGCTAAAAAATGCAAGTGTTTCGAAATTGATTGGTAAGTCGAAGGACAACAAACAACTCATCGCCAAAAATCCAACGCAATTCTGTTTCATTGAAAACCCACTTCGGATGAGGAAGATAGAGCATGTTGTTTCATTTTTCGTAAAGAAAGTTAAAAAAAAGATGCAAAAGTTAGAGAATGGTGACATGACGGACTAGTCAACACAAGGGATGTTCTAGGAATATTCCATTATTTTCTCCCAATGACATCCTGTGACAAGTGTCACTACGGGAATCGCTGGAAAGTTTGGAAGACAAATGACCACTACAGTGTCGAATTTCCGAATTTCATAGTTCAATGATCGAATGACATTTTTTTATTATATGGTTGAAATAGTCCAACCAGAGGTAGACACATGGGGTAACCGAGGCTGCCACGTGCCCCTCTACAGTGATCCAAGGTATGTGTGAATTTCATATATGGTCAAACTTCGAATTATCAAATGTCATATATCCAAAGGTCTGGGCATATAATATAGTTTCATGGCAAAATTAATACGGAGTGGAGGGCAGAGGTCAGGGGCTAGAGCCCCAGACCTCCCCCAAGCAGCACACACCAAACTACCACTATACCACAACCTTGTAACTTAACTCTATGTGTCATCGAATTACATATGTTATCATATCGTTGAAGCTTTGGGTAGTGAAGGGGGCCACCCCCTCATATATGTCACTACTGGGCTACAACTAGGGGTGGAGCACTCCACTAGTCGTGGGGGTTAAACGTGCTTAATAATCAATAACTATATTAAATTTGTGCTAATATTGTTGTAATCTATATTTAATTAAATGTGTGTTTCATCGCTAATTCGATAGTTAACTCCCAATTAATAGTTAATTAATCACGATTAATATAGAGGCCTTCTTTGGTAGAAGTCTCCCAATTTCGGCATCTCCCAAAATTAGCATTCCCTAACTAGAGTTCTTTCGCATTTAGTGGGGTTTTGTAGGCGAGAATTGAGGAGGCCATAAATTTTTCAAAATTCGCAAAATTGAGATCAAGAAGAGTCTATTTCAGTATGAATTGGACATTCTAAGCACATTGATAGGTTTTAGGAGTAGTAGAGGATTCTAAACAACATTTCTTTTTTTCTTTTTCGGCTAATACAAAGGCCCATGCCATGGAAGTTGGACCAAGGAGATTTAGTCCGATAGGGTGAACTAATTCATCAAAAAAATGTGTTAATGGATCATTTTAATGGTTTGTTGTACAATTTATTGTTGTTGTTTAGCATTATGTTTTAATACTGATTAAGCTTCACATATTTAACATAAAACTCAATAAATTTACATGTTTGATACTCAAAACACCACAAGAAGCCTATGGACATGAAGCAAAAGATCATCAACTTATTTATAATTCGAAGGTAGAAATTAGCACAACAAAAATAACATACAAATTCAGATCCGGGTGGTATCGAGGAGCAAAGGTTGAAAGGTTATTTCATTTGATTTTCTCGAGTTATGTGCAAGTAGAATTTTTGAATTGTTACAAATTTGTGATTATTACAAGGGTTAAAGATGCAAAGAAGAGAAGGGAAACTGTCGGTCGCTAGTCCTAAGGTTAGGACTAGAAGAAGAGGAGAACCACTAGGGCACCATCTCCACCCAAATTTTCACTCACAGCGCACTTGAAGCATCTCAAGTTTTATATCTAGGTGAGATTGATGAGGTACAAGTTGCACTAGAAGCTAGCTTGAATACATAGCCATCATGTGAGCTTTTGGAGAGACGAAGGTATTTCATCGGGAGGAAGCATGCTAAAGTAGGCTTTCTATGACCAAACCGAAAGGGTTGAGGATCCTATTTGAAGAGAGGGACGAAAAGTGATGAACATAGGATTCCAAGGGTGGTGGAGGAAAACACTCCTCCGATCTCCACCATATTCATCATCATCATCATCTTCCACTTCAACGTGCCCAAAACCACCCATACTCACTCAAAAGCGAAAAATGGAAAAACTCCCTTACTCAAACTTGATTTCAAGTTTGAGATTCTAACTGTATAATGGCGAAGTGAATGTAGAGAGGCTCGATAATTGGATTTGTCCAATTGGAGGTTTATTTTAGAGTTGAGAGCCTTCAAATGAGATGACATAAAGTTTTGATTGATTCCTTGACGATGGAGGGATCAACACTTGTATAGTGTGAAGTAAGGATTTAATAAGAGATTAAAAAACTATGGTAAGATCTCAATGTCTTGGTAAATTTTTAATGTTGCTATTAAAAGGAAATTCTATCCTTTAGCTTACATGCAAAAAATCCGTTATGGACTCACTGAAATTTTAGACAATTGAAAGGGAAAAGTGTGCGATATTGTACCTGATGAATTTAGGAGAAGAGCTCTTATTTTGGGTATTAATTTGTGTTCTCAAGAAACTTTGTTAAAAGTATATTGGGGGTTTGCATAGTTACTTGAGACACACTATTCTCATGTTCAATCCCAAAAACTTAGATGAGATTTGCGTTCAAGCCACACATTTAGAAAGCAAGAGGAAACAGAGTATAGATGAGAAAAGTGAGAGTTTCCTTGAGTATGAGGGTAAAGGAAAGGGAAAGTTTAACGTAAGAGGAAAGAGAAATAACTCCTACCAAAGAGAGAAAGAGAAACTCACATGTAAACATTTTTTCGAAGAATGTCCCCATGATGAAGACCATTGCTCGCAACTTCATTCGGGTTCAAGGCAAACAAACTAAAAGCCAAAGAGAAGGGGAACAAACTACTACAATCATTGAACATGACGTTAGGTTCGATATTCGTGGAGATGAAACCAAGATTACAACAATTGGTTTGAAAGGTAAGAACACGATGAGCACTAGTTCTTCATATTGTTCCAATGTAACTCAAGATGAAGATAGAAGAATTGAACTTTTCCATATTGGATTCATGTCTAAAACATACCGATATAGATACACTATTTTATAGTGATTCTCAAGCTAATTTGATTTTTGAAGACTTAGACAAGAAGCTAAACCCCAAGACATTAGACATCCAAGACCTTATCTTTAGGGTGGATATGAAAGAATGTAAACTTGTAGGTAACAAGGAAGTCCATTCTAAGGTTTGCAATCAATTCAAACTATTTTAATGAAGTTGACCCTTGATGTCATGCTACTTTGAGATTTGAGTTACATGCTCATTTCATGCTTGTTTTCAGAGGATTATTAATCACAAATTTTTTTACTGGTTGATAACTCTTATCATCAATATTTTTTGAAACCTCCACTACTTTCTTCCATGCGAAGCAAAATTCTTTCTTTCATTCCTTCATGATGGCTCCTTCTCACGCAACAACTTATTTCTTCTAGGCTATTCTTTCCTATGGTATTGCCTTACAATGTTTCTTTTGCAACATGTGGTGCAATTTCTAGTTTAACATTCTTGTATAAGTGTCTTGAATCCATTACTAGTAAATACCCAACAAGATTATGTTTTCTTGAAACAAATTTTTCATGCTATATGGTTGTTGCATTTCTCATAGAAAAGGTTGTTCTACCTAATGTGTGAAGCCTAGTGACTAGGGAAACCTACATAGAAAGTGCCTAAATTAGTTTGAGGTGTTTAATTTTTTTGAAAAGGAAAACATCATCTAAACAACTACATTCTTTTTCCCCTCTCGCATATATTCTTTGTTGTTGCATTAAGGCTCCACCACATTTAGGGTGAATTGTACTTATTTTCTTGTCCAACATTGATATTTCATATGCCAAATATTTTGCACTTTGGATATATATTTACATTCGCATTTAATGTAGAATAGAAGAGACAAAAACCTATATACTTGCATTGTGATTATTTTTTAATCCCGATGTGAGATGTTTTCTTAAGTAGTTCTTTAACTATAGTGTGATTCAAGGTTATTTGTCTCCGAGAAGATTTATTACATAATCTCGTTTAGATAGACTAGTTGTGGGTCATTTGGACAATGCAATTCAAAGACCTATACATATAACAACCAAAAAGTAGATAAATTCCTCGATAACTTGAACTCTATTAAAAAAAACATTTTTTCACACCCCTTATCCCAATTTTTTAGTTCAAAACTATGCATTGAAGCAAATAGCTCATTGGCCAAAATTGAGTGATTTAGGCATTAGGATAAAGAAAATTTCTTGGTTATAGTATGCATAAATATATGAGTGTGATAATAAAATATAGGAATAATAACTTCTAGTGCAATAGATGTATTTTTGATATCATACCAATGAGCTCTCACCATCACTCCCTTATGAGAGAGGCCAAACAATGTGTGATATTAAATAAGTTGTTGTTTGAGTGATTTTTTTAACATTTTTGTATAAGTGTCGATAGCATACCAACAAGCTCTCATCATCACTCCCTTATGAGAGAGGCCGTAAAAAGTGTGATATTAAATAAGTTTGTCATTTGAGTGTTTTTTTAACATTTTTTGTATAAGTATCTTGAAGCCATTATTAGTAAATACTCCACAAGTACTCCACAATATGTGTTTGCTTGAACAATTTTTTTCATACTCTATGGTTGTTTCATTTTCTCGTAAAAAGGTTGTGCTACCTAATGCGTGAAGCCTAGTGCCTAGGGTTACCTACATAGAAAGTGCCTAAATAATGAAGCATGAGAGGTGTGCCCTTACATTTTGAGCAGAGACCCATAAATCACCTACATTATACATTATAAAAAAAGGAATTACGCTACTAGCATGAGAGGCCATGAGAGGTCCCCTCTCTTTGTGTTTGGTTGGTACATTTAGTGTGGAGGAACTTAAAAAATTATTTTCTAAATGAAGACAAAGGGATGAATAGGTTTTTTGAGAAGGTCATCTACGTGACTATGGCAATAAAATCTTGGTAGAGTATATAAATTACTTCAATGATGATTAATATTTAAAATTCATATGCAAATATTTTATGTTGTAAGATTGATAATGAGTACATTTAGTATGTTGAATGTTTCATTGCTCTCTTGCCATCAAAAAGATATAGCTAGAAATCAAATAATGTCAATAGAATGGTTTATACAAAATTGATTTAGTACTTTGAATAATTTTTATATTGGATGGATAAATCTAAATGGCTTTAAAAGGACAAGAAAAAAAGAGGTTGTTGGAGATATGTGTTTTTAATTATTCCGTAACTAATACATATGTTATATTTCTCATCATAGAATATATTGGGTATTATGGTTTTCAAGTTTTTTGTGGTTCTAGTTTGTTGAGGAAACTTTCGGATTATCCACAAGATAATAAAACAATGATCCATGTTTTGAAATCCCAAAGGAATTCATCTTCAAGATAAGATGTTGAAATGACGAATAAAAGAAGGACACAAGGTGAAGGTTTAAATAGTGAAATATGGAGAAAAAAAACCAAGTAGCTAACGAAATTAATATTCTATTAATTTATTTAATAAATTTTATTAATAAATAATAAAATTAGTTTATTATAAATTTTTTAATAAATTTAACAAATTTGTGTAATATAATTTAATAACAATTCAATAATAGTTCTATTAAATTTATTTTCATTTTATTTTGATTAATTTTTAATTAAATTTTAATTAAAAAAATTCATTAATTTAATTAAAAAAATTACCTTGTTTCTTAAATTTTAAAATCTATTTAACAATAATAATTATATTATTTTAATAATAATTATTATATTTATTTTATTTCTAGTAATATAATCTAAATGTTAAAAAAGTTCAAGTAATAAATTCTAAATGTTAAAATTTTTGAAATTATCATTACTACTATCTTAAAATTATCTAAATAAATTAATAAACATTAATAATAAAATTTAATATAAGAGTGAGTTTTCAATATTTATTTAGTGAAGAGTATTATAATAAGTTTTCCTAGAATAAGTGAAATCTCTTTTAATAGAGCATCGTTGTTTAGAAATAAGCCTAAATATGTTTAGAAATGATTTTTCGAAGGTTTTGTGTCTTTTTCTTTTTATTCTTTTAAGTCGTGGAAGTAGATGTTTGAGAATGAAATGAGGCAATCTGTGAGGGTTCCTCTCTCCATTCACAAACTATATGAGTGATTGTGAATCAAATTCTATGCGAATGATATAATACAATTTTCGACTTAACTTTGAGATTGCTATTAGAGAAATAACATGTATCTAACTTGGGCCTAATTAAATTGGTGTAATAAAATATATCTAACATGTTACTATGAACACTCTAAAACAACATATGTAATTCTTGTGATTTTTTTTAAATAGACATAAAAAATTCAAGAAACCCTAAAATTGATAGCTAGCAATTTTGAGCTTCTTTCTTACAACGGAGTTCGTTTTCGTTTGGATGGTTAGCCAATGGATGTCGTGTTTGTATTTTGAATCACCTTAGCAACCATGCTCTTTCCCTCATTCATTTCTTCTGCCATTAGTTTCATTGTCCATGCATTTGCATTCATTGGAAAATACAAGAACGGGAAAGATTGAAATTTTCTTGAAAAGAGATTTGAAGTTGCAACGTTCAATGGACAAGGAGACCACACCTCCACATGCACAAATCCAAAGTTGCGAGTTCAATGGCTATTCCATAAAATATCACCATTAGACATAAAAGGCCACCTAAAAACCTATGGCGATCACTAAATTTCTCATTTCATGGTAAAAAACTTTACCATATTTTTCGATCAATATTCTTTAGACAATCCCATGGAAAAGAGTAACACCTAAAATTATAATGATGGTTCGACCTCCAATTATTTATACTTGGCTGCTCTTCTTTGCTTATAATTTATAGATCCAAGCTCATTTATATAGCTTGTCTATTTGTAACACAATTTCAATTTAACTGGTTGTCATTGTTAATTTGATGGAATGGTTGGAGATAATTACCATTGTTAATGGGGTTGAATGGCTATGCATGAAGTAAAACTAGTTTTAATTGCTTAGAAAATTAAATTCGGTTGTCAGTTAAGTGTCAGTAATATGTTTTATAGATAGTAAATCACTTACCAGGAGTTTTTTCAACCGAAAAAAGGAAGAAGCTAGTAATTCACTTCCACTTCCCTTTTTAACCAGTACTTTTACTTTTCGAAGCTCTGGTTATATTATTTCTTCGCCACTCAAAGGGTAAACTTAGAAACTGAGCATAGAAGCTATATTCATTAATTAAATCGAGTTACATATATACATAAGGAATTGTCTCAAGATAGAGAAGCTATCTTAGACACACAATTATTTGGTTGAGGGAATATCTCAACCTCACACTAAAATAGGAACTAACCTATAGAATAAGAATAGATTGTATACATATAGAGAATCAAAACTGAATACAAGTAGGAATTACATATTCCAACACTCCCCCTTAATGCCTACTTGTCTCAATATCTATTTGCAAAATCTACAACTGGTCCTGTTTCGTAATTACACTGGTTCTATTTGGTAATTACACTTTGTATCTTGTTCATGCTATTATCGATGTCCATATAAAGGAACAACCATCTACCGAAATGCATGGGTTCCAACTGCTGCAACCGTCAGTCTACTAGGAATTCCTTCACATACATGGTTCATGCAAGCTCTCGTTTAACTCTCCCTTGATATAAATTTCACCTTATGGAGTATAAAACCAATACAGCCCACTCAAGTGTATCCATCCCGCATGAAACACTCTTCCAGGGTGTTAAAAATCTCTGACAGAGGGAACATATAACAAAGGGGTACGCATGCTTCTCTGGGTGTTTCAGCATGTACAAACAATAAATGACTTGTAGATTTTCTTCTAATTACAAACTGTGACTCATACTCATGGTCATGAGTCTATTCCAATAAACTCACACAAAACAAACTCTCACAAACTTGATTTCCCATCCTGCTTTTCTTCTCACCATACCATTCACCTCCACAAACACCGCACTATTCATATGCTGGAATACACCATTACTTTGGCTTTGTACTTGTCAATTAGAACTTGGAACTCCATCCTTAACTTGTCATTTGTTAGAGTAGTCAATTCTAACAGCAACTAACTTCATATTTATGTGACTAATCTCAATATGTATATTAATTTTAGTTCCAAAATATGTCCATCATGAAATATTTCATTTTCCCTAACATACACAAATAGTCATGCTTTCAAACAAATAATACCAAATGATAATGCAATTTTTCAACCCATGGCCATGCCATTCACTGCTGTGGACAGTTTGCCCCGCATTTCAGTTCACCAAAACACTGCCCACACTACTATTGTGAGAAGATCCAAGATCACACACTGCACGTTGTCTTCGATCGGATCCCTATCATATCACTGACAACTGATAGCTCCACGTTGCTTCATGCATGAGAAACACCCTTTCATCTGCTTTCTAGTTCACATTTTGACAAGTAGTAATTCACCTCCACCGCTCAGGTGCTCAACCTTGAGGAGATACAATGTAGCCACAAAGGCTCAACTTAGCCACGAAGGCTCACCATAGCCACAAAGGCCCAACGTAGCCATGAAGGCTCACCACAGCCATGAAGGCTCAACATAGCCACGAAGGCTCACCAGACCCATGAAGGCTCACCATAGCCACAAAGGCTCACCATAGACACACAGGCTCAACACAGTCACAAAGGCTTATCACAGCCAGGACTCCATGGTCCAATCCTATGTTTTCCACAAATTCATTGTCAACATGCATAAAATTCAACCATTTTATACACAAAAAGTTCTCATTTTAGTATCCAATTCCCCTTGAACCGCAACATAATGCCACTTTCCCTGTTCACAGTATGAAGGTAGGGTAACTGCTTCCAAGCATGCCTCCTCATGCTCACTGACAAGCTGCAACAACAAAGACCCATTATCAAGATAATATCCTCACTATTTCAACATGCAGATATGTTTCCATCACACTCGGCACACACAAACTCGATCATCCTCCAATCTATGATGCCATTTTCATTGTCATGACTTCATTATATCTGGTAGTATATCATTCCTAAAAATAAATTTGTCTATTGTCGGAATGGGCAATTCCAATAAAGACTCACACTCACGACAATAGTTTCCAAAACTAAATGTCACAACAATACAACATTTAATTCTTTTAACCAGATTTACATAAATGCATTTAGATGTTAAGCTGACCAGTCTTGACATGAAAGTAGAATAATTCATGAAGAAAATTTGTTTCATCTTCAACCTGTATAGAAACATAATCACGTCGAGGCAGCTCACCACACTTCCCTTGGCTCACTTCACTGTTGCGCCATGAGACCATGCTAGAAATTTGTTCAACCTTCAACTAGATTGATCCCAAACAAAGGAAGCTGGAAGCCTCCCAACAACTCCAGGTGCTTCTGCACCTCTTATGACACCTGAAAGCTCCAAAATCCAAATCAAAAAGTTGGTCCACAACATTGGAATTCCAATCCTCTTTCGTTTAACCTCGACAAAAATTCACAAGAAAATCTAGATTTGTTTTTAATATGCCCAAACCATGAAATTTACAAACAGATAAATGATTTCCAACATGTATTAATCGATGCCTTCGCACAAAGAAAAATGTTGCAAGCACAACACATATAGCAAGAAGAGAGATGAAATCAATTTTCTTTCTGCTTTATATGCCAACGATAACACAACATATGCCACTTCCGTGAATAAAAACTGCCCAAGTACATGAAGAGACAACAACCACCAGCTGTATAATAGAGGATCCACCACCATCGAAAGTCAGACCAATCCTCCCAGTAGACACACCAATCAGCGTGTTGCCGATCAGCTTCCACTGCAGGTCTTCGATCACCAACACATCTGCGAAGCTGTCTCATTATATCATCCTCGGATCAGCGTTAGCATTTTTCTCAATCCAATCCCACACAATCTTGTCGGCCCTTGAGTCGAAGAGGCGAATGTAATTAAAGTATCCAAAGGCGCCACCATGTACACCTCTGACCATGAGAAGGTTCTAAGAATTCAAAAAATGGAAAATCGGCGAAACCTTGGAGTGCGCAGAGTTACCATTTTGTTGGCTAACCTATCGAGAAACCTCAAGCCTCTCCTTGTCGACAACCAGGATCGTGTGTGTCAGATTTGTTAGACCAATTCAGGCTCTTCACATTGGACGCATTCTTGGTGTCGTATATGTGCAACCCTGGAAAATCCTCTCCACCAATGGCTGCTAGGGTTTCTGAAACCCTGTTCATGGTTTCAACACTGTGAATATCCATCAATGTCGTGGTCTACTTCCTGAGCGCCCAGTCATAGGTTGGATGACTACCAGCATAAATTTCAATAAACATGGTTCTTTTGCTTATGTAAAACATTTTCACCTAGTTAATGGCAGCATCAATTGCATCAGATTTTGTATTATACCTCCAAAGGACTGTGATCCTGTATGAGAAAATAAGTTATTCATCCTCATGGCTCTATATTCCAATCCACCAGATCGTTGGCTCTCCCCATCAAACCAATGCTGCCCATCTCTGTTCAAAGCCTGATGGTTTTCATACCTCCATTCCTCTGCCATGATCCTTCTCGGCACCAAATGGTACTAAAGCAGACGCAGCAAAGACATCAGGTTACCGACCTCATACAGGAACCGCTTGACCTTCGGACTTGACCAATGTGAATGCTGATAATTTATCTCATTTCCTCCGAATTCAAACAAAACCAATACGAGATCTCAGATATCCGCTCGGAGTCAGAGCCAGTAATCCAATTTGAAATAGATTTGAAATCGTAGAAGAAATTATTATGCAAAGATTTTAATTCCAGAAGAGCTCATGAGATAAAGAGCTACTCCTTGATTTCTCCGACATCGCTCCATAGATAAATGTTCGAATAGTGATGAATGGACAAACAAAACTAAAACAAACAAATACTATTTTATTTCCCTCGGCCCAGGAGGGGCCAAGGCCAGGCCCAGGCCCAAATGAGCTCTGATACCAACTTAGAAACTGAGCATACAAGCTATATTCATTAATTAAATCAAGTTACATATATAAATAAGGAATTATCTCAAGATAGAGAAGCTATCTTAGACGCACAATAATTTGGTTGAGAGAATATCTCAACCTCACACTAAACTAGGAACTAACCTATAGAATAGGAACAGACTCTATACATAGAGAGAATCACAACTAAAGACAAGTTGTAATTACATATTCCAACAAACTCAGCATTGGATCTTCCAAAGATTTATCGTTGAGATTAGTGGAACGATCATAAAAAATATTAAATGAAATATATTTATTTTTTGTGATTTTAGGGAGAGATTTA
Organism: Pinus albicaulis; assembly: GCA_034641835.2. Classification (NCBI taxonomy): domain Eukaryota; kingdom Viridiplantae; phylum Streptophyta; class Pinopsida; order Pinales; family Pinaceae; genus Pinus; species Pinus albicaulis. The sequence goes on from CM076584.1 coordinate 1,662,505,090, forward strand.
TTGAAATAGACATATTTAAATCATACATTTCATATTAATTGATGAGTTGGATAATGTAAAATATTTTATTACGATTAAAAATTGAAATATTGTTTTTGTTTACTATGATGGAATAAAACTAAATAAAAATAATTTTATATTTTTTTATGGAAAGAATATTAGATATTTATAAATGAAAGAGGATGACTCCATTAACAAATTAAAATAACTTATAAAATATATATGTGATAATCTCCTAGGTGTCTAATAATTCAAGTCCAAGGGATTTGAGATATTACATAATTTTGAAATAAAAAAAACTTATATAATGTATTAAATTCTAAAATATCATAATATATATATGATTATCTACATTAATCTAACATATATGAAATTCATTTCTTTAGTCTAACAATATGTAGATACACCTCAATCTGTAGAGATGTACAAAGTAATAAAGTTCTAGCTAAAGTAGGTTAGTGTAGTTATTAATTGTGCCATAATTTATTTTAGTTAGTAAACAATAAGGGAAAATATAATGTTTAGCTTAGAAAATGTCAAACTAAGATTAACAATGAACTAAGTAATATAGATTTACCTCTCAGAGTACATGACTATAACATTATGTTCCACTATAATTATCTTATCTCTATGATGGAGTTGTTGTCAAGTATAGAATGCTTGATTTGTCAAATTCCTACTCAAAGAGATGCAAATAGAGCCCGGTCTTTGCATATATTAATTGCAGTAGGTAACATAGTTTTAAGGATAGTTGTTTATCTTAAGGTTTACAAATAAAGGAAAATATTACTAGTGCCTAATACCCAAATCTTAAAATGTTTGATGATAACTTTGTAAAAATGTTTAGATTTCTAATTATTTTATATTAAAGAATATTTAATATTGGGTATTTTCAAGGTAAAATAATTTAATACTATAAAATCTGGCCATTTTTTATTTTTTAAATGGAAATTGACTAATTGATTTTGGAAAAACATTAAATATTACCCCACTTGGGAATATCAGCCTGTATTACCCCACTTGGGAATATTAGCCCGTAAAATTTCACTTGTAGCTATGATAAAAAAGTGAAAATCCTTACCCATTCATTTTTTCATTATGGATCATTATTGAAGTCTTAGCTTACCATGACCCACTATTCTTTGTGTTTAGAAAAAATAGGGCATATGAAACTCTATTTCGAAATATTGTTATGTCAACATAAATAAAAATGCTAAAAAAACTTGTAAATTTTGCATGTGCTCAAAATGGAGTGATATTATTTGATATTATTTATTCAACTCACCCTTCGCAATCCTATAAATTGTATTGTAACATCCCAGGTTATTTGAATTAGGACTCATTTTATTTTATATTTACACACTTCAGTAGATAATTTTCCTTCTTAAAAGAAACACACACACACAAGCACACTCAATCACCAGGTGATCATTGTTAAGCTCAAAAATGCAATTGTTAAGAATTAATTGGAAACTAAAGGACAAAAAACAACTCACCCACTCTGGATGAGGAAGATAGAGCCTATTTTTCATTTTCCTAAACAAGTAAAACAAATTGCAAAAGTGATAGAATGGTGACATGATAGCCTAGTCAACAAAAAAGGGATGTTCTAGGAATATTCCATCATTTTCTCCCAATGACACTGTGATAAGTGTCACTGCACAATTCATTGGAATGTTCGGAAGACGAAATTTTTTTTACCACTAAGGTCAAATTTCCGAATTTCATAGTTCAATGGTTGAATGAAATTTTTTATTATATGGTTGAAATATTCCAACTAGAGGCAGACATGTGGGGTAACCAGGGGCTACCACGTGCCCCCTCTGGTGGATGAAGGTATGGGTGAATTTCATATACAGTCAAACTTCCAATTATCAAATGTAATATATCCAAAGGTCGGGCATATAATATAGTTTGGGTCGAAATATTAATACGAGCGGAAGGGTAGAATTCAGGGCTCGACCCCACGACCTCCCACAAGAGAACACACCATTCTACCACTATACCACAACCTTGTAACTTAACTCTATATGCTACTGAATTACATATGTTATCATATCATTTGAAGCGTCGGGCGGTGGAGGGTACCAGCCCCCTCATCTATGTCATTGTTGGGCTACAACTAGGGGTGCAACACTCCACTAAGCGTGGGGTTAAACATGCTTAATAATCAATAACTGTATTAAATTTGCGCTAATCTTATTGTAATCTATATTTAATTAAATGTGTGTTTAGCGATAATTCGATAATTAATTCCCAATTAAAAGTCAATTAATCACGATTAATATAGAGGCCTCTTTGGTAGAGTCTTCCAATTTCGGCAGATCTCCAAAATTAGTAGCCGTAACTAGAGTTCTTTCTAGATTTAGTGGGGTTTTGTAGGCGAGAATTGAGGAGGCCATAACTTTTGCAAAATTCAACAAAATTGGGCTCAAGAAGAGTCTATCTCGGATGAATTGGACATTCTAAACACATTGAAGTAGGTTTTAGGAGTAGTAGAGGATTATAAACAATTTTTTTTTTCATTTTGAGCTAACACATAGGCCGAAGCCATGGAAGTTGTACCAAGGAGATTTAGCCCAGGAGGCATGAACTACTTCATCAAAAAATTGTGATAATGGATCATTTTGATACTCAGAAACACCTCAAGAAGCATATGCACATGTATCAAAAGATCATCAACTTATTTATAATTTGGAAGGTGAAATTAGCACAACAAAACTAACATTCAGATTCAGATCGAGGTGGTATCAGAACAAAGGTTGAAAGGTTATTTCATTGATTTTCTTAAGTTATGTGCAACTAAGGTTTTAATGGTTACAAATTTGTGATGCTTACAAGGTTAAAGTTGCAGAGAGGAGAAGGTAAACTATTGGTTGCTAGTCCTAAGGTTAGGACCAGAAGGAGAGCCACTAGGGCACCATTTCCACCCAAATTTTCAGTCACAACTACACTTGAAGCATCTCAAGTATTATATCTAGGTGAGATTCATGAGGTAGAAGTTGCACCGGAAGCTGAGCTTCAATACATAGCCATCATGTGAGCTTTTAGAGAGACTAAAGGTATTTCAGAGGAGGAAGCATACAAGTATGATTTCTATGAACTAACTAAAAGGGTTAGGATCCTCTTTGAAGGGAGGGATGAAAAGGATGAACATAAGGATTCAAAGGGTGGTGGAGGAAACCCTCCTCTGTCTCCACCATATTAATCATCATCCTAATCATCACCTTCAAGAATATGAAATAATGTTTCAATTGGATTCGTTGAGGATGGAGGGATCAACACTTGTATGGTGTCAAGCAAGGACTTAAGAAGAGATTAAAAACTATGGTAATATCTCAGTTTCTTGGTCAAGTTTTATTGTTTCCATTAAAAGGAAATTCTATCATTTAGCTTACATGCAAAAATCCATTATGGACTCAAAGAATTTTAGACAATTGAGAGGGAAAAGTGTGCAAGATTATACTCATGAATTTAAGAGAAGAGCTCTTATTTTTTGTATTAATTTGTGTTCTCAAGAAACTTTGTCAAATTATATCGGGGGTTTACATAGTTACCTAAGACACACTATTCTCATGTTCAATCCCACAAACTTAGATGAGATTTGCGTTCAAGCCACACATTTAGAAGCAAGAGGGAAACAGGGTATAGATGAGAAAAGTGAGAGTTTCCTTGTGTATAAGGGTAAAGCAAAGGAAAATTTTAATGGAATAGGAAAGAGAAATAACCCTACCAAAAGAGAGAAAGATAAAATCACATGTAAATATTTTTCGAAGAATGGCCATAATGAAGACCATTGGTGGCAACTTCATTTGGGGTTCAAGGAAAACAAACTGAAAGCCAAAGAGAAGGGAAAAACTGCTGCAATCATTGAACATTACTTAGGTTTAGATTTAGGTGATGAAACCAAGATTACAACAATTGGTTTGAAAGGTAAGAACACAGTAAGCAGTTGTTCTTCATGTTGTTCCAATGTAACTCAAGATGAAGATACAAGAAGTGAACTTTGCCATATTGGATTCATGTCTAAACATACCAATATAGATACACTTTTTGATAGTGATTCTCAAGCTAATTTGATTTCTAAAGACTTAGACAAGAAGATAAACCCTGAAACTATTATACATCCAAGACCTTATCCTTTAGGGTGGCTATGCAAGAATGTAAACTTGTAGGTAACAAGGAAGTGCACTCTAAGGTCTATAATCAATTCAAACTATTTTTATGATGTTGACCTTGATGTCGTGCCACTTGAGATTTGAGTTACATGCTTATTTCATGCTTGTTTCAGAGGATTATTAATCACCAAAGGATTTTCACCCACAATTTCCTATTTCAATATCTATAAAAAAAAATTCTAGTTGATAACTTTTATCATCAATATTTTCACCCACAATTTGTCTTTCATTCCTTCACGATGGCTCCTTCTCTGCAACAACTTATTTCTTCTAGGCTACTCTTTCATATGGTATTTCCTTACAACGTTTATTTTGAAACATGTGGTGCAAATGCTAGTTTAACATTCTTGTATAAGTGTCTTGAATCCATTACTAGTAAATACTCAACAATATTATGTTTCTTGAACAATTTTTTGATGATATATGGTTGTTGTATTTCTCATGGAAAGGTTGTGCTACCTAATGTGTGAAGCCTAGTGACTAGGGAAACCTACATAGAAAGTTCCTAAATTAGTTGGGGTGTTTTATTTTTTGGAAGGAAAACATCATTTAAACAACTACATTCTTTTCCCTTTGCCCGTATTCTTTGTTGTTGCATCAAGGCTCCACCACATTTAGGGTGAATTTTACTTATTTTCTCGTCCAACATTGATATTTCATATACTAAATATTGCACTGGATATATATTTACATTCGCAATTAGTGTAGAATAAAAGAGACCGATGTCCATATACTTGCGTCATGATTATTTTTAGTCCTGATGTGAGATGTTTGCTTAAGTAGTTCTTTAACTACTTAAAGTGTGATTCAAGGTTATTTGTCTCTGAGCAGATTTATTACATAATCCATTTAGATAGACTAGTTGTAGGTCATTTGTACAATGCAATTCAAAGACCTATACAGATGACAACCGAAAGTAGATAAAGTTCTTGATAACTTGAACTCTATTAAAAAAACATTTTTCACACCCCTTATCCCAATTTTTGGATCAAACTATGCATTGAAGCAAATAGTTCATTGGAAAAAATTGAGTGATTTAGGCCTTAGGATAAGAAATTTCTTGGTTATAGTATGCATAAATATATGAGTGTGATAATAAAATATATGAATAATAACTTTTAGTGCAATACATGTATTTTGATAGCATGCCAATGAGCTCTCACCATCTCCACCTTATGAGAGAGGCCAGCAATGTGTGATATTAAATAAGTTGTTGTTTGAGTGCTTTTTTAACATTTTTGTGTAAGTGTCCATTGCATACCAACGAGCTCTCATCATCACTTCCTTATGAGAGAGGCCATCAAAGTGTGATATTAAATAATTTTTCGTTTGAGTGTTCTTTTAACATTTTTGTATAAGTATCCTGAAGCCATTATTAGTAAATACTCCACAATACTCCACAATATTATGTTGCTTGAACATTTTTTTCATACTATATGGTTGTTTCATTTCTCATAAAAACGTTGTGCTGTCTAATGCGTGAAGCCTAGTGCCTAGGGTTACCTACATAGAAAGTGCCTAAATTATGAAGCATGAGAGGTGTGTCTATTACATTTCGAGTAGAGACCCATAAATCACCTACATTATACATTATAAAAAATGAATTACACTACTAGCATCAGAGGCCATGAGAGGTCCCCTCTCTTGTCTTTGGTTTGTACATTTAGTGTGGAGCAACTTAAAAAATTATTTTCTAAATGAAGACAAAGGGATGAATAGGTTTTTGAGAAGGTCATCTACGTGACAAAGGGATGAATAGTATATAAATTACTTTAATGATGATTAATATTTAAAAGTCATATCCAAGAGTTTATGTTGTAAGATTGATAATGAGTACATTTAGTATGTTGAATGTTTCATTGCTCTCTTGCCATAAAAGAATATCGCTAGAAATTGAATAATGTCAATAGAATGGTTTATACAAAATTGATTTAGTACTTTGAATAATTTTTATATTCGATGGATAAATCTAAGTGGTTTTAAAAGGAAAAGAAAAAAGAGGGTGTTGGAGATATGTGTTTTTAATTATTCTGTAACTAATACATATGTTATATTTCTCATCATAGAATATATTGAGTATTATGGTTTTCAAGTTTTTGTGCTTCTAGTTTATTGAAGAAATTTCAGATTATCCACAGTATAATAAAACAACGATCCATGTTTTGAATCCGAAAGAATTCATTTTCAATTTTGAGTGAAAAATTAAAGGACACAAGGTGAGAGTTTAAATAGTGAAATATGGAGAAAAAAAAAACCAAGTAGCTAATAAATTAATATTCTATTAATCTATTTAATAAATTTTATTAATAAATAATAAAATTACTTTATTATAATTCTTTAATAAATTTAACAATTTCGTGTAATATAATTTAATCAACAATTCAATAATAATTCTATTAAATTTATTTTATTTTATTTTGATTAATTCTAATTAAATTTTAATAAATTAAAAAAAAAAAATCATTAATTTAATAAAAAAATTTAGCTTGTTTTTTATAATTTTAAAATTTATTTAATAATAATAATTATATTTATTTTAATAATAATAATTATATTTATTTTATTTCTATTAATACAACCTAAATGTTAAAAAATTTCAAGTAATAAATTCTAAATGTTAAAATTTTTGAAACTATGATTATTACTATCTTAAAATTATCTGAATAAATTAATAAACATTAGTAATAAAATTTAATATAACAGTAAGTTTTGAATATTTCACTACATTAATAAACATTAGTAATAAAATTTAATATAAGAGTAAGTTTTGAATATTTCTTTAGTGAAGAGTATTATAATAAGTTTTCCTAGAATAAGTGAAATTTCTTTTAATATAGAACCGTTGTTTAGAAATAAGCCTAAATATGTTCAGAAATGATTTTCTGAAGGTATTGTGTCTTCTTTCTTTTATTCTTTTAAGTCGGGGCAGTGATGTTTGAGGATGACATGAGGCAATGTGGTAGGGTTCCTCTCTCCCTTCACAAACTATATGAGTGATTGTGAATCAAATTCTATGCGAATGATATAATACAATTTTCAGCTTAACTTTGAGATCCCTATTAGAGAAATAACAAGTATTTAACTTGGGCCTAATTCAGTTGGTGTAATGAAATTTATCTAACATGTTACGATGAACACTCTAAAACAACCTATGCGATTCTTGGATTCTTTTAAATAGAGATAAAAAATTCAAGAAACCCTAAAATTGATAGCTAGCAATTTTGAGCTTCTTTCTTACAACGGAGTTCTGTTCGCTGGATGGTTAGCCAATGGATGTCCTGTTTGTATTTTGAATCACCTTAGCAACCACGCTCTTTCCCTCATTCATTTCTTCTGCCATTAGTTGTGCTGTCCATGCATTCGGATTCATAGGAAAATACAAGAACGGGAAGATTGAAATTTTCTTGAAAAGCGATTGAAGTTGCAACGTTCAATGGACAAGGTGACCACACCTCCACATACCACAAATCCAGTTGCCACGTTCAATGGCTATTCCAGAAAATATCACCACTAAACATAAAAGGCCACCTGAAAACACATGGCGATCACTAAATTTCTCATTTCACCGTAAAAAAAAACTTGTCAGTCATATTCTTTAGACAATCCATGGAAAAGAGTAACACCTAAAATTCTAACGATGGTTCGACCTCCAATTATTTCTACTTGGCTACTCTTCTTTGCTTATAATTTATAGATCCAAGCCCATTTATATAACTCGTCTATTTGTAACACAATTTCCATTTAACTGCCTGTCATTGTTAATTCGATGGAATGGTTGGAGATAATTACCATTGTTAATGGGGTTGAATGGCTGTGCACGAAGTACAGCTAGTTTTAATTGTTTAGAAAGTTAAATTCAGCTGTTAGTTAAGTGTCAGTAATGTGTTGTATAGCTAGTAAATCACTTACCAGGAGTTTTTTCAACAGAAATAAAGGAAGAAGCTAGAAATTCACTTCCACTGCATTCAATTCGTGAAGCTCGGACATTCAGTGGTTAAATAAAGGTCACTGAAAAAACTCAACGAATCTTCAGAAAAGGCGACTTCCCTTTTTAAGCGGTACTTGTACTTCCGCAAGCTCTGGTTATATTATTTCTTCGCCACTCGGAGGGTAAACTCAGCGTTGAAATAGACATATTTAAATCATGCATTTCATATTAATTGATGAGTTGGATAATGTAAAATAGTTTATTACGATTAAAAATTGAAATATTGTTTTCGTTAGCTATGATGGAATAAAACTAAATAAAAATAAGTTTATATTTTTTTTGGAAAGAATATTGGATATCTATAAATGAAAGAGAATGACTACATTAACAAATTAAAAGAACTTATAAAATGTATATCTGATAATCTCCTAGGTGTCTAATAATTCAAGTCCAAGGGATTTACGATATTACATAATTTTGAAATAAAAAAATCTTATATAATTTATTAAATTTTAAAATATGATAATATATATATGATCATCTACATTAATCTAACATATATGAAATTCATTTTTAACATATATGAAATTCATTTTTTTAGTCTAACAATATGTAGAGACACCTTAATCTCTAGAGATGTACAAAGTAATAAAGTTTTGGCTAAAGTAGGTTAATGTAGTTATTAATTGTGCCATAATTTATTTTAGCTCTTGTCAAGTATAGAAAGCTTGATTTGTCAAATTCCTACTCAAAGAGATGCAAATAGAGCCCAGTCTTTGCATATATTAATTGTAGTAGGTAAGATAGTTTTAAGGATAGTTGTTTATCTTAAGTTTTACCAGTCATGGAAAATATTACTAGTGCCTAATACCCAAATCTTAAAATGTTTGATGATAACTTTGTAAAAATATTTACATTTCTAACTATTTTATATTAGAGAATATATAATATTGGGTATTTTCAAGGTAAAATAATTTAATGCTATAAAATTTGGCTAAATTTTTCTTCTTTTTTAAATTGAAATTGACTAATTGATTTTGGAAAAACATTGAATATTGCCCCACTTGGGAATATCAGCCCGTATTACCCCACTTGAGAATATTAGCCCGTAAAATTTCACTTGTAGCTCTGATAAAAAAGTGAAAATCCTTAACCATTCATTTTTTCATTATGGGTCATTATTGAAGTCTTAGCTTACCATGACCCATTATTCTTTGTGTTTAGAAAAAATAAGGCATATGAAACTCTATTTCGAAATATTGTTATGTCAACATGAATAACAAGGCTAAACAAACTTGTAAATTTTGAGTGTGCTCAAAATAGAGCGATATTATTTGATATTATTTATTCAACTCACCCTTCTCAATCCTACAATTCATATTGTAACATCCTAGGTTTTCTGAATTAGGAATCATTTTATTTTATATTTACACACATCAGTTGATAATTTTTCTTCTTAAAAACACACACACACACACAAACACACTCAATCACCAGGTGATCAGTGTTAAGCTAAAAAAATGCAAGTGTTTGGAATTGATTGGAAACTGAAGGACAACAAACAACTCATCGCCAGAAATCCAATGCAATTTGTTTCATTGAAAACCCACTCCAGATGAGGAAGATAGAGCCTGTTGTTCATTTTCCTAAACAATTAAAAAAATTGCAAAAGTGAGAGAATGGTGACATGACAGACTAGTCAACAAAAAAGGGATGTTCTAGGAATATTCCATCATTTTCTCCCAATCAAACTGTGACAAGTGTTAATGCAGTATTCGTTGGAAAGTTTGGAAAACAAATTTTTTTTTACCACTAAGGTCGAATTTCCAAATTTCATAGTTCAATGGTCAAATGACATTTTTTATTATATGGTTCAAATAGTCCAACTAGAGGCAGACACGTGGGGTAACCAGGGGCTGCCACGTGCCCCCTTTGGTGGACCAAGGTATGGGTGAATTTCATATATGGTCAAACTTCGAATTATCAAATTTCATATATCCAAAGGTCAGGCATATAATATAGTTTGGGTGGAAAAATTAATACGGGCGGAGTGGCAGAGGTCAAGGCTTGACCCCAGTACATCCCACAAGCGAGCACACCAAACTAACACTATACGACAACCTTGTAACTTAACTCTATATGCTACTAAATGACATATGTTATCATATCGTTTGAAGCGTCGGGCAGTGGAGGGGGCCAGCCCCCTCATATATGTCACCGTTGGGCTACAACTAGGGGTGGAGCACTCCACTAAGCGTGGGGTTAAACGTGATTAATAACCAATAACTATATTACATTTGCGCTAATCTTTTTGTAATCTATATTTAATTAAATGTGTGTTTAGTGCTAATTCGATAGTTAACTCCCAATTAACAGTTAATTAATCACGATTAATATAGAGGCCTCTTTGGTAGAGTCTTCCAATTTTGGCGGATCTCCAAAATTAGCATCCCTAACTAGAGTTTTGTCCAGATTTACTGGGGTTTTGTAGGAGAGAATTGAGGAGGTCATAACTTTTTCAAAATTCGACAAAATTGGGCTCAAGAAGAGTCTATTTCGGATGAATTGGACATTCTGAACACATTGAACTAGGTTTTAGGAGCTGTAGAGGATTCTAAACAACACTTTTTTTATTTTTTATTTTTGAGCTAATATAAAGGCCCATGCCATGGAAGTTGGACCAAGAAGATTTAGTCCAGGAGGGGTGAACTACTTCATCAAAAAATTGTGTTAATGGATCATATTAATGGTTTGTTTTACAATTTATTGTTTTTTTTTCAGCATTATGTTTTAATCTGATTAAGCTCATAGATTTAACATAAAACTCAATAAATTTACAAGTTTGATACTCAGAAACACCTCAAGAATCCTATGCACATGAAGCAAAATATCATTAACTTATTTATAATTCGGAAGGTGAAATTAGCACAACAAAAATAACATTTAGATTCAGATCCAGGTGGTATCAGAGCAAAGGTTGGAAGGTTCTTTCATTGATTTTCCTGAGTTATGTGAAAGTAGCATTTTAATGGTTACAAATTTGTGATTCTTACAAGGTTAAAGTTGCAGAGAGGAGAAAGGAAACTATGGTTTGCTAGTCCTAAGGTTAGGACAAGAAGAAGGAGAGCCACTAGGGCACCATCTCCACCCAAATTTTCACTCACAACTGCACTTGAAGCATCTCAAGTCTTATATCGAGTTAAGATTAATAAGGTACAAGTTGCACTAGAAGCTAAGCTTGAATACATAGCCATCATGTGAGCTTTTGGAGAGACTGAAGGTATTTCAGAGGAGGAAGAATACAAGTAGGCTTTCTATGAACTAACTGAAAGGGTTAGGATCCTCTTTGAATAAATGGACGAAAAGGATGAACATAAGGATTCAAAGGGTGGTGGAGGAAAGCCTCCTCCATCTCCACCATATTCATCATCATCCTCATCATCACCATCATCATCATCTTCCACTTCCACAACCAAAACCACCCATACTCACTCAAAAACCAAAAATGGAAAAACTCCCTTACTCAAACTTGTTTCAAGTTTGAGCTTCTAATGTATAATGGTGAAGTGAATGTAGAGAGGTTCGATATTGGATTTGTCAATTGGAGGTTTATTTCAGAATTGAGAGCCTTCAAGAAGATGACATAAATTTTCAATTGGTTTCCTTGAGAATGGAGGGATCAACACTTGTATGGTGTGAAGCAAGGACTTAGGAAGAGATTAAAAACTATGGTAAGATCTCAATGTCTTGGTCAATTTTTATTGTTGCCATTAAAAGGAAATTCTATCCTCTAGCTTACATGCAAGAATCCATTATGGACTCACAGAATTTTAGACAATTGGAAGGGAAAAGTGTGCAAGATTATACTGATGAATTTAGGAGAAGAGCTCTTATTTTGGGTATTAATTTTTTTTCTCAAGAAACTTTGTTAAAGTATATTGGGGGTTTGCATAGTTACCTGAGACACACTATTCTCATGTTGAATCCCACAAACTTAGATGAGATTTGCGTTCAAGCCACACATTTAGAAGCAAGAGGGAAACAGATTATAGATGAGAAAAGTAAGAGTTTCCTTGAGTATGAGGGTAAAAGAAAGGGAAAGTTTAATGGGAGACGAAATAGAAATAAACCTACCAAAAGAGAGAAAGAGAAACTCACATGTAAACATTTTTCAAAGAATGGCCATGATGAACACCATTGTTGGCAACTTCATTCAGGGTTCAAGGTTCGATAATTGGATTTGTCAATCATTGAACATGACTTAGATTCAGATTCAGGAGATGAAACCTATATTACAACAACTGTTTTGAAAGGTAAGAACACAGTAAGCATTAGTTCTTCATGTTGTTCCAATGTAACTCAAGATGAAGATACAAGAATTGAATTTTTCCATATTGGATTCATGTCTAAACATACCAATATAGATACACTATTTTATAGTGATTCTCAAGCTAATTTGATTTCTGAATACTTAGACAAGAAGCTAAACCCTGAAACTGTTAGACATCGAAGACCTTATATTTTAGAGTGGATATGAAAGAATGTAAACTTGTAGGTAACAAGGAAGTCCATTCTAAGGTTTGCAATAAATTCAAACTATTTTTATGAAGTTGACCTTGATTTCGTGTTGCTTGAGATTTGAGTTACATGCTCATTTCATGCTTGTTTCATAGGATTATTAATCACCAAAGGATTTTCACCCCCAATTTCCTATTTCAATATCTATAAAAAAAATTTTATATATGTGAAAATATTATGTTGGTATATATATATATATATCTGTGTGTCTATGTGTGTGTGTTTTTTCAACCACAATTGACTATTTAAATATCTATAACAAAATTTTATGGTTGATAACTCTTATCATCAATATTTTTGAAACCTCCACTACTTGCTTCCATGTAAGAAAAATTTTTCTTTCATTCCTTCACAATGGCTCCTTCTCTGCAACAACTTATTTCTTCTAAACTACTGTTTCCTATGGTATTGCCTTACAACGTTTCTTTCGCAACATGTGGTGCAATTGCTAGTTTAGCATTCTTGTATAAGTGTCTTGAATCCATTACTAGTAAATACCCAACAAGATTATGTTTCTTGAACAATTTTTTCATGTTATATGGTTGTTCCATTTCTCATAGAAAGGTTGTGCTACCTAATGTGTGAACCCTAGTGACTAGGGAAACCTACATGGAAAGTGCCTATATTAGGTTAGGTGTTTAATTTTTTGAAAGGAAAACATCATCTAAACAACTACATTCTTTTCCCTCTGCCTGTACTCTTTGTTGTTGCATCAAGGCTCCACCTCATTTACGGTGAATTGTACTTATTTTCTTGTCCAACATTGAAATTTCATATGCCAAATATTTTACAATGGATAGATATTTACATTCACATTTAATGTAGAATAGAAGAGACCAATATCTATATTCTTGCTTTGTGATTATTTTTGATCATGATGTGAGATGTTCGCTTAAGTAGTTCTTTAACTACTTAAAGTGTGATTCAAGGTTATTTGTCTCTGAGCATATTTATTACATAATCCATTTAAATAGAATAGTTGTGGGTCATTTGGAAAATGCAATTCAAAGACCTTGATAACTTTAACTCTATTAAAAAAACATTTTTCACACCCCTTATCCCAATTTTTGGATCAAACTATGCATTGAAGAAAATAGCTCATTGGCCAAAATTGAGTGATTTAGGCATTAGGATAAGAAATTTCTTGGTTATAGTATGCATAAAGATATGAGTGTGATAATAAAATATAGGAATAATAAATTTTAGTGCAATGCATGTATTTTGATAGCATACCAACAAGCTCTCACCATCACTCCCTTATGAGAGAGGCGAACAATGTGTGATATTAAATAAGTTGTTGTTTGAGTGATTTTTAAACATTTTTGTATAAGTTTTGATAGCATACCAACAATATCTCATCATCACTCCCTGTTGTGGAGGTAAATCCCCTCTGCGGACAGAGGCGATCCCTACTAGCCTAGATCAGGTCTAGCAACAATCGTATCATGCTAAGGCGCAGGTTCCTAATTACAATAAACCAACTCACAAAGAAGGTCTACCTCAAGTCCAACGCTGTTGTTCATAGAGAAGATGATTTCCCCATTTCCTTGCTCCAGTAGATCACAATCCTCTCACTCGCCGCAATCGAACACCTGCACACACAAGAAACACGACAAACACAAGTGTAAAACCCGATATATGCAATTATGTATCAGTCAAAGAAGACACAACTCATGATTATAATGAAAAATATGAGTGGAACCATAACCAATAGTCACTTATCATTAATTCATCAAAGGAAAATACAACCAGGCTCTAACGATGAACCTTCCTTCGGCGGGTCGTCAGCAGAACATGTCTCAGTAAAGCTTGTCAGGAATGGGGACAAGCCTCTCTCTTCGATCGTCAATCTCCTTGCTATGGATTTGGCACTATGAACACTATCAAAGCTCTTGCAGCATCATCACTGGAGCGTTGGGGTCTGGTCTATTATCTTCATCACAAAGATCAACATAAATTTCATCATCTCCAGCCATTGGAATTGTTTGTTTCAGCACCACACTGCACACTAAACAACACATATCAGTAACAATAATAAAAAAAATTATAAATAATAAATACAATGAGCACATAACAATAGTGAGCACAACAACAACAACCTAGTGTTATGTAACATGAGCTCTGATACCATTTGTAACGTCTCTTCCTTTCCACCACAATTTTTTTTTTTAATATTTTATTTCTGTGCCTCTTGGCCATAGTTGTTTAGTTTTACTTTCAACTTCGTCAACTTCGTCAACTTATAATCTGACCTGGAATAGGGTTCCTATTCCTTTTAATACTCTTGTAAGGAAATTTGTATTGCTCTCCTTCACACAATATTGGAGGCTTATGTTAACCACATATCTTTTTATATGACCCTTATACAATAATATTTTATTCCCCTACCATTGCTATATGGTCGCATTTATTCCAACATTTTTCTATCTATGAATATATCTACCCATACCATTCAATCTATTCAATACATTGAATCCAATAACATTGTTCACATAACACTACCTACACGTTGATGTATAGTGGTAACCTCTTATGGATTTTACGTTGGTATATGATTTGTTGATCTTTAGCCTTTGTATATTCCACTATTTAACTTTGTTTGTCATTTCACTTTACTTAACGTATCGAATGGTTATTTTTATTTACGACTTATGTCACGTATTTGAATTGGTTTTAGTTTTGCGGCCACTGTTCCAATGTGAATGAGAGTTACCATAATATCATAGATTTCTCACGTACGGTTCAATTTATGGTGATTTCACTGTGGAGATAGGCATATTAACTTCCAATGCATGCATTTGGTCTCGTTGGAAATTTTGGCTCAACGTAGTCGGCCACTTCAACCCCTATCAGACTTTCCACGTCATCTTTTTCAATGGTACTCGGTTGATTTATCCCATTGTTTTGGCTTTCGTGGCATTCACACGCAGGATTGTATGCATCTATTCTTCACTTATAGATGCCACACCAGAGTACTCTTTCATTAATGACGGCCCTACGACAGTAGTGAAGGTACTGTGGAGTCGATTTCGTAGATCTATGTATTTATGTGTTGGATGTAGGTATTAATTTCCAATATCACCCATTCGATCCGTGTATAGACCATTGATCTGGGGCCACTTGGAATATGGAGATCGATCCTGTCCATTAGGGTTTTTTGGTGTTTGGATTGGAGACAATTTTATAAATATCTGTGTTATTGTCAAGTGGTTCTTTCGCTCCCAGTTGTTCTGGTTGTATTCCAGTGTTGAGACCCTGCATGTAGGAGAACGAGGCATCGGCTCGCTCAGACCTCAGTTGTATCTATCTGGACATCGCATTTACAGTTCAGGTATGATCTTCTATGCATATCACTAACATGTTGTATGCTTACGCCCTGAATACTATGTCTAGATATGTTTATTTTTCCATAGAGCTACGCTCTGTTAATAGGGCTAGACCTGGGTTTAATTAGCTATAAAAAAATTTTTTCGTATACAGTCTTGTTTACTGTCGAGAACTCATTTTGAGACTCCTGGAAAAATCTCTCGTGGAGATTTCTCAGTCTAGGTATATTAATTCTTTTGTTTATCCCAATCTCCCTTTTTACATTTCGTATAGTCTTCTGAGGATGTAAGACGTAAATACTCTATCGTTCTTGACAGGAGTTTACTCCTCATTGTCTTTGGTGAATTTATGCATGGCGTGTGAATGAGGGATGTATTGATTTTGTTCGTTTCTTCTACAGTAAGCAATTCATAACCCAGTCCAGAAATTGATTCGATTTTATCACTCCACTCCTGGCTTTCTCGTTCGTATTTGAGCTTCCTAGGTTTCAATTTTTTTTTAATATTGTTCAATTATATCTATTTCAGGCCGTTTTTATAAAAAGAGGGTTTCCTCATCTGTTAGGTAATCCCTTTATTATTTTTGTTTGTATTATACTTCACCTCAATTAATCGATATGTATATTCACTGTGTTCTTGTTTTATACAGGTAATCCTAATTCCATACCAATTTCTTCTCAGGGATACCTTGATAGGGATGTCTCATTCATTTTAATTTCGCTTCACCTTTCCCTTTCAGGTCAGTATCAAAAGCATCTGGGTCGAAATGTAACCAGACTCGCATATCATTATTGTACATAGTTTTTTTCCAGACCATTCGGTCTTACCTTCATAATTTCTCTATTCGATATTGTAAAAGAATGATTTCATTGAACCGGGTATGTGTTACTAAGACTTTGTTGATATGGTTACTATGACCTCCTAAATTTAATAAGTTATCTGGGGACATGCTTACCATAATTTATTTTCATTGTTTGCACAACTTTACCTATGGATTCCATATATATACATATATATTCTCTTCCTGTTTGATAAGGACAGAGTTATGTTACTCTATGGTGATTTCAGATATCTAGTTTATATTGATACTCATGATGATAATTTTATTCCTGTTACATCTGTCCGTTTCCCTTTGCTAGATAGAACTGATAATTTTACTAATATTATATTTTATTTCTTCTTCCTGTACTAATTTCTTACAACAATAGGTAATTATTTATTTCACGAGGGTACTTACCTCTGAAATAAATTTTTGGGACTTGACATCTGGCTTATGTAGTTATATGTATTTATCTACTCCAGTAACATACCTTTTTCCCTGTCTCTTGACTTAAATTTTGCAGATATTACTTATTGGATAACTAATAATAGGTTATGGAAATCTATTGTTTTATTTTCTCATATGTTCAGTAGGTTTTATTCTCTAGCTAATAATTCCACTAGCATTATTAATTCTCATTTTTTGATAGATCTGATAAACCATTAATTTCTACCTTTCCCAGCTTATATAGTTAGCAGGCCTTTATATAAATTTCCATGCAATTCTTATTTTTCCAATAAGTATTCAATTTTTATCATTCCTTGGTAAAGGATGTTAGTCACAGTTTCATACATAACTCTCAGCTCACAATTATGTACAAGTTTGGAAATTGTGTTTAGTTCTATTTCATTTCTATTTAAATATTTCCATGGTACTAAAGTATGTTTCCTTCCATTCTTTCGTCATTATAGAATAGAAATTTATAAATATTCATGCAATACTATTTTGCAAATCTATGTCTCTGTACCTCACTTAGTTACTTTAGAAATCTATAGTTCTGCTCTATATGTACTTAATTCCTCCTACCCCCAGGTTTATGGGTTTTCCATAGTGTTGACTAAATTAATTCTATTTTTCACAGAAACAGATTAAAGTTACATAATTATAAATTATGAGGTAACATAATCTTCATATTTAAACTAGGAACTGGTTTAGAGTTTCCGGCTGATTTTTCCTCATTTTTCTGGTTCCTACAGCCATGCAGGACTGATAGAATTTAATTATTCTACCATTCTGTAAATGTACGGAACACCAGCAGAAACAAAACATTGCAAGAATTATATAGCTATAGTCATTAACCTTTACACTTAACAACAATTAATTTTAATCATTCATAATACTGTGTGCATACCACTTTGGTACTTGACCAGTCCTCCCAACCGTAGAGTCCGTCTATCTCCCAGACTCACCCCCGAACTGAAATCACTTCCATTCCAGACCAACCTCTAATCTGTTCAGGAATAGCTTAGTTAAGCTTTTGCTCCCCAAATCTTGTTTCTAATTCTGCGTCCAGAATATCAGGATGATTTTCTTCCTATTTTCCTAGGCTTCACTATTTAGGGAATTTGAAAGCTGCTTTCTTCTTTTCCCAGCTTTTTACCTCTTCCCAACTACTCTCCACATCATTGGGGAAACTAGATTTTCCTCAAAATCTAATTTGGAAATAAATTCTTTCAAGGATTTTTGAAAGATTTTTGGGGAAAGTATTTGCCTTTATCCATCCTCATGGATTTAGCAAGTGATCTCATAATTCTCATTTTGGTCAATCTGCACAGAATTATTTTATTAATTTTTTCAAAATTAGATATTTAATTACATCCACAAAATACTTATCCATTCAGGTTCACTCCCCTTTGGATTAAAGTTCAAATGTCTAACTTTGACAGAATATAAAACTAGGGGTGCTACAAAAAATAATTTTATTTATTTGTTTATAGTATGTTGAAAAGAGGTGACATTTAGAATTTTCGTCATCAATATACTTTAATGTTGCTTCTAATATAAGTTACTTTAGGATACCTAAACATTAAGACAAATAATGTAATTTTTTTAATATTATTTCTAACCCTAATAATTATGCTTAATATATGGCAATTAATATATTATTTAAAAATAATTATGCTTAATATATGGAAATTGATATATTATATAGAAAAAATCTATAAGAAATTTTTGAAAATTTGTTGACAGGTAATCAATGAATGATAGAAAAAAATTGACTTTGAAATTGAAATAAAAAATTCATAAGAAGTAGGAATTTAGATATTGGAGAAAATAGTCAATATAGATTTCATTGAAAGCAATGCACTTGATATAGGATACATTTGTATGATGCATATTGTAAAAGTAATTTTATTATAAAACAAATTAAAAAATAAATTAACTAAATATTAGTAGGACTAATTAAAAGAATATGTTATTATATTGAAGCATAGTTTATCAATATAAATCTTATCGACGGAAATGTATTTGATATAAGATACATTTGTATCATAAATATTATAAAAATCATTATATTAGAAAACAAATTAAGGAAATATTAGTATGGAAAATTAAGATAAGATATTATATGGAAGCATAGTTTATGTCTGAAATGTTATCATTTCCTAAATCACCAAAGTAAAATTACATTATGCTCAATATATGGAAATTAACAATTTATATTAAAAAATTGATAATGCATATAATTAATGTTTGACAAAAAAAAACAATGACTTTCAAATTGAAATAAAAAATTCATGAAAAGTAAGAATTTAGATATTGGAGAAAGTAGTCAATATAAATCTCATCAAAAGAAACTCACTTAATATAAGATAGATCTGTATATGACAATGAAGAGAAGATATTTTTATATAAAAAAATAGTTTAAGTGTGAAATTTTATCATTTCCCAAATCATCAAAGTAAAACCACATCACACAATTAGACAATTGAATAAAACTACTATGATCCTCCCATAGTTCTACAATTAACCTACATCATTTTATATGTTAAACTATTCCAACTTTAATAAACAAACTTTCATGAAAATGCATTGCTATTCCTAATAAAAAAATAAAATTTTTTCATAATTATATTGCAAATTATTTTTAAGAAAAGTAATATATATATATATATATATATATATATATATATATATATATATATATATATATATATAAACATGATATATGTAAAAAATATGATAGCATAATCAATATAGATATTATAACATTATAAATTTTAGTTCCATATATCGCTTTTGTTACATGAATTTTATTACTCTTATTAAAGTCATGCACTTCTTTTCTCTTTCCAATGTTTTAAGTTTTTAGCTTAGCCATCAAAGTCAAATGAAAACCTTCATCTCCTCATTTTCCCTTTTTAGTTGTGCAGGTCTGAGAAATTGCATTATGTGATAGCACACGTCTATATACTTCATAGTCTATGGTAGTTTTAACATGTGATTTTAGTAAAAATTGTGTTTGAATGAATAATGCTTAGATGGTATATATAAAATTAAAGTTTAGATCCATCTTAACCCCGGATCTGCGCCGAGAGGGATCAAATCTCTCGAGGTTAAAACCTCTTTTTCGAGTGCAAAACTTGAGAAAAGGTTTTCACCTCGAGAGATTTGATCCCTCTCGGCGCTTGATAGATCCAGAGTTAAGATGGATCTAGGCTGGTTTCAGTCGTGTGCGACCAAGGAAAATCTATCGATAATATGAGGAACATATGCTTAATTTTATCAATAATATGTAAATACATCTAATATTAACATAACCATTTTAAATATGTTAAATATGTCCGAGATTTATTGAGTCATTTTAATTTTAAATTTGATTAGTTACCTCAGTTTGTTGAGATGATAAATATTGTAAAATAACTTTAATGATGAAATAAAATTTTGAATGCAAAGTGACAATGTAATAATATTGAATGATAGAAACTGTGAATAATAATAATGTAGTCAATTATGAATAGTCTTCATTGTGATCGATTTCAAACTATTTTCTTCTACTATTCTTATTTTCACCCATGTTAGTTTTGTCATATTTTCATATTGATTATTTGAAAAGGACAGTTGGAATCATAAACCATTTAAATATTTAGCTCGAGCTATTGTAGCAAACATCATACCTTTTCTCTCTTGTTCTCCAATATTAATAGGTTGAATTACTATAACACAAAAATCAATGTACATTGTCAATAATTTTTTTTGCTTACACTGAAATCATTGCACACACACTATTAATCCAATGACTTTAAAATTAATGTACCATCATACATCCAATTACATCAAATTAGAAATCAACATGTACACTGAAATCAATGCAACCAATGCAAGAAATCAAATAATAATAGAAAACAAAATCTACACTAAAATCAATGCATCTAATGCAAGTAATGAAATATGATTAGAAATCAACATCTACACTCAAATAAATGAGTTTAGCGCAAGTAGGAAAATATGATTTAAAGCCAACATATACACTGAAATCAATGAATCTAGTGCATGCGATCAAATAGGATTAGAAATCACCATCTACACTAAAATAAATGCATTTAGTGCAAGGAATCAAATAGGATTATAAATCATATACATTTAAATCAATACATTTAGTTAAATCATCTACATTTCAATCAATGCATTTAGTGCAAGAAATCAAATATAATTATAAATCAACATCTACATTGAAATTAATGCATTTAGTGCAAGCAATCAAATAAGATTAGAAATCACCATCTACACCGAAATCAAGGCATTTAGTAAAAGCAATCAAATAGGATTAGAAATCACCATCTACATTGAAATCAATCCATTTAGTGCACGCAATCAAATAGGATTAAAAATAATCTACATTGAAATCAATTCATGTAGTGAAAAAATTCAAATATAACCAAAAATCAAAATCTACATTAAAATTAATGCATCGAGTGAAATCAATCAAATAGGATTAGAAATCATCATCTACACTGAAATTAATGCATTTAGTGCAAACAATAAAATAGGATTAGAAATCATCTACATTAAAATCAATCCATCTAGTGTAAGTAATCAACTATCATTAGAAATCAACATCTACACCAAAATCAATTCATCTTGTGCAAGAAATCAAATAGGATTAGAAATCACCATATACAATGAAATCAATGCATCTACTGCAGGAAACCTTCTTCCCTCTCTCCCCCATATATATATGTATATCCATCCATCTCTGCTTTTTCTCTTTATCTCACCCCACCATACACACACTTTCGCTCACTCCATATCTATCAATTTCCTTGTCCCTCCCTCCTTCTCTCCACATATCTTTTTTTCTCTTCACCTTACATCTATATCTATATCTCACTCTATCTCTCTATATCAACTCCAAAACATAAACTCTCTTTCTCAAATCTATCTATATATCTATCACTCCCTCCTCCTCCTCCTCCTCTCTCTCTCTCTCTCCCTCTGTCTCTCTCTCTCACTTCTATCTCTCTTCCTTCCTACTACCCTTTCTCCCTCTCTCTCTGTCTTCTTTATCACTCCCTCTCTCTCTTTCTCCACCTTTCACCCTCTATGTCTTTATTCTTACCTCCCCCTCTCTCCCTCTTCATCTTCATATCTCTTTCCCTACCTCTCTTCACTCTATCTCTTCCTTTATCTCCCCCCTCTCTCTCTCTATCTTCACCTTCCAACTTTGTTACCATATTCCTCTCTCTCTTCTTCTCTCCCCTCTTCTCTCCATATCTCCTTATTTGTCTCTTTATCTCACCCCAAAACATACACACTCCCTCTTCATCTCTCCCTTGTCACTCCAACTCTCTCTCCACTACTCACTCTCTATGTATTTATTCTTCCCTCCCTCTCTCCTCATCCAGCTCCATCTCCTAATACCTCCCTCTCTCCCCCTCCAAATCCATATTTATATCCCTCCCTCTATCCTCCCCTCTCTCCTCCTCTCTTTCAAGTCCCCTCTCCTTTCCTTCCTCTCTCTCCCTTTTTCTCCTACCTCCCTTTCTCTTCCCTCATCTCTCTCTCTCTCCATCTCTCAATCCCTCCCTCTCTCCCCCTCCAAATCCATATTTCTATCCCTCCCTCTCTCCTCCTCTCTTTCAAGTCCCCTCCTTTTTCTTTCCTCTCTCTCCCTTTATCTCCTACCTCCATTTATCTTCCCCCATCTCGATCTCTCTCTCTCTCTCTCTCTCCCTCTCTCATACAATCCTCTCTTCCCCCATCACTCTCTTCCTCTCTCACCTCCTTCTATTTGACCCCGCAGCTCTCTTTCTTTCTCTCTCTCTCTTTGTCCTCCAATCCTCTCTCTTCCCCCATCACTCTATCCCACTCTCCAACTATCTTACTATTCCTATCCCTTTATCCTTCTCTCCCCCCTTGTCTCCATCACTCCTCCTTTCTCCTTCTCTCACCCTTGTCTCTATCACTCTTATGTATCTTTATCCCACCCATAAGCATACACACTCTCTCTCTGTCTCTCCCTTGTCACTCCCTCTCTATGTATTTCTTCTTCTTTTCCTCGCTCCACCTCCAGCTCCATCTCTCTATCCCTCCTCTCTCCTCCACCTCTCATCCTTTATCTCTCTCCCTTTCTCTTCTACATCCCTCTCCCTTCCCCCTTATTTCTCTCTCTCTCAATCTCTACCCTCCAATCCTCTCTCCTTCTCCCTCCCTCTCTCCTTATCTCTCTCCCACCTCCATCTTTATGTCTCCCTCTCCCTCTCTTACCCTTCTCTAACTCTCTCACTCTTCTCACTCTCTCTCTCTTCATTCCTCTTCTCCCTTCTCCTTCAATTTATCTCCATATCTCCCTTGTCACTCCCCCTATTTCTCCACCTCTATCATATATCATGATATTTAATATATATTACAATATAATAAATTTAATATTGTATTAATCTAAACATATTAAATTTAATAATATTAATATTTTAATATTAATGTTAGGGTTAATAATATTTTTTTTTGCATGGTATTAATAATAATTTGGTCCGTGGTATTTGACCCTTATACTTTATATATAATTAGATCTTGATTTCTAGTCATATTTGATATATTTTTATTTATTTACCTTACCTCTTTATACCTTTTTTATATTTACTTATTTACCATACGTATTTTATAATATATTATTTGGCCCATGGTATTTTCCCATGGTATTATTATTAATTTGGCCCACGGTATTTGGCCCATGGTATTAATAATAATTTTTCCCATAGGCTTCACCTAAATAAAACCTGTTTTTGAGTTTTTGTAAATATAAAGTGGTTTATTGAGTACAT
Source organism: Pinus albicaulis (assembly GCA_034641835.2). Taxonomy (NCBI): domain Eukaryota; kingdom Viridiplantae; phylum Streptophyta; class Pinopsida; order Pinales; family Pinaceae; genus Pinus; species Pinus albicaulis. Next base: position 1,662,529,182 of record CM076584.1, read on the forward strand.
ATAAAAATCAATTTTATTTATTTACCATACCTCTAGTTTATTTATATTTTTATTTATTTACCATACCTCCTAGTAATATAAAAAGAGGTTTTATTTATTTACCATACCTATGGTTTATTTATATTTTTACGTATCTACCATATTTTATTTATTTACCATATCTCCTTTTTAAGTGTTAGTAAACTCTTCATATTTTAAGTTTATATCATTTAAATTTATTTTTAATAAATTTTTAATTGTTCATTTATATGTTTATGTAAGCTATTGTTCAAGCCAACATTTTTTTGGCTTCCGACATACTTACACATCGGGGTCATACTGGACTGTAGAATGCGCCTCTCGGCCTTCTCTCCATCTATCTTTTTTTCTCTTCACCTTACATCTATATCTATATCTCACTCTATCTCTCTATATCAACTGCAAAACATAAACTCTCTTTCTCTAATATATCTATCTATCTATCACTCCCTCCTCCTCCTCCTCTCTCTCTCTTTCCCTCCCTCTCTCTCTCACTTCTATCTCTCTTCCTTCCTGCTACCCTTTCTCCCTCTCTCTCCATCTTCTTTATCACTCCCTCTCTCCATCTTTCACCCTCTATGTCTTTATTCTTACCTCCCCCTCTCTCCCTCTCCATCTTCATATCTCTTTCCCTACCTCTCTTCACTCTCTCTCTTCCTTTCTCTCCCCCCCTCTCTCTCTATCTTCACCTTCCAACTTTGTTACCATATTCCTCTCTCTCTCCTTCTCTCCCCTCTTCTCTCCATATCTCCTTATTTGTCTCTTTATCTCACCCAAAATCATACACACTCCCTCTTCATCTCTCCCTTGTCACTCCCCCTCTCTCTCCACTACTCACTCTCTATGTATTTATTATTCCCTCCCAGCTCCATCTCCTAATACCTCCCTCTCTCCCCCTCCAAATACATATTTCTATCCCTCCCTCTCTCCTCCCCTCTCTCCTCCTCTCTTTCAAGTCCCCTTTCCTTTCCTTCCTCTCTATCCCTTTCTCTCCTACCTCCATTTCTCTTCCCTCATCTCTCTCTCTCCCCCTCCAAATCCATATTTCTATCCCTCCCTCTCTCCTCCTCTCTTTCAAGTCCCCTCCCGTTTCTTTCCTCTCTCTCCCTTTATCTCCTACCTCCCTTTATATTCCCCCATCCCTATCTATCTCTCTCTCTCTCCCTCTCTCATACAATCCTCTCTTCCCCCATCACTCTCTTCCTCTCTCACCTCCTTCTACTTGACCCCCCAGCTCTCTTTCTTTATCTCTCTCTCTCTTTGTCCTCCAATCCTCTCTCTTCCCCCATCACTCTATCTCACTCTCCAACTATCTTACTATTTCTATCCCTTTATCCTTCTCTCCCCCCTTGTCTCCATCACTCCTCCTTTCTCCTTCTCTCCCCCTTGTCTCCATCATTCCTATGTATCTTTATCCCACCCATAAGCATACACACTCTCTCTCCATCTCTCCCTTGTCACTCCCTCTCTATGTATTTCTTCTTCCTTTCCTCAGTCCGCCTCCAACTCCATCTCTCTATCCCTCCTTCTCTCCTCCACCTCTCATCCTTTCTCTCTCTCCCTTTCTCTCCTACATCCCTCTCCCTTCCCCCTTCTTTCTCTCTCTCTCACTCTCTACCCTCCAATCCTCTCTCCTTCTCCCTCCCTCTCTCCTTATCTCTCTCCCACCTCAATCTTTATGTCTCCCTCTCCCTCTCTTACCCTTCTTAACTATCTCACTCTTCTAACTCTCTCTCTCTTCATTCTTCTTCTCCCTTCTCCTTCAATTTATCTCCATATCTCCCTTGTCACTCTCCCTATTTCTCCACCTCTATCATATATCATGATATATTAATATATATTACAATATAATAAATTTAATATTGTATTAATCTAAACATATTAAATTTAATAATATTAATATTTTAATATTAATGTTAGGGTTAATAATATTTTTTTTGCATGGTATTAATAATAATTTGGTCCATGGTATTTGACCCTTATCCTTCATATATAATTAGATCTTGATTTCTAATCATATTTGATATATTTTTATTTATTTACCTTACCTCTTTATACCTTTTCTATATTTACTTATTTACCATACCTATTTTATAATATATTATTGGGCCCATGGTATTTTCCAATGGTATTATTATTAATTTGGCCCATGGTATTTGGCCCATGGTATTAATAATAATTTTTCCCATAGGCTTCACCTAAATAAAACCTGTTTTTGAGTTTTTGTAAATATAAAGTGGTTTATTGAGTACATATAAAAATCAGTTTTATTTATTTACCATACCTCTAGTTTATTTATATTTTTATTTATTTACCATACCTCCTAGTAATATAAAAAGAGGTTTTATTTATTTACCATACCTATGGTTTATTTATATTTTTACGTATCTACCATATTTTATTTATTTACCATATCTCTTTTTTAATTGTTAGTAAACTCTTCATATTTTAAGTTTATATCATTTAAGTTTATTTTTAGTAATTTTTTAATTGTTCATTTATATGTTTATGTAAGCTATTGTTCAAGCTGACATTTTTTTTGGCTTCCGACATACTTACACATCGGGGTCATACTGGACTGTAGAATGCGCCTCTCGGTGCAATAAATCAATGAATACTAGTTTAGATAGCTTCATAATTTCATTTCCTTTCCTGTAATAATATAAAAATATAATTTAATTCCAATATTTAAGTAAATTTATAAATAAATTATTATATTATATTAACGTGATCTTACATATAAATATCCATGAGATTACATATATATTACATATAAATATCCATTATCGTTTGTTTCCTAAAAAGTTAATATGTGAGTAGTATCTACATCATCATAAAACTATTTACTATGTTCTTAGGTGGTGTGGGTTAGTAATGTTCTATTTAGACATTTTTAAAACAACATATACCACTATTAATTTAATTTGCAAATAAGATGGCTTCATTGTTCTCTCAATAGAAGTGTTAAGGTATTAATTTCAATATCTAAATTTATATAAATAAATATAAATAAATTCTTACAATACATGTAAGTGGGTTTACGATAATCATCCTTTCTCGTGTATTTTTTCATAGCTTATTGTTTTGATAACATTCAGAAAGAATAAGTATAGTTGCAAAACATTTTTTATATATTAAGTTTCACTTGAAAATTTCAATTTAACTATTTTCACTACTTTAAATAGCTAAACTATTAATATTTTAGAGTTCAAATGCTACTTGTATGGTTGTGATCATGGAAAAAAATTCAACGGAAAAGTATGGTAACCAAATTCTATTCAAAGTGTGATTTAGCTTATGATTTTCTTGGATAGATATGTACAAGAAACGAAATGTTATTGATAATCATATAATTTTAGCATATACACAAGGAAAAGAAGGATATTCTTCAATTTAACTATTTTCACTGCTTCAAATAGCTAAACTGTTAATATTTTAGAGTTCAAATTCTACTTGTATTGTTGTGATCATGGAAAAAATTCAATGGAAAATTATCGTAACCAAATTCTTTTCCAACAATGATTTAGCTTATAATTTTCTTGGATAGATATGTGCAAGAAACGAAAGTTTGATTGATAATCATACAATTTTAGCATATACAAAAAGAAAAGAAGGATCTTTTTCAATTTAACCATTTTCACTACTTTAAATAGCTAAACTGTTAGTATTTTAGAGTTCAGATTCTACTTGTATTGTTGTGATCATGGAAAAAATTCAACCGAAAAGTATCGTAACCAAATTCTTTTCAAAGTGTGATTTTTCTTATAATTTTCTTGGATAGATACGTAAAAGAAACAAAAGGTTGATTGATAATCATACAACTTTAGCATATACGAAAGGAAAAGAAGGATATTTCAAGATGGTATGTGGATTATCTCTTTTCGTTAAAGATTTTGCTTCTCTGAAATTCTGCTGCAAATGATGATGAAACAAGGAGGGGAACATGTTGGAAATTAATTCCAACTACTGATGTCAATCAACAGTAAATGCAGAATGACTAGAGTGCGACACATTGAAGCCTTTGCGAATTCAGTTTCTGCTTTCTTGAAACAATTGCAAAAGGATTGGAAAGCCCACACAAGTGAAGTGCAGAGCAGATAAGAATCAGTCCCTTGATAATTATCTAAGGAGGTTGTTGTTTACTTAAGAGCAGAGTAAATGCTCAGACTGAAAGTCTTGCTAGCAGCGCAAAGCTTTGATTACAAAGTTGCATCAGGCTTTAAAGCCTTACCAACATATCGACGGAGTTAAATGACTGTGGTGGCAATGAAAAGTTTTATTAATAAGTGTCTTGCTGATATGGATTGTTCCAATGCGATGCGATCATCGCAATCCCAAAAGGAATGAGATACCACACATATGTATGTTCTAAGTGATTGAAGTTTGCGATGCGATGTGATGTGGTCCCACCACAATCGCAATCGCAAATCGCAAAGAGCTGCAATCGTACAATCACAAGATCGCAAGCCGACTGTCGATGCGATATAGGTCTCGTGCCATCACAATCACAAATCGCAATCGCATAACACAAAGGTATTAACCTTTTGTCCACTAAAAAGCCGACCGCCGATTGAGTTCCAGATGCGATGAATGTTTTCATTAGATTTCATATATTTTGAGATTTGGTTTTATGGGTCAGTTTAATTGTTTTTATTAACCATGCCTTATAAAAGGAAATGAGCCGGAAGGCTATTGTAATGTATAATTTTTACTGTGAATAAGTTTTCATGCATTAAGACGGTATTCTGAAAAACAGAGAATTGTTGTAGCCCGCAGGCTGTTACACAACAAAGTTTGTAAGCACTGTATGTGCGGATAGAGGATAGAGAAGTTTTGTGTGAGCACTGTCATTTTTACAGTCCACTGTAACACTTTGTGAATCCCTCTCAAGGAGGAAGAATCAGATTGTTGATTATGTATTTCTTTTATTCTTTTATGAATTAAGAAAATTGTCGTAAACTGTTTCTGTCCATTCTGCAAAATTTTGTTCTAAAACTCTGTGTTGTAGAGGGAATCTTCATTCTCTCTTGTTGTTTTGAAGCTAACAGAAACTTCTACACGGTATCAGAGCTTTTCTAGGCACTCAGTGAAACAAAACAGAGTTTTTCTTTCACTGTAGGAGCTGTAAGAATCATTTAGAGTAGATTTTCTCCAGCAGAGAAGTTCTCGCTTGTTTTAAATATACAGTCAGTATTCTTCTTATATAGTTAAGATGGAAGATGCTGGAATTGGTTTGACAAATTCCCAACTTCCACAGTTTAATGGGAAGAATCATAGTTATTGGTCCATAACTATGAGAGCTGTGTTTGCTTCTCAGGGATTATGGGAGCTACTTGAAAATGGCTACCCTGAACCTACAAATGCAGCAGCGTTGACTGCTTTGACAGTAGCAGAAAGAGAATTGTTGAAGGGCAACAGAAAGAAGGACTCCAAAGCCCTTTTTTTCCTGTTTCAATTAGTACATGAAAGTTGTTTCCCACGGATTTCAACAGCAACAAAATCCAAGGAGGCATAGGATATTCTCAAAACTGCCTATCAAGGCATGGAGAAGGTGAAGACTGCAAAGTTCCAGACTTTGAGGAGAGACTTTGAAACACTGAGCATGAAGGAATTTGATACAATAGATTCATTCTTCACTCAAGTTTTTGGGTTGATAACCCAGATAAGATCTCATGGTGAAGCTCTTTAAGAAAGAAGGATCGTAGAGAAGATCTTGATATGTTTACCCTCAACGTTTGAATCTATTGTGGTAGCAATAGAAGAAACAAAGGATCTTTCACAGTTCACGATAGATGAACTGAGTGCTTCTCTTATGTCTCATGAACATAGACTGAGTAGAGGGACAAATTCCTCTTTTGAGCAAGCATTCAAGACTCAGATGTCATTCGGCCGAGGAAGAGGTCGAGGCAGAGCAAACAACAGAGGTCGTGGAAGAAGCCAAAACAATGGCAGAAACAATCCTGCTAGCATAAGCGGAAGGAGATGCAATCAAAACCAGGAAGAAGGTTCAAGAAAACAGCAAGCTCATGGACAAAGGTATGGAAAATCCCAAGTCCAATGTCATTATTGCAAGAAATTAGGCCATTATGCCAATGAATGTAGGGAAAAGAAAAATGACATGAAAAATAGGAAAAATGCTAATTTTGCAAATGAAGAAGATAAGAACCTAAATATTGTGTTGTTAACATGTAACATCGCACAAGAAAAAAAAGAATATTTTTGGTTCTTAGACTCAGGTTGTAGTAATCACATGACTGGAAACATTGCAATGTTTTCCAATCTGGATGAAAATGTGAAATCTAAGGTAACAATAGGAACTGATAGTATGATATCTGTCAAGGGTAAAGGCAGAGTTAGTATCCTAGCAAGAAATGGAGAACAGATGATTGTGACGGAAGTGTACTATGTACCTGTTCTGAAGTGTAATATTTTGAGCATTGGACAACTCATTGACAAAGGTTACAATGTGTTCTTCAAAGATGTTGTGTGTACAATCAGAGACATACCTCCAAGTAAGAAGATCATTATAGAGGTGCAGATGACCAGCAATAGAATGTTTCCTCTCAAACTCAGGGCAGATTTGAAGGAAAGAAGAACTATTGCAGCTGTAAAACAAGAATTCTTTCAAGAAGAAGTGAAAGATGAGAATTGGTTGTGGCACTTGAGATTTGGACATCTCAATTTCGGAGGCCTGAATTTGTTGCACAGAAAGGGAATGGTAAAAGGTTTGCCATTGATTGAAAAGTCAGACAGCCTTTGTGATGGCTTTACCTTGGGCAAACAATAGAAAGAAAGATTTCCATTAGGAAAGAGTATAAGGGAAAAAGCACCCTTGGAAATTTTTCACTCTGATGTATGTGGATGGATGCAAATACCATCATTTGCTGAAAATAAATATATTTTAACTTTCATTGATGATTACACCAGAAAGACATGGGTGTATGTGTTGAAACAGAAGAGTGAAGTGTTTGAGAAATTGCGCCACTTCAAAACTCTTGTTGAGAAGCAGTGTGGACATTACATTAAAGTGCTCAGAATAGACAGAGGTGGAGAGTACATCTCTAAGGAATTTCTGCACTTTTTCAGAGAGAATGGCATACAAAAGCAATTCACCGCGAGGTATACACCTCAGCAAAACGGTGTTGTAGAAAGGAAGAATAGGATCATTCTAGATATGGTCAGGAGTACGCTGAAGGAAAAACACTTACTGCATGAGTATTGGGCTGAAGCTATCACTTGTGTAGTTTACATCTTAAACAGATGCTCAACTAAAGATGTCATGAATAAAATACCAGAAGAAGCATGGAGTGGTCGAAAGAAAACTATCACTCACATGAGAGTATTCGGTTGCGTAACATATACACATGTACTGGATTAGCTAAGGAAGAAGCTTGATAGTAAGGGGGAGAAGTGTGTCTTTATTGGCCACTGTGATGAGTCAAAATCATACAAACTTTATAATCCATTCACCAAGAAATTGATAGTAAGCAGAGATGTGCAGTTCTATGAAGATGAAGCTTGGGATGGAAGCCTAGAGAAGACTGTGAACGTGAATACAATTTTGTCTCATGAGGGAGAGGAAGAAGAAGGAAAAATAGCTAATAAACCTTCTTCGGTGGGTCCTCCTCCACCACAACAAGCACAACAAACCACACCACGAGCTGGAATTCGAACATCTTTGAGAAGTCAAGGAAGTGCTTCTTCAAGCACACCGTAGGTATTATAAATGCCCTCAAGTTAGAATGAAACTCCAAGCACACTAGGAAGACCAAGATTCAAAAATATGAATGAGATTTATGAGAAGGGAGAGGTAAGTAACAATACCGGTCTGAATTCATTATTCGCTTTGTATTGTAATGTTGATGACCCAATTCATTTTGAAGATGTTGTAAATGATGATAAATGGATTGAAGCAAGGAATGAAGAAATTGGTGCAATTGAGAAGAGTAAAACATGACAGTTAGTGGACCTCCCTGAAGGCACAGATGCCATTGGAGTTAAGTGGGTCTATAAGACCAAAAGCAATGCTTCAGGAAAGATCGAAAGGCACAAGGCCAGACTTGTTGTTAAAGGTTACAAAAAGCAACAAGGGAGAGACTATGATGAAACCTTTGCACCAGTAGCAAGGATGGAAACAATCAGAACAATATTGTCTATTGCAGCACAACATAGATGGAAGATTTATGAGATGGATGTTAAATCTGCATTCCTGAATGGAGTGTTAAAAGAAGAGGTTTATGTTGAACAACCTCTAGGCTATGAATTTGAAGGCTAAGAGCATAAAGTATGCAAGCTGAAGAAGGCTCTTTATGGGCTGAAACAAGCTCCAAGAGCATGGTACAACAGGATAGATGCTTACCTGATTGAGAATGGGTTCAAGAAGTGTGATGGGGAACCCACACTCTACATAAAGGAGAATAACGGTAAGATACTTATCATTGTATTATATGTAGATGATTTAATTTTTACTGGCAATGATGCTTCTCTCATTGCTAATTTTAAAGCAGTCATGAAAAGTGAGTTTGAAATGATTGACTTGGGCTTCTTGAGATATTTTCTTGGAATTGAAGTAGACCAAAGTGAAAATGGTGTTTTCATTTCCCAAGATAAATATGAAGAAGCAGTGTTAAAGAGATTCAACATGTAGAACAGTAAGGCAGTTGTGACTCCAACAGTAATGGGGTTGAAATTAAGAAAAGAAGATAACAATAAGGATTTTGATCCAAAGTTGTATAAGAGAATAGTTGGTAGCCTTATGTACTTGACTGCAACTAGGCTGGACATTATGCACGTTGTTAGCTTAATCTCTAGATTCATGGAAAGACCGAAAGAAGCTTATTGGCAAGCAGGCAAGAGAATTCTAAGGTATCTAAATGGAACGAACGGGTTTGTTATATTATACTTCTCTTCTGAAAGTTTCATATTGACAGGGTACACTGATAGTGATTGGGCTGGAAGTGTTGATGATCAGAAGAGTACATTAGGATATGTGTTTCATTTTGGATAGGGAGTTGTTTCATGGGCTTCCAAGAAGCAACCGATAGTTGCTTTATCTATAGCAAAAGAAAAATATGTTGTAGCAACAACAGCAGCATGCCAAGCAGTATGGATGAGAAGAGTTCTCAGAGATTTGTGTCATGAACAAGAAAAGGGCACAACTATTTACTGTGACAATATCTCGGTGATAGCATTGTCTAAAAATTCAGTCTTTCATAAAAGGACAAAGCACATTGACACCAAGTTTCACTTCATACATGAATTGGCTAACAATGGTGAGATAGTTTTGCAACATTGCAGAAAAGAGGATCAATTTACAGATATCCTCACAAATCCACTTGAGCAGAAAAGCTTTGATCATTTCAGGGAATGCCTAGGTATGCATAAAAACCCAGCTATTGAAATTAAGGGGGAGTGTTGGAAATTAATTCCAACTACTGATGTCAATTAGCAGTAAATGCAAAATGACTAGTGTGTGGTACATTGAAGCCTTAGCAAGGGCGGTTGTTGCTTTCTTGAAACAATTGCAAAAGGATTGGAAAGCCCACACAAGTGAAGTGTAGATTAGATAAGAATTGTTCCCTTGATATCTATCTAAGGCGGTTGTCATTTGCTTAAAAGTAGAGTAAATGCTCAGACTCAAAGTCTCGCCAGCAGCACAGAGCTTTGATTACAAACTTGAGTCAGGCTTTAAAGCCTCACCAACATATCGACAGAGTTAAATTACTGTGGTGGAAATCACAAGTTTTATTAATAAGTGTCTTATTGATATGGATTGTTCCGATGCGATTCGATCATCGCAATCGCAAAAGAAATGAGGTACCACACATATGTATGTTCCGACCGATTGAAGTTTATGATGCGATGCGATGTGATCCGACCATAATCACAATCGTAAATCGCAAAGGGTCGTAATCGCGCAATCACAAGATCACAAGTCGACTACCGATGCGATATAGGTCCCGTGCCATCGCAATCACAAATCGCAATCGCATAGCACAAATGTGTTAACCTTTTTTCCACTGAAAAGCCGATCGCCGATTGAGTTCCAGATGCAATGAATGTTTTCATTGGATTTCATATATTTTGAGATCCGTTTTTATGAGTCGGTTTAATTATTTTTATTAACCGCGCCTTATAAAAGGAAATGATCCCGAAGGCTATTGTAATGAATAATTTTTATTGTGAATACGTTTTCATGCATTAAGATGATATTATGAAAAACAGAGAATTGTTGTAGCCTTCAGGCTAGTACACAGCAAAGTTTGTAAGCACTGTATGTGCGAATAGAGGACAGAGAATTTTTGTGTGAGCAATATTGTTTTTACAGTCCACTGTAATACTTTGTGAATCCCTCTCAAGGAGGAAGAATTAGATTGCTGATTATGTATTTCTTTTATTCTTTTATGAATTAAGAAAATTTTCCTAAACTGTTTCTGTTCATTCTGCAAAATTTAGTTCTAAAACTCTGTGTTGTAGAGGGAATATTCATTCTGTATTGTTGTTTTGAAGCTAACAGAAACTTCTACAGAACAAATATAGTCTTTTTTCTTCAGATTTTTATTATTCTTCCCTCCCGTATCTGCAGTGAAAGTAATTGAATAAGATTTTGTAGATAAAAACACAAGGACGGTGAACAAAATCTGGTTTCCCGGACATATAATTGATAGCAGCTGCAATAACGAAGAATACAGATAAATGCAGACTATGACTCTGGCAAAGGGATAGTTGGCGAATTCTTCTAAAGAGCAAAGTAATAAATTACATAGTTACATTATGTGGAATTTCAGACATTGTCTATCCAACAAATCCCCTACCTCTCACAAAGGCGTTGTATGAAGGCATGAAATCTCCTACCTATCAAAAAGGGCATTGTATAAAGGCATTCTTCACTACCCTAACCAGAAAGATATATATATATATATTTGTAGAGTAGGAGCTATAGTATGGTGGCACATTGAGTCAAATTTAATCATTATTTATGTAGCTTTGTTCAAATTTTTTGAATGTAAAACTCAATGTAAAATTCATTATGATACAACGCAATTTCATAGGGTGCATGCATTTGATAGACTGCAGGTCGCATTTGCAGGTGGAATTACACAAGCGGGTAGGGTGATCTTTGGTATTTCTTCTTTAAAAGCTTTGAACCAAATTCTACAAAATGCGTACGCACAAATATTATAAGTTACTTATATAGTATATATTCTCTGAATTCAAACTGGACAGTGAAATGCGAATGCATGGACAACGAAACTAATGGCAGAAGAAATGAATGAGGGAAAGAGAGCGATTGCTAAGATGATTCAAAATACAAACATGACATCCATTGGCTAACCATCCAGCGAACAGAACTCCGTTGTAAGAAAGAAGCTCAAAATTGCTAGCTATCAATTTCAGGATTTCTTGAATTTTTTATATCTATTTAACAAAATCCATTTTTTATACAACGTCTGAAATTCCAGAGAATGTAACTATGTAGTTTATTACTTTGCTATTTAGAAGAATTCGCCAACTGTCCCTTGGCCAGAGTCATAGTCTGCATTTATCTGTATTCTTCGTCCTTGCAGTTGCTATCAATTATATGAAAGTTAAGTTGTTAAATTATATCATTTCTCAAATAGTAGAAATTTTCATCACACACTTAGAAAAATTGAATCATAGTTTGACCTTCTCATATTTCTACAATTATACTATATTGTCTTCTATATTGTCTTCTATGGAATATTATTTCAACTTTAATAACAAAGATTCAGGAAAACTTATATCTCACAACAATACATTTTTAAGAGAAATAATATATATAAATTAATAATAATAATATTGATAATAATAATAAAAATAAGTTGTACATATTTATTGTGTGACATGACTTACGTAAAATATGCGACTTTTCAACCATCTTAATTAATGTTGATAACTACTTTAAATATATATAAATACACTCTAACATTACATTGTAACATAAAATTATTGCTTATTAATATTCAATTGTTGTTTATTAATAAAATTATTATATTTTTATTAATAAATGAATTTGGCACATTTTATATATAGTTAGCAATACTATAACTAAACTAATGCCACTCATTTTTTTCCATTCCATTAAATAAAAATACTTTTATTTATTTATTTATAGTATGTTGAAAAGAGGTGACACTTAGAATTTTCATCATTAATATACTTTAATGTTGATTCTAATGTAAGTTACTTTAGGATAACTAAACATTAACACAAATAATGTAAATTTTTTAATATTATTTCTAACCCTAATAATTATTCTTAGTATATGGAAATTAATATATTATTTAAAAATAATTATGCTTAATATATGGCAATTGATATATTATATAAAAAAATTCTATAAGAAATTTTCGAAAATTTGTCGACAGATAATTAATGATTGATAGAAAAAAATTGACTTTGAAATTGAAATAAAAAATTCGTAAGAAGTAGGAATTTAGATATTAAAGAAAATAGTCAATATAGATTTCATTAAAAGCAATGCACTTGATATAGGATACATTTGTATCATGCATATTATAAAAGTAATTCTATTAGAAAACATATTAAAAAACAAATAAACTAAATATTAGTAGGACTAATTAAAAGAATATGTTATTATATTGAAGCATAGTTTATGAATATAAATCTTATCAAAAGAAATGTATTTGACATAAGATACACTTGTATCATAAATATTATAAAAATCATTGTATTAGAAAACAAATTAAGGAAAGATTAGTATGGAAAATTAAGATAAGATATTATATGGAAGCATAGTTTATGTCTGAAATGTTATCATTTCTAGAATCACCAAAGTAAAATTACATAATGCTCAATATATGGAAATTAACAATTTATATTAAAAAATCGATAATGCATATAATTAATGTTTGATAAAAAGACAATGACTTTGAAATTGAAATAAAAAATTCATAAAAAGTAAGAATTTAGATATTGAAAAAAGTATTCAATATAAATGTCATCAAAAGAAACTCACTTAATATAAGATATATCTGTATATGACAATGAAGAGAAGATATTTGTATATAATAACATAGTTTAAGTGTGAAATTTTATCATTTCCCAAATCATCAAAGTAAAACCACATCACACAATTAAACAATTAAATAAAACTACTATGATCCTCTCATAGCTCTACAATTAACCTACATCATTTTATATGTTAAACTATTCGAACTTCGATAAAAAAAACTCTCATGAAAATGCATTGCTATTCCTAATAAAAAAACAAAATTTTTCCATTATTAAATTACAAATTATTTTTAAGAAAAGTATTTTATATATATATAAACTGTGATTTAAAAACATGATATATGTAAAACATATGACAGCTTAATCAACATAAATATTCTAACATTATATAAATTATAAATTTTTAGTTTCATATATTGCTTCTATTACATGAATTTTATTACTCTTATTAAATTCATGCCTTTATTTTCTCTTTCCAAGCGTTTTAAGTTTTTAGCTTAGCCACCAAAGTCAAATGAAAACCTTCATCTCCTCATTTTCCCTTTTTAGTTGTGCAGGTCTAAGAAATTGCATTTTGTGATAGCATGCATCTATATACTTCATATTCTATGGTAGTTTTAACATGTGATTTTAGTAAAAATTGTGTTTGAACATTGCTAAAATGATATATATAAATAAATCAATTAATACTAGTTTAGATAGCTTCATAACTTCATTTTCTTTGCTGTAATAATATAAAAATATATTTTAATTCCAATATTTACATAAATTTATAAATAAATTATTTATACTATATTACGTGTTGTGATCATGGACAAAATTAAACGGAAAAGTATGGTAACCAAATTATTTTCAAAGTGTGATTTAGCTTATAATTTTCTTGGATAGATACGTACAAGAAACGAAAGGTTGATTGATAATCATACAATTTTAGCATATAAAAAAGGAAAAGAATGATATTTCAAGATGGTATGTGGATTATCTCTTTTCGTTAAAGATTGCCCTTCTCTGAGATTCTGCTGCAAATGATGACAAAACAAGGAGGAGAACAGCTATCGTCTTTCTTCAGATTTTTATTATTCTTCCCTCCCGGATCTGCAGTGAAAGTAATTGAATAAGCTTTTGTAGATAAAAACACAAGGACGGTGAACAAACTATCGGAGTGGTGGAAATTCTTCTAAATAGCAAAGTAATAAATTACATAGTTACATTCTGTGGAATTTCAGACATTGTCTATCCAACAAATCCCCTACCTATCTCAAAGGCCTTGTATAAAGGCATGAAATCTCCTACGTATCAAAAAAGGCGTTGTATAAATGCATGCTTCACTACCCTAACCAGAAAGATATATATATATATATATTTAGAGTAAGAGCTATAGTATGGTGGAACGAAATCCCCGAAAGAGAATGTCATTGTATTTTGACACAGATAAATGGCACATTGAGTCAAATTTAATCATTATTTCTTTAGCTTTGTTCAAATTTGTTGAATGGAAAACTCAATGTAAAAGTCATTATGATACAACAGAATTTCATAGGGTGGATGCGTTTGATACACTGCAGGTCGCATTTGCAGGTGGAATTACACAAACGGGTAGGGTGATTCTTGGTATTTCTTCTTTAAAAGCTTTGAACCAAATTCTACGAAATGCGCGTTCGCACGAAGATTATAAGTTACTTATTTAGTATATATTCTCCGAATTCAAACTGGATAGCTTAATGCGAATGCATGGACAGCGAAACTAATGGCAGAAGAAATGAATGAGGGAAAGAGCGCGATTGCTAAGGTGATTCAAAATACAAACAGGACATCCATTGGCTAACCATCCAGCGAACAGAACTGCGTTTTAAGAAAGAAACTCAAAATTGCTAGCTATCAATTTTAGGGTTTCTTGAATATTCTATATCTATTTAAAAAAATCCATTTTTTAGACAATGTCTGAAATTCCACAGAATGTAACTATGTAATTTATTACTGTGCTATTTAGAAGAATTCGCCAACTGTCCATTGGCCAGAGTCATAGTCTGCATTTATCTGTATTCTTCGTTCTTGCAGCTGCTATCAATTATATGAAAGTTAAGTAGTTAAATTATATCATTTCTCAAATAGTAGAAATTGTCACCACTCTTACAAAAATTGAATCATAGTTTGACCTTCCCATATTTCTACAATTATACTATATCATCTTCTATGGAAAATTATTTCAACTTTAATAACAAAGATTTAAGAAAACTTATATCTCACAACAACACATTTTTAAGAGAAATAATATATATAAATTAATAATAATAATAAAAATAAGTTGTACATATTTATTGAGGGACATGACTTACCTAAAATATGTGACTTTTCAACCATCTTAATTAATGTTGATAACTACTTTAAATATATATAAATACACTCTAACATTGCATTGTAACATAAAATTATTGCTTATTAATATTCAATTGTTGTTTATTAATAAAATTATTCTCATTTTTTTAATAAATGAATTTGGCACATTTTATATATAGTTAGCAATACTATAACTAAACTAATGCCACTCATTTTTTTTCCATTCCATTAAATAAAAATAATCAAAAATAATTTTATTTATTTATTTATAGTATGTTGAAAAGAGGTGAGACTTAGAATTTTAGTCATCAATATACTTTAATGTTGCTTCTAATGTAAGTTAGTTTAGGATAACTAAACATTAACACAAATAATGCGAATTTTTTAATATTGTTTCTAACCCTAATAATTATGCTTAATATATGGCAATTAATATATTATTTAAAAATAATTATGCTTAATATATGGCAATTGATATATTATACAAAAAAATTCTATAAGAAATTTTCTAAAATTTGTCGACATATAATTAATTATTGATAGAGAAAAATTGACTTCGAAATTGAAATAAAAAATTGATAAGAATTAGGAATTTAGAAATTGGAGAAAATAGTCAATATAGATTTCATTAAAAGCAATGCACTTGATATAGGATACATTTGTATCATGCATATTATAAAAGTAATTGTATTAGAAAACAAATTAGAAAACAATTAACTAAATATTAGTAAAACTAATTAAGAGAATATGTTATTGGATGAAGCATAGTTTATGTCTCAAATTTATCATTTCCTAAATCACCAAAGTAAAATTACATTATGCTCAATATATGGAAATTAACAATTTATATTAAAAACCAATAACGCATATTATTAATGTTTGATAAAAACAATGACTTTAAAATTGAAATAAAAATTCATAAAAAGCAGAATTTAGATAAAGGAGAAAGTAGCTCATATAACACTCATAAAAAAAACTCTCTTAATATAAGCATATCCGTATATGACAATAGAGGGAAGATATTTTTATATAAAAACATAGTTTAAGTGTGAAATGTTATCATTTCCCTAAATCATCAAAGTAAAACCACATCACACAATTAAACAATTGAATAAAACTACAATGATCCTTGATCCTCTCATAGTTCTACAATTAACCTACATCATTTTATATGATAAACTATTCCAACTTTAATAAACAAACTCTTGCGAAAATGCATTGCTATTCCTAATAAAAAAATAAAATTTTGTCATAATTATATTACAAATTATTTTTAAGAAAAGTATTATATATATATATATATATATATATATAGATTTAAAAACATGATATATGTAAAAAATATGATAGCTTAATCAATATAGATATTCTAACATTATATACATTATAAATTTTTAATTTCATATATTGCTTCTGTTACATGAATTTTATTACTCTTATTAAAGTCATGCCCTTCTTTTCTCTTTCCAGCGTTTTAAGTTTTTACCTTAGCCACCAAAGTCAAATGAAAACCTTCATCTCCTCATTTTCCCTTTTTGGTTGTGCATGTCTGAGAAATGGCATTATGTGATAGCACACGTCTATATACTTCATAGTCTATGGTAGTTTTAACATGTGATTTTAGTAAAATTGTGTTTGAACATTACTAAAATAGTATATATAAATAAATCAATGAATACTAGTTTAGATAGCTTCCTAACTTCATTTTCTTTAAATAATAATATAAAAATATATTTTAATTCCAATATTTACATAAATTTAAAAATAAATCATTATATTTTATGTTCTTAGTTGGTGGGTTATTAATGTTATATTTAGACATTGTTAAAACAACATTTGCAACTATTAATTTAATGTACAAATAAGATGGCTTCATTGTTCTCTCAATAGCAAACATTAAGGTATTAATTTCAATATCCAAATTTATATAAATAAATATAAATAAATTCTTACAATACCTGTAAGTGGGTTTACGATAATCATCCTTTCTCACGTATTTCTTCATAGCTTATTGTTCTGGTAACATTCAGAAAGAATAAGTATAGTTGCAAATTTATATATTAAGTTTCACTTGAAAATTTCAATTTAACTATTTTTACTACTTTAAATAGCTAAACTGTTAATATTTTAGAGTTCAGATGCTACTTGTATTATTGTGATCATGGAAAAAATTCAATGGAAAAGTATCGTAACCAAATTCTATTCAAAGTGTGATTTAGCTTATGATTTTCTTGGATAGATATGTACAAGAAACGAAAGGTTATTGATAATCATAGAGTTTTAGCATATACCAAAGGAAAAGAAGGATATTTTTCAATTTAACTATTTTCACTACTTCAAGTAGCTAAACTGTTAATATTTTAGAGTTCAGATTCTACTTGTATTGTTGTTATCATGGAAAAAATTCAACGGAAAATTATCGTAACCAAATTCTTTTCAAAGAGTGATTTAGCTTATAATTTTCATGGATAGATATGTGCAAGATGATAATCATACAATTTTAGCATATACAAAAGGAAAAGAAGGATATTTTTCAATTTAACCATTTTCACTACTTTAAATAGCTAAGCTGTTAGTATTTTAGAGTTCTTGTTGTGATCATGGACAAAATTCAATGGAAAAGTATCGTAACCAAATTCTTTTCAAAGTGTGATTTAGCTTATAATTTTCTGGGTAGATAAGTACAAGAAACGAAAGGTTGATTGATAATCATACGATTTTAGCATATACAAAAGGAAAAGAAGGATATTTCAAGATGGTATGTGGATTATCTCTTTTCGTTAAAGATTGCCCTTCTCTGAGATTCTGCTGCAAATGATGACGAAACATGGAGGACAGCTATCGTATTTCTTCTTCAGATTTTTATTATTCTCCCTTCCCGGATCTGCAGTGAAAGTAATTGAATAACATTTTGTAGGTAAAAACACAAGGACGGTGAAAAAAATCTGGTTTCCCGAACATATAATTGATAGCAGCTGCAAACGAAGAATACAAATAAATGCAGACTATGACTCTGGGACTGTTGGCGAATTCTTCTAAATAGGAAAGTAATAAATTACATAGTTATATTCTGTGGAATTTCAGACATTGTCTATCCAACAAATCCCCTACCTATCACAAAGGACTTGTATAAAGGCATGAAATATCCTACCTATCAAAAAAGGTGTTTTATAAAGGCATGCTTCACTACCCTAACCAGAAAGATGTTGATTGTACTTCAACCTCACACAGACATGGAGTTGCAAAGTGAGCGTTAACCATGGTTGGAATGGGGGCCAGGAGTTAAACTCAAGGAAATTGATGGGCGGCAATCGACGGAGTGCGGGGGGTCGACCTGCTCGACCGTTAACAAATTGCTACCCCCCGCAGTTGACCAGCCGTGGGGCCGTTGACCAGAGATGTGCGGCTGAGATTTAGTGCGGGGGGTCACCCATTTGATGGGTACGGCCAAAACCATACCCCCCGCAACCACCAAGGCTGTGGTGGCTCCGCCACATGTGCACAGCCCGCCACCAAAACGCCACCACTGCAGAAAAATAGCCGCTGCCAGCAAATTCAAAGTTTGTCATAAATTTTTTATGAGGAGCTGACAGAAATTTTTAATGCCATAAATGAAATTTTTTAAGCGGTGATAATTTTGCAATTTAGTCAACAAATTGCATTAATTATTTTTAGATATTTTGGTTATAAATATAGAACAGAAATATAATTTCTGTTGTTGCTAAGATATAGAACAGAGACGTTCTATTTTTTATTGTAAGCACATCAGTGCATTTGAAAATGACAGAGAGAGCAGAATTAAAATTTTACACAGCAGTGTAATATTTTATAAAACACAGTGAGTTTTTAAATAGACAGAGAGCTGTTTAATTTCACAGAGAGAGACAGTGAATTGGAAATTCACAGCAAATTTTTCTGTGTGAGACAGAGAAGTTTTTTTTTGTTTTGGAACTGTGCTTAGAAGCAGTCCAGCAACAGTTGAAATCCCTCTGAGTGAGGAAGAAGAATTGTAACAAGTTTTTTTTTAATAGAATTTTTTTTTTTATGTGGAAATTCTGTCACTGTGTATGCAAATTTATTTCTCTGTGTTAAAGAGGCAGAGTTCTGGAATTTTTCAAATTTTCAACATGGTATCGGAGCCAATCCAGGCTATTTGAAGGTCAAATACGCTGAAGGAACAGAGTTCGTTTTTGCAGCAGCCTCTCCAGCAGCGTGAAGGTTCAGTAAAAAAGAATTCGAAGGTATTTCTCTATACAGTCTTTGTGTAATTGTTGCAGAACAGTTAGTAATTAAAACACACAGTCAAGTGTTTTTACATCATAGTTAAGAGTGCAGAATGGCTGGAGCAGCCAGCACTGGTATGAGTTTGGGAAGTGTCCATCTCCCACAATTCAATGGAAAGAATTATGACTACTGGTCAATAACTATGAGGGCCTTATTTGTCTCCCAAGAGTTATGGGAATTAGTTGAGGATGGCTTTGAAGAGCCAAAAGATGATGCAGAGTTTTTTATGTTAAATCAAGCAGGGAGAGAACAGTTGAAGAACAATAAGAAGAGAGATGCCAAGGCTCTTTTCTTTTTGTATCAAGCAGTGCATGAGAGTGTGTTTCCGAGGTTAGCAGCAGCTAAGAAATCCAGTGAAGCATGGGAAACTCTCAAGACAGCTTACCAGGGAATGGAGAAAGTGAAGACAGCAAAACTTCAGTTGCTGAGGAGAGACTTTGAGACTCTCTGCATGAAAGAGTCAGACACTATTGACTCATTCTTCACTCATGTGATTGGAATGGTTACACAAATCAGATCTCATGGAGAGAATCTTGAGGACAAGAGGATTGTGGAAAAACTCTTGAGAAGTTTACCCTCAAGATTCGATGTAATTGTCACCACCATAGAAGAGACAAGGGATCTCACAAAGTTTTCAGTAGATGAATTACATGCATCACTGATTACCCATGAACAGAGATTGAGTAGGAGTGAAAACTCATCTCTTGAGCAAGCCTTTAAGGCCCAGATGTCTTTCGGAAGAGGAAGAGGGCAAGGCAAAGGAAGAGGAAGAGGCAGAAGCCAAAACAGAGGTGGAAGGAACAGCCCTTCACATTCAAATGGAAGGGGCAGCAATCAGCATCAAGGCCAAGGCAGCCAGCAAAGTGGACAACAGAATGATCAAGGACAAAGGTATGATAAATCCAATGTTCAATGTTACAATTGTAAGAAATATGGTCATTATGCAAATGAATGTAGAAAGAAGAAACAAGATATGAGAAGTGGAACTAATGCAAATTTCACAAAAGAAAATAGCAGCCAAAGTAATTTGTTTTTAGTTTGTAACATGGCTGAAGAAAAGAATGAGGATGTATGGTTTCTAGACTCCGGTTGTAGCAACCATATGACAGGAAACATAGCAATGTTTTCTATGTTAGATGAAAGTGTGCAGTCACAAGTCACACTAGGAACTGATAGCAAAGTTTCTGTTATGGGAAAAGGTGATGTAAATGTTTTAACAAGATTAGGTGCAAAGAAAACCATAGCAGATGTTTATTATGTTCCAGGAATGAAGTGTAACCTCTTAAGTGTTGGACATCTTTTCCATAAGGGGTATAATGTTTTCTTTGATAATGATGTTTGTACCATCATGGATAAACCACCCAGCAAAGCATGTATTGCTGAAGTGAAGATGACAAGGAACAGGATGTTCCCTCTCAGAATGAGAGCAGATTTGAAGAATGGCGAAGAGAAAGCAGCAGTTGCACAAGAGACTTACCAAAGCGAACCAAAGGATGACAATTGGTTATGGCACTTGAGATTTGGTCATCTCAACTTTGGAGGTCTTAATCTGTTGAACAGAAAAGGAATGGTAAGTGGTTTACCATTGATAGAGAAACTGGACAGCCTTTGTGAAGGTTGTATTCTTGGGAAACAACACAGAGAAAGTTTTCCTTCTGGGAAAAGCATAAGGGCAAAAGCACCCTTAGAGATTGTCCACTCAGATGTATGTGGACCGATGCAAACTCCATCACTTGCTAGCAGCCACTATGTCTTAACATTTATAGATGACTTTACAAGAAAAACTTGGGTTTACTTTTTGAAAAAGAAAAGTGAAGTGTTTGAAAAATTCCGCAATTTCAAAGCACTTGTTGAGAACCAGAGTGGAATGCACATCAAGGTCTTAAGGACTGATAGAGGAGGTGAGTATATATCTAAAGATTTTCTACGGTTTTGTAGAGAAAATGGTATTCATAAACAGTTTACAACTAGATATACTCCGCAGCAAAATGGAGTGGCCGAAAGGAAGAACCGAACCATAATGGACATGGCGAGGAGTATGTTAAAGGCAAAGCATTTGCCGAATGATTATTGGGCTGAAGCTGTACATTGTGCAGCTTACATCTTGAACAGGTGTCCTACAAAAGCAGTCATGAACAAAGTGCCGGAAGAGGCATGGAGTGGCGCAAAGCAAAGTGTCACACATATGAAGGTTTTCGGATGTGTGGCTTATGCACACATTCCGGATCAGCTAAGAAAGAAGTTGGACAGCAAGGGGGAGAAGTGTATTTTCATTGGATACAGTGAGGAATCCAAGGCCTACAGGTTGTATAACCCATCCAACAAGAAGTTTCTTGTGAGCAGGGATGTTCAGTTCATTGAAGAGGAAGCTTGGGATGGAAGCATAGAGAAAACAGTGAATGTAAAGCACTGTTTATCTCATGATGACAATGATGATGAGGTGGCTGAAATACATCCCCAAACAGCAACACCAACAAGAGGGCAGCAAAGCACACCCTTGAGGGGAAATGAAAGTGCTTCTCCAAGCACACCACAAGGAGGAAATTCAAGTGCTTCTTCAAGCACTAATACACCTACTGTAAGAGGTAAGAAATTTAGAAATTTGAAAGAGATTTATGAACAAGATATAACAAATGAAGGTATCAATTCTTTGTTTGCTTTATATTGTCATGTTGATGATCCTGTTCATTTCAAAGAAGCCATCAAGGATGAGAAATGGATAGAAGCTATGGATGAGGAAATAAATGCCATAGAGAGGAACAAAACTTGGGATTTAGTTGAACTCCCAAAAGGTAAAGATGTCATTGGTGTTAAATGGGTCTACAAGACCAAGAGTAATGCTGAAGGCAAGATAGAGAGACACAAGGCAAGGCTTGTCGTCAAAGGCTATAAGCAGAAGTATGGCATAGATTATGAGGAAACTTTCGCACCGGCTGCCAGAATGGAAACCGTGAGAGCAGTGTTGTCCATAGCAGCACAAAACAAATGGAAAGTTTACCAAATGGACGTGAAGTCAGCATTTCTGAATGGAGTGTTAATGGAAGAGGTTTACATTGATCAACCTCTCAGCTATGAAAAGAAAGGCCAAGAGCACAAGGTATGCAAGCTGAAGAAAGCTCTTTATGGGCTGAAGCAAGCGCCAAGAGCATGGTACAGTAGGATAGACTCTTATCTACTGGAAAATGGCTTTGAGAAGTGTGAGGGAGAACCCACCCTCTACATCAAAGAACAAGACGGTAAGATCTTAATTGTAGTCTTGTATGTTGATGATGTTATCTTTACAGGTAATGATGATTTCCTTATTGAACATTTCAAAACAGTCATGAAGGAAGAGTTTGAAATGACTGATATGGGTTTGTTAAGATACTTCTTGGGAATAGAAGTAGAACAAGATGAAAGTGGGATTTTCATCTCACAGGCAAAGTATGTTAATGAGGTACTTGAAAGATTTAACATGCAGGAATGCAAAGCAACAATCACTCCCATAGTGATGGGATTAAAACTCAGCAGAGAGGAAAGTAGTAAGGATTTTGATCCTAGTTTATACAAGATCATAGTTGGCAGCCTCATGTATTTGACTGCAACTAGGCCGGACATAATGCATGCTGTTAGTTTGATTTCCAGATTCATGGAAAAGCCAAAGGATGCACATTGGCAGGCAGCAAAAAGAATTTTGAGGTATGTTAAAGGTACTAAAAGTTTTGGTATTTTTTATACTGCTTCAGAATGTTCAGATTTAGTTGGATACACGGACAGTGATTGGGCTGGAAGTGTAGATGATCGGAAGAGCACTTCCGGTTATGTTTTTCACATGGGTTCAGGAGCCATTTCATGGGCTTCTAAGAAACAGCCCATTGTAGCATTGTCTACAGCAGAAGTAGAATATGTGGCAGCTACAGCAGCAGCGTGTCAAGCAGTTTGGATGAGAAAAATGTTGAGAAGCTTATGTCAAGAACAGGTAAAAGGGACAGTGATCTTTTGTGACAATAGCTCAGCTATTGCATTGTCTAAAAATTATGTTTTTCATAAGAGGACTAAACACATTGATACCAAGTTTCACTTCATACGTGAATTGGTTAGCAATGGCGAGATCGTTTTGCAGCATTGTAGAACGGAGGATCAATTTGCAGATATCCTCACAAAGCCACTTGCGCAGAAAAGCTTTGAATATTTCAGGAAATTCTTGGGTATGCAGGAAAACCCAGCAGTTGAAATTAAGGGGGAGTGTTGGATGGTAATTCCAACTGCCGATCGAGTTGCAGGCGGCAGCACAGAGCGCGGCGAACAGGTTGATGGCGGAGGAGTTAAACCGCGAGCTGATGGGCAGCAATCAACGGTTTGCGGGGGGTCGAATAGCGCGACCGTTAACAAATCCATACCCCCCGCAGTTGACCAGCCGTGGGGCCGTTGACCGAGAACTTGTGGCTGTGGTTTAGTGCGGGGGGTCACCCATTTGGGGTGTACGGCAAAAACCATACCCCCCGCAACCACCGAGGCTGTGGTGGCTCCGCCACATGTGCACAGCGCGCCACCGTTCCGCCACCACCACCGCGGGAAAAGTCTGCCACCATGCAAATTGGAAATTAACGCAGAAATTTTTAACGGTGCCAGCAAATCAAATTTGCCATAAAAAAATTTTTATGCGGTGCTGACATAAATTTATGACACCATAAATATTTTTATAAGCGGTGATAATTTTGCAATTTAGTCAACAAATTGCATTAATTATTTTTAGATATTTTGGTTATAAATATAGAACAGAAATATAATTTCTGTTGTTGCTAAGATATAGAACAGAGACGTTCTATTTTTTATTGTAAGCACAGCAGTGCATTTGAAAATGACAGAGAGAGCAGAATTAAAATTTTACACAGCAGTGTAATATTTTATAAAACACAGTGAGTTTTTAAATAGACAGAGAGCTGTTTAATTTCACAGAGAGAGACAGTGAATTGGAAATTCACAGCAAATTTTTCTGTGTGAGACAGAGAAGTTTTTTTTTGTTTTGGAACTGTGCTTAGAAGCAGTCCAGCAACAGTTGAAATCCCTCTGAGTGAGGAAGAAGAATTGTAACAAGTTTTTTTTTAATAGAATTTTTTTTTTTATGTGGAAATTCTGTCACTGTGTATGCAAATTTATTTCTCTGTGTTAAAGAGGCAGAGTTCTGGAATTTTTCAAATTTTCAACACCCTTGAGATATTTATATATATATTTATATGAGTTCAGGTTCTGTTTACTAAAAATGAGTGCATGGTTTAAGATTTGATATTTTTTTTACCTTCGAGCTATTTATATAGGTTTAAGTTTTGTTTTTGAACCATAAATATATGGCAGATAACCCAAATGAAATTTGAATGCATTCAATTTGATATTGAACTGCTGGAGTTTGAGGGCATTCAATTTGATATTAACATGTTGGAGATTGTAGAGAACTTTCTAACCAACCCGTGTCTTTTGTAGTGTTATTTAATTCCTTTGTAATCTGTAGAGATATAATGTGTTGAATATCATTGAATAATATGTTTCCTAACCAAACGGATTTCAACTCCCTGAAGAATGTAATAAAATCAATTCAGCGCACTTCAATTGCCTGCCATTATCCCTGAAGATTCCCAAAAATTTAGAAGCACCGTATGTAAAATAATGTCTTCCTCTGGAGTAAGTAGTTTGTAATAAAATGAATTTAGCGCGCTTCAATTGCCTGCCATTATCCCTGAAGATTCCCAAAAATTTAGAAGCACCCTATGTAAAATAATGTGTGCCTCTGGAGTAAGTAGTTTGTAAAAATTTAGAAGCACCATATGTAAAATAATGTGTGCCTCTCGAGTAAGTAGTTTGTATCTAATTGTTGGTTGTAAGAGTTTCCAAGGAATGTAGTATTTATGAATTTTCCTTTTTGGTTGTTTCAGCATTAACTTTCTGTAAATTTGCAGGTTTTCTTCTTTCTGATCGTTTTTTTTTGCCAATATATAAAATTGATTACATGACGTTGTGCCACGACTTCATTGTTGTAATTATTGATCACTTCAAATTGGCTTGAGCTTCAAATTTCAAGTTTGATTTTCATAAATATATCAAGAGTTCTTAGCTGATGAAGTCAAAAGGTGATTAGAATCAGGTCAGTAAAGAAACTGAAACGGTATGATCTTTTCTTTTAGTAACATTCACCCTTTATCTGGAGTTTTCCCTTGGGATTTTGTTGTGGCCTTTTGGTTTACCAACGTGTATATTAATCTTCATCGTGTTGTCTCTTGCTCCCAAGTTTCTCTAGGAATGTATTTATTTGTGAGCAGGGTGGAACACATCATTTTGGGTATCCTTTGTAGTCACATTGTAACTTAGGTTTGATGGAATGTATTTATTTGTGAGCATGGTGGAACACATAATTTTGGGAACCTTTGTATCCATAATTGTAAATGGGTGAAAATTTAATAAAAAAGAAGTCTCCATATCAAATTGTAGTTCTTGAATCTTATAGACAAATATATATGAGAATAACAATGAATTGATAGATATTTTAATATGTAAAATGCTTTCCGACTTGTTTCTTTCTTGTGGATATGGGTAAGAACTATGCTCATTTCATAAGGAACATATTCTTTTTCATGAAATATGAACATTCCATCAATAATAATAGAGTTAATGTGTGTAAAATGAGAATCACTGACTACATAATGGTAACTCGCGCACCACTTCTTATAGTGGCAGTTTGGAATGAGATCATATTTTCACAACCAGTTTTATGGAAACATCACGAGACTCCTCACTAGGTAAGTAAATAAAGAGAAAATATGCCTAACATTCCAATCAAGCAGGTTCACATTTTCTGGATTCACATTTTGGGAATATTGTACATTTGATTCTAGGTTTTGAAGGCTTTAAAACATGTCGATACAACTTCTTGTCACTATGGTTGGCCATTAGTTTTCTAGAGTTCCTTTCTAGTGTCATAAAAATTCATTCTATGCTTAATTTATTCTCAAAATTCACTAACAATGGAATTTATTGTCAAAACTCATTATCAATGGATTGGAGGTCTGGTCATTATATGGTTATATGGTTCTTAGTGTAATTTAACTAAGGAGTAATATTTTTGATGTTCCTCCAGATTTGCTTTAGCCTGTAATTCAATATAAAAAAAATTATTAATGCTACCTTTATAATGTATTTCATTATATAAAAAATCTATTAGTGGTACCTGTATAATGTATTTCATTTTTTCAGGAAAAATTTGCTGAATATTTGTAAAACTCAACAAATGGAGCTAAAAATACTGAGAATAATTTTTTTTTGAAGGAACTGGAAAGAAATTTGACAATACTGTCGTGATGTGGATAAAATAAAAACCCTTGTAATTAAACCTACGTTGGTGTCTTGAATTCAAAATTGAATTAAATTTTGACAATATTGTGTTCGTTGACTTGGATAAAATAAAAAGACTTGTAATTGAATAAGGTTGGTGTATTAAATTAAAAAATGAACGCATATATCCTGCTGGTCTCGATCATAATACTTCAGGTGCATTTTGTCAAACTATTAAACCACAATAGAGATTTTATTTTTTATTTTTTAATTCAAGTTTTTATTTTTCTGATTGAATTTTCGACCAATAATTTTCGACCAATTATTATTGGTTATAAGATATTTTAAAAAATAGATTAGAACAAATAACTCAAATGATAACATTGAGATAAAATTTTACTATTTAATTAAAATACATCATCCAATTTTTATGGGAAATCACTTGAAAAAATCACAAGTTACTTTTGAGGAAGTGAAAGGACGTTCATTAAGAAATGATGAAAGAATATCATTGATCATTTGCCTAGAAGATAATTCTAGATAAATCATTAATTTCTGACTAATTTTATAACCATGTCATTGAAATTAATTGAAGTCTCTGCTTTCATCAGATATGGCCCATGCAAGAAGTATTTTCCTTCCACCCATTCAAACGTTTTAATAGTCCATGTGATTGCTCCCATTCAAAAGTTTTAATAGTCCATTGGAAGAATGTGATTGCTCAATTTTCAGAGAAAAAATTGTTTACTTTCCAACAAATTTATTTATATAATTGAAGTCTTTACCTTCATGAGATACGACCCTATGGTCATATTTTTAGACTAATGAATTGAAGTCTCACATATTCTCAGACTAATGAATTGAAGTCTCACCGACTAGATCATAAATGTTGAGGACATGTAACAAATTAATTAATTGAAGTTTCATCTACTTCATTACATATTTTTATGAAATTGTTTGATTTTGTTTATTTTGAGAAAAAATAATAATAGAGAACTTAATAAAAATCGAAGTTCTCGAAAATTTTGCAAAAATCCAAGTGTCTCCAGAGTGAGAGTTTCAATGGTATAGTGTGAAAGTTTCAATGATATAGAGGGTATAGTTTCTTATATTTTTAGAGATTTTTGGATGTTTTTTAAACTAAAAGTTTTAAAAGTTTACTATGACATGTTGGCTAAATACATTTGCAAAATTCATGTTTTCTTAAAGTTTACTATTTCTTATTTGGTAGTTTGTCGCACTTTTTTAGAGTGGTTATTCGTCTTGTTCAATTCATAATATTTTAAACATTTTTCATTTCTTACTTAGTATTTGAAGGCTTATAGATATGATATATAGTTTTTGTAGATAATAAATGAATACCATTTTAATATACCATGATCTAATGATAAAATTATAATCTCACTTTGAAAAATTATATAGTCAAGATGTTTCATGACTATAATGAATAGAGATCTGCTAGATAATAAACACTACATGCATGTATAAAGTATTTTCACTCAGAGAGAAATGAAGGTGAAAAAATGTGGGAAACATATTTCAAATTTTCTAAAATAAAATTGTCTAATGATTAGAAGGGATGTAGTGCATCTTGATAACATGTTTTTTTTGGGTAAAAAATGTGCTAGGTTCAAATTTTATCATTCCTACCTTTTCATGAAAAAAAATGTCACTAATCACACAACAACAAGAAGAATATTTATTTTTCACTCAAACTATGATACATCATATCTATCTTCATATATGCTCTTCTTTTATATAATTTTAGTTTCTATTGGGAAGCATATTTTTTATAATGAAATCGAATCTTGAAATTGCCCCATAATTTTGCATAGTATATTATCTAAGGCTGATGCTTTTTCTTTTCATCATTTTTAGGATACATATAATGATTATTTTTGTTTGTGTCCTTCTAAAGATCTAAATAAATATCATTTTCCTCTAAATTCTTTATCAAGTCACCATTTTTCGTTATGTCCATGCATGGTTTTATAAACATCGATTTCATGTTAGTAATCATACATACTTTGTTGTGAAAGAAAAATGATGCTTTATCATAGAAAAATGAAACCCACAAATTTGGTTGAATGGTTTCATTGGAGAATGATTGCATTGATACAAATGAATTGAATCTTTGAATGAAATTTCTTAGCAGGTTTTTTTCAATAAGAACTTAAATTGCCACAAATATAAATTTTGTTGAATGTGCAATTAGTACCACTTTCCCCACTTCTACAGATGATAGAAAATGACAATAGAGACATAATAATGAAATAATAATTTAACATTGAGCCTTCATTGTATCAATGCTTATTGGGAAAAAATGCAGGAAGAAACACTAGTTATTTCACCCTTTCCCTCACGCTGCTCACTTACAGCATGAGAGAAAAGAATAGATTTCATGAGAAGAAAATGCTAAATATGAAAACTAGGGTTCCAAAATATGACAATTTTTAATAAATCCATTGGAGTAATATTTCATTTATAAAGGTATTTTCTCAATGAAGGAAAAATCTAGACATGGCTTTCCTTGGCCATTGTATTAGACAACAAATTTTTTTTAAACATTATGGAGATTTATTTCAAGATAGTGTCCCAATCCCAAAATATTCCAAGAAGCATCAATAGGATGAAAATCAACATTAAATGAAATCAATATTGGTGGTAGAGTCCCTAAAAGCCATATAGTCATATTAGAATTAAGATTCTGCAAAAATACCATTTGCATGCTTATCCAACTATTAAATTGTACACCTAGACATGAAATACCAATGGTAATCCAAATTTTATAAGGGAACATGATGAAGAATGATCTGATGTAATATGAATGGAAAAATTCATTGACACTGAGATGCAGAGTATCTAGAAAACGGGATATTAGGAAATCATATGAGTTTCAATTAGTGTTTACGTGTTTTTCTTCCTTATATGGTCATATACTTAAAATATTTCGAAAAGTGATTTCAATGTTGTTCTGCTAAATTGCAATAATTGTGTTGACTTATGTAACATATCACATTTGTTGATTATCTTCCATATTTTATCCACTTATAGTTTGAGAATTTCTTGATATTCAGTGTCGTGTAACTTCGAAATGGAATTAAAAAAAAAATCTCGAATCTATTATTTCATCCAAATTTTCATGCTTTTTAGTCATGGTAATAAAATCGAGCATGGCTAATCTCCCTCAACTTGTAATCAAGGAATGGGATTCGTTTCACCAATCAACCATTCATTACGCTAATCCACTTTCTTTGAAGGCTCCAAGATATGGTGGCCAATAATTTTCACTTTTGAAATTCCAAAAATTTTGACTGAATATACTCCATATATTATCTATACTAATCTTAAGCCATAAAAAACAATTTCTGCATCCAAAAAATTCCCCAAACCTATTTATTTTTTCAAATAAAATAATTCATATTTATAATTTAAATATTCATTAAATTTCATGACAATCATATGCTAGTACCTTACTAGGTTTTCTTTGTAACATGTGGAGAAATTTCTATTTATGTAATAATCATTATAAATAGTATTTTACAAAGTCAAGTTTTCAATTTAAAATTATAAATATCATTCCAGCCCCAAAAATATAAATTAAGTGGTTCATAAAATTCTATAGACATCAATTTATGGTAGGCACCAAGAAACTTACTTCATAATATATGTTACATTTCGAAAGATTAAACCATGGTAAAAATTAAGTAAATTATCACCTTATTATTATTATATGAGTTTAACATATGTATATTTAAATAAAAAACTTGTAAAAACATTCTTAATTATGGGGATTCACCCGAACTTTATCATGGATATTCTTCACATTCTTAATCATGGGGATTCGCCCTAATAAAAGACCATTATTGTTAATATTATATAAGTTAAATATATGTATATTTAAAGAACAAACTTATAACAAAATTCTTAATCATCGAGATTCACCCCAACTTTATAATGGATATTCTTAATTTATAAATAAGTTTTGCTACAATATCATAAGCTAATATCATGTCTTATCTATACCATATGCCTAAATTACTATAATTCATTTCACACTCAAAATCATATATATATATATATATATATATATATATATATATATAATGTTAAAAAATATTATATTAAAATTGTTGTTGTATGGTTTTCTTAGAGTATGACACTCAATAGAATGATTTGATATTGGTATCACATATCCATATTCGAAAGCATGAGAAGAACATAAATAAGTAAACAATATTCTAAAATGATATATTGATTAATATAGTTTTGGTGATAAAAAGTAATTAATAATAAGAAAAAGTACGCCCATAGAAAAGATAATGAACAACAAAATGTCATGAGTAAAATTTTCTTAAAACTTTCTTAGATAGATGAGGCATAGTAAAGATAACACTTGGGTGATAATTAATCAAAGACCACACCTTTGAGATCTAAAATTGCAATGATTGGAATTACAAATATAAGTTAAAATTGCAGCTACCCGGTTTCATAGAAAAATTATGCTTTGGAACCATGGAAAATGCCGACGCTTTGAATCAGTATGACCTGTGTGTATGCTGCACATTAACCTTCAACTTATCGATGTGAGCATTTTTTTTTGTGGAAATGAAGATGAGTTACAAATATATTTTCTTCAGTTTTTATTGGATTTTGATTTTGATTTTTTAAAGCATATGATATATTGTTTTTATTGGATTTTAATTTGTATTCAGTAAATAATTTTGTGTGAATGATTTTTATTTTTGGAGTGGGAATGATTTTTATTTTTGGATGTTAAAGTATACAATTAAATTAGCATACTCTTTTTTGTTCATTATTTGAATAGTTTCAAAAAAAAAATTGCACATATTTATTTCACAGTCGAGTGTGATACTTAACTTCTTTGATGTTAGGTCTACACAAATACAATGCAATTTAAAATTATACAAGTGAACATTAATTTTTTCTTTATTTATTATTATGATAGGAAAATGAATAAACATAATAGCAACATGGAACAAATGGAATCTTTAAAGTACTGGGCCATTTTTTTTAGTGATGGTGAAGAGATGGAAAATTATGAAATCACTGATTAGCTTATTCCGTCGTGCTTAGTATTTGTCAATATTCTTCCAAATACCTGTAAGAAAGTTAAGATTTGGCAATTTGTTTTTTTCCAATTTAATGTTGTTATGGAAAAATTGCTAAAAGTAAAATGGTTTAATTGGAATGTGAATATGGAAACTTGTTAGAGTAGTTTTTAATTGTTTTGGAAGTTTGGAATTATAAACTATTTTAATTTTCCATATAATATACTTATTGAAAAATGATTAAATTTCTAGTTTTTTTTTTAATTATTTATTTTTACATTTTTTATTATAATTTTTTGTAATTATATTTAAATAAAAAAATCTCAAAAAATAATATCAAAATTTTATTATTTTCAAAATACTATAATTTAATCTTAAACAAAATTATTTAAAATAATTTGAAAAACAAATCAAAACATGTCTAAACTATAACTTGTGTTGAATTGCAAAAATAAATTCCTAATAACATATATATCTATATAAAATGACTATCTATGGTGTACTTCTCAAGAATAACTT
The DNA here is from genome assembly GCA_034641835.2 of Pinus albicaulis. Classification (NCBI taxonomy): domain Eukaryota; kingdom Viridiplantae; phylum Streptophyta; class Pinopsida; order Pinales; family Pinaceae; genus Pinus; species Pinus albicaulis. Next base: position 1,662,561,710 of record CM076584.1, read on the forward strand.
ATAATCTTAGAAAAATAAATAGGTTGCTACAAATTATTATAACTGAATTTTAATATATATTTTATAATTTTTATAAATAGTAGATTGCAAAGCCATGTTTTCAAGTTAAAATTAGAAATATCATTTATCTAATTTATTATCCCAACAATATAAATTAAGTTGTTTATAAAAGCCTATAGACATCAATTTATGATACAAACGAAGACACTTACCTTATAATATATGTTATATTTCCAAAGATTAGAACCACCATAAAAATTAACTAAATTATAGCCATATTTTAAATTATTTCTATTATTATTATTATTAATTATGAAAAATAATTAATATATACTTAAAATTATGTAGATTTAAAGAAAAATATGTAACTAAGTTCTTAATCATGTAGATTCAACCCAATTTTATCATGGATATTTTGAATCTTTAAATAAGCTTTGCTACAATGCTATGGGCTAATATCATGTCTTATCAATACCATATGCCAAAAATACCATAATTCATTTAACACTCAAATATATATATATATATATATATATATATAACCCAATTTGAAAAGCTAAAAAAACATCAATACTTTCTAAATAAATCTCAACCTTCTCTTTATGAATACTACTAAAAATATTTCATAAATACAAATAAGGTTAAATCCCTACTATTAACTTTTTAATTATTGAAAATTAAATTAACATCATAAAAATATTATTCCAAAATAAAATAATTAAAAAAAATAAATATAAAATAAAACATCAAAAAAATATACAAGACAACATTTTTAAAATAAATTTTATTTTTACACATACAACACAAAACTTCAATTAAATTCATTTATTATGTAATAATGTAATTATCTTTGATCATCCTTTAAAAAAAAATATGATCCATATCTCCAAGGAGCATATTCTGTTTAAGCTCATTGTGTTTAAGTTTGTATCCATTATCAAAAGTCCGCAATGTTATACATTGTCCAAGTAATATTGGATTTGCAATTTTTATCAAACTCTGGGACATCAATTTTTTTTTTTTGATTTTAGATTTACCAGAGCATGATTTTATTAATTTTCTAAATATATTAAGTCATTATGCATGTTCTATAAATCATCGGTATCTAAGTTTTTAGTTTCAAATGCAATTCACATTTAAATAATTTCAAGTTCAATGGATATGAAAATTTTATCAAACTCTTAGCACATCAAATTTTTTGTTTTGATTTAAGATTTTATAAAACATGATTTTATTATTTTTCTAAATGTATTAAGTCATTGTGCATTTTCTATAAATCATCATGTAATATCATGTTTAATTTAATTATGGATTTAAATACTTGTTATTTTATACTTTGAATGAGTAATGAATAAGGGTATTGTTAATAGTATTTTAATAAATTATTTTTGGTATTTTCAAAGAGAGTTAATTAATAATTCGTCTTGAGTAAAATGAAGAAGTAACTGATTGGTAAATGATTCCAAGATGCCAGGGTGAAAAGGTGGAGACAATTTTGATACCTACCATTCCAAATATAGGATTTATAGGAAAATCCTCTGAAGGAATAGGCTGTTGCTATGAGTAATCCAGAGCTAGTAAGGAAACCAGTGGAGCCCAGTAAATACCCATAAGAAGAAGATACTAGATTTAATCTTGAGGTTTAACTTGTTTCATAGAAGCACCTAGACCCTGGTGAAGAGCAAGGGTGGAGCTGAGGATGTAATTGCCTCCCTCATGGTTGGGAGGACCACTAGATTTCAGAAAGAATTCATCCGGAATCACGTACTGACGTATCTGAGAGTTATGGTTTATGCTTTTTAGCAGTAGGAAATATAAAATTCCACTGTTAAATATTACAACGTAGGGATATTTGAATTAATATCTCTACTAATAACTACTGTAAATAGGAAAATGCAGTAAACTTTATATTTATAAAAACATAGAGAAAGAATGCAAATATTGTCTAAAAGATGTGTAGGACAAGAAACATGAATAATTTCTGTTACTGCTAAGATGTGGTTTACAGTTTTCCAAACATATGGTCGAATAGATCTGTAAGTCGAACCACTTACATGAAAAACCTTGAGGGTTAAGAATACTATTAATTAAAATTAATCAAGTTTTATGCCTGAGGGTTTAGAACACGGACCCAAAGAGAGGGTGAGGGTTCAAGTCTCGTCGGGTAGAAAACCCATATAGAGAACAATCGGAGGAAAAATACCCTTGCGGGAAAACTCTCATAAATTCCACATATAAAATTTATAATATACGAGTGAATATATATATATATATATATATATATATATATATATATATATATATATATATATATTTTTAGCAAGAAAGTAAAGATAAATAAATGGAATTTAAATTAGAAAGAAGAACTATGTACAGGTTAGAATGGTAAAATTGTGAAAAAATGACAACAAACCAAATTTAATCCTCGTAGTTCAATTGTGAGAAGAAAATTATTACATGCAATAATAATAGACACAATAACACAGTATCAAGGAAAACATTACCGAGAGCCCAAATGAAAGGCTCCATAACACTCATACAACTAATGAAGTCAAGTCAACCGTGAAGTATAAACCAAGTTTGAGCTAAATTGAAAATGGGTAAACATGAAAAAAAAAATTTCGGTCGAAAAAAAGTATAGGGGGCAAGCCTTGCTCAAAACCTCAACCATAAACTGAAAGAATAATATTTACAACAATACTAAGAGAAATCTCATGTCAGAAATTAAACCCACAATCCTGCAGGAGATAGAGTATGCCGAGATTAATGACATTGGATGAATCCTATAAACAATCCCTTCACCATGTGAAATAGTTGTAACATACTGTGAAAGAGACCGCTCGAGGGGAACCTCCAAGAAAATCAGTCTATCAGCTTTGGCCAGGTAGCCAACCTAAAACCATCACATCAACAACGAAGCATGGTCACTGAACCGTGATACCAGTTTCAACGATAGCATAAAAATTATAAATAGAAATGTACAGTAGGACTTAGTTCATAGACAATACCTGGAGGAGTGGGATAGAGGAGTGGTCAGAGATTTGGCTTCGAATCTTCATGCTCAAATACAGGGCATTCCTGCAAATCCGAGATGAGGCCTGTGAAGAATGGAGAAAAATAATTATGTGGAAATTTGAAAATCATAAATCCCTTTCAAGAAAAACCTTGAAGAAATATATAGTTGAGAGGCAAATAAACTGTGCAAATTAAGAGTTAAACCTATAAACCATAACGATCAAAATCTTGTAAAAGTTATTAGAAAGACAAACCTCTACAACAAGAGCAATAGATTATAATATTCCACTGTGCGGCATTTCCAGTTGGTACAGACACCTGTGAGCGACGTCACCAAGCAACATGAAGAGTTATAGAGCCAGGAAACGGTTTCTATCAGCAAAGCAAGTGACATACAAAACCAGAGGATGGGGTGGGCGGTTACCCTAACCATCCCACTCTAAGCCCCCAACGTCGATCTCCCGGATAAGAACCAGATGGACCAGATGGAGCCAAGACAGAGAATAGACAGGTGTAATCATTACAAACAATAATGAATGCATTTGATAGCTATCATTAACCCAGTTCGAATCAAATAATATTGAAATTAGAGGAGTAAGTAAATGATTAGGCTATAAGATCCATCGTATATTTCATAGTGCTGTGGAAAATTAATACCATAGTAACTATAGACTGTGCCATGGAAAATCCCAACCAGGATGGCCATGTATATATGACTTACAAAAGAATAGTTTCAAATTTTGCTATATATCTATTTTAATATATTTCGTTATACCATAATCATCGAAGTAGAGAATGAAATTAGTTCCTTAAAGAATTACATAAAGGTAGTTGCGATTATTGGCATAGTAAAAATATTGAATTCACGTGGTTGGTTTATATTTGGCACAGAAATTATTACCAAGGATAATAGAAGTTTTTTTTTTTTTTTTTGAATGTGATGTTAAGGTTTATAGATGTTACAAGTGGTATCAGAGTGTGGTTACACGCCACAGGGGCTTCACTGTGGGAGAAATACCATAGCACGTGGGTTCACATTGGGGGATATATAATGATGAAAAAATGACATAATATATTGGGGGATATATAGGGGGTAAAGGGTTTTTATATTGGCATGTATAAAAAAATGAGCTCAAATTTAATGAAAAAATATAAAGGGGTATAAAAAATGTTAATGAAAAAATAGAGACATACAATATATAGTGAAAGTAGGGGTTTTTTAAATTGGGAAGGTGTATTGGGTTTATATTGGTAGGGGGTTAAATAATGTGTTTTATAGATGTATTTTCCAATATATAATCAAATTAAGGGTATTTTTTAATATGTTATGATCGCACGTGATATTTTATAGCTTCATTAAGTGAAGCCCCTGTGTTACACGCTAGGGCCAGTTGGGCCAACGCAATAACATGATAGTCATCATTTTGATTTTTCTTTTCTTTCATAAAATTTAAATGTTGGAATTGTGCAAAGTAAAGGAAAAAATTTTCACTAAGCTACCATGATGAGGGGATCTAGCCATCAGGAACCTAGAAACATAGGAGAAACCCATCCTATGGCCAACCCTAAGGTCAATCCTGAAATGTGGGTGCAGTTAAGCATAGACCAGCACCAACAAATAAGCATAATGTTGGAAGATCTTCAAATAGATCATCCAACAAATAAGCATAATGTTGGAAGATCATCAATATTTGAAGATCTTGAAACTATGCAGCAACTCCAAATAGAGATGCTCAAGGTTTGTGGTGACAATGAAATATTGATGAGAGAACAGGAAAGGATATTAAAAATCCTTTCGGACCGACAGAATCATCCCAATGCAAAACCTAGCCCTGAGAGGACATGCAGGAGGAAGGAGAACAATGGAAACCCCTACATGATAATCCTAAAGGCAGTAGAATGCTCCGAATTAATAAGAGCCAAACCTACAATGAGAATGAATCTAGGAATATTTTAGAACAATAAGAGTTGAAGAAACAAAAAGTGGAATTGTAGGGTGAATTTTATAAGATCAAGCCTCCCAATTTTGATGGAGAGGCTGAAGAAATGGAAAAATATTGGATCATAAACATGAACAAGTATTTTCACGTGTACGAATATAATAGAAACCTAAACGCTCGTTTAGCAATTTACCAACTGTGGGAGAAAGCAACATTGTGGTGAGAAGAGGTTAAGAATGTGCGTGGAGTGGAAGACCAAAATGTAACTTGGGATGAGTTCCAGCAATATTTTAAAGATAAGTATCCGACTGAATGTTTCTACGATGAAAAGTCTTAAGAGTGTCATGATTTAAATCTTGGGAAAATGTCTATGGATGAGTTTGTTACGAATTTTACTTCGTTATTATGATATGTACCTTATTTGAGCGATGAGAATGCGGAAGTGCAACAATTTTTGAGCAGTTTACCATTACATATGAAAGAAAGGATTGATTTTGTGAACCCGAAAAATATGGATGAAGTGATAAGGAAAGCGAAGATGTGCTATCAACAATCAAAATCCTAGGGAGAAACTGGGAAAAGTTAGCTGCCCCGAAAAACGCAGAAAAGTTTCACCAATAATAAAAGCAACAGATCTGAAAACTATAGGAACGCTGCAAGGAATCCGTTGAATAAACAGAATGGAAAAGGTCAATTAAATACCAAGTGGGCTGGTGAGGAGTGGCATATGAAAGCTTCTAGCAGACACGACATTGGACAGTCCCAAAAACCTCCCTTACAATGTTGGGGGTGTGGGGAGGCGCATTATTTCAAAAAATTTCCTAATCGAGGAAGAAATGAGGTGGTAGAAAATCTGCAAGAAGCATCGACTATGGGGGATGTAGCTCAAAACATACCCAGAATCAATGCAGCTCTAGAGGATCAGCAAGTAGACTTCTAGCCAACCATGGTAGAGTTAGAAGGTAATTTAAAAACCCAATCTGTTTCTATTTTAGTTGATCCTTGGGCCATCTTGAGCTATATACACCCTTGTATAATTGAAAGCTGTAAATTGCAGAACCAGAAATTTAAAAATCCTTGGTTAGTTCAGTTGGCTACAGGGGCAAGAAGGCGGGTCAAGGCCAAAGTACCAAACTGTGAGTTGAGTATTGGGTATCAACACATCACTATGGAACTCAACATTCTACCTTTGGAATCTTATGATATTTTAATAGGGATGGATTGGCTGGAGAGACATTTGTCACTAGTGGATTGTAAGGATAAAATTATTTATTTTAAATAAGATGGGACACGAAAAGACTTGCAAGGAATTAAGAAACCGTTGCAGTTACAACCCATTACAACATCTCAATTAAGTAAATGCATAAGGAAGGGATGGAAACTCTATGCAATTCAAGTGGGATTCACCAACTCCAAAGACAAGACCCTTATGCTCCATAATATCCCTATTGTGCAAGAATGCCAGGATGTATTTCCCGAGGAAATTCCAGGACTGCCACCAAAAAGGGACATAGACTTTACTACAGAACTAATACCCGGAGCAACACCTATGTCCCAAACTCCTTACAGGATGACTGTGCCTGAACTAATAGAGTTAAAAATGTAGCGATAGGAGTTGATGGATAAAGGCTACATTCAACCAAGTGTGTCCCCATGGGGAGCACGAGTGTTGTTCGTGAAAAATAAATATGGCACTATGCGCATGTGTATGGATGATCGACAGCTCAAGAAGTTGACTGTTAAAAAAAAATACCCACTACCACACATAGATGACTTATTCGACCCAATCAAAGGAGTTATAGTGCTTTCCAAGATTGACTTAAGGTTAGGTTACAACCAGATTCGGATCATGGACGAACCTTGTATGATAAACAACTTTTGAGGTCTATTCGTGGTGATAAAAAGATATAAGCAAAACAACATTCAATACCTGGTATGGCCATTATGAATTTGTGGTATTACCTTTTGGATTAAACAACACACCAGCCACCTTTATGAGCCTAATGCATGGAATTTTTCACCCATACATGGATAAAATCGTTTAAATTTTTATTGATGACATATTAATTTACTCCAAGAATATGGAAGAACACAAGGAGAATTTGTGCATTGTGCTGAAAATGTTAAGGGAACATCAGCTCTATGCTAAGTTTAGTAAGTGTGACTTATTTAAAGAACAAATTCAGTATTTGGTGCACGTGATTTCTGATGAAGGGATTGCAGTGAACCCATAAAAGATAAAGAAAATCATGGAACTAAGGGTCCCAATGAACGTATCAAACATACGTTCATTTATGGGTTTTGCTGGCTCCGAGTAAAGAGTTTGAGGTCTGTACCATTTCTTGTAAGGAGGGTGTAGGAGAAGTCTTCACTCAAGAGGGAAGAGTCATAGCATATGAATCTAGGAAATTGAAGGATCATGAGAAGAGGTATTCAACCTATGATTTGGAACTAATTGTGGTAGTGCATGAATTGTGGATATGCAGGAATTACCTGTTAGGGAAAAGGTTCATACTGAGAACTAACCACAGCAGTCTAACTAGTTATTTTAAACAAGCTAATTTGAATGCACACCAAGATAGGTGGAATTCTTTCCTAAGTGAATTCGATTTCAATATCCAGCATGTGAAGGGTAAAGAGAACCGGGTGGCTGATGCATTAAGAAGGAAACTGCATGGAAACTATGAACTTTATTTTTAATCAAATTGAATTCAAATTTCAAGAACATATTTTAGAAGCAGCTAAAAAGGACCCTCAATAAGTTCGTATGGCACCAGGAAGAAACAGATAAAGAGAAAGGGAAGCAGTCAGAGTTTGAACTCAATGATAAGTAGTTCTTGTTCTACCAGAAAATAATATATATTCTAAATCAAAACAATTTGAAAAGAATTATTTTGGATGAATATCACAGGAGTTCCTATGGAGGACATCCAAGATATTAGAAAACGTTAACTAAAATTAGAAAATATTATTCCTGGCCTAGAATGCGAAATGAAATTATGGATTATTTGACCAAGTGTTTAGAATGTCATCAAATTAAGGTTGAGCATCATCATCCCGCATGATTCCTTTAGCCTATACCAGTATAAGAATGGAAGTGGGAGGTCATTTCCCTCGACTTCATCACTGGACTAAAAAAGAATAGAAGGCATAATGATTCGATTAATGGTGGTAGTTGGTAGACCCAGTAAGGTGCAACATTTTATTCTTGTCCAGTCCACTTACAAGGCAGTACAAATTTCTTACATTTTCATGATAGAATTTTTTAGATTTCATGGTATCCTCCGAGATGTTATTTTAGATCGTGATGTGAAATTTACATTGGAATTCTGGAAGACACTATTTCATAGATTGGGGACACAAATAAATTCAGTATTGCTTATCATCTGCAAATGCATGTGAAAACAAAAAGGGTGAAACAGATTCTAGAAGACAAGTTGCGCATGTATGTAATGCAACACCGAACGAAATGGAAGGATTATATACATTTGGTTTAGTTTGCTTACAAAAATTGGTATCAAGAATCCCTTAAGATGAGCCCCTTTGAGGCATTGTATGGAAGAAAATGATGGAATCCTATGAACTAGAGCAGTCGAGAAAATAAGATAATGCTTGGGTCAGACATGTTAGAAAAAATGGAGTGAGAGGTAAAGAAAATCAGGTAGAACTTGAAGGTTGCTCAAGACCAGAAAAAAGTGTATGATGATAAGAAAATAGCTTTCTGGGAATTCATGATAGGGGATCACATTTATGTGAGAATAAAAATGAATAAAAGCACATTGTGATGGAATACTTGTGCCAATTTGGCCCCCAGCTATTTTGCACCATTCAAAGTTTTGGAAAGGATAGGACCAGTGGCTTACCGACTAGCTCTACCAAGACATATATTGGTACATAACGTGTTTCATGTATCATTACTAAAACATTATGTACATGACCCCAAACTTATCATACATTGGTAGGGTATACATGTAAGTTAACAATATATTACAATTGTGTCAAAAATAAAATTTTTGATTTAAAATAATGATAAAAATTATGGTATGCAGGTAGAGCCAGACAATGAGTTCCTTGTAGAACCGCAGTATATTCTAGATCAAAGAGAAATAATGCCCTGGAGGCAAGTCATCCCCTAATTTAAAGTGTAGTGGAAGCACTTTGGCCCAGAGGAGGCTACTTGGGAGGACGAACATATTATTCAAGAAGCCTATCCAGATCTATTATTTTTGATTAAATAACACTGAGGATGGTGTTTTCTTCAGCGGGGGAAGATGTAACACCTTGTTTAATTTAATTATGGATTTAAATACTTGTTATGGTATACTTTTAATGAGTAACAAATAAGGGTATTCGTTAAGAGTATTTTAATAAATTATCTTTGGTATTTTCAATGAGATTTAATTAATAATTTTCCTCCAGTAAAAGAAAGAAGTAACTGATTGGTAAATGATTCCAAGATGCCAGAGTGAAAATTTCGAGACAATTCTGAAAATTACCATTCCAAAGATAGGATTTATAGGAAAATCCTAGGAAGGAATGGGGTTCGGTGTAGAAAGTATGAAGGGTGAAGCAACATGCTATTGTTATGAGTAATCTAGAGATGGTAAGGAAACCAATGGAGCTCAGGAAATACCCATAAGAAGAAGAGATTAGATTTAATCCTGAGGTTTGACTTATTGTCTCATAGAAGCACCTAGACCCTGGTGAGGAACAAGGGGAGAGATGAGGACATAATCGCCTCGCTCGCGGTTGGGAGGACAATCAGACTTCAGACGGAATTCATCCAGAATTAGGTATTGATGTATCTTAGAGTTATGGTTTATGCTTTTTAGCAGTAGGAAATATAAAAGTCTACTATTAAATATTACAACGTAGGGATATTTGAGTTAATACATGTTATAATAGAATTGATAGGGTAAACTGTGTGAAGACTTCATATGATTGTGTTTATATAAACATAAAGAAAAACAACTATGAGAACACATTACAAGAAAATGATTACGAATATGACTATTGTAAATAGGAAAATGCAGTAAATTTTGTATTTATAAAAAACATAGAAAAATAATGCAAATACTATCTAAAAGATGTGTAGGACAAGAAACAAGAATCATTTCCATTACTGCTAAAATATGGTTTACAATTTTCCAAACATATGGTCGAATAGAGCTGTAAGTAGAACCACTTACATGAAAAACCTTGAGGGGTAAGAATAGGGCGGAAACATGAAGCTGGGTTACACTTTTGTGAGAATCGGGGGCAGAAAATTGTTTTTGGCAATATTTTGGCCGAACATTTTATAAAGTTCGGCCGAACTATGTAATAGTTCGGCCGAACTTTCTTAGAAAGTTTGGCCGAACTCTTGATTCCGCTTAGACTGACGGCACATTGATGGCGCGGGCAAATAGAATTTTTGCTGGAGATTGGAAAACCGGCAACAAAAGTTCGGCCGAACTATTTTCTATAAATAAATCGCCCGCGAAGGTTGGTGGTTTACCGGTTTCATTGTTCGCATGTTTTTTGTCCCTGTCGCTTCTGCTATGTTCGCGTTGTTGCTCCTCCCGGCCACGCTGGTGTTCCTCCCGTCCGCGCTCTTCGACTCCATCGGGTATGTTCTACTCACTGGTTTTGTTATATATGATCTATGTGTATCGTTTGACTATGAATAAAATCCTATTATAGTCTCAATTAACTTTCCACTTTCTAATATACATGGATCATTGTTTTTGGCTGAATGATTATTATTTCCTTGGATGAATTTTATTTACCAATTTATGATCGATGTAAATGCTCAAATAGGTTCCCTTTTTGATTTAGAATAATGGCTTAGTTTTTTGTTTTACTTTTTTCTCCATCTAAATTCATTTTTTGAAAGTAATGGTGGTTATTCTCTGTTTTCTTGTAATTGTCGACTGGGATTTTTTTTGGGTGGCCAGTTTTCTTGGTCTGCCTCAGACTAACCCGGACCAACCCATTATATTTGCATGGTTATTTGTTTGCTTATAATTGTCCACTGGGATTTTTTTTGGGTGACCGTTTTTCTTGGTCTACCTCATACTAACCTGGACCGACCCATTATATTTGCATGGTTCTCTGTTTGCTTATAATTGTCGACTAGGATTTTTTTTGGGTGACCAGCTTTCTTGGTCTGCCTCAGACTAACCCAGACTGCCATTATATTTGCATGGTTCTTTGTTTGCTTATAATTGTCGACTGGGATTTTTTTTGGGTGACCAGTTTTCTTGGTCTGCCTCGGACTAACCCGGACCGACCCATTATATTTGCATGGCTCTCTGTTTTCTTATAATTGTCGACAAGGATTTTTTTTGGGTGACCATTTTTCTTGGTCTGCCTCAGACTAACCCGGACCGACCCATTATATTTGCATGGTTCTGTTTGCTTATAATTGTTGACTGGGATATTTTTTGGGTGACCAGTTTTCTTTCCTTCATATGCATGAAAATATGGTTATGTTATCTGAACCTTCCTCGTATTGAGACCAATTCTGAGTTTCACTTCTTGTGAAATCATTTTTCTTACATATATAACATATTGCTATATATTTATGAAGCTATATTCCTGGTTTTATTAGAAAAAATTTCAATAATGTTTGGTAATGAATGTATGCATAAAAAATGGTTCTAGAACTAAGAACATTAATTTCTTTCCATTAAAAGGGACAGAAACGGTCTGTCTCAATACTTAGAAATGTATTTAAATTGAACCTGTTTTTTTTTTTTTTTTGTTTCCCCATGTTTCCAAAATTGTAAAAGAACAGTCCTTTGTTTACATTTATTTATTCAAATTAGTTATAACACATAGTTCGTTTTGGAATATAAAAAAGTAGTTTCTTTTTTTATTATTTTACAGTGCTTGGCAAGTTCCTTTGCTTTTTTATTTTTTATTTTTATTTTTCTCGTTTCCAAAATTGTAAAAGAACAATTCTTTTTACATTTATTTATTCAAATTAGTTATAATGTATAGTTTGTTTTGGAATATAAAAAAGTAGTTTCTTTTTCTTATTATTTTATTAAAGGTTGAAAGTTCTCGTTTTTTTTTTCTTTTTCCAAAATTGTAAAAGAACAGTCCTTTGTTTACATTTATTTATTCAAATTAGTTATAACACATAGTTCGTTTTGGAATATAAAAAAGTAGTTTCTTTTCTTATTATTTTACAGTGCTTGGAAAGTTTAAGAGGCCTCTCGTTCCCTCTCCCTTCGATATAAAACCATTATTCTAATTGTACCTACATTCAAACATTTAAATAAAAAATACAATCATAGATACTTTATTTCATTTTTCTTTCGTAAAGACACATTATAATCAGGGTTCATGAAATTTAAAGAAAATATTTGTCACTCTCATATTGGTAATATCTAGGAAATGTATTTAGAAACTTATCTGACATGTTGTCTCATTGAATCCACATGAAAAACAAGACTCCCAACCGTGAGAAGAGGAAATTACATCCTATTTCTCCCCCCTAGCACAATTACCAGTATAGTTAGAATTTAACAGCCCCAAACTGGATTTTACTCTCAGGTACTGGAACCTCTACAAAGGTTTGACCTGGAAACATAGTTTTTCCTTAGGTTTCTCCACTGGTTCTATGTCCAACTTGGATAACCTACAACAACATCCTTCTTTTCATTTTTTCTATCCCCTCTCTTTTGATGCTTTTTCCCTCCCCAATATTCCCCTTTATCCTCTCCTCGATGGGAGACAAATTGTTTCTTTATAACTATCCAGTAAAGATCCTTTCTTCATGGTTTTTCACCCGTGGATTCCAAGATTCTTTTATTTCAAATTAAACTATTAATAATTAAAATAAAATAACCACATGATTATTTGTATACTTATCAACATTATCTTATGCTTCACTCATCCATAAGGCTCCAGTGTTCAACCATAACATAATTTTACCATGTTTTACTTAAAATTCCACTATAACTAGACATTGTTACAAATATAGCGAAGCGATGTAAGATACCATCCATATCGATGAATATATGCTTTGGGCGGAAACGTGATATGAACATATATAATTTGTATGTTGTATGTACATTGATTGAATGTACAATTCATCCCTTATTTACAGATTTTTGACGTCAGCCATTTATCGTTGCTCCACTTTTGCACATTCATGAATGAAAAGACTTTTATAGTGGATAGCCCATCTTCTCCCATGTTATTTGGAGCACTTGTTGAGCCATTCGAATCTTTTGCAAAAATTGCAAAAAGAGTGTGCAAGTAGGTAGCTTACTTTGCAGGAATGGATCATCTTCTTTTCTATTCTTTTTTTTCTATCTATGACGCTTGCCTCTAGCTTCCCCACATAACTCTCAGCTTCAACATGCTCATTACCCTCTTCTATACCATTTTCTTGACACCATGGAGGGATTTGAATTGTCTCCATGACAACTTGGACATCTGCCTCTCCTTAATCAAATTATAGAAGTCTTGTTTCAAGGCTGTAATATTTTTCCAAATCTGCAGCTTAGTTGCAGGTTTTATGATTTACATGTTTCTAGAAAAATTAGTGTTGTTATAGTGTATGAAGTTTTAAATTGTTTTTATTATTTTTATTATATGTTGGATGTGATTTTGATTGAAAATGCTTCTTTTTTATTTATTAATTAAAAAAATTATTAGAAAAATTATTGCTTTAAGCCTTGGAATTTACAATCAAAATTAGAAAATGTATTTATATCTAAACTATTTATGAAAATTTTAATATTGTTTGATTTTCTCTACCATGTCCTTTTTACATATATCTAGAATAATATTATTTGTAGTTTCCGAATTTTTGTAACATTTTACTACCATAATCAAAATCTATAGAAATAATAATCTAACATTATAATATCTTGAAATGGAGCTAGCCAACTCAAATATAGTATTGCAAATCCTTGGCTAAGTTAGATGAGGAGGCTATGTATTACATATGGTCTTGAATGAGCATTTGGACTCTTTAGATATATATCTAAAGAGTCCAAAAGCTCATTCAAGACCATATGTAATACATAGCCTCCTCATCTAATATATAAAACTTTAATCCATGTGCTTAACCTTAACATTGACACAAATGGAATACAATTTTACTCACTGCTTTCTGATAGAAAAATATGCGGATGAATATTGCCCACATATTCGAATTCAAAAGGGATAGATTAAAAAGGGATGCTTCGGTCATCTATAAAAGATAAATTAAATAAGCATGACATATTAGTAATGCAAATTAGATATGCGTACCAATTATGTTCATATAACACAACAAATAGATGATTCAATACAAATGTCACATAGAAGTCATATTTATCTCATGGGCCTTCAACTTAAATTATATATCTAGCATTACATTAAGCTATAGAAGATAAATCAAAGAAGCATTTGAATGTAAATTAAACATGTGTAATAATTATGTCCTTTCTAGTTCAATAAATAGATAATAATTTGCAAATGCCATATCTAAGCTATATTTCATCTAAGTAGCTTTCAATTTAAATGTATATCTAACGTTAAATTATATAAAAGAATAACAGTAATCCAAACTTCCAAATAATATTTAGAACTTTAGTATAAAATGTGACATATAATTTTCCTGTGTGGAAAAACATAGTTACCGAGAGTTCAAAACTCATGTATTTGAATAGAAAGTGGGTATATGAATGAGCAAGTAGATTTTTTCTAGAAATGAGGAAGTGAAGGTTGATAGAGAGCCACACAGAATTGAAAATTCATACCTTAACAAAATTGTTAGATCCTTTTAAAGAAAACGTGTCATATAGTCAACTTTCATCGAAATATATGATAAACTCAACCCAATTTTATGAAAAATAGTATACCATTTTTTACATATCACATAATACAAATAGATAAATATTACTTAAGTATTGAACTATAAAGATTTAACTACCCATAGAGAGATGGCCAAGTGATTGAGACAGGGCATCATCACAATAAAAAACCAAGTACAAATTGTAGTAATCCTAGAATCATGCTTTACATACGGTAAAATTGGGGAACTCATGACTTGTATTATAGATAAAAAAACATTTACCTTACCAAAAAATATATGATAAAAATTGACAAACTACATAAGTTTAAGATTAAGGGGATATAATTCTTCTTGCCTTCCATATAGATAATGAAAATGATTGTTCCAAGTCTCATGTTGCTTCTCATGTTACTTTATAAACATTGATTGGAAAGAAAAATAGGAGGGAATAAATGTAAGAAATATAAAACATAATGAAACACAACGTAAGAAATAGAGAACATAATGAAACACACACACACACATCTCTAGACAATCAACACAATTATTTTCCTAGGAAATCCTTATGGGAGACGAGCAACCCTATAAAGTAATGATGCTCTAGAAAAATAATTTGTTTATGGATTCTATTTTCCACATTCTCTCAACCATATCAAAAACCTTCTTATAATGTTTGAAACCTACTTGGTCTTTCCCATACCAAAGTATGTTCTTTTAAAACATGTTTTCTTGGTCATATGGGTGATTTAGAAATGATTGGGAGAGTGAAATTACTCATTTAATATGTACAATATGTTTGTTTCATGCCACTAAGACAAGAATTTTAAATTCAACCGACTTTTAATATAACCAACTAAATCTTGCAAAAAAAGAATAAAACAATTTATGTTAGGGTTGTGGATTCAGGCATTGAAACAACACACCATGATATTTCAAATTTAAAAATAATGGTTTGAGTCCTAGGTAGCTTAGAATCCTATTTGTTTTCAAAATATGGATGCACTCCCATTTATTCTCATGATTAGGTTGTAATCATGAGGCTCTCGCTCAATAGTGGACCTTCCCAATATCTTGTGATGTCTTGTAACAAACAAAACCATCAAACTGAAAAACACATCATGCAAGAAACATAGCTTGCTGACATATCATTTGTCTCCTTCAAAGAAAAAAAATTCACATCATGTGAATATCTCCATGTACTCTTACATATTGGTGTACAAAACCATCAACCAAACACAAGTCGACAAAACATGCCTCTTCAAACAACTGACTCTCAAGTCAAATAATAGCTCATGTACAAATTTCCATATTTGTTGCATTTAAGTGTGTCAACATAACTCTACTTTCAACATCTTGCTTCATGCAATATGCACCATACTTCGAATTTGCAAAGAAATTCATGAAACATCAAAATACATGCAAGGCCTTAATTGGATAAGAAATCTAACCATATGTTAGCAAACCATTTCAATGGCGCTTCTTTTAGCTGCACTTCATCATCATGTGAATCATCCTGACCCTCATCGATTATGGAATCCTCTTTTCCATTCTTGTTGTTATCTCTTTCCACCTTCTTCAAATATTGTGGTTGACTTGTTGGATACAAAGTCCAACACTTGTCTACAAGGTCACCTTTCTTATGGCAATGAGTAATAAACAATTGCATCTTATTTTCAACATCTATTTCCTTGTCCAATGGGCCTTTGACTTTTTTACTCATTTATTTAGAAAGTTTCAATGTGCATGGATATCTTCTTCCAACATCTACAAACATTATGATTATTCAAACCACAAAAGGAACATGTGCAAGTTATTTTCTATATCTTATGTGAATATTTACCATGTTTATCATAATCAAAAGCAATTTGATTAAAGGCAAATTTATACCTTGAACATTCACCATTGTCTCCTTCTTGAGGAGGTGAATTTGATGGGGTAGTGGCTCTCCTCTGAATACTAGAAATGAATTCAATGACTAGATAGAGCTTTCAACATCCTCTTCTTTTACATTCTCATTAGCTGCATGTTTATTAACATCTTCTTGCAAAGTGGGTGTCAAACTTTTCCATTCATCATGAACACAAACTTCAGAAGCTTGAGGTAATGAACACGAAATAAAATTCCTTCTTGGAACAGCTTCATGTGCCTCCTTGGCTTTGGAGCATTCTCCATCATGTTTTCCATAACCAAGACCCAGTTAATTAGGCCCTTCCTCAACAACATTTGGCTCAACTATGCCTTGTACATGTTTTCCTTTAACCCTTTAATTTCATAGCACATTTTCATCAAAAAATTGGACCTTATTCCTCTAGTGTGTCTCTCAAAAGCACGTACACATTCATTTGGAGAGGAAATTGAAGACAGAAACCAATAGCTAATTCTTCTAACTAACCTTGACTAAAATGAGCTAAATTGTACTTTGATACCAACTTGATTTGAATATGGACAAACTAGTTTTATTGGGCTATCTCCCTCATTAGTTAAATAAAAATGTGTTTAGGATCGTCTAAAGTTAGCCAATTGGGAAGGGGTTTATGTGTCAAGCTTTAAGTGTATTTTGTGAGAAATTTATGAGTTAATTAGCTTTCAAAAACTCATGTGTACAACAAATAAAATGCAAAATTTTTATTTAGGAATTTTTTTTCCCTCAATCCAAATTTTGATCATTGGAATGTATGTAAGAGGAAGAAAGAGGGAATTCACTTTTCAAATTCTAGACCTTGTCTAAACCAAAATAAACTAGAGGTTTGGTTTTCAAATACATTCACTTATTTGGAAAATTTCTAGCTACCAAAAGTCCATATGCCAATCTACCTCCCAAGAAATCCATTTATTACACCACTGGTTAGTTTTTTGTCTTCCTATATTCTTTATCAACCTCTTCTAGTGATTCTTGAAAGGTGGATACTTAAATCCTTCCTAAAAATTTGAGCTCTAAAATGAAAATACATACAAGGTCATTTTAAGTCATTCTTCTATCCAATTATAAAAACCAAGTGAATATTTCTACCTATTGATTTCTGTCCCATAAACTGTACAATATATGTGGAGTTGCCTCGCCCTAAGTGAGATGTTTAACAAACATAATAATAGAGAAACAATTAGTGACGTCACCAAAAGATGTAGCCTCTTCAAGGTATCATATCCTCTCATCAAGGTCAAGAATCTATTCACCAAAAATGTCCTATGGAAATGATGGTTTAAGAAACAAAACTAGACAAAAACCTTCAGTGAGAACAACAAAATCTAAAACCTCTTCAAGGTCTTCAGTCTGCTCGTAAAGTTAAATTACATGTCTTGATCAAGTCCAACAACAAAGAAACATTCAGTGAAAACACCAAAATCTACAACTTCTTCAACATCTTCTAAACCATCTTCAAAGTCAATATTGTGTGCATCAAATTCCTCAGCAAGGTCATCAATGGAGTCATCAAAACTACTGTTTCAAACTTCAATGCCAAAAATAAGTCGAAAGAATTCAATTTCTCCTCCAAAACCTTCTTATCTAAGCAAAGCTAGCATGATGTCGTCGAGAAATTCAGTAATTCCACGGGGAAATTCTATCAAAGTTAAAACAAATCCTTTTCATCCATATTTAATGCCTACTTTTTCAGGTGGAACACCTCCAAATTTAAGGACCACAATGACATAAAATATGTAACTTTACCTAATAGGTGTAGACATAGAACCCCCAACTTTGCGTGACATGTACAATTGAAGATCTTATATGGTAAGTAGTGTGAGAAGAGAGTCATGGTCACTGAGTTGAGCAAGAGAAATAGTTTGGTATGACAACCTTACTTGTGATAGGTCTAGCTAGAAGACTACCAAATTACATGGTAATGGCATTCAAAATGTGAAAATTCCCATTTCACTTGGAAATAAGATGGTAGAGAAAGGTATAGATGAAAGGAGATATCCATCTATGGTAAAGAAATAAAATAGTTCTATCAATTCCACCTTGCAAATCTAAGAGACATTGAATTAAATTTCATCTCAAGACAGGGATTTGAGAGGACACTCTCAAATCCAACCTTCGTTATGGCTTTGAAACGCATGGTAAGTATCAAGACTTAGCAACCTTATTTGCATAATTTTTTCTAGCATGGACCTTAATGTCGTAGCCTTATTTTGCCTAAAATGAATGCAAATTTCCTTGCAATTTGGCTTGCGACATTCATAATTCATGCTCATGGAACATGATTGTTTTGAAATTGTGATAACATTTGCTGTATGCAGAAGCTAATAAAAAATGATCGAAAATGACATTTTTGCTTTGTTTTTTTGAAGATTTAAGGAGAATTACACCAAGTAGCTTCCAACCTCATATGACCATCATGTCAAACTATCTCAGGATATTGTCCAAGTAAGAGCCACTTAAGAAAGAAATCTAGTATACATGACTCCAATTTCAATTAGCAGCAATGACAGTTCTAAGTATGGTGCAAACATTGCTCCAGATCCTCAATGGGGCATGTTTGATGACAATAATTTGGGGAGTGAGAGAGGGAGATGGTAGGAGAAAAAATTCAAGGAATCCACAGGAAATTGAAAAACATATAAATAATAAGGTGGAAGACATTTGTAACCTAAGAGAGAAACTTTTTAGGAAATGGGTGAAGTTGGTATTACACACCCAATTGGACAACCTCGAGGAGAAAACATTTCTACCACTTTATTTGTTGGCATAACCTAGTAAGTGTTATTCACTAGCATGTATTTTGTAAAGGCCTTGACCTAGTTCCCATTCAACTCCATCCACCAGGTTGTAGAGGATTCCAAGCCTAATTTCATGAAAAGTAAGTTGGGGATGATCACATTGACCTGCTTGATGACGTGTCTATGAAGATTAACTACCTTGAACTATTTTTTTTGCGTACGGAAAGAGACACATTCCCATGTCTGAGCATGAAAACGTTATTGGATATTGTTAATGCCTCTAGTGTTTACTTCTACAAGTTATATAGGCAGAGTCTATAAAGGGCCAGGTAGCCTCTGGATCTCATCTTTTATGAAAGGTGACATATCTAGTAAATTCCCCTACAGTCAATCTCTGGAATGGATCTAAATAGAAGTTCTTCATTTTAATATCCATAAAACACAACAACTTTAAGGTAAAATATGTACATGTGTCATTTCTCCCACAAACTAAAGTGTATAAGTGGTAAAATTTATACCAAGTGTGCTCCCACCATGTAAAGCGCAATTTGGTGAACTTATCATTTTTATAATTTATTTTTCGATTAAATTTAATTTCACACATGATCAATTATTGCTTTGAAAGTTGTGTTCTACATAATTTGTGTACACTAAATTACAAATTGATTTTTTGAAATCTATTTTGTGTAAATGTCGACCAATAGATATATATCATGGAGGATGGACGACGAAGATCAATCGAATCCCATATGGAGGTTTATGGATCAGGGGATGTTCACGGTATTTAAATATAATCTTAAATATCCATACATGTGTGTACATATGTAATTGATTTTTTATTAACTTTGTGAGTTAAATTAGTTGTTAATAAGTTTCATATTTTAATTTTTAGGAGGAAAGAGGAGAAGGTTTTCTACTCCATCCATGGAGCGTGGCCAAGGTTCAACCGTTCGAGGTATGAGTGGTAGCAGGTTGTGGGAAGGGGGTGATATTTATTCCCCCGAAGGCTAATCAACGGTTGTTGGTTCTCAACAGGGTCATTGTGGATCTGGTTCTCATCAACATCATTCTGGGTCTAGTTCTTAGCAGGGTCATGTTGGAGAAGATGTTAACCAACAACATCAAGGTTGCCATCAATTTCAATATTTTTTCATTAAATTTGTACAACTTTTTTTACACGTGTTTTTTCTAATATACGAAATTATATATATATTGATGCAGAGGCCGAAAATGTTCGAGCTAGTGGTTAGAATAGATGCAAGATAGCCTGCTACATTCAAGAAGAAGGTTTTCAACCCAGCACAACTTATCCGGCCGAGATTACTGATATACCATGGGAAACCAACATGGCGGAATGCACCTTACAAGGGTGTGAAAGCCTTCATGCAAAATTGCAAAGAGATCTCGTGGCTTTGTCTCTACCTGCTGAGAGTCGACAAAGCTTGAAATAGTTACACATTCATTGGGTGAAATGGTAAATGTGTATAGAAATATTGGGCCAACGACTGATTCATTTGTAGAAATGATGAGAAAGAGAAAAGAAATAGTGATGGGTCCCGATAAATGGGAGGACGTAAAACAAAAAGTTATAATAGAAGTGGCCAAGTCAATGTTTAATTATAAGGAAGGGCCAAAGAGAAAAATGTTGAAGGTGCAGTATTTCAAGCACCCAGATAAAGCTCGTTATTTGTATGATCGGCATCTTGCGGCATTTGAAAGGCTTCCATGGAACGATGAGGTTCCTGTTTATTTTGCACAAATGTTTTATGCAGAATTTTTTTGGGGTATGAAACCCAATCACAATGACCTTCCTTCAGAATTTTTTGGCCCGGGGAAAGGTCAATTATATGATCGTATTGGCGCTAAGCGATATGTGGAGTTGCCTTGCCCTGAGCTGCCATTGGTGAGTCGACCGTTTCGAGTCGAAACTCTGCGATCAGAGATGGATGCGACTTCTCAAATAAGTCGAGAGGCAAGGGATGTTATGATCAACAATGTTCATAGCGGATTGAGTGGAGTCGATCTCTGTTTAAATCGACAAAGAGCACGTGAAAAAGCACTTGCCAATTTTTTTATTGTACAGATGAGGAGATTTACAATATGAATGTTGAAGATCTCCGAACATATGCAATAAATTGTCGCAATGGTTTGCAAGACCTAATTTTTCATGAGGAAGAGGGCACCAGAACGGTATGTGTTAGTGACCTTAGGGTTTGAAATTATTTTTACATATACATGTGTTCAATTTGTAATAAATACATGTGTATGTACATGTATACATTTATTTGTATGTGTACATTAATCTAACAAAAATGTATGATTATATGTTAAAACACCATTTGCAATTCTCAGGCATGATGCATGACGAAAATGTTAATATCACGTTCGGGACCTCTAGTTCAAATGATGCAGATGGGTCTGACCATCATGATATGTTGGCAAATGTTAGTGTTTTTTAAGTGACTCTAAAATAAATAATTGTTGCCACACATGTACATGTATGTATATATATAATTTGATAAAATGTTTTAATAGGTACCGATTCCGTCTGATGTTTTTGGGATGGCGGTACCTTCTTCTTCCTTGGGAGATGTACCTTCTACTTCCTTGGGAGATGAGCCACAAGTATGGAAAATTTTTCACAAGTTTAAAATTTATGTTTAAAAGTTATATATATATATATATATTCTACCTCAAAAAGTTCCATTAAAAATTGAGATATATATATATAGAGAGAGAGATCTATATTTTGAGTTATTTAAAATTTTTTGAATTTAGGTTCCTATAGAAGATTTCTTTAATCCACGGACTCTAGCGACGGAGATAGGAACATCCACAGCATTTGAACAAGTTGTCTTTAGTTCCTTTTTTTAATATTATTGAAAATAAGTTTATATATGTACATGTGCATTTTCATTTGAATGTTTTTAATATATATATATATATATATAACTGTACATGTATATTGTACAGTTTACCACTGCACATGTTCCTATGGGAGAACCTGTTCATCAAATGGAGAGGGAACCTTATGAGGTATTGCATGATTTTTTTGTTATATTTTGTTTTTTACATGAAGTTCTAGATATATATATATTCTCATTCATTTTTAAAACATAAAATTTTAATGTTCAAGTACATGTGCATTGTGTATGTAGGTTTCCCATTCACAGGATAGGGCGTGGACTGAGACCCTCGTAGGGAAGACGCTAGATTCGTCTCCATTTGATGGACATGATTTACTGTATATTTGATTTCAAAATTTAGATGGTTTTAAAATTTGTTAAACTTGATACAGTTTGATACTTGTGAGATTTACAATTTTTGGACACATTTTATTATATTGTTATTATATAATTTGTTTTATTTAATTTTTGGATGGTTTTAGTACTTTTGGCATGTGAATGTGAAGTAATGTTGTCATCTATAAATTAATGTTGTCATCTGAACTACATTTGGCATGTCATGTAATGACATGTGTTATAATTTGTTTTGTTTTTAAAATTTAAGTTTTGGATGCTTGGAGTACATTTCGCATGTGAAGTAATGTTGTGATCTATATTTTTTTGTTAAATTAAAAGTTAAAATTTTTGGATGGTTTCAATCTACATTTGGCATGTGATATTTAATGTTAAATGTTTTTGTTGGATAGTTGAATTATAATTGGCATGGGATGTGAAGTTTTTAAAACTCAAGTTTTGGATGGTTTCAATCTACATTTTGCATGTTATATTTAATGAACTTTAAATTTTTAATGTTTTAATGTTGCACAATATATAATCAAAAGGTTTTTAAAACTTAAAGTTTTGGATGGTTTCAATCTACAACTTAGTTTTGGATGGTTTCAATCTACATTTACACATGTGGTATATAATGTTAAATGTTTCTATTGGATCTAGTTGAACTATAATTGGCATGGCATGTGAAGTAACGATCTATATATAATTTAAAGTTTTTTAAACTCAAGTTTTGAATGGTTTCAATCTACATTTCGCATGTGATGTTTAATGTTTTAATGTTGCATGATATATTATCAAAAAATTTTAAAATTTTAAAGTTTTGGATGGTTTCAATCTACATTTGGCACATTTGGATGGTTGAAGTACATTTGGAATTTTAAGATTGCTTTGGATCTCTCCATGTAGTTTTGTTTCAATCAAAAAATTTCCAATAGGAATAACATAGCTTTTCAATGCAACTAACCATGTATCAATTGAGCTCTAATTGAAAAAAAGAGTTTAAAGAAGTAGATATATGTACAAATTATCTCTTTAATGTTGATTGGAAATATAAGTCTCTAGTACATATATATGTTTGTTGAATTTGGGTCAATGTCGTTAATGCACTCAAATAGGTAGCCTTGTCGATTTATTTACATTGTTGAAACTTTTTACCAAAAAAGCCAACTAGTTTTTCATCAATTCACATAGAAAAACTACTTGGAACAATTAATTGTGCATTCTATAACATATCTATCCAAGACAAGTAACATTTTTCTCAAATAGGTAGCCTTGTCGATTTATTTACATTGCTGAAACTTTTTACCAAAAAATCCAACTAGTTTCTCATCAATGCACATACGAAAACTACTTGGAACAATTAATTGTGCATTCTAGAACATATCTATCCAAGACAAGTACCATTTTTCATCAATGCACATAGTAAAACTAGAACAATTAATTTATATCCAATACATATATATATATATATATATATATATATATATATATATATATATATGTATGTATTGGATATATATATATATATATATATATATATATATATATATATATATATATATATAACATTTTTCATCAATGCACATGTATAGAAAAACTACTTTCAGTTGATACTAGAGCACGTGCTTGTACTCAAACAATTTGTACATGTGCAAACACTTGCAAAAATAACATAAGCAGCTCAATTTTTAGTTGAGTACTGGAAGTTCTAAAACATATTTAATCCAAAGATAATAAATTGTTTGACAATTCACTCAAAAAAATTCTAATGGAATTCCATCTTCAATAATCCGTTCATGATCGGATTTTGACATTTTCCATCTCTTAATTTTCGATTTTTTCTTTGATTGAAATTCTATCAACTTTATGCGTGCTGCACACACCAAGTGACTATATTGACAACTTATGAAATCAGGTTCATAGTCTTCAAAGTAAACAAAGTCTCCACTTTGATGAGTTTGTCTGAAAAAATAACCTTTCAGTATAATAGACCCTCTGTCATACTGAAATCCGTGATCATGATAGTTTTGTAATAATTTCATTTTTCGTTCAATGCAACGCATCAAATAATACTTCACAATTTCATCATTGTCAATAGGTGCAATTACAACAAAAACATCTCCTGCATAATAAAATAAATTTAACAAAATTATGCATATTTAAATTTATTTCTAGATCTTTAAATCATTAGAAAGTAATTCAAATGTTACCTTCTCTAACAAGATCAGAAACTCGATCACCATCGGATGATATTCCTCTGATTGCATTTCTTCAAACATTGCAACAGACATTTTTCCCTTTGTATTTAGCTCTGTATGTTTCCAATCGTTCATATACATTTTGTTTTCACAAACGTCATTGGATTTTGTGTTGTCTATGCAAACATCACAAAAACAAGAATATTTTTTTTTATCCAATGCAAACACATTTCTAGACGACTTTGTTTGAATTGAATGCAATTTTTGAGTCCCTTTTATTGCTTCAACGTCATTTCCAATTGATCTATCTACGTCTTCAATTCCAATATGCCAGAAAAAACTTTATATGGAAAATTAAAAGAAGAATTTGTAAATATGATATCAAAATACAATCAAAGATAATCATTGCATGATAAATGTACAATGTTTAAAATTAGATTTCCAATATAAATTAAATTGAATGTACCTTCGCACTTCTCTTGATGGGTTTCTCTCATGGCTTAGAGCAGCAATGCACCATTGAACAACTTCTTCAGCATTCACAAGTCGGCTTGCAGAGTGGTTCATTTGATATCTTCGAAGTACTCATTTTATGCATTCTCCTGCACCGTCATGTTCTCCTTTTCCATGGCCAGTCTCAAAGAAATTCCAACAATGTTTAATGCAAGTTTTCTTATGAAGACAACACAACCAAAAGAATGATCGTGCAGATTTGAATTGACCTGTGCATCCGTCTAACCATATCCAATGTTCATTGAATGTTATTCCATGATTTTTCAATGAATCATAAATTTTTCCAAAACAATGTTGTACAAAACATGTATCATGTGTACGATCGTCACTGATATAAAAGTGATATTCTTTAATGATATGTTGATTTTCACTCGTGCTTTCTATATGATCGACATTTTGTTCAGCATGTCTATATAGAATATGGACGAGCATGGAGACTTGGTCAGAATGATAGTATTCACTCCGAATTTCTTTTTGTGGAACAAATGTGTAGTTTTCTGCAAAATCAATCACTGACAAAATGGTCCCTGGTGGAAAAACTTCACGAGATTTTTTGAATTGCAAGTCTTGCCATCGAGCTCTATGGGAATGCTTGGTGTATTTGTAAATTTCTACCTCAAACTTTCTCAAAAAGTCTATCAGAAAAATTTTGTCTTCTAGTAATTCAATTCTTTTAACACTATTTGCACTTTGAATCGATGTATCGATATATTCATATCTCTTCCATTTCACTTTCATGTTGGACAATGATTGATCATTTCTATCAATACGATATTTTTTTTTGAAATTTAGTCAAATTTCCACAATCATCGCATTTTTTACCACCAACACATTTCTTTTTGTAAAATAGTTGATCGCTTTCTCTTTCACATAGAATTTGAGATATGAAATCACGGATAGTGGAAGGAGGAGGTGAATCCTTTCATAAATTTCTACCGAAATCAAGGAATGTGTCATAATATAACTCAAATTCCACATGATAACGGCAACAACAAGTGTCGCGTACGGTGATAGGTTTTACATACCATGGTTTTTGTTGAACAAAATCACTGAGTGAAACATGAATTTGATGATTTTCTTCTTTGAACTTGTTGAATAACTCTATCTGAGTGGTTTCCAAGAGATGTTTTTCATGTTCTTTGTAATGATTTCGTGCTATTCTTCTTCGCATCACATGCCTTGTAGTTGGTGAAACACGCAAATTGTTCTTCCAATATTCATATATTATTTTTTTAACATTTTCTCCAATTCTATATTTGTATCGTTACCTACAAATAGCTCTCCAACAAGCGATTTCATCATTTACATCTATTTGCAACCGAGATTTCCGATGTTTATGTAAATTTTTTAGCGAGGTTCCTAGTGCTCGTGCCATAGATGTTACCAAACGATCCTCTTGAGTACTTGAGGAAACCATTGCCCTCTGTATTCCTCTACGTACAATTGAAACATCTTTATCTCTAGATCTCTTAATTGACTTTATAGCACTACTCATATTTTCTATCACCTCTTCCTTCATTTTTTTATCTTTGGTTGATTTTCGAATACCCAATAGTGTCATAGCTTCTTTTAATTTCTTTAATGATAGGATACCTTTCAACATTTGAGCCTGAACTGTCACCCGCTCATTTAAGAAATACTTTTCAAAAATGCAGTTAACACGATATCGTATAACATGGTCAGGTTTTTTATCTCCATATGTGTGAGTGTCAAAATTTTCTAACATCTCATTATCGATAGTGATTTCATCTGTACATACTCAAAAAAATAGTACATATTCAATAAATAACTAAATTAATAAATATATCTAAAATTTCAAATATTTTTCAAATTAGTTCATCAAATAAAAATTAAGCTTCACATTTTACATTAGCAAAATTTTAAATATATCAATAGATCGTAATATTTACATTTACATACCTGCTTCAATTTCTGATTGAGGTTGATTTTCTTCTTCAATATTTTGAGGAATATTTCTGTCTGTTTACATTAGACAAAATATTTTTCAAACTAGTTCATCAAATAAAAATTAAGCTTCAAATTTTACATTAGGAAAATTTTCAATATATCAATAGATCATAATATTTACATTTACATACCTGCTTCAATTTATGCTTGAGGTTGATTTTCTTCTTCAATATTTTGAGGAATATCTCTGTCTGTTTACATTAAAAAAAAATATTTTTCAAATTAGTTCATCAAATAAAAATTAAGCTTCACATTTTACATTAGGAAAATTTTAAATATATCAATAGATCATAATATTTACATTTACATACTTGCTTCAATTTCTGCTTGAGGTTGATTTTATTCTTCAATATTTTGAGGAATATCTATGTCTATTTACATTAAACAAAATATTTTTCGAATTAGTTCATCAAATAAAAATTAAGCTTCACATTTTACGTTAGGAAAATTTTAAATATATCAATAGATCATAATATTTACATTTACATACCTTCTTCAATTTCTGCTTGAGGTTGATTTTCCTCTTCAATATTTGAGAGGGATTCTAACTTTCTTTTGCGAGATTGTCTCGTCTCTTCTCTACGTTCCTCAGGGTCTCTTTTTCGATCATATTTTCTCGCACAAGTTCTTCGATTTCCCATGATAATAGGGTATGAAGTTCAAAAAAATTCCTTCAAAAAATTAGACAATAACTCAATTACAAAAAATATCACAAAATATTTAATTTAAAAAAATTCAGTGTAAATTTTTTGCAAAAAATACATACTCCAATCCAAAATACTTACTTTAAAAAATTCGAGAGAAAAATGTCTTATAAAAATGGAACGAAGCTCAAAATATTTACTTCAACTCAAAACACGTACATACCTCCAAGAAATGTCTTTTGAATATACGTCCAAGAATTTTTTTTAAGTTCAAAACAATTTTTGCCAAAATCAGGCCGCCTCCAAGAAATGTCTTCCAAAAAAATTCTTTAAACCCAAAACAATTTTTTGTAAAATCAATTTGCTTCCAAGAAATGTTCTTAAACTCAAAATTTGAAGATAAGTTTTTTAACCCAAACCAAGATCTTTGTAAAATGAGATGAAATGTGCGAAATGTGAGAAAATTGTGAATCATTTCACGGCAATTTATATTGCTGCGAAATGTGTTTTAGTAGGGGCTCCGCAAAACTTTCTGGCTGATAGAGAGTTATACAATAGTTCGGCCGAACTTTTGATTAAAAGTTTGGCCTAACTTTTAAGACGTTAGATTTAACGAGCCTTCAGCGGAAAACATAGTTCGGCTGAACTTAGATTAAAAGTTCGGCCGAACTAACGCGTCACCAATTACGCAAAAACCAGGCTCTGAATATGGTTCTGCAAATTTGGACTGATTAAAATCCATGAAAGATTGTTAATTAACTGTCGGAACGAAGACAAGCATTTTCATAATTGAATCTACTTTCATGAAATATAACTTTTATGGAATTTAATAAACGTTTATTAATTTTAATTATTTTTCTAATAAAATGGGTGCAAACAATTTCTGAGGGTTATTGTGATTCAGTGAAATCAAAATTTTGTATCTCCCAAAATACATTGTAAAAAAAATTGAGAAAATTATGGGGCATTACATTGGTATGTCGTCTCTAATGGGTAGCTTTTATATTTTTAGTTTATAACTTATATGTTAAGAAATTTCTTGCGGCGCGAAACATATCCAAAATACGCAGTTTTTTGTATTGGACCAGTTCAAAAAATTCTAGTAATTATGATATGCATCCATTGGCTTTGTAAATATGACGAAAACAAAGTAGACTCTGTCTAGATTGTTGTAACACATTTTGTTTTTTCAAAAACACAAATTTTCAATGAATACAACATTGCGTCATAACATGACTTCTTATGAATCCTTTAATTGTTAAGAAACACACACTCAAAGAAACGCTAAGTTGACATATCAAATCTGCATAAAAAATTTTCAAAAAATAAGTAATAGAAAGCTAACAAAATTTCTCACAACTTTTATTTTTATCGCAAAATGAAATTCTACACAGAAAAATTGTTATAGTTTGCAGAAAGTTGAAGAACCGAAAAAAATGAAATTTTTTTCTCAAAAAAGGGCAAAAAGTGTAACGCAGCTTCACATTTTCACCCAATACCATTAATTAAAATAAATAAAAGTTTACCCCTGAGGGTTTAGACCCTAGACTGAAAGAAAGGGTGAGGGTTCAACTCCCATAGGGTAGAAAACCCATATAGAGAACAACAGGAGGACAACTACCCTTGCGGGAAAACTCTGATAAATTCCACAGATACATTTATAATATACAAGTGCGAAGATATATATATATATATATATATAGCCCACGTGGTGTACAACAGTCGGTGATGGGGTGCACTGTTAAGACACTCGTTCTGCAAGGTCACCAGTTCAAAACCCGTGGGTGATTAGGATTAGTATAAACTACCATATATATATATAGGAAAGTAAAGATAAATAAACAGACTTTAGATTACAAAGAAGAACTATGTATTGGTTACAATGGTAAATCGTGAAATAGAGACAACAAACCAAATTTAATCATTGTAGTTCGATTGTAAGTAGAAAATGATTACATGCAATAATAATAGATAGTATCACGATAGAAGTTACTAAGAGCCCAAGCCAAAGGCTCCATAACACTCATAAAACTAATGAAGTTAGTTCTATTGTGAATTATAAACCAAGTCTGAGATAAATTGAAAATGGGTAAACATGCAAAAAAATGTTTCGGTTAGAAAAAAAGTATAGGGGGCAAGCCTCGCTTAAACCCTCAACCATAAACCAAAAGAACAATATAAACGGCAAGGCTAAGAGAAATCTCATGTAGGACATTAAACCCACAATCCTTTAGGAGATAGAGTATGTCGAAATCAATGACATCGGATGAATCCTATAAACAATCCCTTCTCCACGTGAAATAGTTGTAACATACCATGAAAGAGGCTGCGGGAAGGGAACCTCCAAGAAACTCAATCTATCAGCTTCGACCGGGAAAAAAACCTGAAACCATCACATCAAAAGTGAAGCAAGGCCGCTGACCCGCGATACCAGTTTCAACAATAGCATAAAAATTATAAAGAAAAATGTAAAATAGGACTCAGTCATAAACAATACTTGGAGGCGTAGGACTAAGGAGTGGCCAAAGATTTGGCTTTGAATCTTCATGCTCAAATACATGGAATTCCTACAAATATGAGATGAGGCCTGTGAAGAATGGAGAAAAATCATTTTGTGGAAATTTGAAAATCATAAACCCCTTTCAAGAAAAACCTTGAAGAAAATTGTAGCTGAGAAGAAAAAAAACTGTGCACATTAAGAGTTAAACCTATAAACCATAAACGATCAAAATTCCATAAAAGGGGTTTAAAAGACAAACCTCCACAACAAGAGCAATAGATTGTAATATTCCACTTGGCATCATTTCCAGTCGGTAGAGACACCTGTGAGCGTTGTCACCAAGAAACCATGAAGAGTTGCAGAGCCAGGAAACGGTTTCTGTCAGCGGAGCAAGTGAAAGACCAAACCGAAGGATGGGGTGGGTGGTTACCCTAAACATCCCACATCGAGCCACCACCGTCAATCTCTCGAATAAGAATCAGACGGACCAGATGGATCCAGGATAGAGCGCAAACAGGTGTAATCGTTACAAACAATAATGCATGAATTTGATAGATATGATTAACCTAGTTCAAATCAAATAGTACTGAAATTAAAGGAGTATATAAATGATTAGGTTGTAAGATACACTGTCGATTTCATAGTGCTGTGGATGATTAATACCATAGTAACTATAGACCATGCCATGGGAAATCCCAATTGGGACGGTCGTGTATATATGACTTACAAAATAATAATGTCAACTATTGTTATGTATCTGTTTTAATATATTTCATTATACCATAATCATGAAAGTAGAGAATGAAATTAGTTCCTTGACGAATTACATAAAGGTAGTTATGATTATTGGTATAGTAAAATATTGAATTCATGTAGTTGGTTTATATTTGGCACATAAATTATTACCAAGGATAATAGAAGATTTTGTTTTTTTATGAGTGTAATGTTAAGGTGTATATATGTTACACATCGGTATCTAAATTTTTAGTTTCGAATTCCATTCACATTTAAATAAATAGGTTCGAAGGGTGTCTCTCCAATACTTCTCTTTTTTATAGTTCAATACACTCATATAATATATAATTAGTAATTATATATATCTTTGATATAGGTTATCACTAACAATTTTTTAAGATCATATTCATTTTATTGACCTTTCTTAACCATTTTCTTGTCGATGGTAAGTGGAAGATATAGAATTTGTTATGCTAATTTTCTATTGGTAATTACCTCAATTACTCTTCACTAGTGCTATGAATATGAAACCTATAAATGTACATTTGGGCCCTTAACTTAGTCAAGAGAAAATCAAAATATTTAAGCTTGTTTTGTAGTTGTATTTTATAGTTAGTCATTCTATTGCATGCTGGAAAGAAGGATTTGAACATATATATATATATATATATATATATATATATATATATATATATATATATATATATATATATATATTCAAATCCTTCTTTCCAGCATGCAATAGAACGACTAACACATTGTTTTTTTTTTTTCAAAATTATTCTATAGATTCACAATAATATATATATGTTTGTGTGTGTGTTGGGGGAGGGGGGGATGGCATAATGAGATGAATTAGTACTCCATGAAGGGATTTTTATTTTTATTTTTAATATTTTAAAGAAAAATATTATTCTATGCTTTAGGAGTAACTTATATAGATCTATGGTGAATATTCCCTTTTCTTGCAACTCGTAAGTTGACTACAATGTTGTGGATGGCTTTTAAGGTTACCTTAGTTTAATTTTCTAGGCTATTATGTATCTGGTTAATTTATCTATATCACTTTAAGAAAATCTTGTTTAATACTATAGAGAATGTTTTGTGGCTACAAAGATATTTGTATTTATTTTCAGTTAAATTTTATTTCCTAGGAAGCGGGAAAAATTATTATGTAGTGAATGGTTCTTAAGGAAAATGTAGGAATATGTTTTAATTTTCAAGAAATTGTTCTCTATATGGGTGTAGCATGCATGTATTTATGGTTTATTTCCTTGAAAGAAGTGGGGTGAATATGAAAAAACTATATCGTAAAGATCACATGTAGCATCAACAGATGTAAACACTGAATCAACCTTCCCTTCAACTGAACCAACCCTAAAACGCTGAAATGCTAAATCAACCTTGGATCACCAAGCCCTGCACTTACTCTCCAACTCTCTCTCTCACAATCTTCTTCAAGTCTCTCCAAATCTCTCTCTCAAGTTCAAAGTATTCTTTCACAATGCATATATATGAGGAGCATGAAATTCTTTCCATAAAGGAGTAATACACATGCCTTAAGGAAGAGTAGCATATATCATTTAAGAAGTGTAACTTATGTCATTAAGAGGAAGGAAACACAAGGATAGAGAGTGTAGCATATGAAATAAGGTGTGCGTAAGAGGAATATTTTATGACATGCTTTAATTAGTGGGTAAGTGAAATATGTCATGATTTTAATGAATCTAATGAATTCATAAGGGACAGTGTAACATATCCATTAAGTGAGAGAGTTTAGCATATGTATTAATTGGGTGGAGTTACATATGATATGATTGAGTGCCATGATTGAGATACATGCATTTCCTTTTAATAATAATAATAATAATTATTATTATTATTATTATTATTATTATGATTAAGTCTATATTGAACTATTAGGATTGATTAATGACAAGTTAAGTGATTTTCTATTAATAATACTTGATTACCAATTGACGGAAGATGATTTACTATTTTTTCAAAGTTGCACTTGAGATTCTAAACATGACTTTCTAATATTAGAAAGTCACTCAAATTTTCAGAAAATAGATTTTAGATAAGTAAATTCATCCTTGAGCTACTAATTTTTAATAGATGGAACATAGCCTTCGATAAACTTTTATAAAATGTGCATGAGAGGAGCAAGTGTTGGATTGTTTCCTCAACATTTAGGCATACATGGCATATGGATGGACCCTATATGCTGAAATTTTGAGATTATAAATAGTCATTATATTCCCCTTGAGGAGGGTCGAAATGTGTAACTTGATCTTTGGCAGACATTCAACCTTCCAACCTACATTATAATGAGGATAAATGGGTTGTTTCTCTTGTTCTGCTTGAAGGAAATCATAGCCATATTTTACTGTGTAATCCTTCCCTATCAGACTCCAGTTGAAATAGTATTGTTACTTAAGATGAACATGTATTGTGCCCTTTATATATTGTAGAAGGAGATGACATTAGTGTTGAAGCTAAGAAAAAATAGTTAGGATTTTCCAACCTTTCATCACTTTGTTCCCATTCTAAAAATTGAGCTAGTTTAAAGGTAGCTTTTCCTACAAGCCAATTTTTGAGTTGATGGATTTCTAGAATATTAAATAGTTTTGGCCTGCTTATAATACTTTCATCCTATATATTTATCACTTTTCCTCCCCCTGGGATTATGGATGTGTGGGTTTGAATGAGAGGGAGGGTTTTTTTTACATAATTTCTAAATTTAAGTACAAGATCTGGTAGGTATCTAAATTTTAAGGAGTTATTTAGTATTAGACAAGTTATTTAGTATTTTCCAATATTTTCCTAAATACAACGTCTTGTAACTACATTAAGGATTAGCATTTTGGCTTTCTCAATGGGAAAGTTTCTAAAATTGGAATGGTTTTAATGGAATTTGAATATGGTGACTCGTTAAAGTTGGAATAGTTTCAAAAAATTTTAGAAGTTTGGAACTCTAAAAAATTTTAATTTTCCATATCGAAAAATATTTGAATTTTTATTTTATTTTTTTAATTACCTATATTTACAATTTTTATTATAAAATTATTTTTATTTTTATGATATTTAAATCATGCATTTCAGAAAATAATATTAAATTTTTATTAGTTTTAAAAACTATAATTTAATATTAAACAAAATTATTTAAAATAAATTAAAAAATAAATCGAAACTCGTCTATGTTGTAGCTTATATCAAATTCCAAAATGAATTTCTTAATATGTTATGAAACCTGCTCCAAAAAGAGAAGAAAAGAGAGATGAATGCCCTAGAAATCAGCCACTTCGAGGAGTCATCCTCATTTACATTAAATAAATGAACAATTCTTGGATGATACAAATGAAAACACCTCCTTTCTATATATAGGAGTCCAAGGGGTCACAATATAA
This sequence comes from Pinus albicaulis, assembly GCA_034641835.2. Lineage (NCBI taxonomy): Eukaryota > Viridiplantae > Streptophyta > Pinopsida > Pinales > Pinaceae > Pinus > Pinus albicaulis. The sequence continues at coordinate 1,662,596,309 of CM076584.1, forward strand.
TCCTAGCCGACCTACCAATAATAATGTAAGAGCACAACAATTACAATAGTGGGTTTTATGGGGCACAATAATAAAAATATGAGGGCTATAGGGGTACAAAAATAACAAGAACGGGGCTACACTAACAACAATAAGGAGATACACTAGTATTATAGGGACCTAACATGACCCTCTCCTTCAAACAATTGTTTCCCTCAATGCTTGATTATTTTTGGATGCTTCTGTATAAAATTCTCATCCTCCCATGTGGAATCTTCAAAGGGTAATTTCTTCCACTTGCTGAGATACTCCAAAATTGATCGATTTGGTAGTTTTCAAATTCTTATTTCTGTGACTTCTTCATAACTTCTTTTGCTACGATGTTGATCTTTCTTTTGTTTCATTCAATTCTGCACCAAAGTTAGGTTATCCTTTGAGAGTTGGAGAACTTGTTGTTGATGCTCGATGTGGTCTTCCACTACTTTATCACTGATAATATCTTTCATTTGATCCTTAAAACCATCCAAATTAGCCTCCATTTTTTATTTTAAACCATCTATGTCATCTTTGATTTCTCTTTCTAAGATTGAAATTTGTTGCACTTGGTACCGTAATTGTGATATCTCATACTATAATGCTTCCTCTTCTTGTGTCATAGTAGAGATTTATGAGGCCTTAATGGGAATGGAATTATTTTTAAGAAGCATTATAGAACCCAATATTGAACAATATTCTTCAATATGCCCTTGGAATCACTTCAAACTTCTCTTTCAAACAAATGATATCCAATTTTAAAAAACAAATACACACTTTTTTCTTGCTGTCTAGGAGGTCGATATTAAACCTGAATTATCTCTATGATCTTGAATCTTCAATATCTGAAATTAGGTCTTGTAGTAGCCCCCTGAATCTTCTTTCCAATGCCACAAGTCAGACCTGATTTGGATTCCTCAAGGAAAATTTATTCCCAATCTCCCACAATAACCTAATTATGGACTGGTTGAGTAGATCGAACTTGTTCATCATGCCATGTGTCATTTTTTACTCCCTTGGATCTAAAATTCATACACAAGAAACTAAACTCCATGCATTTTTGGCCACTTTTTACAAAATTCCAATCTCATACTTAGAGAGAGATTTATGACAATTTTCCCAAGGTCATCTCTTTGAGTTGAAATTTAGAAGCCTACAAAAACCCTAAATTCCATAGATCATATCTCCAAAAATATTGCGAACCAAGATCTGAAATTTTTCCATGAAGTTCCTCAAGATTTTTGCTTCGCGTGGTAAACATTTCAGCTTTTGACCCTTCATAGAAGAAATTTTATATCGCAAATTCCACGATGACCCATTTGAAGCAGCGAAACCCTAGAATCCAAGTTTCTGATACCAAATGTTATGAAACCAGCTCCAAAGATAGAAGAGAAGAGAGATCAACACATTATAAATAAACCACTTCGAGGAGGAATCCTATTTTACATTACATAAATGAAAAATTCTTGGATGATAAAAATGACAAAACCTCCTTTCTATATATAGGAGTCCATGGGGTCACAATATAATCCCAGGCAACCTAAAAATAATAATGTAAGAGCACAAAAATTACAATAGTGGATTTTATCGGGCATAGTAATAACAATATGGGGGCTATAGGGGTACAACAATAACAATAATGCGGCTACACTAAGAACAATAAGGGGATACACTAGTATTATAGGGACCTAACATAATAACAAGTATGGCTATCTATGGTGTGCTACTGTGTAGGTCAATAATAACTTATAATATTCCAAAAATAAAGATGTTTCTACAAAGTATTATAACTAAATTTTAATATTTATGTTATAATAATATAATAGTAGAATACAATGTCAAGTTTTCAAGTTAAAATTAGAAATATCATTCGCCTAATTTAGGGCCGTAACGATATAAATTAAGTGGTTGATAAAATTCTATAGAGATCAATTTATGGTAGGCACCAAGAAACTTATCTCATAATATATGTCACGTTGCCAAACATTAAAATCACCATAAAAATTTACTAAATTATAACCTTATTATTATTGTTATTATTATTATATGAGTTAAACAGATGTAAGTTGAAATAAAAAACTTGTAACAAAATTCTTAATCATGGAGATTCATCCCAAATTTATTATGGGTATTCTTAACTAAATAAGGTTTTATACAATACCATTATATTTATTATGATTATTATTATTATTATATAAGTTAAACATATGTAGATTTAAATAAAAAACTTGTAACAAAATTCTTTATCATGGAGATTCACCTCAACTTTATCATGGGTATTCTTAACTTGTAAATAAATATTGCTACAATATCATTATTATTATTATTATTATTTAACATATGTATATTTTAAGAAAAAATCTCTAACAAAATTCTTAATCATGGAGATTCATCCCAAATTTATCATGGATTTTCTTAACATATCAATGAACTTTGCTACAATACCATAAAGTAATATAATGGTTTATCTATACCATATGTCTAAATTACTATAATTAATTTTACACTCAAAATTATATATACAGACAGTATATAATTATAATATTGAAGAAATATTATATGAAAATTGTTGTTTAATGGTTTTCATAGAGTATCAAACTCAAAGGAATGATTTGATATTGCATAGGAAGAAAAAAAATAAGTCGACAATATTCTAAAATAATATGTTGATTAATATAATTTTGGTGATAAAATTTAATTAATAATAATAGAAAACATGTCCATAAAAAAATAATAAACAATATAAAATGTCAAGCTTAAAATTTGTTAAATGGATAAAGCCTAATAAAAACAACACCTTCTAGATCTTGGGTGAAAATTAATGAGAGAAAAAACCTTCGAGATTCAAAATTGTAATAAGAGACAACACCTTTAAGATTCAAAATGTCAATGAGTGGGATTACAGATATAAGTTAAAATTGCGGCTACCTCGTTTCATAGAAAAATTATTCTTTGAAACCGTGGAAAACGGAAACGCTTTGAATCAGTGTGACCTTTGTGTATGTTGCACATTAAGCTTCAGTCGAGCGATGTGAGCATTTTTGTGGGAATGAAGATAAGTTAGACATAATTTTTCTCCAATTTGTATTTAGTTTTTATTTTTATTTGTTAAAGCATATAACATATTTGCTTTTATTGGATTTTGATTTTTATTCGTTAAAGAATACAAAATTAGTTAACATATCTTGCATGAATATTTTTTTTTTTGATGTTACAGTATACTATTAAATTGTGTTGTATTGTAGATTACAATATTGATAGCGGGCATCATGCTATTTTATTTTTTGGTTCATTATTTGAATGGGTTTCAAAAAAAGTATGCACATATTTATCTTACTATTGAATGCGATACGTAGCTTCTTTGATATTAGTTTTATGCAAATACATTTCAACTATAAAATTATACAGTTGAAAATTTTATTTTTTATTAGTTAGTTTATTATTATGATGGAAAATTGAATAAACATAATGGCAAGATGGAACAAAGGGCATTTCTGAAGCACTATGTAATAGTTTAATGATGGAAAAATTATGAAATCAATTGGCCTACTCCATCGTGCTTAATATTTTCCAATATTTTCTTAAATACAACTTTATGTAAGAATGTTAAGATTTGGTAATTTGTTTTTCTCAATTTAATTTTAGAAAACTGTTAAAAGTGAAATGGTTTTTTTGAACTTGAATATGGAACTAGTTATAGTAGTTTCTAAATTTTTTGGAAGTGTATAATTATAAACAATTTTAATTTTCCAAATAATATGCATATTGAAAATTGATTGAATTTGTAGTTTTTTTTTAATTACCTATTTTTACAGTTTTTATTATGAAATTTCCTTTCTTTTTATTATATTTAAATCATAAATTTCCAAAAATAATATCATAATTCTATTATTTTTTAAAAACCATAATTTAATGTTAAACAAAAGTGTATGAAATAAATTAAAAAAGAGATCAAAACATGTCTAAATTGTAGCTTATGTCAAATTGCAAAAATAAATTCTTAATATAACACAGACACACATATATATATATGGCGTGCTACTATGTAGGTCAAGAATAAGTCTCAAGGGTTAGTTCAATTGGTCGAGTTTCCGTTACTAAGTACCTTGCCAGTTGGGAGGTCACAGAGTCAAATCTCCTCGATACCCTTGGGGTTAGGCCTTGCTTGTTGATCTTCGTGGATTTTATCATGGATTTTCTGGAGAGTTTTGGTTGATCTGCTTGGATTTTATCATGGATGTACTGGCCACCAAGTGTCCATGAGCCACCCTTGAAAAGAGGTCAAGAATAACTTATGATCTACAAAAGATTATGGTTGATCTGCTTGGATTTTATCATGGATGTATTGGCCACCAAGTTTCCATGAACCACCCTTGAAAAAAGGTAGAGATTTTTGGTTGATCTGCTTGGATTTTATCATGGATATACTGGCCACCAAGTGTCCATGAACCACCATTGAAGAAAGGTCAAGAATAACTTATGATCTACAAAATATTATGGTTGATCTGCTTGGATTTTATCATGGACGTACTGGCCACCAGGTGTCCATGAACCACCCTTGAAAGAATAACTGATGATCTACAAAAGATTATAACTAAACTTTAATATTTGCGTTATAATCATTATAAATAGTAGATTACAAATTCAAGTTTCAAAGTCAAAATTAGAAATATTATTCATCCAATTTACTATCCCAACAATGTAAATTAAGTGGTTGATAAAATCCTATAAGCATCAATTTATGATAGAAACCAAGACACTTACCTCATAATATATGTTATAATCATTATAAATAGTAGATTAAAAAGTCAAGTTTCAAAGTCAAAATTAGAAATATTATTCATCCAATTTACTATCCCAACAATGTAAATTAAGTGGTTGATAAAATCCTATAAGCATCAATTTATGATAGAAACCAAGACACTTACCTCATAATATATGTCACATTGTATTTTATCATGGATGTACTGGCCACTGAGTGTCCATGAACCACCCTTGAAAAAAGGGCAAGAATAACTTATGATCTACAAAATATTATAACTAAATTTTAATATTTACGTTATAATCATTATAAATAGTAGATTACAAAGTCAAGTTTCAAAGTCAAAATTAGAAATATTATTCATCCAATTTACTATCCCAACAATTTAAATTAAGTGGTTGATAAAATCCTATTAGCATCAATTTATGATAGAAACCAAGACACTTACCTCATAATATATGTCACATTACCAAACATTAAAACCATCACAAAAATTAACTAAAATATAACCTTACTACTCAGAATTTACAAGAATTTCAGAGTGTACATAAATTTCATAATTTACAAGAAAATTTACAACAGTTACAAGAGTATCAGAATGTATAGAAATTTCAAAACGTTAAGAGATTGCAGGAATTTCAGATTTTTGAAATATTGCATATTGTTTGCAAATTACAGGAATAACAATATGTTCAGAAATTGTAGAATTTTCAAATGGTTCACAATCTTTTGTTGTGGTTGATGTTCCAGATGACTTCCCCCTAAAATATTGTAGAAAATCAGGATGAGAAATAAAATGATCAATTAGATTTTGAAAGTATTTTCTTTTCTGATTGAATGCTTGTTCAATGGTTATAAAAGTTTAAATTATTTCATCATATTTTTCGTTCTCGTGAAACCAATAAACTTTATTTAATTGTCCTTCTATTTTCATAGGTGGATACAAAGTATTATTTTTAATTTCATCAATGTTTTCTATTATAATATTTAGAGAACGATAACTAATATATGCGCAGTAGTTGCAAACAATGGTCTTCTCAAAATTAGACGGTGTCCTCCTAATGTGGATTTGGATTGGAGGATGATAAAGTCAACTATAAATTCTCAAGAGTTAATAGAAACAATGATGTCTTCTAAAATTCCCTCGGGTTTAATTTTTGATCTATCATCCAATATTAACATTGTTGGAGTTGGTTTGATGTTGTGTATTTCTAGGATATCCATGGTTGTTTTTGTCATTACATTTATAGCAGCGCCCAAATCAATAAGTGCGTTAGGAATATAAAAGTTGTTAACTACTATTGTTACAACAAGTATACATATAGTTTTATGCAATGACTTTTGTAGTCATCACACATTCCAATTTACCTATAACTTGTATTGTTGATGGGTTTTGTTTTCTCTTTGGAGTTATTTGAGTACACAATTCCTTTATTGTTTTGCTATAAATAGCTATATCTTGTATTTATCTAAGGGAATATTTATAGTAATATTTTTCAATTCATCGATAATATCAAATCCAATTGTGATTTTTGGTACACTTTATTTTCCAGAAATCAATCCCCAAGGAAATGGAGTTGTCCCAGAAGTTTGATGTTGCTCTTTCAAAGGGACAATTTGTTTCATTGTTGTTTCTAATGTCTCTTATAAGGGAATTAATTTTGTTTTTTCTATTTTATCTACAGTTTCTTCAACTTATTCTTCAATTATCACTATATATTTTGGGATTACAACTCTACTAGAACACAAATTATCTCTTGTAGTTATATAGGACTATATGTTATTGTTACACCAAATTCCTTTAGATTTACTGGGCTTTCATGTAATTGTACAGAAAATTCTTATAATCTTACTACATATACTTGTAATTGTAGAGAAAATTCATGTAATTTTACTAGAGATATAAAATATGTAGGGAATCATTTGTATTGAACATTATAAAGATGAATTTTACTTTATTATTTGGATTTGAAACTAGTTTAGAAGGAAGTTGTGTAGGTCATAGGGGTGGTTGATTGAATGGAAGTTGTAAATGTTGAGGTTGTGTTAATTGAGGTTTTTGTGGAGGATGTGGTTGTTGCTGAAGAGGTAAATATGTTTGTTGTTTCATTTGTGGATATGAATTATATGTTTTTTGTTTATATGAAGGTTGAGGTTGTGTATATGATTTTTTTTATATGGAGCTTGAAATTGTGGAGGATATGGATTGGAAGGTATGCTTCCATAAGGAAATCCCCTCCAAACTTGTTGATAGGGTTTTTTTTTGAATTGTTGTTGGGGACATGCATGCCATGCCATAGGATAATTCCATGTATTATAAGGGCCATTATAATAAGGAACATTTTTTTGATTGGGATCTTAATACATACCTATTCTGTGTGGTTTCCAAGGTCCCTAGGGCATAATATTGTAGATTGATTCTGTATTTTCAGAGTATCCTTGGTAAGTTGTTTTTAGATAAGGTAATGTAGGATATTCTTCAGTCTTATGTGGATCCATACAAATCAATTAAATTTGAATATTATTAAGAGGAAATTCTCTTAGTGCGTGTTTTTTTTCCGACATTTAGTGAAAAATATGGATAAGACTGACTCTTGACCTTATTTCCTTTTCCTAATCTTTAAATCATATATTTGAGAAGTAATATGATTTAAAAAATAAGTCTTAAAACCCTCTAGAAAAATTCCTAATTCTGCTATTTTAACTCCTCCAGTAATTGATTTAGTAACTTTAGAAAGAAAATTTCTTATGCTTGCACCGGTTTTGGATTTCCCTCTTGAATATTTCTAGAAAAAATCCCTAATTATGTCAAATGAAAGTTGTGAAATGTCACTAACACCCATTAAATTAATTATATATGTATATTGATCATGGATTCCTTTTAATAACATTGTATGAATTGTGTGAGGACTCAAATCATGTTTCTTTGATTTCTGCAAATTATATAAGAATCTTTCTAAAAAATATTCTAATATTTCATCCTCTTGTTGTATCATTATGAAATTATACTCTAGATAATATCTTGTTCTATAATATGGTTGATATTTCTTAATAAATTATTTCTTCATATCATCCCAGTACGAAATAGTTCTTTCACCTAGACCCATAAACTAACATAGTTCAATTCCTTTCAATGTTGAAGGAAATAATCACAAATTATATGCATTAGTTTTGTAACCATCTGCGACATAAAATATAAAAGTAAAATAGAAAGGAGTCGGGGTCTTTAGTTATCCTAACATATAATTTTGGCAGCATAGATGGTGGAATGTTCTTCATTTAAATTTTAGCTCCTACAATATGGACAATGGGAAATCCAAATGTTTCTTCCTTATCATTATCTTCTGGTGGTTTTCCATTTCCATTTCCATTTCCTTGACCTCCTCCACCATCTCTTCGCCCTCCTCTAGAAATTTTATGTCAATTGATTTCACCTCCTATATTACATCCTCTTTCCTCTTTTTTCATGTATTCGTTCGAAACTACAACTTAAATTGTATTCCATCTAGTAGGGGGAGAACCATAAGGTGGTTCTAACTGGATATTTGATGTATCACATATGGAACTTGATCCTTTTTTATTTTTATTTTCTTGAACTTTCAAAATTTTGTTCTTCTTCTCCAATCAAATGAGTATATGGGGGAAAATATCCAAATTACCTAGAATTATATGTCTACCAATTTTAGGTCCTCTAGTAAACCTCCTCTACTATCTCTTAATCTATACATATAGTATTTAGCTCAATTAAATTTGTAGGACACACTATGGTGGTGGAACAGGTTCTTCCCTCCCGTCTTGTATTCATACTCCCCCATAAAAAAACAAAAATATATTGTAATATTGAATAAAGATATTTTTCTAAATTTTTTCTTGCTTTTTTTTTTCTTTTTTAACAAGAAAATTAAACTCCTAGGCATCAATTCATTAAACCTCCCCAACAACAACACCAAAATGTCAAGTCATAAAGTGGGATAAATGAATTAACACATATTTTGTCAACCTAGGTAGGTAAAATTTGAGGTGAAACACAATATGTGTGAACTGGTTCTTACCAATTTCCTATGTAAAACTACTTATAAAGAATATATAGGTAGATCCCAGATTTGATTCAACTTACACATACTTTCAGGTTCTTAAACTCAATTCTGATTTATTGTCATAAATTTTATGAATTCAACAAGTTGCATCACACTTCCTCACTAGCTACTTTATTTGATTTAATTGTTGGCCAAAATAAATTAAGACTATACTGAAAATGAATTTAAATAGAATGAGTGTTCTAGGTTGTGTAAGAAAAATTACATTCAAAGAAAATAAAAATTCTTTTACGCAAACTAAATCACTCTCCTAAATATTATTTCTAAGAATGATAAAAATCCAATTATACTACTAGTTTCAATTATTAGTACTTTAGATAGAAACTAAAGAAACCTACTCATCAAATTATTTCAAGAAAAAAGAGTATTCATTTACAAAAAATGTGTATAGCATTTTATGATTACAGGATCACTACGGGAAATCTAGTAATTGTTACAAGAATTTTGGTCTGATTACAGGAACACTACCTAAAGTTCCGGCACATAATTACATGAAGAATTATATAATTACAAGATCAGTACAGGAAATTCTAGCATGAAGTTATATAAATTATTATGTAATTACATGATCACTATAGAAACTTTTAACACGAAGTTACATGAATTTCAGTGTAATTACATGAAAAACAGAGCATATCCATTTCTTGTATACACCATGGAAAAATATCAAACCAACCATATAAAAACTTTGGAAATAATATAATAAAACATAAGTAGCATGTACCAAGGGGCCTTCTTAGTTTATTAAGACTATTAAATGCTACTGCAAAATTCTATAATGACTCCCATAAATTCTTTTTGTATTACTAAAAATAACGGTTCGATACAAACGAGTGTGTATGTCTCACTTTTTTTTTCTCCAACAACTATATTTATCATCTATCTATTTTTTATACATAATATTATGATCTAGATTTATGCAAGAATGCAACAGAATACACATATAACCATAAATACAAAGATGCAGTGGAAATAACACTTAATTTCATTAATATCAAAGAACTGAAATTTTCTTACCGACATAATGGAAATAAACTAGCTAGGGCGCTGGTAGCTTATCTCTGAGAAGAGATGTAGTGGCTACATACCTATGAACTGTGTGAAAATGAGCCTCGAGGGCCTATTTATTGCTTAGAAACAATGAGAAACCCTAAAAATCCAAAACCTTAACCCTAGGAGATGAAGCGCAAAAACTATGGGCTCCGTTTGGGTAAATTGGTGTTTCAACTTCCCGGGGATGTAACTTTTGCGTACGATCTCTGTTTGATGTGTACCATACCTTGTTAGAAAGATGTATTTTCAGGACTACAACTTTTCATGTGAGCAACATCGGTCCACGAACCCATGTTGCTCCTGGGTTTTCAAAAAAACATCATTTAGGGCCTCAAAATGGCTCCGGAAGTTCAGGACCCGAAAAACTTCTAAAATAGTAAGGTGTGCTGAAACTGAAAAAAATGAAAGAGAAAATGGTGGAGCCCTAAGTGGAATAGGCAGGTGGCCACCAATATCCACCTAGATCATTCCTCCCCCCATAGGAAGCAATAGTCCCCATTGCATTCATTTACTTCATGAGATGACGAAACTTCTGTTGAACTTGGTCCCTGGTGAACCACTTTCCTTGGTGCAGGAGTTGGCCAGCTTTGACAACCCGATACAGTTGGATATTCTATTGGCGAGCATTCTTGATTTGCATGTCCATGATACAATCTGTGGTGGCTTGTTCCATGCATTTTGGGTTTAAATTTGTTGGTGTGAGTTGTTCTGCAATGTGAGAGGTGTCTAGTAGAGGTGGGAGTAGGGACGAAGGCGGTCCACATTGAATACTAGGTGCAGACCAAGGAATGGTGGAATATTGAGCTCGAAGGAATTGTTCCCTACAACCTTGGTAATGGTGTACATCCCATATCGAAGTGGGAAAAACTTGCGGTGGGGTCCAGTGAGGCACTCCTTCTGCAAAAGTAGCCACACTTTGTCGCCCACCTGAAATTTGTGTGGCACCTGACGTTGATCATGTCATTGCTTGTACTTAGCATTGGCTCTGTCCAATATGTCATGAACTTGTTGGCAGATGTGTTTAATGCGCTTGATGAAGTTGTTTGCTTTGCCAGCTTCAGACTATACATGAGCCAAATCGGCCTGAGTAGCCACAAATGGCATGGCTACATCAATGGAACATAGTGGCTGGAATCCAGATCCCAACTAAAAGGGGATGTGGCTGCTGGAACTATGGAGACCCCAATTATAAATGTGTTGTACATAGGGGAGGTTCTCATGCGTGTGTGATATGCCTTGAATTTTACATGCACATAATGTGTACAATCATTCTGTTGATGACCTTTGTCTGGCCATTAGTTTTTGGATGGAAAGCTGTGGACTTGATGAGATTGGTTTCCAGCACTAACCAGAGGATGGACCAAAATGTGTTGAGGAACCTACTGTCCCAATCTGATATGATAGATGGTGGCATCTCAAAGTGCACCCACACTTGTTAAAAGAAGAGTTTAGCAGTGGCTTCTACTGTGATATTCTTCTTACAGGCCAGCATAATTTCCAACTTCGAGAATCTGTTGATGACCACAAAAACACATTCATTTCCATGCTTAGTATAATGAAGGCCCGACACGTAACCCAAGGATATGGATTCCCAAGGTCGACTAGGGGTAGGTAGTGGAGTATAGGGGCCTTCCTTCTTGATGTTTGGTTTGCTAATGGTGCAAGCAATGCAGGATCCGATGTACTTCGCAACATCCTATCGAAGGTTCAGCCAATAGAAATACTTCTGCAGTATTGGCACTATTTTCTCGACCCTGAAATGTTCAACGAATCGATTGTAGTGTTCTTCCCATATCATCTTTCCACGCTCGCTTGAAGGAACACAAATGTGTCCCAGGTGACATAAAAATTCATCTTGGAGGTGAAATTTTGGAACTTACATACCCCCCAAGAGTGCCTTGTATGTGTGGCCAAATTCTGGATCGCTCTCGTAGAGAAGTGGCCAATCAGAAGTCCTGTGCCCATAAGAGTTGAGAATGGTGGTTAGCACCATGATCGGTGGTCAGCTGAGGCAGTTAACAACATTATTGGTGCCACCCTTCTTGTACTTGATGTTCAAATGAAACTATTGCAGATATGTGGACCACTTATGATGGCGATCATTCTACAACTTCCCTTGTGTTTGTATCAAATGCAGGGGTTGGTGGTCTGTGTGGATGATTGTTTCCTTCCCCAAAATTTAATGGTTCCATTTTCGACAATCCTGCACAATGGAATACATTTCTTTGTCATAAGTGGGATACTTGCGAACTTTTTCGAACAATGTCTCACTATGATATGCCACTAGATTCCCTTGTTGAGTAAGCACTGCCCAAATAGCAATTAGGGGAATTTTGAGGTCTAAAATGGACCTCCTAAGGAAAATGTACAATCAAAATTCACTTTATGAGAACCAATCACATTTTAGGGGATGACATCATCCCTAATGGTTGAGGTGGCATTGTTTGAGTTAAAGGCACTTACTTGTCACATTCTCAATGGTGGATAAAAAATCAAGGTTAACCATGGTAGTGCTCTAAGTACTTTTAAAGTCAAAGTAAAGTACTTATAATAAATGTAATTGCACACTATTTGAATAAAAATATATTATTGTCATTTCATATTTCTTGAAAGAAACAATGCATATCCCTATACATTCATTATATTATATTATATTATTTTTATATAGTATATTAATTACATGCTATTATAAAATTTAAATAACATAAATTTTAATTAATAGCATATAATATAAATAATAATTTATAATTTTTTATTTATATTTTATTTTAAGTTATTAAGTATAAAGGAAAAATGCATTAGTTGTTTAATAATAATGATTTTTTCTTGAAAAGATCATTCTTATTTGTAGTCACTTCAATACAATATTTTTTATTAATTTTATTTTGGTACACCTTTTGAATTGAATTTAACTATGGTTACATGGATTGTGGTGCAAAAAGTGAATTGAAAATTTATAAATATTATTTTATTGGTTTAAATATTATTTTATTATTTCCTTAGGAGGCCCATTTTAGACCTCAAAATTCCCCTAATGATAGTTAGAGTCATATGTCTCTATCTCAAATGGTTGTTACAATTCTAGTAATGTGAGCACTGGGGTAGAACAGAGGTGATGTTTCAATTCTCTTAACGCCTTCTGTTGAGATTCCGAACAAAATAATTTTTATTTCGCTCCTCCCTTGGTGACTTAACTCAAGCGCCATGTGATATGAGAGAATCCCAACACGAACCTATGATAGAAATTAGCAGGACCCAAAAAGTTTCAAAGCTCTGTTAGAATGGTTTGGGCTAGCCAATCCCAAATGACTTGGATCTTGGTTTGATCCTCATGCACCCCCCTTTCATCAATAATGTATCCCATATATTGAACCTGGGTCATGCCAAAAGTGCACTTCTCCAAATTGGCACAAAACTTCTGTTGCTGCAGTGTTTGGAGGACTTGTCAGATGTGGTGGAGGTGCTCTTCCCAGGTCTCGCTAAAGATCAGAATGTCATCCAAGTACACCACCGCAAATGAGTTGGTGAATGGCTGCAAGATGTCATCCATCAACCACATGAAGGTTGCAGGAGCATTCATCAACCTGAAAGGCATGACCAACCATTCGAAAACGACCTCCTTGGCTTTGAAGGCAGTTTTCCACACATCGGAGGGTTTGATTGGTACTTGGTGGTACCCAAAATTCAAGTCGATCTTGGTAAAATATTCTTCCCCTTTGAGTTGGTCCAAAATGTCATCAAGCCATGGGATCGGGCACCTATTCTGGACAGTGATCTTGTTCAGTGCCTGATAGTCAATACAGAGTCTCCAAGTTCCATCCTCATTCTGTACCAACATGATCGGGCTCTCACAGGGCGATGAACTTTGTCGGATGTGACCTTTCGACAACATATCCTAGATCTGACTCTTGATTTCATCGTTCTCCAAAACACAGCGCCGATAGATCGGTCCATTGGGTAATGGCGCACCTGGGGTCAGATCAATGGGGTGCTTGACCTAACTGTGTAGAGGAACCCATGTCGGTGAGGTGAAGATGTCCTCGTACTCCTCCACAACCTTATCCATTTGTTGTTGTCTTGGAGAGGAGCCCTGTCTAGAGGTCGTGGCCACAATATTATTCTTGCCCTGGGGGCAGATCACTAGGAAAAAAAAAAATCTGGTTTGGAAAATGAGCTTACTGCATTGTTTTACAGTAACCAAAGAGATAGTGGTAGGTGTTGGTACCTATAGTATCTTGTACATCTTATTTCCCAAAGTAAAAATAACAGCATGAGGCTAGGACTCATACATAGCATGACACTTCAACAAGTATGGTTGGCCTAATAACACATCAGAAACATCAAGAGAAGCAATGTCACATAATACCTCATCCGTGAAGCACTTGATGCTATAGGGAAGGTGACATTGTTGGCTAACGCAAAGATCTCGTCCTTCGTGAAGACACTCGATGGTGTATGGTTGTGGGTGTGCTGTGGTTTGCAAGCCCAATCGATTCATAGTGTATACTGAAAAGAGGTTCTTTTGGCTCCCATTGGTGACAATGAACTGTAGTTGGGACCCCTTTACCCACATTTGGGAGTGGAAGAGACGCTCCTCCTCCTATGGATCTTCCGGTTCCTCCTTCTGGATATTCGCAATGGCAACCGTGGTGTTGGGCTCTGCATCAATAATCTATTTCCATTTATCATTCCCCTTGTCAGGTTTCGATTCAGAGTTGGAGCATTCATATGACTGAGAAGCCCTCATCTTGGCCACCAGCGACTCCTTCGCCCGACACTCACTTGTGGTTTGAGTGGAGCTCTTATGGAACTCACACCACTTTCTCGTGTCCTTCTTTAGCTTCACATCGTTGTTCTTTTCTTGTGGCTTTGATAGGTTGTCTTGGGTCTCTATGCCTTGGCTTTGTCCTTTAATATTTGGTTTGGGGGCACCTTTCCCTTGATTTTGATTCGCAGATCCAAAGTCTCACTTCTTCTGTTTGAATTTCTACTCAATCTTGGCAGCATACCGTTATGTCGTACCAAGAGAGGAAATTTCGAGGAACTCCATTTCCTCCTAAATGTATCTATGCAGAAAACTGCGATACATTAGCGAAAAAAGTTTCTCTGAATCTTTGATACCCAAATTTGTGCTTAGGGTATGGAACAGATTCGTCAGCTCATGCACACCTTGATCCCTTTGTTGCCGCAGCATGGTCCATTGTATCTACTTGTCTTCATAGCTCCCCATGAGATAATATTGTTCCTTGATGGCATCTCGAAAATAATTCCAAGTGGGTACGGATGAGAACAAAGACGATTTTGTCTTGTCCTTTTTCTCACAGTAGGTTTCCCACTAGTCCTTAACATGGGGGGTAGCTTTGAGGAGTTCAAAAATAATCTTCTCCCAGTCAGAAAAGTCATGAACCAAGAAATATCCTTCTAATAGATTCAACCATATATCTATGGCATCTACATCTATTTGAACTTCAAATATGGGAATGTCAAAGTTTACTTGTACCTTAAAGGGAGTCGCACCTCCAGAGTCGCTGTTGGAGGTAGATGCGCTACCAGTGGGCAGTCATTGAAGGATCTGGGTAAAGTTATCCATTATCGCGTTCCTTTTTTTTTTAGGGCCTCCTCGAGAAATATTTTGATAGGATCTCCTACTCCCTCATCTTTCTCTTCATCCCCCATGGGAAACTATCAGGGTTTACGAGCCTGATACTGCAAAGGTTTCACCAGATGGAGCCCTAACTCCTTATACCCTGACCTCGTTGGGGACATGCAAAGAAGGATCGAGAAAAAGTAGACCCCTCTTATACCATTGATCCAGGTTTATGCAGTAATGCAATATAATACATATATAAACATAAATACAAAGATGCAGTGGAAAGAACACTTCATTTCATTAATATCAAAGAATTGAAATTTGCTTATAGAGAGAATGGAAATAAACTAGCTAGGGCGCTGGTAGCTTATCTCTGAGAAGAGATGTGGTGGCTACAGGCCTCTAAACTATGTTACAATGAGGCTCGAGGGCCTATTTATTGTTTAGAAACAATGAGAAACCCTAAACATCTAAAACCCTAACCCTAGTAGATGAAGTGCCAAAACTATGGGCCCCGTTTGGGTAAATTGGTGTTTCAACTTCCTAGGGACGTAACTTTGGCATACGATCTCCGTTTGACGCATACCATAGCTCGTTAGAAAGATCTATTTGATGAATAAAATTTTTATGTGAGAAAAATTAGTCCAATAGACTGATGTTGCTCCTGGTTTTCCAAAAAAACATCTTTTAGGGCCTCAAAATGGCTCCAGAAGTTCAGGACCTGAAAAACAGCTTAAAATAGTAAGTTGTGCCAAAACTGAAAAACACTGAAAGAGAAAATGGTGGGGCCCCAAGTGGAATAGGTGGGTGGCCACTAATATCCATCTGGATCATATTATTCCTTAGCTGAGCTTCCCAAAATGAAGGTCAATTTAGAATTTTCATAATAAAAATAAACTAATATAACAGAAACGTAATTTCCCTTAATTACATAATGCATATTCTGGTTCTTAAATTCTGGTGACAGATCCTTAGCTAGTTTGGAGAAGATTATAGTAGCTCCCAAGATATTCTGCATAACATGTTCATTTGGTTCACCTTGCCTTTGACTTATAGAATGCATAGATATGGATCAGCTTCAAAGTGTCAAAATCTTCCTTCATGTGGAGAAATATTGTGGTTAAACGCATGTGTTCACAAGTTTGGCCCTTTCAAAATTATTAGTAACAATAATAACCTTTTATAAACATCTAAGAATTAAAAATAAAAGAAAAATTCTAAAAGTGATTTTACCTTTAACTTCATCCTTTAAATTCCATTTCTTCAACAAAACTGGTAAAATGATATGAAATGGAGATTCAAATGCAAGAGATAATGTCAAAAATTTTGTGGTCAGAGATATTAATTTTTAAGCCCAAAAATAGACATTAAACAACTAAGAATGATGAATTTAGCCCTAGGAGCAAATATAAGGAGGTTAATCACTGAAGAACGAAATTGGGGAAAGAAAGTATTAGAAGGATAATATATGGATATTGATCCGAATGGGAAAATTATATTTTACTGTGCTAAATTCCAATTCATAATATAAACAAAGTTTTGGGGGATTATGAGGTAAATTGCAAGTTAACCATGAGTTTTTATGTGTTTTTATGTCAATTTCTTGAGCAAATTAACATAAAAAAAACATTTAGCAACAACATCTAATAGACATAAACATCACCATAAATAGTAACACAACATGACATGATGAAGGATTTCACCCTACCTGGGCTACATCTTCTTGGTCCAGCTTCCAATGGTCTGACCCTCTTCTATTATGCTCAAAAGTGTGATTACATGTGTTTACAATGCTCAAACAACTCTGAAAATTGTTCCAATGGCCGCATAATGCCCAAAAATTCCATAGTACGCTCCTTTTGTCTCGAATTTGGTCAAAAAATGAGTAATTTATTGCTTCCAAAAGTTTTTTGCAATAACCACTCAATAATTTCCATGAAATCCAACACCATCCTACAATTTTGCGCCTAAAATGTGCTAACAGAGTGCCAAATTGCCCAATTTTCGGGTGAAATTATCAGTGCATTCATTTTTCCAATGATGCCTATAATCGAGATTTCAAACCATATCAGATATGGTTGAATAATTTTTTTTTTTAATATAAAAAAATTCGTGCAATTTTCACTAACTACTGGAATCAAATGCTGAGGGTGGATACATGGTCGTCGACGACAGTTAACAGTCAGTGGCTTAACAAATCGATGGTCACTGTGGTCTCATAAACGGTTATCATATGCATGTTTTTGTTAATATGTGATGTCACAGTAGTGGGGGAGCATAGGGATAGACTCTCGCCCATGGTCCTGCCCCACAGGTGGTGACCAGGGTTGGGGCTAGACCCCATCCCCCATCCCCAAACACCAAAACATTAAAATTTAATTATATGTCGAACCCAATGCATGCTAAGTAAAAAATCCATCGTAAAATGGTAATGTGATTCGGTTTTGGTAATAAGGACTTGTGTTCGACCTCCACGGGATGCAGTTTGACCCTTACCATAATTTTCGTGGCCCTCGAGCTGCCACATGGTGGTGCCTGGCCATGCCATGTGGTATCTTGTGATTGGATGCCTAATAACCAATCAAAACAAGGCATAAAAAACAAATGAAAATGTGCCACTTGGCAGAAAATGATTCACTAGAGGAAATCTATTAACTAAGTCAACCTGCCACGTGGGCATGCTTAATCAGTAGTACGGATTGTTGAATGAACTGTCCCTGTACTTTTTTTCCAAAAAAAATGTATGTTTGACAAAGTGGAAAAAGCGCGCTTATGGGAGCATACAATTTCATTTCTCTAAGAAACGAGTTGTGCCAGATTCAAAATGATGAGATCTACATCGTCATTCAGGTTCCACACCATTCCAACAACTTTAAGTTTTGAGCACCTGATCAGACCTCCCCACTAGAAGCTTCTGTAACCAAAAATATCCTTCTTTACTAAACATGTGGATGAAAGTACATTCTCCTTACCCTTCCAGTCTCAATCCACTGGAATTTTCCTGAATTCAACAATTTGAGCTTTTCATGAAAATTGATATTTTTCCTAGATTCTGGGGACCCTGTCTTGCTGTTGTAGAGACCAGGTTGCTGAAATTTCCTAGATTTTTTAGAGAAACAAATTGTCCTTGAAGAAACAAGCATGTTCCTTTCTTGGTCATCAATCAAGGGAAACTTGAATAACTTGAAAACTTCCTCACCTCGAAAACTGTTGTCATGGAGATTTTTGGTTTGTCTTGCCTTGTACTTGTGTCAACTTTTGATCAAGTGTTTTTGCCATTGCCATGTACCATTTTGAACCCAAAAAGAAGTACTTGTGGAACCTATGCCTGCTTTTTCATCTTGCTTTGGCAAGTGTTCCTTGATTTTTGCACCATTTAAGACTGACATCTTGTTCCCATCACTATTCAACAATGACGTGGATTGCTGCAAATATTTCACATCTTGTTTACCTCTTTTCAAAGGAAACGTGTTAGAGCCTTGAAACATCTTATTAGAACAATTAAAAACTTAAATTAAATCATCTTGTTCATTCAATGCATATTCATGAAAGGTCTCATTCAAAAAATCATTTTTCTTGAACATTAACAAAGTAAAATTTGGACTTGCATTCACTACTATCTTCAGCTGTCCTGAATGCATAAGAGACAAAATCATATTATTCTTATGCACTCTAACTATGTACTCAATTCCATCCTTGAAAAATTGGTACTTATTCTCATGGTGTTTAAATACTTCCCTCCTATCATAAAGATAAGGACTTCCCAAAAAAATACCTAAAATCTCAAGTGGAACTACATCAAGTTCAACTTTGTTAAGAAATATTGAACTGATTGCAAACCTTAGGATGCACTTCCTTATTACTTGCAAGTTTTCATTCTTGCATATCCCACCTAAGCGTTAAGGTCTTGGAGCTTGATTTTTTTCTAGATTCAACCTCTTAACTAAGTCTTCAGAAATCAAATTGGCTTGAGAACCACTATCAGATAGTGTGTCTATTTTGGTATGCTTTGAAACAACTTTAATTTGAAAGAGTTCAATTTATGTATCTTCATCTTGAGTTACTTTCGAACAACTTGAAGAACTATTTATTAAGTGGATAACATCTAGCTTAATTTTAGTCCATGATTCTTCCAATTTTATATTTCTTAAATCCTCTATGTTAATGTGATTTACTATGTAACTTTCAATATAGTCGATGGCCTTCACCCAATAGTGAAGACTTAATCGCTTACATTGATTTACACAATTATCCATTTTTTTTAATGTATGAATATTTTGTATTTCAATGCCCTATGAATTGTAGTAATTTGTAAATTTATTATTGAAATATTCGCCTCCATTATTTGTTCTCAAATTTGAAATTTATGTCCATATTTGTTTTCCTACAAGGGCCTTGTGGACCATGAATAAGTTAATAATATTTCTCTTTAGAAATAAACCAAAGTGTGTATGTAGAATTCATAAATTAAACATAATAATTAATTTAACCCATAGAGGGAATGAGAAGAAAGTGGACCACATAAATCTTTTTGAACAAGCGTCAAAGGGGTTGAGGCATGCCAAGAGGTACATTTTTCTAGATTGTCCCTATGATGTTTTCCAAGAACATAAATCTCACAAAAACCATCATTGCAAGAAATGATAGGAATACCAACCACCATATTTTGATTACATAGTTTTTCTCATGATCAATAGTTTAGATGACCAAATTTCTCATGCCAAAGTTTGTGTAAGTTATCACTACGAGAAAAAACAATTGAGGGAAAATATGATGACCCAAAGTTGTAACACTTGTACAACTGAGTAATATAATCAACTATTCTTGTGCAAAGGACATGCTTATGATCTTTTAAATCCTTAATTAAAACTTAGTGAGATGAATATTCTACTATTTACCTTCACTCTACTGAGTAATCTATTATACAAATTGAAGGTTGCAAGGAATACTTGGAACACATAATACATAATCGAAATGACCATTATCCACTTGAAATATTTTGGGCCCTAAAACACAAAGATATCTATCAACACAAACAAATATTTACTTTGTGTTACAACCATTAAGAGAAAAAATAGTGGATTTATCCTTAGTCAGATGGTAAGATGTTGCAGAGTCAATAATCCATTCATCAAAAGGAGAAGTAAAGATTTCATTTAAGGAGGAAATAAAAGAAAAAAGTGCATATCTATGGTAGGAAGTGTTAGAAGAGAAAGCAAGGTTGATTTTTTTATTCTTCATTGTGGCTTCCAAAGCCTCCATAATTTTAAAGCATTTCGAATTTATCTAGTCATCTTTCCCACAATAGTTACAATTTATGTTCGGTATGTGTTATATTATTTCCACGATTAGTTGCATGCATGGGGGGGAGGGGGGGTGGGGGTCACAGGGGTGTGATAACCCCCTCCTGTACATTGTGTCAGGCATAGCAGGGGGGTCACAGGGGTGTGATAACCCCCTCCTGTACATTGTGTCAGGCATAGCAGGGGGGTCACAAGTGAGGTAGAATCCCCTCCTATGTAGGGGTTCACAGGGGGCGGGTAGCCCCTTGTGCGTGATCCAGGGCATCGCCCCGGGAAAAAAATTTGCACCCTATTTTTCGGTGGGTGAACCCGCCCATGGTTTTGTGCATGGATTTGCACATGGTTTTGGGGCATGATGGTTTTCAACCCCTGGTTTTTTTTAGATTTGGTCAAGGGAACTAAGGTTATGTTCTAATCCAGAGTTGATGGATTGGGATTTATGGATGCTTCGGCATGTATATATCTGTGTTTTAAAACTCAAAGGAATATAATGAAAAATCAAGCTGGTAGTCCCGATTTGGGATCGAGGATAAAATATTTGTGTATATCTGTTTATGTTTTATGCTCTCCCTATTGTTTATTTTATGATTTTAATATTTGTTTGTAGATAAATTTTTTACAGGGTTAAAACCTACATTTGGTATGAGAGTTGTTTTAGCTTCAAAGGGACGCCTTTTCTACCGAGGGTATTTTTCTCGGGCCTATGGTAGACATTGTTCAATGGGATATCTATGGGATCAATTCTTGTGGTGAAAGAAGATGGAAAACACTAGAAAGATAGGGATTGAGAAATTTAATGGTCAAATTTTTGAGTTGTGGAAGCTCAAGATGGAGGATCAGCTGGTGGATAAATATCAGTTGATCGTGGTAGATCTGGGTACTAAACCAATAGAAATGTCAAATTAAGATTGGGCGAAGTTGGATTGAAAGGAAAATATCACAATACGGTTGTGTATCTTAGATTCAATATTGTTGAATGTATCTAGGAAAGAAATGGCGAAGAATTTGTGGGATAAGTTAGGGACTTTGTACCAATCTAAGTCTCTGGTGAATAAATTGTTCTTGCAGAAACAGTTGTATAACCCAAGGATGAAGGATGGAGACTTAGTGAAAAGTCATTTGAATGTCTGCAATACTGTGGTAAGTCAGTTGTCATCTTTTGATATTAAAATATCATATGAATATAAGTGCATTAGTTTTTTATGTTCTCTACCATATTCGTGGGACAGTCTGGTTATTTCAATGGGTAGTAATATAACTACCTTGAAATTTAATGAAATCGTCTCGGTCTTACTCTTACTGGAAATAAGATGGTGAAATATGGAGGGCTAGAATGGTTATGCCTTATATGTATGAGGAATGTCCCAAAATAGAAAAAAAATAGAAAAAAATTTGAGTGGGAGATCTAAATCTAGAGGGAAATCTAAATATCTAGGAAAGCATGTAAAGGCATGCTGGAAATGCAGAAAGGAAAGGAATTACAAAAAGTACTATAGATGTAAAGATCCTGAGAAAGGAAAGGGATCTGATGATGCTACTTCTACAGAGGAAAAAACCACCTCAGATGAAGGTGGGGATGTGTATTTGGTTTCTTCTTCAAATACACATCTAGATCATGAGGCATGGTGGATTGACTTAGGTGCATCCTTTCACCTGACTCCCCATAGGGAGTGGTTGTGTGAGTATGAGAAGTATGATGGTGGTGATGTCTTCTTAGGGGATGATAGGAAGGCCAAAATTGTAGGACGTGGAAAATTCAAGATGAAGCTTCAAGGTGGAAGGATTACAACACTTCCTGGTGCTTTTCATATTCTTGCATTGGCCAGAAATATGATTTATGTAAGCAAGATGGATGATGCAGGTGTAAAAATAGTGTTTGAGAAAGATACCTAGAAGATGGTTCGAGGATCACTGGTATTAATGTGGGGAGTTTGGATTGTAACTTTGTACATGCTTTAGGGTATAACTGTTATTGATGGGTGCAATAGTTTTTTGGTTCCTGAAAATGGAGTAGAACGCCTAGTGGTCTCTAGATAAAATACCATGCTATGGCATCAAAGGCTTGGACATATTGGATAGAAGGGCCTTTGGATACTGCATGGTAATTCAGTAGTAAATTTGGCCCAATTTCCGATGGCCACTTCATCGATATTCCGACACATAGTCATCGCAAGAGCCACAGTTCGAGGACGGACAAAATGTGGTTAGCCATTACGTCACAATTCCGACGCTTTGCCAACATGTCACAATATTGACACTTTTCTGACGTTTCCAAACAACCGTCACTCTTCTGACATTTTCCATACCGTCGCTCTTCTGACGTTACTAAACTGTCGCAATTCTGACGATACGGGTTCCGATGTTTTCCATGTCGTCACTTTGCTGACACTTGTTAAAGTGTCGCAAGAGCGACAGTTTGAGGCTGGACAAAATGTGGTTAGCCATTACGTCGCAATTCTGACACTTTTTGAAAGTGTCGCAAGACTGGTGCTATTTTGAAGTGTTGCAATTCTGACGATATGGGTTTTGACATTTTGAACGTCGCTCTTCCGACGTGTATTAAAATGTAGCACTACCTACGCTTTTCACGAGTGTCTCAAGACTGACGCGTTTCGAGAGTGTCGCAAGACCGACGCTTTTCTAAAGTGTGACAATATCAACGCTTTGCAAGAGCATCACAAGACTGATTCCAAGAAGAAGTGTCGCAATACCGATGAACAATTAATTTTTTTTTATAAATGGAACGTCGCAAGACCAACGCTTGTAAGGCGTCGGTATATGGACGGCTGGTTAATTTTATTTTTTTTAAATGAAAATTATTATTCCAGTGCGCATAAACCATATATATGTCTTATGTTATAAGGTTGGCCCTTTTTATAAAGTGCTCGAATTATAACAGAAATCCTCCCCTTATATACTGTATAAAAAGGCAAATATCCCGAGGCTCACAGCTTAACCACGCACTTATATCATAGATGAACCCCTTCCTTTTTTTTGTTTTATCAAATGTATTAGTTGAATCACTACTTAACCCCCTCTCTCTAAGGTTTGAATCATAACATAACAACTGATTCATATTCCGACCTTATCACGTATCATTAAACGAATGGTTAGACGACTTTAACATATGCACCAGCGCTTATAACATTCAACCATAGGTTATAACATTAACACGGCATTTTTATAACGTATTGTATTTACGGGCCCCACACATTGAAAGTCGTAAACGTTCATTTTTCAACATGAGTCAATGCTTCATACCTAAAGTTAACCTCCGTGCAATTGAACGCGCGATATTCATTAGATCTCTTGGCCTCCAGATGAGACGATGCACAACAATATCCTATTTTTTTGGTCTCCTGACCTTAACACTTCAAATAAATGCGATGAGGGCGGTATTACCCCAGTGACGTGGCATCATGTAATATGATCCTGTTTTTTTTAATGGTTTCGCCTTTGGCTAAAAGTTACATGATGAGGGCTGTTTTGGTTTCGCAAAACCACTCCCGGGTTTTGAATAGTACTCGACTAGACTTCTACTATGGTTAGCACATTTCTTTGTATAACCTCTGCCCCATTAACTCTGGTGTCAAGCCTCAATGATATCATTCAAAACAATAAAACACGTTAAATTCTAGGGTTTTTCGCCTTCAACAAGGTTTCAAAGCTCTTTGGGAAACCAAAGCATAACAGGGTTTCACTCCTATGAAGTTTGTTCGAACACACAGAACTCAATGCCTTATACAAAGGTTTAATATCCTCACTTGGACTGAGAACCACTACAGCTCACTCTCGACCTCTTACAGGGGTTATATACCAAGTTTACACATTCACATTAATCACATAGACTTTCATTCAACCACAGACAGAGAGGGCCACTGGAGATTTAACACAACAATTTTTCTTCTTCCAATTATACACAGAGTTCACAATTCAGAAGAGTAATTCTTCAGAGAATGTCAATAGCACATACACAGTTAGGCAATAAGGTTTAAATCTTATTCAACAGAGAAGACATTTTCTCAATTCAACCTTTCACTGCCATTCAATCACAAACTATCATTGACTGTGAGGGATCTATCAACAAAGGCAATTTTAATGAAAGAGGCAAATATTAAATAATCAAACAAGCTCTAGCCCATCTAATCCTTTAGTGAAATCCAATCACTTCAGGGAACATGCACCTAAACTCAAAGGAGCAACTCTTCAGGGACCCCATATGTCGGCAGATGGTTGACCGTGATAGTTATACATGCTCCATAGTACGTGACCACCAATTTTCGATACACTGCCCAAGAGGTGTTCATGCCTGACCAGTTGCAGTACATGACCAGGAAAGGAAGGAGTCTAGGGAACATGCACCTAAACTCAAAGAAGCAACTAAGAGGGTCTTGAAACTACCCACAACTTGCTCATAACTAAAACAACTTTAGCAAGAAGACATGCCAATCACCAATGAAACAATGTAAGAACCTAAATTCATGAAGAATTTCTTACACAAACAAGAAAATGCACCATCCGTGTTGGAAAAACAATGATCAACTACTTATCCAACCTCTTCTGAAGAAGAACAGGATCACATGAAGAAATTAGCCAGGATCATTCCCATCATCAATCCAAAGAGCTCAATAATGTAGTGATACCCATGAGCAAAAAAAGCCAACAATGAGCTATCCATGTAGATCACGATAATTAAAGTTACTTCATCATCAATGCATACATATGGTGCATCAAATCCATTGAAGAAAAGACATAAATACCATATAAGATACCCTTACTTTTTCTCAACAAGGCACCCTAGCATTCATGCAACAAAGAATATCTCTCGAAAATAGTGGGGCCCTTAGTTCCTAGGGACTAAGGTCCTCATACCTACAATAAGATTGTAGGTACAAAATGAACCATTCACCAACTATCCATAAACAATTAGCGAATACAATGTCACTAAAATCCTTTGTACAATCGTCACGAACAAGCAAGTTTAAGTTTTGAAATATAACTAGAAAACAACTATGCCTCCCAATCAAGAAACGTGCTTCAAAAAAAAAATCACGTGAATATATCATATTACATGTTTTAACAAGACTTCTTGCACAACAACAGACATTTATAAACAAAATTTCACCTTTTTCTATGGTCTGGACTTTTAAGAAAAGTTTCGTGGTTGGAATCCAAAATAAGCATTCTCTTTCACCATCATAACATTACATGATTCAAAGCAAGGGTTTCATCACAATTAGAACCTTGCATGATTCAAAGCAAGGGTTTCATCACTATTGAGATGTTTTCATCAAAACCAGCATAAAAAATTCTGAATATCATATCCTCTACACATCACCATAACAAGTAAATACTCGCGCTATAAATAATAGAAAACCAGATTGCACAGTATTATAAAATACCCCGTCAGTAACAACAGATGGCAAAGAATTTCAAATGATCAGTCATATTTGACAATCGTAAACAACTTGCTTTCCAAATAAAAAAAATTTCAATAGTCTTGAATCACTAGAACCACCACAATCCATCTACACCAAAGGTGCAAATCCTTAACAAATGTGGCAAAATACAAAATACAAAAAGAAAACATGGTATACTTAATTGTGTTACCTATATAGGTTTCCATCCAGTTTACCAGTCTCCAAAGAGAAACCCACTAGTGAGAAGATGCATGCTACGCTACAACAATCCAATAATATTTTTATCCCCACAGCTAATATACAGGTCAGGTTACAAAACCTAGATCTTTGAAATACTCGTGCTCCATAGCACTACGAGCAGTGATCCGTCTACTGGGCTCTAGGCACAACATTTTCTGGGAGGGAACATTGTGGCAGAAAAACAAAGAAACAAACAAAAAAGTTGTCAACATTAAGAATAATTGTAACTTGGCATCCTTTGATCATATTCCAAAGAAGGAAATATAATGTCTGTCCTTACCGAGAGAAGATCAATTTCCGCTGGCTCAAGACTTGGAACCACAGTTGCCAAATCCTGTCGAATGAAAAACAAATGAAGAAAGTTTTAAATCATGCATCAATATCACCATTTCTCCCATATGTATTTCAAATAAAAATAAAACTTGAATGTCCATTGTTCATCAGAAAAACATTAAATGTTATTGATAGGATGTTCTATGTAAGAATAATTGTAGAGCTAATCATATACTAGAAACTTTTGTCGTTCGAAAATTAAGATGCATTAATATTGAATTTATAACATCATTTTTACTCGATACCAATGAATAATAATAAACAATTAATTTAAAAGTACCATGCTAATTAAAGTACATATATACTATCATTATTCCTTAATGGTCATATTGGAAACAAACACTTGTCCCCAAAATTACAAATGTATTGTTCCAAACATATTGGGATCCAACATGTTGTAAAATATATACATAGTCTGTCTCTAAATTATTGGATATTATGATAGTGAAGGTGAGGTGATGTAAATAATTAATTTTTCTATCCACAACACCTTATCCCGATATGATTTATAATCCATGGCCTATGGCCAAACGATTCACCTACATAAATCTCATTGTTGAATAATATTGACCTTGAATAGAAGGTCACAGTGACATGTTGTGCATCAACAGTAATCGTTTTCTTTAACAACCTATGCTACAGAATTAAAACACTGAAATCACATATATACAAGTAATATAAGAAAATACGTTGGAGAAGCCTACTATGGGAGAGTTCTAGCTTCAAAATGGCCACTTTTCTCTTGTTATTTTTAATTGAGCTCTTATAGGTAGAAGGCTCTTTGGCTATAAACAAAAGAAATACAATGTACAATGTCAATGCAGAACTCACTTTGATAATATGCAGAACTCACTCTGATGAGATATCTTCTATGGAACATGAATTGGCTCCTATCTAAGTTTATATCTTCAAACTATTTAGACAATGAAATCATGTCAACTAGAGATTTGGATGATCTTTTATCTCTTATGCCACCTACTCATTGGCAGAACCTCTAGTGCAAGCTTCGATAGCTTCTTCCCACTTGGACTCCTATTCCATTGGAAAACTATCATTATAATCTTTATTTCTTTAGTATGCAAAATGCCCACGACCTTCCCAACCATTTTCAAAACAATACCCAAGGCTTTAGCGTAAATTACCCACTAGTGTTTCATAACACTTCTTATTTTGCACAGTTTGGAATATTGTGTATTTCTGGGATTACCATGTGGAATATTTTGATTGGTCAAGGAATTTATGCATTGAAATATTTTTTTATTGGTAAAGGAGTTTATTTTGGCTGTAAGCTAGGCATAGGCCAGCTCTGTCTTGGGGCACTTGCATACTCTATTAAGAATAATTATGAATGTGGAGTTAAGCATGTCTCATGCTCTGCATGCACTAGCCTTCACAAGGCCTTTAGCCTCTGAGCGGAGGGTGGAGTATGAGGTTATACTATGCTTTTATTCCTTCCCATTCATTGTGTAAGCTAGACTTTGCAGAGATCGAGGAGGTAACTACTTCTGTGACATGACCAGATTCTCTTCATGCTCAATGTCTTTGTAGGGTGCAGAATTACTATTCCAATATGCATAACCAATTACTTCTGCAAAGACTTTCCTTCGCAATTTTTTTTAAATGTATCCTCCTTTCATGTAGAGTGTAGAGCACGAGGCAACAAAATCCCCTCCTTTTGCTCTATTATCTCTAGTTTCCTCTTCTCTCATTTTTTCACTACCATCCACTGTTGCTATATGCATTTCTTTATTTTGTTCCTTCATTGTCTACAACCACTTCTACCTTTATCGACTGCTACACATTCCAACTTTCCTCAACTACAACTGCTTCAATCACTATTTACTATTGCATTGTTCATCTCTTCTACTTACTGCCCTTTGTTCCTACTACTCCAACTACTCCCACTATACTTCTACCTTTGTCAATTGATCCATCTCAACTTCTACTTTGTCTTGATTTTGATGCTACCTCTATCGGCAACTTCTGTTGTCATTGTCACTACCTCTATCTTCAACCGACGGCAGGTTAAATTTAAAAAAGAAAAGAAAAATAAAATTTACCAAGCTGGTGATATTTATGAATTTTGTCATCAAAATCAATTTTGACTGCTTAAGTTTCTTTCCAAGAAAATTTAAGTGGCAATTCAGTTTCTTTGCAAATAGTATATATTCAAATATCGGGTGAAAATATTCACCATTTTTTGAAGTCTCAAACATTGACACTTATTCTTCTAATTTTTAATTTCAGGAAGATGATTATTTCCTTCTTACTAGTAAACAAGAGAAGGAATAAGGTTAAAATCATTCACTGGGTGATATTGATAGCGGGTAAATTTAATAAATATCAAACCGACTCTAGAAATTTCACCTTATAACTTCGGAAGCTTTAATATCACACTATTTCTTCTTAGGTTATAACCCCATGTCCACTTAGATTCAAACCTCTCACTTCAAACCCAAGGTTGTTTCACAACCGAGATCCTAGGCCTTATAGAAACAATTTGTTTAAACACCAATCGGGTTTATATTTCCAACCCCGACTATATATTTTAACCCCAAGACCTATCATAACATTACTTCGTGCGGCATTCACCTTCGGATTGATTTATTTAGTATCAATGTATATTACCCAACAAACATCATAGGGCCTTGTCTTAGTTAGTCGCCAACACATATGGATATCCGCTCATATAATAATCTGACCTTGACTAGAAATAAAATACCAACAATGAACCATATTGGACCCACAGCATACAACTCTGAGCTTTGGTTATATTCAAATATTGAAATAATTTTGACTCAGGCCCATAGTTCATTTGACATAACTTTGTATTAACTATCGCCCCATCCAATGGCTGCAATTCTATTGCGCTACCCTTCAGTGATCCAATGGTAGTTGTGCAATCACACTATCCGAAGGTTATCTCTCCAACCTCACGTGATGAACTGGGCCCGGTACTTAAATCACCCTTATCATCTGACGACAGGGATGTCGTCACGCCAACATCGATGATCCAACGGATTAAAACGCATATTGCGTGATTTAAATGAACGAGCGTTAATTCACAAAATTCGTGTGATATAAATGGTTTTCCAAAACCATTCTTCTCCACGTGTCATCCAACTACGTATATCGCGTTCAAAATTCAAATACATCTTACCACTTGTGAACTTGCGCGATACAGCCGGTATTCTAACCCTGGTTTCCCTATTCCTGCAAGGTTCCGCTTCTCCTCTATTCAAGGTTCCGTCTCTGCCTTTTCATTACAGTTCATTCGATTCGGGCCTTTGCAAGTTTAAAACGCTCCATCGCATGGCTTCAACGTTTAATTATAAAACCACACTATCGCTTCCACCATTATTATGCTTCGGTCTTTCTAGGCACATTCTTCACAAATGTGGTTGGTAATTCGACTGGAATTACATTCAAAGCCCGGATTCCTATTCAACTACGCCCTTAACTTTCATATGGGATCTTCGCCCGTTAGAACAGAGCATCACTAAAACCCAATCATATACAAGATTTCAAATTCAGCCTTCTACACAGAGGTTAAATCAATAATAGAGGTAATTTGGGGAATCGATCACTCTATGATTGATTCACAGAAACTTATAGTCACTGCTTCAAATATTAACACACAGCTTCAATATGCACTTCTCATATTGTTGAGGAAACCCAAGAATAATCTTCAAAGGCATTTATATTTCTTGAAAAAATGTACTACTTTAAAAACAATGACTTTACTTGAAAATTTTGAAGTTATGAAAGATTATTTTTTTTTGTTTTTGATTCAAAGACTCAAATTGAATTTAAAAAATATTCTTCTTTTGTTTATTCCAAATCATCCGAAGAAAGAGATATTAAAGATATAAAAAATCCATTGGATGTAGCAGGCCCTATAGTAAATAAACAACCAATTATTCCACATAATATAATGGCTGCTCAAAATTCAAATGATCTAGTTGTTGCATGATATGCACCCCTAATATTTATTGCAAATCCACATGAAATTCCCCAAGGATACCTTAAAAACTTTCCAAGATACAATGGATAAGACTAAAACAAAAACAATAGAAGGGCTTTCATATGGTTACACGAAACCCTTATATTTATGGAGCAATCCAAGTGTAGTTCAATAGCCAGCTCATAACAATTTTATCTATCCATCACATACACAAGATAGCTAAAATGAAACTTCCAACAACTCTTTGTTTTGCATAGATAACTGAGGCTTTTGGGAAACCTTGTTATTGGTGCCCCGTCTTGTGCATATACTGCTCGAATTGATGCACAATATTTGTTAATCTCCAATTCTAATGGTTGAAGATGTACATTTGGGTCTCATACCACTTTTAAATTCTACCATAGTGCATACATGAGGCAATGTTAAGCTATTAGTACATCTCATTTATTGGGGTTAATTAGTATATAAGACTTTCATAAATGAATATCAGTTGGTCCCTTACTTGAATAAACCTGAAAAAAATGAGAACTCTATCCAATGTATTCTCCAACTCCTCCTCTGAAGTACCTTTGTTACTAGATCAAAGTTTCTCATCAAGAAATTTGGAAATAAGTTTTGCTGGTTGGTTCTGCAGACAAAGGCCATAATTTAGATAAATGAAAAAACAATATATCTAATATTATGAATGCAATTGTCTGCCTAAAAACATTCTTTCATTACTTACCTTTAGTTTTTTTGTTATTAATCCTTTCAAACTTTCTGTCTCACTTAATTTGATAATCAAGAGCACAAATTCAATGAACAATCTATATAAACAGAAAGAAAATGAGCATAAACATATAGTAACTAACTTGTATAATTAAATCTGTATAAACAGAAAGAAAATGAGCATAAACATATAGTAACTAACCTGCCTTAGATTTATCAGATGCTCAAAGGCATCCTAGATAGTATTAGAAAAGGCCTCGTTCTTCAAAAAACTTTCTTCCCATATTGTATCAAGTCGTGCTTTCAAGTCTAGAAGTGATGACACCATGTCCTTGTCTTTCATTTCATCCAATACAATGCCTTGCCCAGTAGCTTTAATGTATGCACTGAGAGCCAGCCAAAGCAGCTCAAGTGCACTCACCCTTTTAAAAAGAGAGTACATGCGTTGAAGGTCTGGAATGCGATTGGCATCCATGAGCAAAGTAAATCCCTGGGGAAATCATGATTTGGCTACCCTGTTAAATACATATGAACCAACATATTTCTAAATTTAGAGAGGGGATTTGACTCCATCAGTAATAAAGAATGGGCTTCTATATCGATTTCTTTCCACATAGAAGAGACCATAATGATTAATTACATAGAACATCCAATCAACAAAAAAATATGGGAATTTGAACAATTAACATGAATGAATATTAGATAACTCAATGGAAAGATCTGCATTCCCAATCTCCATCAATTTTTCCAAAAAATACATGTGATTTGAATGGTAAGGGTATTGCCGTCATCATTGTTTCTTTAGGTGAGACATTTCCCAACATGCAAATTGTATTTGGCACCTTCACACCTGTACTTATGGACATACTCCCTTTATAAATGCAAACTCTTTAATTTTCCCAGAATGAAAAATAAGAACAAAATCTCAACTGAGGGGTTTACACCAATCATGCAACCATTTTCAAGAACCTGTTTGATTTTTTCTGGAAACGCATGAAATGAAATGGAGCAGCAAAATTCAGCTTGCTATAAACACAGTACACATGAAAATAGAAACACTTAGGTGCACCCACTTTGATCAAAATAATATTATACATATTTTCTGGTGCATCAATAGAATAACACAACTCTCGCATAGTACATAAAGCTTCCATAGAAAATGTTACCACATAACCATGACACACTGTGGCATGACAAACTACAT
The DNA here is from genome assembly GCA_034641835.2 of Pinus albicaulis. Classification (NCBI taxonomy): domain Eukaryota; kingdom Viridiplantae; phylum Streptophyta; class Pinopsida; order Pinales; family Pinaceae; genus Pinus; species Pinus albicaulis. The sequence continues at coordinate 1,662,628,995 of CM076584.1, forward strand.
TTTCTATTTCCATTTCAAGTGCATTCAGCTTTGTAAAGACTTCGACCCGAAAAGGGTCACCATCAGAACAATGCCTGCAGGAAAATTACATAGATATGGTAAGCAATGCATAGTTTTGTTTCACTGCTCCAGTGAATAAATCTGTGAATTTGATCAATAATGGAAGCAATAATATGTGAATATCTATGAATATACAAGGATGTCAAAGAAATGAAGGCCAAAACAGGGGACATGGAGCCAAATTCCAAAGAATTTTTTGAATTTTCAAAAGCTGCAGGTCAAGAACAGGGTAAAAGACTCATTGATAAGCTTCAAGAAGGATCCAGGAACTATAAGACAAAGCAAGGGAAAAGGATAGGGTTATAGTTTATCCACAATACCATGATTGATTTGGGGAGCTAGAGAAGATTTTAGAGATTCTATGTCAGTTTTGTGCCAAATAAGGTTCCTTTATTGACCTTATTCTTAAGTCCTAGGACAAACATCTTTATGGTTGGTTTGCATATGAGAAGCTAAGGAACCTCTTGCTTCTTCCCTGCAGTTATATCCCTTCCTATATGTCATTCTTACCTGTGTAAGTAATTCTAGCTAAGTAATTCTTACCTGTGTAAGTAATTCTTCATGTATGAATGCTAGCTATTGTAACAAATAGACTTGAAGATCATCTTCTGCTGCAGTAGCCATCATTGAAAGATGTTATTGGAATCCAAATCAATACTCTTGATAGATTCTCTTTCCTTTTACAAGTAAGTTATCCTCTATGGTCTATGTCTGCAATCCAAAGTCTATATCCTAATTTGAGACTATGGTCTGAAGCATCTTTCCAAAAGTTCTCTGGGTTGAATCCTAAAGGAATCAAGGACCATAGCCAAGGGCGAAAGAATAAATCCACCATCTCTTTGAAGCTAATCTCTCGACCAAGTTACGAAAACAAGAACTTATGATGACACCAAACGATTACATGTGACTATACATGACATTCAATACAATATTCTTTGTGATTTATGGAAGAAGATGAAAGACTATCACCGCATAAAATATGTCAAGAAAATCCTAGCTCCATCCACAACTGAGACTACAATGAAGAGGTCCAAAGTATGGCGGTTTCAATAGAACAAGCCTCAATATGGGTTACGGTAAGCCGAGGGTTTAACTGATTCAAGACTTCAAGAAACCAGAACTTAGCCTCAATATCCTAAAACTGAAGTTGGAAAAATCGTCTCTCCAAGGTTGTTAATGTTTCAATCCTCTGTTCAACATTGATACAAATGTCGAAAACAAGTTAAAAGATGAACCAAATAATAGCATTCAAAGGAAAGACTAGGATGTCACAATTTCTACCTACTATCCTTGAAAAGGAGAGCTAACTTACATGCTTTTGTGTTTGCAAGGTGGACTTGGAGACCATGTTCATCCCAGAATGAGCTCAAAATGCACTTTTGTTTTTGGATTCGTGAAATAGAAGGACAATGTTGTCAAAAAATAGTGAAATGGAGATCCCATAGAGGGCCTCCACCTTTACCACCCATGGATTTTGAAATGAGAAACTCTCATCCATAAATATGAAGTCCAAAGAATGTGAGGCAGTCGACACCCTTGCTTTACTACTATGTTAATGTATATAATAGACCCCAGAGATGATCATTTGAATCTCATATAGGGTCATAATTATAGAGATCGTCAAGCAATGAGAGGTATACCTTCAACCTCTCAAAGAGTAGGTTTATTCCAACTATCTAAAAGGCTTAACAGGTGTCCATGGATCAAAAATATACTTACTTTTTCTTCCTTAATAACATTTGGGAGGATTGAAAAATAGTCAAAAGTGCGGTGATTCCATTTGCAATGACTAAACCTTAAACCTGTAATGTCTTCCTCTCTGCCCATATCGAGATGAATTTTTCTGCTCTTCTGGCAAAGAGTTTTCACATGGTGTATCCCAGCATGATAGTCTCGCAATTACTTGATTCAGAGGTGAAGATGTATGCAGGAGGCAGAGGACTTGAGTGAACTACCATACTAAGGAGGAGAGCATGAGTATTGAAACTAGGTATTGCTTCTCCAGTGAACAATTGATTACTTACTATAATGGGTTTTACATATTAAAATTTTATTCATACTAAGAGAAGCCAAAATAATAGAGATTAAATTTTCTAGATCCAAACACCTAATTTCCATAAAATCAAGAGAAAATTGGGTTAAAACAGTTTAGCAAATTGATATTTCAAAAACTAATGTCAGAAACAAGAACTGTAAGCTACTTAAACCCTAACAAGAACTTTTGAATTGGATTTTCATGGCATGTTTTCTGCCCCATCTTAGTTAGATTGGAATTACACCTTGCAATTTGATAAGAGTTTTTATTGCCTGATGAATAAAATGCAACTCTAATTGCAAAAAAAAGAGGAAATCCTCTTGCAGAGTCCATAAAGGTGGTAGTTCTATATGGTCAGGCTTCACTTGAACAATCATGTCTTCCATTACATTTTTAGTCTACTCTGCCAGACATAGCTGAGGCAAGGATGAAATGCATGCTCAAGAGTTCAACTTTCAGGGAAAAAACTTCAGAAATTTAAAGAAATTGCACCTAAAATTCTCAATAACACCTACCTTCATTGGCAATGGAAATTTTGGTACATATAAACAGTAGTAAAAAAAAATAGATGAGAAATAAAGGAAGAAAAACTAGACTCAATGCCTGGCTTGGACCTGCAAGATGAGAAATAAAGGCACGTTGACAGGCCATCTCACATAGACCTGTCAGGACAATGCAATTTTATGGCAAACAACAGCACATTGATCATGGGTTCAAATCAAATTAACTGACTCAGAATAGCTACCCTCTATCAAAATGTGTTGAGGAAGGAGAGGGGATTACACAAGGATTTCATTTCAAAGCACAAAGCCATTGCTACTGTAACTTTACAGTACCACAATCAACACTTTGCAACAATTAACCATGTGCTAATCTATAATTCTAAACTTGAACACATATGCATGAAAGAAAATATGAAGTTGTGTCAGATTGCATGAGTGAACGTCAGAGAGTTTGGAAGATTCAAATGGATGACCCTCACATAAATCTAGCACACCTCAGGATGAAACCCTAGCATTCTCGTTGTAAGAGGAGGGTCCTGAAGCGGAACGTAGAGTCTTTAAGGGTACACTGTGGGACAAGATACATTGTAGAGGCTAGAGTGAAGTAATCATACCTGTGCTAAACTCAAAGACATGAGTCACCAAGAAGTGCAGCATGCCAAAGGAGTTGTCCCTAAAGCAGAACTGAATGGTGATCCTACACAAAATGCCAGCAAGATCTAGAGGATCTGATTTTTAGCATTTTAGAACACAATCTGATTTTTAACGTTTTAGATAGTTGTATTATATAGTGTAGCTGAGACATTAAAAGTATCAAATTTCTGTGTGACTATAGACTTCATGATTAATTATATTATCTGGTTGCTCAAACTCAGTTAAGTTTGAAAATTTGGGACTAAAATGAATACAATTCTTCCAGGACCTGAAATTAGCCTTATAAATAATTTAGTTTCTGCCAGAGGTATATTTTTCCCAAGAACAAAAGAGATTGTAAATATGGTTGTAGAGGGCTTGGTTAGTTTATATGATCAATTTTACTCTATGCATCAGTATCAAGGCCCAAGAGGCAGAGTAGGAGGCTGCCATAGCTCCAATGTCATTGAAATTTCAAGACTAGGCAAGGTCCCGAATTGTTGCGCAACAGAAAAGCATCTCTAACCATTCCATTCTACTCACCATGGACTATCATGGCTAGGAGGAGAAGTCCAAGTCTAAACCTTATGCCTTGGGGGAAAGTAGGTCCATGTCATGTCTGCTCATTTTCATTTACAAATATAAATGCGCTACTGTCCTGTAGCAAGGCCATTAGAGGTACTTACAAGCCACAATAAGGCCACAACTGTCTCCAACAAGAACACATAAAGAAGAAGGCTTACAGGTGGGAGGAAGGGTGGATTTGAGCAGGGATAGGTGCCCTAACCACGGTCGAGTTCTTAAAAATATACAAATCACATTTTAACGAATTGGAAGAGAAGTTTGTGGAGAGAAAATGTAGGATTGGGTTTGAGTCTTGTGATAGCATTATGTGCTTGATGGTGTGAGGGTCACCTTTGTCTAAAAGACCAAAAAGGGAGGTTGATACAAAAATAATTAGAGGGATTTTTTGGAGGGTCGTTAGGCATAGTGTAGGAGTGTTCCTTAGCAAGTAGCTCCTGGAATTGAATGTGGAGTAGCATAGGGGGTGTCTCCATAAGTAAGGGAAACGTTCATATTGCTGGTTGGTCCATAAGTGCGGTAGGGATAGTTGAGGAGAAACCTCACCCTAGGGTAGTGTTTTCTTCCTTTAAATGGACAAAAAATAGAAGAAACCAGTGGGAGAAGTTGATACAATGATGAAACAATGGGATAAGGGCTAGAAGAGTGCCCTAACTGGTCTTTTAGAGGTGCATAATTCAAGGGAAAGAGGGCAAAAACAAAGAGTTTCAGATTTCCTCTTGGATGATGGCTTGAAGGGTGTCCTAGGAGATGACTCCAGGGAAATGGGAAAATCCCCATCTATTGCAAAAGGGATTTCCCGTCCTGAAGAAAAAAATTATAATAGAAAAATCATGAAAAGAAAAGGCTCAAATCTCTCTTCCAGACCGGTGACATGGCACAAGGCCACATGGACCACTGTGATTGGTTGACATAACACATTAGAAGCATGATGTTAGCATCTAAAATATCTAGGACATGTGGCACTCCATGATAAAGACACATGGTGTGTGGATTTGAGTTTTTCAGGTGGTCAAGTGGGCCAAAAATAGGTGAAATGTGGCAGCACTCAGAGATTGACGTGTGCCAATTGGTAAAAGTGGTAGAAAATTGGCATGCTCAAACAACGAGGTGATGCAGGAATGACATGAGGGAGAAAATATTAGAAAAGCCCCAAATCTGGAGAACTAAAGCTCATCACCAACCTGAGATTGAAAACTTTACATGATGTAACCTATGAAATCATAAATGGAGAAATCATAGTAACAATAAAGTAACCTATGTAACAATAAATTTGGATTCATCCTGGGAGTGGTAATGGGAGAAATCATAGTGAACAACAGGAAACATGCAGAGTTGCTTACAATCAAATAGATGAAAAAACACATACAAAAACCTAGATAATAATCATGAACAAGCTTAATATTGAATTATGAACTGTAAAGGAACTTACAAAATGTGACATTACGAACCTGGTCAAGCGCACAAGCAAAAATATCCTGGACATGACCCTGGTTGACAAGTTGTATTGCTCATGATGCGAGAGGATTTGTACCTGCACTGCCAAGTCAATCAAAATCCATCATTATCTATACAATAAATACAAGTAATTGATGTAGTATTTTTTACTCTAAGATGCATTCTTATGATAACGTTAGAACATATGTTGAAATGTCAAAACATACCTGAATAAGCTCCTCTTCATTTCAAGAAAAAAATATTGGAGTCGCATGAACTAGGAGCAAGCCTCCCACGATCTGAAAGAGTAGCAACTAAGTCAACAGTGACTTTTTGTTGCTATGTTGGATCGAGGGAGGTTTGCTCCAAGATTAAATCGCTCCAATAGATTATTCTCTACTAAACAGGGCCAACCATGTGAAGGTGGAAGCTCTTATGGCCCCTCCCCCCCCCCTCAATCACTCTCAATTCCCCAATACCCAATATCTATTTCATTTTTTACTTTCATGAGCATAAAAAAAAATATTCAATAACTAATAAAAAAACAATTCAACAAAAAGTACACAAGGAAACATTGAAATTAGTGCTTGACATAAAAATAGTATGATAAATGAGTTTTTTATATAACGCAAAAAACGTTCCAAGTATGGTAACGCTTGTCTTATAATAATACAATATTTTACATTATCAAATTTTATTTTTCTTATTCATATTTCTAAAGTTCCTAATTACATCATCAATATCATCGTGCTCTGCTCCTATTTCGTTCCTTCTGACTTGCACTGCTGACCTAGTTGCGTAGTCACGATGTCTGGTCTCATCCAGTGACGGGGCATCGCCTACAAAAACAGATAATATTAAATTTTAATTGTCAGTTTTTAAATATCATTGAACTATTTTGGTAATATTAATAAAAAAAATTGCAATGAGATTATTTACCTGGTGCACCAGTTGTCGACATTGGGACTGTTTCCCTGTCTTCCTCTCTAGTGGTAAGATCCTCAAGGGAAACATTCTCTTTCATTTAAACAAAAAAAGTTATAAGGACAACCATCAAGGCATAATTAGAAAACATTATAAGTGGAAATTAATTACCATCATGGCCCTCACTGCTAGTAGCATTGTCGGCCTGGTCCCCACTACAATGATTAGGTTGCACGTGAGGAACATCTACATCTGGCTCTACAACTGGGTTATTTTCCTCGTCAGCAGTGTTGCTCCCATGATTTAAACAAAGTTTTTAGACATTAAATTTATGGACGAAAACAAACATATTGAAAGGTTAACATTTTACCTTATCAGGCATTCTAGATCTTGGGACCTGCCCTAAGCTTCTGCGACGTTCAACTACGGCTTGATAGCCGAAATGGAAAGCGATATTTTTATCTTCCTCTATAGTTTCTTTTCTAAATTCATCACCCTAAATTACATATAATTGTGTATTTTTAATGTTATTTGATAGGATTACAAAAACGTTGGAAGGAGATACAATTAATTATAAGATGTTTAGCTACTTACAATTCTTGCGGCTAATTTCAAGTAGTCTTCCTGGCCTAGCTTGTGATGGCCCTTTTTTTCAGTCCTAGATTAGGTTTCCTTAGAGGTGTCAGACAACCTATCATCAAAAGATTGAAGTCATATATGATGTAGCATACTTTTATTTTAGACATAGAGAAAATTAAAGCTATTGAATTAAAGTTGTAATTTACCTTGCAGGTCCAGTTGGAATTTTTCCTTCTTTCTTTGCCCTTTTCTCTTTTCCGTCATGGATGAGTGCTCTCCACTCACTCTCTGGAACTGTGAGAGGACGCTCGTATCTAGGGTTAAATTTCAATTGCATCCTATATGTGTCCCTGGTATTTTTCAAATATTTGCCAGCTACTCGAGTCACCGTTGTTCTGTCAAATGTGCCCACCCCAAAAAGGGCTTTTAGATAATCTAGAAGTTCTTTTTTCAGGTTGGAATTCTGGGAATTCCACCTTGTGCGTATGGTTGGGCCAAAAATTACCAACGCATGGCTCTCCAAAAACCTGTAGAACTCATTTTTTCCTACACAAAAAAAAATATATTATCATTAATTTAAAAATGAAAATCATGATAAAATATGTTTTCGATAGAGTACATGAAATAGTTAAAATATTAAAACTTACCTGGGAGTTGTACATGCTTTATAGGGACACCTTCATTGTTCACCAACAACATGCCATTAATGGTCCCCATGGAGTTGACACGTGTGGTTCCAGGAAATGCAATAATGTAGTTGGCCATATCAGCCTCATCACTGCCAACAGGTTCAGCGGTTGGCTGGGTGTCTGCTTGGGCAGGGTGTGTTTCTTGGCTGGCACTTAAAGGAGTAGAAGGTTTATGAGAGGGTTGTTGGGAATTCTCTTGCCCTTGTGTCCCACTACCACCAACACCGGGTTTAGCACGTGTCAGATAACGCTACATACAAAAGAGATTTTTGTTAGTTTAGTCAATGTAAAAATTAAAAATCAAACTATCACAATTCATGTCATGGAGAAAAAAAAATATACTTTTGATTTTTTATTATTACCTGATATGTTTCTAGCTAGGTCATAAATGTAATTATCCTCTCTTCTATTTCAGGTGTTTGAGGAACGTCTATCAAAGTAGCAAATTCCGACCTTGCTTTTCGTGCCTTTTTTCGCAACAAGAGCAATGGAGAAAGGGATGAAGAAAGCTCTTCCTCATAGAGGGAATCATCAGGCATACCATGGCCAGGTGTCTGCATATTTGAACAAAATTAATATTACTTCAATAATGTAAATAACTAAAATACCTAAAGATAGAGCAATGCTGGCACTTTACATGTTCTTCCACTGGCCTCTTTCCACGATCATCCCATCTCGGGGTTGTTCATGTACTTCCTTGATCAGTTTTCCATATTGCAATAAAATTATAAATGTAAGAACTTGAAAACACAAAATGAAAACTGAAATAATTTCTAATAAGACACCGGAAGACAAAATTAGAGTTTCAAATATGCCTTGCATTGAATTCAGTCCTGGAAACATGTCATTGCACATTAAGGCACCCAAACAAGAGACGAGTTTACAATGAGACTAAACTGGGTTATTTGTAGTGAAATCTTAAAATCTCAAAAGGTATATTAATTATCAAAACAAATCAGCTTCATAATTGACCTCTTGAAAGATGAAATTAAGAGTCGTATTACCATATTAAATATGGATTCATGTTAATGGAATATGATCCAAGTTTGGAGTTACACCTTTATATGACATGATTTCAAATCTTTGGTGGTTCTAATAACTCCATTATTCTCGCTAAGACCTGCCTCTCTTCTTGTTTAACATTATTTTCCCATTAGACCTATCTTAATACGTTTTTTGTTCTCCTGTGTTATAACTCCATGTAGAGATAATTATTTGGTATCTATTAATTACCTTTGCTCGGGGCTTCTTTAGTTTGCAATGATGCCTAAGGTTCACACAACATTTGAGCTTCAATAAATAAATGAGATAGAGGTTTGAGCTTGATGTAGTAAACAATCCTCCTGGAACACCTAGTGGATGTCAACCTCTATATAAATTTTGATACATTAGAGCCACAACATAAAACACATGCAGATTGGGAAGGAGGAAAAACCAAGACCTTATATGAAGAAAACTCTGTATATGACCCTATATTAAAGACTGACTACTGGACTGACTACTATTTGGTAGGGAACTTATACTTCAAAAAGAAAAAATCTCCATTTTAGGAGTTGTATCAGCTGATCTAGATGGATGTGGTGACAATTATATGTATGAAGTCTCTGAAAAAAAGGAAGAGTATGTTCCACTTAAGTATTTGATGAGAAAAATTAAATATGAGAATAGAATTCAAACTTTTAAGAGAAAAGTGGAATGAATTGTGATTCTGGACTGCCACTTGAAGTCTTAGAATTCTTCGTTGAGGGATAGAAATGAAGACTTGGTAAAGGAGGCATAATATTTAAAATAAAAATTCAAATGTTAGAGGATGCATGTAGCATATATGAAAATTAAACATAGGAGTGACAAGAGGCAATTGAAGAAGATTCAAGGCACAAGATCAGAAATCAACATCCTAATGAAAAGGTGATGGAGTTAGGGCTTCAAAAATTTGGTTTTTTATGGAGTCATTTGGCACACCCCTATTTGTGTGATGACACACAATGAAGTTGGGTTTGGGGGATGTAAATCTTATAAAATGTCTCATTTTTTTAATTTAATACCCTCACCACTCCCCTATTTTACCAATTTTGAAGGATATGCCTAGTATTTCCATGCTCTTTTGATGTAATCTGGAGGATTTGAGTACAAGTTGCTTATTGTTAGAAATGTGGTAGGTACATATTTAATTTGGATAAAAATGCCTCATTTATTATATTTTTATAGTTTAAAACTTTTACAAGTCACTTACCTAAGTAGGTGTAGCTCTTGTACTCATTTTGGTGTTCCTTAACTAGTCATGGGATTGATGCACATGTTACGGGATTCTTGCACCAGTTACAGATTTTGTGCACCACATTCAAGGCACAAGACTATTGGTTATTGGAGATATATAAAGGGGATCGTGGCCAACTGAATGATTGAATATTTGTGAATATATCTATGAAATGAGATTGAAGGAATGTGTGCACCTACCCCACCCCTGCAGTCAACATAGTAGCCTGAGGAGGAAGTAACTTCTTTCCAAAGAAACCCTCACACAATGGACCAAATATTTTTAGTTAGATAATAGTTGTACCAGATTGATCATTGGAGGGACGTTGTTTCCTATTTTTCTTTATATGTGATTGGCTTCATTTTGGCGAGATTTGTAATGTAATCAAATTTTATAGCATGAGTTAAAGCTTAGAGATAGGTTAGTGATGTTATGGTATGGTTGAATTGTTAGTTTGAAGTCTGGTATCACTTTTTCTCAGTTGGGTATGAATCACTAAGCTCATCATGTATTGACATACTGAACTTCATTAATACATAAGCTAAATGTTAGGTTCTTCTCTATTATTGTCATTTTTTATGTGATGATCTATTGTGTTCTATAATCTAATATCGCTTTAAGAGGGTGTAAGATGGCTGGTCAAGGCCCAAAAAACCAAGCTTGACACGCCTCCATTAGAATAGTATCATGTGGTTTTTTAATCCCATATCTAGTGTGATTGTCTTATGGTGTGTTTTATCTACATGCAATCTAGTTTAGTTGTCTTTATGCTCTATATTTTTCTAGTTTTATCTAAGTGAATTAAATAGTTTAGTTTCTTTCATATAAACTAGGTTGCACAAATCAAATCTCTAGCATAGTTATATTTCGTATATGGTTAGTGGTAAATATAGGTTTAATGTCAGTTCGTTTTCTGGGTATTTCTAATTATCAAAGTTAAAATAGTTGGCTGATCACATATAAACCCATTTTTTTTAGGCATATGATGAGATCATATGATAGGATATGTGATCCAATCATGCATGAGAGTGAGTCAAGGCCTATTGCAAGAGTGGAGCCAGAACCAACTGCCCACCTTAGATTACCATAAAACCAGTGTTTTGTCGATAGAAGAAAATTCCAACTATACGAGACATGTGAGGAATCCAAAGCATCATTACACAACCACATAATAAATTCCCTATTTTGCATATTTTTAACACAAATTACTTGTTTCCAAAGTCCTTTGATAGATACTTCTCGCCAGAGATTTTTTAAGAGGAGAGCCATATTAAAAGTCACGGTGTCTTTATTCCCCCAACCACCAAGGGCAGTAGGAGGATTAATCAAATACATGATAACCAAATGGATTTTCCTTTATATACTTGTGCCAACCCAAAAAAATTGAGAAATAATGGTTTTTAATCTGTTTATAACACCCTTGAGTAACCTGAAGATGAACATCGAGTAGATGGGGATGCTATGAAGGATGGATTTTATCAAAACAAGTCTACCCCCAAGAGATATCCACTTTTTTATCTAGTGTTTGAGCCCCTTCTCAATTTTATAAATGAGCCAACCCCAATCACAGATTTTGTAACCATTCAGTTTCAATATAAAGCCTAGGTATTGAAACCCTCCATCCATATTAACAAGAAATTGAAATTTTTTTATAGCATTCAGGACATTACAACTAAAGGATTGGTGTATGCTTACCATTTTGGTGGTCGAACCAACGGGTCCCCTGCTAAACCCCTGAACCTGCTAAACCCTCGAACCAATGAACAACTGATGGGTTGAAAAAATAGTCGAACTCTCATCACCATTGCAGAGATAATGAAATCGATTAGGTGAGAATCGAACTCTCAGCGCCGTTGCAGAGATAATGAAATCGATTCTGTAAGAATTTTTGTAAAAAGGGCACACGGGTAATGAAATGGATTGGTTTTGTGTGATTTTGTAAAAAGGGCACATGAGTAATGAAATGGATTGGTTTGGTGTGACATCCAATAGATATATGGTACATTCCTTCGATATTAGTATATAAGGATAAGTATTTTCATACAATTCCTCTTGTGTTTTTGACCATATGTGTTTTATCGATATGATTTACAATTGATCCCTCTAGGTTGAGACGTTAACCCCTTCTTTACTACACATTCAAGTCATTATTCTTGTCTTATATTATGTTTTGAAGAGTAAAAGACATAATTATGTTATGCTTCTAATTCTATGTAGCTTCTACACTGCTAGAAATAATGACAAAATGAAAGAATTAGAACATTTGTTCCCTATTTAATTATTTCTAAGAGTGTTTTGAAGAAATAGGTAAAAAGAAAAGGCAAGGAGCTATAGTACTGATCTACAAAGGCGTATATCCAGTAGGGTTTGAGTCGATTAGAAAAGGCAAGGAGCTGTAGTACTGATTACATGCAGGGTAGCTATAGTGATTAATGTAAAATTTTGAAGGGCCCGCCATGATTAATCCGAAATCTTTGTAATTCGTTTGAAATTCCTATTAAAACCATAGTTTATGGTAGTAATGCTCCACCATATAAATAGGTATTAAAACCTTTCAAATGCCAACTTAGGTTTGATTTAAAAATGGCATGTAATTTTAATTTAGCTTGTACAATAGTAAGGCCATTATTTAAATTAGTAGATTATTTAAAGACAATAAATACTACATATTAAAATATAAATTTATAACATACCAGCTCATACTCGAACATAACATCTGTATCAATATTCTTCTTCTATATCTTCTTGATCTTCATCCAACTGATCGAAATCTATCTCAACATCTGACTCAGAAACAGTGTTGAAATGATCAACCATGTCATCATCATCATCAATTATGTCATTTTCAATAATGTCCTCATTGACATCATCATCAATAATTGTTGTCTCATCTCTTATGCCTGGTTCACCTTCTAATATATCTTCTTCGTCTGCCAATGCATCTTCCTGCTCATCTGCCACTGCATCATCTTCTTCTTGATCAATATCATCTTCTTCCTCTACAGTATACTCTACTGGCCTTCCTCTTGGATCATATCTAATAGAAAATGACCATCCATTCTCACCTGGAACCTCTGAATAAAATACTTGTTCGCATTGGCTTGGAAAAACATAGCGATCTTTTTCTCCTTCAAACTATGATGTTTTAACCGTTGGAAATCCATTGTCATGTTGAATAAGTGTTCTATCATCATCACTTACATTCATTCGTAGCCTATACCATTTGACGTCGAACAAAACTATTTTGAAGGAATTAAAGTCACACTCAACAATATCATCTAAGAACCCATAATATCTATTTTCAGATTCTCGAGGATGTCTATCACTCCTGGAGGAAACATTAGTGACCTAGAATACTGCATTTATCCCACTATCAGAAGTTTTCCTGTTATCATCCAATTGTTTAACGCGAAATTTATGACCATTGCACCACATAGCCTTGTGGTGTTTCAACTGCAATATGCCAAACATGAAAAAGATGCATTCTTAATTAATAATTAATCATATAATTTACACAGCATGAAAATTATTTGAAAAATCAAACTTGTTGTCACATTATAAATATATTATAAAATAAGTAATGAATAAAATAGGTGAATTAATTTCTTACCTTTCTATCTTTCAAACCATATCCTAAATCGATTTCCCTGTCCGTAACGTTTCCATCTCCACTACGATACGATTCTCTAATCAATTCAGACAGTAGTTTCCATGATAACCTACCGTCGTTACGTGCTTTACATGTTTCAACCCATTCACTCATCCACTCAAGATGGTTTGCAATGTATAAAATTAGTGCCTCACAATCTTGAGCACCTGAATAAAAAAACAATAATTCACCAATATTAATAAATATTACTTATAACCATGGTAAATGATATTAATTAATAAAATATGAAAGAATAAGACCTAAATGAATATAATGATCATATACAAGATGTAAAAAAGTGAAACATTATATGTATTATACATAATAAATATTTTACTCTCACTTTCTTCATTCTACCTTTCCCAACAGTTGCTCCACTTCAAATTTTTTGATGGAGTTCACATCCCAAATGCAATCCACCACCTTCGTAGCTGGCACAACTAATATAGGAAGATAATGACTAATATACACCATGGATTGATATACCACATATCCCTCCACCATAGAACCCTCAGGTCATGCTCTTTGTCTAACCAAACCCTTCAAGGATTTCAGGTGCCTCTCGACCATCCACATTGACCCTGTGTGTACTGGTCCACACATTTCAATCTCCTGAACTTGGTGTATCAAGTAGTGTTCTTATGCATTGAAAAATGTTGGAGGTAGATACTTTTGCATTTCACACATTAGCCGAGGAATTTCTCTCTTCCAATACTTTATTTCATCTTGATGGATTTCTTTCAATGACAACCATCTTCAAATCATTACACAAGGTTATTTCAATGAAACATAATATATATTTCATTACAAGTAAATTAATACATCATTTAATTAAGTACGAAAAGAAATTGTAGTAATTATATTTTGCGTATAAATCAAAACTACTTACCTCATGCATTTACTAAGACCATATATAACTTGTTTGACATTGTTGTCCAAGTCGTTTAGGAGAGATACAGGTAGAAAATACTATAAGAATAAGAAATGAATCGTTAATGGTTTCCAAATTAAACAGAAAAAAGGAAAATTTAAAATATGTATTCAAGCAATAACATACAAAAACGTATACCAAAAAAATTACCTTAACAAAGGTATGCCAATCATGTGTTTTCACCCCACTGAAGTCACCTTTCTTCATTAAGATATTATTTATGTTTGAAGCAAAACCTGTTGGAAATTTAATTCTTCTAACGACCTCTTTTACATCATTACTTTGTTGCTCTGTTAATAACCATGGAATATTATTATAATTTCGACCTCCATTGTTATTTGATTTGTCAATCACACTTTTCATTGCATGATTCGATTTCTCAATGTCAGCACAAATTTTGTCAATTTTATCTCTATCATGTGCACCATCTATGGTTCGCCATAACATTTCTGTCACATTCTTCCCGACATGCATTGTATAAAAAAAATGAGCTATTTTTAGGTCCTCATAGTAGGGAAACCTCGCAAATTGAGAAGGTTAACATTTCATTCCAGGTGGAAGTACAATATTAGTACCTTCACCGTGACGATGACCTTGATATCAAAGAATAAAATAAATCAGAACAATATTAATTATAAAACACAATAAAATAAATTCATTAGTTAAAACAAAAATTCCAAACATTACATAAAAAATAATATATATATATACACACACAAATTACGTACCAGCTGCTTGACGATTATTAATTCTGTTATATTCCAACATCCACAACTGAGGTGTCATTCTTCGTGGTTTTAATCCAGTTTATTCTTTAACATTGAAAAGATGTTTTTTAGTAGTACCATACTTATGGTTCCTAGAGAGGAAGTACCTAAACTCATCAAACACCATCTTTCTTAAGTCTGGCGAATGACGACACTTCATCTTAGGGCCACAAATTGGACATGCAAATCTACCCTTTGTTTGAAGACCTGCAATAGATGGATCAATAACAATTATACTATGAGATCATTTTTAAAACATGCAATATGATATATCTAATTTAGATAATTATTTATTATATTAAAGTGCAACAAAATATTACATACCAAAAACATGTGTTAGTCCTGGGGCATCATGAATTGTCCATACAAGCATTCCACAACATTGAAATCTCTTCTTCTTGATTGGTTTAGTGATGTCATACATATTGATGCCATGCCATAATTGTATTAGCTCATCGATAAGAGGCTCAATATATACATTCATATCTTTGACCTGGTACTTACCTAATTGTTAAAAATTACGGTACATAATAATTACTACCATGATATATGTATATATAAGTAAGTAAATAAATAAAATATATATTTATGCAAACAACGAGAGAAATGAAAATGTTACATTCAAAAAATTAATGTATCAAATACCTGGAATAACCATAGTCAATATTATGTGCTCCCTCTTTATTGACATCCAAGGAGGAATGTTATTATTGATAACGAAAATAGGCCACACTGAGTGTTAGCACCTAAATTGGACCCCAGGCTGCAAAAGGAAAATCAGGGTAACAACTAAACCACGCTCAGCCTTGTAGCTAGCCCTACAAGGACAGGAGAGGGCTCTCTCCGTGAAAGAATATTCAAATGAATACAATAAAAGGACTGATATCAGGCTAGATAAAATGAATGAATTAATGAATTTCAGGGATGTGTGGGATATAAAGGGACAGTTGAAACCGGGAATTAAATCAGGACATAGGGTATTTCATGGGGCAAGATAGGCAGGAAAATTAGCAATTAAAATTTAATGAGGATGGAACAGAAAGACTGGTGCGGAGCCGAAAATGGCACAATAAATGGATCCTTTTCAAACAAAAGAAAAAACACAGAGCATGAATGATTTCTCAAGGCAGAGCATATAGAGATGGAATCTACCTTTCTATCTTGAAAACATTTAAAAGGAAATGTTTATGTATGAATGGAACACATAACAATCCACGTATGAAACAAAGAAGAAAAACAAATGTTAACTCTCATACCACATGGATCCCACAAATCAGAGCTGCATCTCTTATTAATTCATGTCAAACTGTACAATGTAGCGCAGAGATGTTTTTCCACACTATTCCCCTAGTTTTGATTTTCTTTTCTCACTGCTTACAAATGATTTACAATTACGTTAAATAGATTGAAATGTGGGAACATAGATCAACAGAAAATGGAGTTGTTCTAACAGCTGAAGGACTAAAATACAATCATAGAAAGAAATACAATCAATTTGCCCCTGAAAATAAAGGACAACATTGCATTTGAGTGCTTGGAGATTTGCTGTCTAGGCTGTACGAATGAAAATAGGTAATCCGATGAACAAATTTCCCTATTTTGCTGCTTGCTGTAACAATCTTTGTTTTAAATAAGCTCTCGGCCCTTTGACTGTTGCTTTCCATATTATTTTTAATAAAACTGACTTTTTAATAAACATGCCTTTCGGAATGAAACTTTGGCTTTAGTGAAGGGAAAATAATGAATAGGAAGGAAGGGAGAGGACGCAGGCCCCACGTATAAACCGCAATCGGAATCGGGTGGGAGCGGAGAGACATAATATAGCAAATAATGGTGAAATCACAATCGGAATCGGAGCAGATGTGTATGCAACATATAATATATAACGTAATCGCAATCGGGGTCGGGGGTTGGATATATATGAATCAAACCAAAAAATTCCAATGCGATGAAAGGGAGGAGGGCCTTTATATTTATGAACGGGTGAAAGATTTAAGTGGTGGGGCTGACTAATCGCAATCGGAAGTTGGAGGGTGTCGGCTATACAATCGCATCGGAGCATAAGGGATTTACGATGCGATCGGAGGAGGGCTACGATTTGTTTTGGGCCGTCCGATCGGCGGGGGTAATCAACGGTTGGATGGGAATCGAGAGTCGCAATCGGAGGATCGGGGAAGGGACTTGCAATTGATCGCAATTGAAGTTTTGAGCGATCGGGAGATCGGAAGGAGAAGGTGCGATGGGGTGATCGGGAGGAGAGATGCGATCAATTGCATCGGAGTTTCGAGAGATTGGTGTAATCGGGGCGTGTCATTTAAACATTGCGATTGGAAAAGGTTTGCGATTGTGATTAGATAAGGGGGTGTGATTTGCGGCGGTTTATATATAATATATAACTTTATGATAAATTTTTATTACAAGGCATGGTGGGGAAGTGGTTGGGAATGGCGGGACTTATAATAAAATTTGATATTTGTTTATTATAAAGTTCTACGGGGTATTGTCAGGGAAGTGGTTTAAAACCAAATTGCATATTTATTAAAATAATTTATAATGCGATTTTGTAATCGGAAAGGGGTAAAAGGGATTTTTAAAGGGATATAAAACTTTAATAATATAAAGTTTAAAGGGAAATAGGGGGTATATGAGGGTATAAGGGCTTTTACTTCACTTAAGCATAAATTTCAATCCAGAAGTCATTTTTAAGAGTGTAGTATACCGTTGGAAAGCTCTTTACGAGCTATTTCTGATGGATCTACTTGGAGGATGATTTGGCACTGATCTTGCTACAGAAAACTTCTCTGAAGGCAGGAACATTACTTTGTGGAGATAACAACTTCTGAATTGTGGCTTATTACATATGATGATATAAAATTACATAATGAATGATAATAAAGGAAAAATATTACGTCTCACCTCAAAACATGGTTTTGAGGTGAAAATTACATCAAGATGAATAAAATGTCTCTCTGATTCTTCCTGGTGCTGTGACTTTGAGCTTATTGGCTTCCTCATGACCTTGCTGATATTATTGACATTTGACTCATTAATTTGACCATGGTGAGACCCTAGAAACTAATGAGACCCATCCTATGACCTATTGATATGATTTTGAGAATGAAAGTGACTATTGACTAAATACCAAAAGGAAAATCAGCAAGTACCTCATGAAGGACAACTGATAAAAATTACTACCATCAATGAATCCATGACCTAACGGAATGGTGAAATTGATTATTATGGGACTCCTAATATGCAAATGAAAAAAGAGCAGTTTTGATCATGATGGCAGTATGAATATACTGACACTAACACTGAGTAAGTAGATCTAAGTTCTTTTAATGGATTAACACCATCAGCTACCAATGAAAGCCTGACATTACAAGGTTCATTTTTAAAATCTACATATTTTTCCTCGATTTCTCTAAATGCAGAACCATCTGCAGGCATTCGAAGAACACCATCTCCACTTCTATTCTTTGAATGGTAATCCATAAACTGTGCTATGCTGTTACACATGAACATTCGTTGCAAACATGGAATTATGGGAATATGACAAAGAACCTTTTGAGGCACCTTTTTCGTTAGTTGATCTGTTCGATATCTACTGGTACCACATTTCGGACATTCTATTTTCAACGCATGTTCTCCGTAATATATAATATGATCTTTAGGACATGCATCTATAGTGTTATATTCCATTCCAAAGTGTTTCATAATAGCACGTAGATCTCGATATGTTTGAGGTAAAGTATTTGGCGATGGTAACAAATATTCACCCAACAATCTACAACATAAACAAAAACTAGTTAATGTAAAGATTATTAATCATATATATATATATAAGTATTGAATTATTATTTTACACATTTATTACAACTAAAAAAAGGGAAAATAATCAAAATTTACATATATGTGATCATATATACATATTGCATACCTTAGGAGTTGTGTCATACATCTGTTCGACAAATTATTCATAACCTTTAAGTTCACCAACAACAATGTAGCAGAGAGAAGAGTTGCATTTGAGTGTTCAAAAAGTTGTTCACTTGACCTTTTAATCAGAGGTACATCATAAATACCGTCACTGCTATCTCCACCATCATCATCTGACTCACCATACAAGTCTTGGAGCATTTGATTTGTCCCATCACTAATGTGAACTGTCTCATTACTGTCATCCTGATCTACCTCCATGGGATCATTAAAATTACCTTCATCATTCGCTTCATGTTCTTCACCTTGTACAACATCATTTCCAATACTAATATTTGCTACAATATTCTCTTGTATTGGTGCAACATCATCTAATCTAATACTATTTAGCTGTGGAAGCTGGTTGATAATCTGCAAAAATTTGGGGGGAAACTGTGCCTTTATGAAAATTACAAACATTAATTATTAAACATTAGTGCGCATATAAAAAATATTAAAATAATAAAATTTTTTACGATATAATTAAAATGAAGATAGATAATTAATTACCATGGGATGATAGTCATTCAATCCACCATTAATGTGCCCATATTTCCTACAATGCATTGTTGTTGTTGCTATTAAAACTCTAACATTATTTCTCATACAAAATTTTTTGCAAGGGCAATAAACTCTACCATCACCTCTTTCACCCTTTGAATTTTTCTTCCACCTCTAATGTTTTCTTCCATTGATGCAAATTATCCTATAAAGAAAATAATAATTATATTTAGCAATTATCTCTCTCAATGGTGTAGAAAACCCAAGACTTTTTGAACTCAATGGGAGCTCAATATATAAGCAAAAAGAAAATAAAAGTGGGCTTTTTACAAATTGTAAGCTTTTTACAAAATGTGGGCTTTTTACAAATTATGGGCTTTTTATTCCCAATAAAAAAGTGTATATCAATTTTATATTTAATATTGAATGAATAAATTGAATTATATTTAATATTGAACGAAAAAAAGTGTATGAATCAATTTTATATTTTATTTTACTCCCTTCCGATAGCCCATTTTATAATAAATTTAATGAATATTCTAATTCCAGTTTAACATAAAGCTGACAATTTCAATACTCCCTTCGGAAGCCCTTTCCCTTTTTACTGGTTATAACACCAACCAACCCAGAATTTCAATTCTCGATGTGGAGCTTACAGATATGGTTCAAACTATAACATAACTCATTTACACCTATAACTGCCCTTCTATTAAAGCCCAAATAGATCCCGTATCCAAGGTTTCTCTTTTAATTTACACTCGCATGAACTTACCACTGTATATCAACAAACATTACATGGAACTTTCACGGAATTAATTTAAATGCCAGCACCAACATAAATTAATATCCGGTTCAAATTTCAATTATGGGACAATTCACGATCAAAAGTTCGAATCATAACTCAATGATTGCCTTCTTCAGACTTGCTTTGTACTGAACTAGCTTTCTTGCAATGCTGGATAGCTGGGAGGAATGGCTTGCTCTCTTGTAGGCTTTAGTAGCAATCAATTTATTTAGCCAAATAGATGATTTATGTCGCACCTCCTAATGAATTACTTCGTTCCTCATCCCGCTAGATGCCACTGGGTTCTAATTACTAAATTGTATCCTCAGGCTTGGCCGGAATAGTTTGGTACCAAGCATATTCGAATCAAAAGTTCGTATCATAACCAACCATCGCAATAGCGACACTTTTCCACCCACCGTCGGAAGGGCGACACATCGCCACCAACCATCACAAAAGGGACACTTTTCCACCAAATGTCGCAATAGCGACGCATTATTCTAAATGTCGCAATAGCGACAGCTTCCTCTAAATGTCACAATAGCGACAAATTGTCTCTATAACGGTGCAATAACGACATACTTCAGAAATTCGTCGCAAGAGCGACACATTCTTATAAACATCGCAATAGCGACAGTTTCCTCTAAACGTTGCAATAGCAACACATTGTCTCTGTAAGGTCGCAATAACGACATACTTCATAAATCCATCGCAAGAGCAACGCATTATTATAAACATCGCAATAACAATAGTGTCCTCCAAACATCGCAATAGCGACACATTGTCTCTGTAATGTCGCAATAACGACATACTTCAGAAATCCGTCGCAAGAGGGACGCTATTTTACAAATGTCAGAAGACCTAAACTTGCCTTTAAGTGTCGGTATTACGACACTTTCCTCTAAACGTCGGTATAGCGACAGTTTTGGGCGGGATTTGAAAAAGTTGAAAAATTTTGGGCAAATTTTCGACAGTTGGTAAAAAGTGTTGGAACCAAGTGTCAGAATTTCCACCAAATGTACTAGTGATTGTGTGGTAGAGGGTGTGAAAAATTTCTCTCTTGATTTCCATTTTTGTGAACATTATGTATATGGGAAGCAGAATCAGGTGAGTGTTCCTTCTAGTGCTAAGAGGACGAATAAGGTATTAGAGCTTGTGCATAGTGATGTGTTTACACCTGTGTCGGTTCCATCACTAGGAAAGTCTGTGTAATGTGTTTTATTCATAGATGAATTCTCAAGGAATACATGGATATATTTATTTAGGAAGAAATCCGAAGTCTTTGATAGATTTAAAGAATTTAAGTCTCTGGTGGAAAACAAGACAAAGAAGAAGATAAAGGTGATGAGGACAAATAATGGTGGAGAGTTATGCAAGAAGGAATTTGAAGAATTCTGTAAGAAGTGTGGTGTAGCACGTCAGAAGACTACTCCATACACACCTCACCAAAATGGACTTGTAGAAAGAATGAAAAGAATGCTGATGGAAAAGGAAAGAAGAATTATCAGTGGTACCGGGTTAGGACAAGAATTCTCGGCAGAGGTGGTGGGGACTGCATATTACTTGGTTAACAAATCACCTTCATCATTGTTAGAGGATAAGACTCCACATGAGGTATGGACTGGTAAGAAACCTCTCTTTCACATCTAAGGGTATTTGGATGTGATTCATATGTACATGTTCCAAAGGAGAAAAGGTCCAAGTTGGATAATAAATCTGAAAGGTGCATCTTTATTGGGTATAAGGATGGTTTAAAAGCTACAAGCTTTGGAACCTAGAAACAAGGACGGTTGTGTACAACCAATATGTGGTGTTTAGAGAGGGGAAATATGTTGTTAAACATGAATCCCTACCAAAGGAACCTGAGAAGATCGAGTTTGATCTAAAGGAGGATGAATCAAACTTTACAACAGAACAAGATTCAGAAGAGGAAGAGCCAAAAACTACAACTGTGAGAAGATCAGTTCGGGAAAGAAGGCAGCTAGAAAGGTATAGTCCATCTGCTTTTTGTTAAAACTTTTATTTAGCTACCACTGATGATGATCCTAGAATTGCCAAGGAGGCAGTAGATTTAGAATATAGAAAAATTTGGAAGGAGGCCATGGTTGATGAAATGGAATCCTTACACAAAAATGAGGCATGGGATTTGGTGGAGTTGCCAGCTAGAAGGAAGCCCATCAGACAAAAATGGGTGTTCAAGAAGAATATGAATGTAGAAGGTAAGGTGGAGAAATACAAAGCTCAATTGGTAAAAAAAGGTTATGCCCGGGTGCCAGGAATTGATTTTGGTCATATTTGTTCTCCTGTAGACAATGTTACTTCTATTAGATTACTTTTATCTCTTGCTACTGCATTTAATTTTGAGGTAGAACAGATGGATGTGAAGACAAGATTTCTTCACGAGGATCTAGAAGAGGATATCTACATGAAGCCACCTGAAGGCTTTATGGTGAAGGGTAATAAAGACTTTGTATGTAGGTTAAAAAAGTCTCTGTATGGGTTAAAATAGTTACCAAGGATGTGGTATTAGAAATGTGATACCTATATAGAGGGACTTGGCTTCACTACAAGAAAAGAGGATCATTGTATGTATTTTAAATTTATTGGTGACCATGTTATTTATTTGGTCTTGTATGTGGATCATATATTGTTTATTGGAAATGAAAAAGAAATTATCTAGGATTTGAAGACCCAATTGTTCTCCAAATTCGACATGAAGGATATTGGTGCCACATACTATATTTTGGGCATGGAAATTAATAGAGAGCAAGTAAAGAGGAAGCTCTGGTTAAAGCAGAGGAATTATGTCGAGACAATATTGCAGAGGCTTAATATGAAGGATAGTAAACTAGTGAATTTTCATATTCCTATAGGTGTGAAGCTATCTTCTAAATAATGTCCCAAGACACAAGAAGAAGAGGAGGACATGTCCCATGTTCCATATGCAAGTGCAGTGGGTAGCCTGATGTATGAAATGGGATGTACTAGACCAGAGATTGCACATGTAGTGGGAGTATTGAGAAGGTTTATGTAAAAATCAACGAAGGAGCATTGGATAGCAGTGAAGTGGGTTTTCAGATACTTGTGATGCACTAGTGATTATGGTTTGTGATACCAGGGAAGACCGGGATTGGAAAATTTTTTGGACATCCATGGTTTTGTTGATGTAGGCTGGGCTGGAGATCTGGACCAAAGAACATCTACAAGTGGGTATGTGTTCAGCCTATTTGGAGGTGGAGTCAATTGGATGAGTAAAAGACAGTCTATAGTGGCTCTTTCAACTACAGAGGCAGAATACATGGGAGCCACTCATGCAAGAAAGGAAGCAGTATGGATGTAGAGATTGTGTTCAAGTATGGGGTTGGTGTATCGAGATATAAGGATAGATTGTGATATCCAAAATTCAATTTTCTTAGCTAAGAACCCTACTTATCATTCAAAGGCAAAGCACATTGATGTTCAAAATCACTTTGTGAGAGATATGGTTGAGGATAAAAATGTGTTGCTGGTAAAGGTGGACATTTTGAAGAATGTTGCAGATGCATTGACGAAGTCTGTGAGAACTCAAAATTTCTCTTGGTGTCGAGAAAAAATGGGTGTTGCAGAGCTATAATAATGACTAAGCTCTATTGAAGCCCCATGTAGAAATAAAACAACAAGTGGGAGAATGTTGGGTATGTGTTATATTATTTCCATGATTAGTCGCATGGATGGGGGGGCGATGACCCCGGTTGTACGTTGCACTAGGCACAGCAAGGGGGGCAGCAGCCCCCTTATCTGGGGGCTCGCAGGGGGTGGGTAGCCCCCTGTGCGGGGTGCAAGGCAGTGCCTTTGGAAAAAAAAATTGCACCCTATTTTTCGATGGGTGGACCTGCCAATGGTTTTGTGCATGGGTTTGCACATGGTTTTGGGGCATGATGGTTTTCAGCCCCTGGTATTTTGTAGATACGGTTAAAGGAGCTATAGTTATGTTCTAATATAGGGTTAGTGGATTGGTATTCATGAGTGCTTCCACACACACACACACACACACACACACACAGACGGTCTATATATATATATATATATATATATATATATATAGATATATATATGTTGTAAAACTCAAATGAATATAATAACAAATCAAGATGTAGTCCCCATTTTGGATACAGGGGAAAATATCTGTGTTTTTTTTTTTTATGCTTTATGCTCTCGCTATTGTTTATTTTATGTTTTTAAGATTCGTTTGTAGATAATTTATCTACATGGTTAAAACCTACAATTTATGTTAGTATTATAACTCATGTGCAAAGTTTTTCGTGAGATTCCTAATGCTCGTGCCATAGATTTTACCAAGCGATTCTCTTTAGTACTTGATGAAACCACTGCCATATGTATTGCTCTACGTATAATTGAAAAAAATTTCTGTCTAGATCTTCTAATTGAATTTATAGCACTATTTATATTTTGTATCACATTTTCCTTCATTTTTTTTTTATCTTTGGTTGATTTCCGAATACCTAATAAAGTCATAACTTCTTTTAATTTCCTTAATGATAGGATACCTTTAAACATTTGGGCTTGAACTGTCACATTTTCCTTTACTAAGTACGTATTAAAAATGTGGTTAACAAGATATCGTATATAATGGTCAGCTTTTTTATCTCCATATGTGTGAGTGTCAACATTTTCTATCACCTCATCATCGACATTGATTTCATTTGTACATATTCGAATGAATAGTACATAATAAGTTTACATATTCAATAAATAACTAAATTAATAAATATATGTATAATTTAAATAATACGTGCATGTGTTCAACACACACACACACACACACACACACACACACACACACACACATATATATATATATATATATATATACCTTGTGATTCAATTTCTTCAGTTGAATTGCTTTCAACATTTTCAACATCTTCAATCATTGGTTCAATATCTTTTTCACTTTCTCTTTCAAAATTTTGTATCTCATCATTAATGTTTTTAGGAATATCTCTATCTGTTTACATTGTAAAATATTTTTCAAATTAGTTCATCAAATAAAAATTAAGCTTCACATTCTAGGAAAATTTTAAATATTTACATTTACATACCTTCTTCAACTTCTAGTTGAGGTTGATTTTCACCTTTAATACTTGAGAGTACTTCTATCTTTCTTTTGCGAGATTGTCTTGTCTCTTCTCTATGTTCCTCGGGGTCTCTTTTTCGATCATATTTTCTCATATAATTCCTTTGATTTCCCATGATAATAAAGTATGAAGTTCAAAAAATTTCCTTCAAAAATTTAGACAAAAACTCAATTAAAAAAAACATCACAAAGGATTTAATTTTAAAAAAATCGTTTGAAATTTTTTGCAGAAACTACATACTTCAATCCAAAACACTTACTTCAAAAAATCCGAGAAAAAAATGTCTTATAAAAATGAAACAAAGCTCAAAATATTTCCTTCCAAGTCCTACAAAAATATTTCATTTAAAAATTTAGACAAAAACTCATTTTAAAAAATCATTATAAAAGATTTACTTCAACCCAAAACACGTACTCTAAAAAAATGTCACTTCAAAAAATGCCACTTTAAAAAATACTTCAAAAAATCCTCTAAAAAAATATCACTTTAAAAAATACTTCCAAAAAATGTCCAAAAAATGTCCTTTGAATATTAAGCCTAAAAAGAGTCCTTTTGAAATTAAGCTCAAATCCATACTTTCAAAAAAAATGATGCCCAAAAAACATCCAAAAAATGTATCACATACCTCCATGAAAATTAAGCCCAAATCCATACTTTCAAAAAAAATGAAGCCCAAAAATCATCCAAAAAATGTATCGCATACCTCCAAGAAAAGTCCTTAAACTGAAATTTTTTTTTTGCAAAAATGTTCTTTGAATGTACCTCCAAGAAAAGTCCTTAAACCCAAAACAATTCTTTACAAAATCAGACCAAGGCCTTTCTAAAATCAGACCAAATGTGCGAAAATATGCGAAAATAATGAATAATTTTGCGGCAATTTATATTGCAACGAAATGTTTTTTTGGAGGGGCTCCACATTATTTTCCGATCGACTGAAAGTTAGGTAAAATTTCGGTCGAACTTTTATAAAAAAATTCGATCGAATTTTTATGTCGTTAAACTTGACGGGCTGTCAGCGCAAAAAACAATTCGAGCGAACTTTTTTAAGAGTTCGACCGAACTAACAAGTCAACAATTACGCAGAGCCAAGCTCTGAATACATATCTGTAACTTTGGACTGATTAAACTCCATGAAACATTCTGAATTAATTGCCGGAACCAAGACAAGCATTTTCATAATTGAATCTACTTTCAAGAAATATAATGTTTATGGAATTTCATAAATATTTACTAATTTTAATTAATTTTGTAATAAAACGGGTGCAAACAATTTCTGAAGGTCATTATGATTCAGTGAAATCATAATTATCTATCTTCCAAAATACATTGTAAAAAAAATTAAAAAAATTATGGTGCATTACATTGGTTTGTCGTCTCTAATGGGCAGCTTTTAAATTTTTAGTTTATAACTTATATGTTAAGAAATTTCTTATGTCGCGAAACATATTCAAAATATGCATTTTTTTCATCTTGGACCAGTTCAAAAAATTCTGGTAATTATGATATGCATCCATTGGCTTTTTAAATATGACGAAACCGAAGTAAACTCTGTCTAGATTGTTGTAACACATATTGTTTCTCAAAAAGACAAATTTTCAAAGAATACAACATTGCGTATTAACATGACTTCTTATGAATCCTTTGATTGTTAAAAAAAACACACTCAAAGAAATGCTAAGTTGACATATTAAATGTGTATAAAAAAATTCCAAAAAATAAGTAATAGAAAGCTAACTAAATTTCTGACAACTGTTATTTTTATTGCAAAATGAAATTCTAAACAGAAAAATTGTTTTAGCTTGTAGGAAGTTGAAGAACTGAAAAAAGTTGAAATTTTTTTCTCAAAAAAGGGAAAAAAGTGTAACCCAACTTCACATTTTCACCCTCAACTCAAAACACGTACTCTAAAAATTCGAAATTAAGTCCAAATCTATACTTTAAAAAAATGAAGAACAAAAAACATCCAGAAAATGTAACACATACCTCCAAGAAATGTCCTTTGAATGTACGTACAAGAAAATTGCTTAAACCCAATTTTTTTTTTTGCAAAATTAGACTGCTTCCAACAAATGTCTTCCAAAAAAATTCCTTAAACCCAAATCTCCAAGAAAATTCTTTAAACCCAAACCAAAACCTTTGTAAAATTAGACCAAATGTGCGAAATGTCAAAACCTTTGTAAAATTAGACCAAATGTGTGAATGTGCGAAAATTATGAATGATTTCGCGGAAATTTATATTGCCGCGAAATGTTTTTTTGGAGGGGCTCCACAAAATTTTCTGGCTGACGAAAAAGTAGGCAGAAGTTTGGTCGAACTTTGAAAATAAGTTCGGCCGAACTTGGAAAAAAATTCGGTCGAACTATTAAGGCGTGAGACTAGTTCGGCGGAACTTTGTAGAAAATTTCGGCCAAACTAACGCGTCACCAATTACGTAGGTCTGAGTTTTGAATACGTTTCTGCAACTTTGGACTGATTAAACTCCATGAAACATTCTGAATTAACTGTCGGAAACAAGATAAGCATTTTCATAATTGAATCTACTTTCAGGAAATATAAATTTTATGGAATTTCATAAATATTTACTAATTTTAATTAATTTTGTAATAAAATAGGTGCAAACAATTTCTGAGGTTCATTGTGATTCAGTGAAATAAAAATTATGTATCTTCCAAAATACATTGTAAAAAAAATTGAAAAAAATATGGGGCATTACATTGGTCCGTCGTCTCTAATGGGTAGCTTTTAGATTTTTAGTTTATAACTTATATGTTAAGAAATTTCTTGCGTTGAAAAACATACTCAAAATATGCAGTTTTTTCATATTGGACCAGTTCAAAAAATTCTAGTAATTATGATATGCATCCATTGGCTTTGTAAATATGATGAAACCAAAGTAGACTTTGTCTAGATTGTTGTAACACATTTTGTTTTCTGAGAAACACAAATTTTCAAAGAATACAACATTGCGTATTAACATGACTTCTTATGAATCCTTTGATTGTTAAAAAACACACACTCAAAGAAACGCTAAGTTGACATATCAAATGTGCATAAAAAAATTCCAAAAAATAAGTAATAGAAAGCTAACAAAATTTCTAACAACTTTTTTTTTTTAATCGCAAAATGAAATTCTAAACAGAAAAATTGTTATAGTTTTTAGAAAGTTGAAGAATCGAAAAAAATGAAATTTTTTTCTCAAAAAAGGGCAAAAAGTGTAACCTAACTTCTCATTTTCACCTACAAACATCAAAAATTTTGGTTGCAAATAGATGTAAATGATGAACTCGCTTGTTGGAGAGCTATTTGTAGGCAACCATATAAATATAGACTTGGAGAACATGTTAAAAAAATAATATATGAACATTGGAAGAAAAATTCACGTGTTTCGCCAAATGCAAGGGATGTAATGCGAAGAAGAATAACATGAAATCAGTATGAAGAACATGAAAATTTTTTCTTGGAAACCACTCAGATAGAGTTGTTCAACAATTTCAAAGAAGAGAATCGTGAAATTCATGTGTCAATCAATGCTTTTGTTCAACAAAAACCATGGTATGTAAAACCTATCATCGTACGCGATAGTTGTTGTCATTATCATGTGGAATTTGAGTTATATTATGACACATTCCTTAATTTTTGTAGAACATTTTAGAAGGATTCACCTCCTCCTTCCACTATCGATGATTTCATATCTCAGATTCTATGTGAAAGACAAAGCGATGATCTATTTTACGAAAAGAAATGTGTTGGTCGTAAAAAATGCGATGATTGTGGAAATTTGACTAAATTTCAAAACAAATATCGTATTGATATAAATGATCAATCATTGTCCAACATGAAAGTGAAATGGAAGAGATATGAATATATCCATACATCGATTCAAGGTGTAAATAGTGCTAAAAGAATTGAAATATGAGAAGAAGAAATTTTTGTGATAGAGTTTTTTAGAAAGTTTGAGGCATAAATTTATAAATACACCAAGAATTACCATAGAGCTTGATGGAAAGGCTCACAATTCAAAAAATCCTGTGAATTCTTTCCACCAGGGACGATTTTGTCAGTAATTCATTTTGCAGAAAACTACACATTTGTTCCACAAAAAGAAATTTAGAGTGAATACTATCATTCTGACCAAGTCTCCATGCTCGTCCTTATTCTATATAGACATGCTGAACAAAACGTCGATCATATAGAAAGGACCAGTGAAAATCGACATGTTATTAAAGAATATCACTTTTATATCGGTGATGATCATACACATGATACATGTTTTGTACAACAGTGTTTTGGAAAGATTTATGATTCCTTGAAAAGCTGAGGAATAACATTCAATGAATATTGGATATGGTTAGATGGATGTGCAGGTCAAGTCAAATATGCACAATCATCCTTTTGGTTGTGTTGTCCTCATAAGAAAACATTCATTAAACATTGTTGGAATTTATTCGAGACTAGTCATGGAAAAGGAGAACATGATGGTGCAGGGGCATGCATAAAATGAGCACTTCAAAGATATCAAATGAATCCCTCTACAATTCGACTTGTGGATGCTAAAGGTGTTGTTCAATGGTGCATCGCTGCTCTAAGCCATGAGACTAACCAATCAAGGGAAGTGCGAAGGTACATTAATTTTATTTTTTATTGGATATCTAATTTTAAATAGTGTACATTTATCACAATTTGATTATCTCTCATTGATTATCTTTGATTTTATTTTGATATCATATTTACATTCCTCTTTGAATTTTTCATATAAAGGTTTTTTTGGCATATTGGGATTGAATAAGTAGATAGATCAATTGGAAATGACTTTGAAACAATAAAAGGGACTCAAAAATTGTATTCAATTAAAACAAAGTTGTCCACAAATGTGTTTGCATTGGATAAAAGAAAATATTCTTGTTTTTTTCAAGTTTGCATAGAAAACACATAATCAAATGACGTTTGTGAAAAAAAAAATGTATGTAAAATATTGGAAACATACATAGCTAAATATAATGGGAAAAATGTTCGTTGCAATGTTTGAAGAAATGAAATCAAAGGAGACTGCAATATCATCCGATGGTGATCGAGTTTCTGATCTTGTAAGAGAAGGTAACATTTGAATTGCTTTCAAATGATAAATATCTAGAAATAAATTTAATTACATAAGTTTGTTAAGTTTGTTTTATTGTGTAGGAGATTTTTTTTTCTATAATTGCATCTACTAACAATCATGAAAATGTGAAGTATTATTTGATGCATTGCACTGAACGAAAAATTAAATTATTAGAAAAATATAATGATCACGAGTTTCCATATGAAAGAGGATCTATTATAACGAAAGGATATTTTTTCGGAAAAAATAATAAAAGTGGGGAATTTTTTTTACTTTGAAGACTATGAACCTGATATCACAAGTTGTCAATATAGTCACTTGGTCTGTGCAGCACACATAAAGTTGATAGAGGTTCAATCAAAGAAAAAAATGAAAAATTAAGAAATGGAAAATGTCAAAATCCAATCATGAATGAATCATTGAAGATGGCATTCCATTGGAATTTTTTTTATTTAACTGGAAAAATATTATTTTCTTTGGATTATGTTTCAGAACTTCTAGAACTTAACTAAGAATTGAGTTGTCTTGTTATGTTATCTGTGGAAGTGTTTTCACATGTACAAATTGTTTTGGTACATGCACACTAGGATCAACTGAAAGTAGGTTTTCTATACATGCATTAATGAAAAATGTTGCATGTATTAGATATATGTGTGTGTGTGTGTGTGTGTGTGTGTTCTAGAATGCCTTTAACCGAAAGTAGTTTTTCTATGTTCATTAATGAAAAATGTTGAACATACTGGATATATACATGGACTCAATGTGACCAATTTTTCTCGTGGGTTTTTCTGGTAAAAAGTATGGAATGTAAATAAATCATCCACAATATAGTATTTTATGAAGATTCCTTTCAAACAAGAGAGTCGAAGCACTTCTCCAACTTTTGGTGGGATTTTACCCACATCTCTATTCCTAATAGAAACTCTAGTACAAAATTTGTCGGTCCAATGGTCGAATATGTTCTAGGAAATTAACTTAAAGCATCTTTTCTATGTGCATTGACGAAAAATGTTGCACGTATTGGATATATATATATATATATATATATATATGTTCTAGAATGCAATTAATTGTTTAAGTAGTTTTCCCATGTGCATTGATGAAAAATGTTGTATGGATATATATGTACATTATAGATTGTGTTTTTAAAATTTTATTATTGTTTTCAACACATCTAACAAGACCTACAATCTTATGATTGTTTATATATATATATTGTACTTCAAAACATTACTTCACATGCCAAATGTACTTCAACCATCCAAAACTTGAGTTTCAAAAACTTGCATAAGAATTTCACTAGTTCTATAAAATTCAAAAAGGAAAAATCTGAAATAGAATATTATTCACAGGATAGAAAGGTTAAATTTCTTCTCCATATAATAACTCAAGGAAATCTTCTTTTGACAAAGTGACTCATCCAAACTATAGATTTAGATGATTAATCATGTCATCAATTTACCAATTTATAAATCAACAAGGCTACCTAGTTGAGTGCATTAATTACATTGACCCCAATTCAACAAACATATATCTACTTCTTATATTTCCAATCAAAATTAAAGTGATTTATATGTGAAAGAGGCAGAACATATAGCCCATCAACTACTTTTTAGAGGTCAATGAAGGTATCTAGTGAAATGGAAAAGGTCAGAAAAGGCTAAACCAATAGGAGTTTCCATCATGTGGGAAAATGTTTGGAACACTTGATTATACTTGAAAGTAATCATAAGATTTTGTTTGATCTCTACATACTCTTGTTTGAGTGAAAAAATTTCCAATGGGAATAACATAGCTTTTCAATCCAACTAACCATATCAATTGAGCTCTATTTGAAAAAAGAGTAAAAAAACAAAAAGCCAAAAAAATAACATTCTTGGTTGTTATTTTTTATTGTAATAGCTAAATCATATCAAGGATTCTCCATCCAAAAACAATTTCAATGAAGAGAATAATTAAATTCCAAAAGTTTCTAAAAAGAATTCTTAAATTATTCTTAAAAAGAATAAAGAGGCAATAATTCTTTTTAAAAACTTTTGGATTCTTATTATTCTCTTCATTGAAATTATTTTTGGATGGAGAATCCTTAATATGATTTAGCTATTCCAATAAAAAATGACAACCAAGAATGTTGTTTTGTTGGCATGTTAGCTTTTCTTTACTCTTTTTTCAAATAGAGATCAATTGATATGGTTAGCTGGATTGAAAAGCTATGTTCTTCCCATTGGAAATTTTTTCACTCAAACAAGAGTATGTAGAGATAAAAAGAAATCTTAAGCTTACTTGAGTACAATCAAGTGTTCCAAAGATTTTCCCACATGATGAAAACTCCTATTGGTTGAACCTTCTCTAACCTTTTCCCTTTCAGTAGATATCTTCATTGACCTCTAAAAATTAGTTGATGGGCTATATGTTCTATCTCTCTTTCCCATATAAATCCCTTTAATTTTGATTGGAAAGATAAGAAGTACATATATGTTTGTTTAATTGGGGTCAATGTGATTAATGCACTCAACTAGGAAGCCTTGTTGATTTATAAATTGGTAAATTGATGACATTAGTAATCACCTAAATCTACACTTTGGATGTGTGAATTTGTCAAAAGAATATTGCCTTGAGTTATTATATGGAGAAGAAATTTAACCTTTCTATCATGTGAATAAGATTCTATTTCAGATTTTTCTTTTCTAAATTTTATTCAACTAGTGAAATGCTTATGAAATATTTAATCTTTCTATCTCTTTGAATATGATATGATTTCCCTTTTTAAATTTTATTCATTTTGTTAAACTACTATGCACTAATTGATGTGTGAAACTCAATTTCAATACATTTAATTTTGTTAAGTTTTTTTTATTGTGTAGGAGATGTTTTTGTTGTAATTGCACCTACTGAAAATGATGAAAATGTGAAGTATTATTTGATGCGTTGCACTGAACGAAAAATGAAATTATTAGAAACCTATAATGATCATGAGTTTCCATATGAAAGAGGATCTATTATACTGAAAGGTTATTTTTTCAGACAAACTAATCAATGTGGGGATTTTGTTTACTTTGAAGACTATGAACCTGATGTTATAAGTTGTTAATAAAGTCACTTGATGTGTGTAGCATGAAAAAAGTCAAAATAGAGGTTCAATCAAAGAAAAAAATGAAAATTAAGAAATGGAAAATGTAAAAATCCGATCATGAATGGATCATTGAAGATGAAATTCCATTGGAATTTTTTTGATTGAACTGCCCAACAATTTATTCTCTTTGGATTATGTTTTAGAAATTCTAAAGCTCCACTAAAAATTGAGCTGCCTTGTTATATTATCTTTGCAAGTGTTTGCACATGTACAAATTGTTTTGGTACATGCACACTAGGGTCAACTGAAAGTAGATTTTCTATACATGCATTGATGAAAAATGTTTTTCATGTATTGGATATATGTGTGTGTGTGTGTTCTAGAATGCAATTAACTGTTCAAGTAGTTAAATAATATATGTGCATTAGTGAAAAATGTTTCATGTAATGAATATATATGTTCTAGAATGAAATAAACTGAAAGTATTTTTTCTATGTGCATTGATGAAAAATGTTGCACGTACTCGATATATGCATGGATTGAATGTGACCAGTTTTTCTCCAGGGCTTTTCTGGTAAAAAGTATGGAATGTAAATAAATCATCCACAGTAAAGTTTTGTACGAAGATTCCTTTCAGAAAATAGACTCGGAGCACTTCTCCGAATTTTGGTGGGATTTGACCCACATCTCTATTCCTGATAGAAAATCTAGTACAAAATTTGTTTGTCCAATGTTCAAATATGTTATAGGAAATTAACTGAAGAATAGCTTAATTCTAATTCATATTTGATGAAAATTGTTGAAGAACTGGATATATATGTTCTAGTTCAAGTAATTAACTAAATTCAAATAGCTTTTCTATGTGCATTGATGAAAAATAATGGACATATATGTAAATTATAGATTGCATTTTTAAAATTTTATGATTGTTTTCAACACATCTAAGAAGAGATAAAATCTTATGATTGTTTATATATATATATATATATATATATATATATATATATATATATATATATATATATATATATATATATATATATATATATATATATATATATATATATATATATATATATATCAGACTCCACAACATTACTTCATGCCATGCCAAATTATTGTAGTTCAACTATCCAATAAAAAAATTAACATTATATCACATGCCACATGAGATCAACCATCCAAAACTTAAAAGTTTAATTTAACAAAAATTACAGATCACAACATTACTTCACATGCCAAATGTGGTTTCAACCATCCAAAACTTGAGTTTTAAATTTTTTTTGATTATATCAAAACATTATTTCACATGTCATGCCAATTGTAGTTGAACTATCCAATAAAAACATTTAACATTATATCACATGCCAAATGTAGATCAACCATCCAAAACTTAACTTTTAAAAACAAAAAAAATTATAACACAACATTACTTCACATGACAAATGTAGTTCAAAAGCAAAACATTATTTTATAGATCACAACATCACTAGTAGTTCAACTATCCAAAACTTAAGTTTTAAAAACCAAACAAATTCTAACACAACATTACTTCACATTCACATGCCAAAAGTACTTGAACCATCCAAAACATAACTTTTAAAAACAAAACAAATTATAACACAACATTACTTCACATGCCAAATGTAGTTCAAAAGAAAAACATTAATTTATAGATCACAAATTACTAATAGTTCAACTATCCAAAACTTAACTTTTAAAAGGAAAACAAATTATAACACAACATTACTTCACATGACAAATGTAGTTCAAAAGAAAAACATTAATTTATAGATCACAACATTACTAGTAGTTCAACTATCCAAATGTAGTTCACATAAAATATGTCCAAAAATTGTAGATCTCATAAGTATCAAGTATCAAGTTATATATATATATATATATATATATATATATAACTGCATCTAGATAATATATAAAAAAGTAAATTTAAGACTAGATATCTCAATCAAATCGAGAAAGCATCCATCAAACACAGATGGATGTAGTGTCTTTCCTAGCAGAGTCTCAATCCATGAGCTATCTTGCGAAGCATGAGGAACCTGTACACAATGCATGTACAAACATTAAAATTTTATGTTTTAAAAATGAGTGAGAATATATAGAACTTCATGTAATTTTTTTTTTTTTAAATCATGCAATACCTCATGAGGTTCCCTCTCCATTTGTTGGTCGTTAGCTACAACTTCCTCCATGGGAACATCTCCAACAGTAAACTGTACAATACACATGTACAGTTATATATATATATATATTAAAAAAAAAAATTTGAAAATGCATATATATATATATATAAACTTATTTTCATTAATATTAAAAAAAAAAATAGACAACTTGTTCAAATGGCTAAAATGTTGTGGATGTTCCTATATCTATCATTAGAGTCCGTGGAGAAAATAAATCCTCTATAGAAACCTAAAATTAAAATATTTAATTTAAGTACATTTAAAATAACTCAAGATCAATATCTCAGTTTATAATAAAATTTTTAAACTTCAATTTATAAATTATAAATTAAAAACATATATATTTAAAAGTGAAAAATTGAATACTTCTGCAGGTGGATTTGGCACATCTGACACATTTCCTAAGAGAGGCTCCAAAATAAAATCTCCAAAAACCTAAAATTCAAAAAAATTAAAATAACTCAAGATATAGATATATATCTCATTTTTTAATGGAACTTTTTAAGTTGGAATATATATAACTTGAAAACATATAAATTTTAAAAGTGAAAAAATTGTCCATACTTTTTGTGAACCTGGTACATCTCCCAAGGAAGTAGAAGGTACATCTCCTAAGGAAGAAGAAGGTACCACCATCCCAAAAACATAAGATGGAATCAGAATCTGTTAAAACATTTTATTATATATAGATGAAAATGTACATGTGTGCACAATTATTTATTTCAAAAATATCAAGTTTAAAAAACACTAACATTTTCCAACATATCTGGATGGTGAGACCCATCTTGATTGTTTCAACCTGAAGCTTTGAATGTGATATTAACATTTTCTTCATTCATCAAGTGTGACAACTGAAAATGGTGTTAACATATAATAATACATTGGTGTTAGATTAATGTACATAAAAATAAATAAATAAATAAATAAATAAATAAATATATATATATATATATATATATATATATATATATATATATATATATATATATATATATATATATATATATATATATATATTACAAATTGTATGTATGTGTTAAAATAATTGAATTCTAACCATTAACACATACCGTTCCCATGCCCTCTTCCTCATGAACAATTAGGTCATGCCAACCATTGCAACAATTCTTTGCATATGTTTTCAGATCTTCAACACATGTTTTCAATCTCTTCATGTGTATAATACACAAAATTGGCATGTGCATTCTCGCGTGCTCTTTGTAAATTTAGACAAACATCGACTCCACCCAATCCACTGTGAACATTGTCGATGATGGCATCCCTTGCTTCTCGACTAATTTGAGAAGTGACTTCCACCTTTGACCGCAAATTTTCAACATAAACAAGTCGAGTAACCAATGGTGGCTCAGGACGAGGCAACTCAGCATCACGCCTAGCATCCCTACAGTCACATAATCGACCTTTCCCAGGACCAAAAATTTCAGAGGGAAGGTCATTATAATTGGGTTTCATTTCCAAAAATAATTCTGCATAAAATATTTTTTTAAAATAAAGTGGAACCTCGTCGTTCTATGGGAGTCTTCCATAAGACGCAAGATGTCTATCATACAAAGAGCGAGCTATATCAGGGTGCTTGAAATATTGCACCTTCAACATCTTTCTTTTTGTCCCTTCTTTAAAATTAAACATAGACTTTGCCATTGTTGTTGTCACTCTTTCTTTAACAGCCTCCCATTTATCGGGTCCCATCACTATTTCCTTTATTTTTCTCATGAAATCCACAAAAGTATCCGTGGTTGGCCCATGATTTTGGTACACATCTACTAGTTTTCCTAAAAAATGTGTAACTATTTCTAAGCTTTGTCGACTCTCAGCAAGTAGAGTCAAAGACACGATATCTCTCTGCAATTTTTCATGAAGTTGTTGACACCTTTCTAAGGTGAATTGTTGCATGTTTCTTTTCCAGTGTATATCAGAAATATCAGCCGGATATGTCGTGGTGGGTGGAAAACCTTCTTCCTTAATGAAGCATTCTACCCTTCATCTATTTCAACCAACATTTGGAGCATTTTCAACCTCTACATCAATATATAAAATATTTTATATTAGAAAAAACACATGTAAACAAATTTGTATAAATTGAATGGAAAAAATATTCAAATTGAGGGAAACCTTGATGTGGTTGGATAGCATCTTCCCCACCCTGAAACTATTGAGAAATGGAACGACCCTGCTAAGAACCAACACCACCAGCCATTGATTGGCCTCCGGGGGAATAAATATCACCACCTTCACACAACCTACTAGCACTTATTGATGGCTCTCAAAGGGCATTTGAACCACCACCAACCTCTTGAGAACAGAGAGAGACTTCATAAACAAATGCGAATTTATAATTAATTGAAAAATACATTCATACATATAAATACACGTACATATTCATTGATTAAATTGTGTGAACCATACCACGACTGGGTGAGCCATGGGCATGCTCCATGGATGGAATAGAGATCCTTCTCCTCTTATCTCCTAAAAAATAAAAAAAGAAACTTATTAAAAACTAATTTAACTCAAAAAGTTGATAAAAAATCAATTCCATATGTACACAAATGTATGGAGATTTAAGGTTATATATAAATACCATGAACATCCCTCGATCCCTGATTCCCCCCTCTCTTAGAGATATGGGATTCTGTTGATCTTCGTCGTTCATCCTCCATGATATATATATCTACGGTGGACATTTACAATTATTTTTTTAAATGACTAGAATTTAAAATAAATTCAAAATAAATTTCAGAAAATTAATGTAATTTACCGTACACAAAATATGTAAAACACAACTTTCAAAGCACTAATTGATGTGTGAAACTCAATTTAAGCAAAAGAAAATTATAAAAATGATAATTTCACCAAATTGTGCTTTACATGGTGGGAGCACACTTGGTATAAAATTGAAAAAAACACATTGTAATTAAAAAAGAAGTGAAACTCCATTTAAAAAAAATTTTGTTGAAGTCCCCGCATTTTAATTTTATAAAAAATGTGAAGTTCACCACTTGTTTCAAATGTGAAGTTCACCAAGTTGTGCTTTACATGGTGTGGTGGGAGCACACTCGGTATATAATTGAAAAAAGCACATGGTCATTAAAAAAGGCGCATTTATAAGTACAAAAGACACACATATCCAAGATATGTTACAATGTCCATCAATAAATGGTGAAAGAGAGAGTCTCAACAATAATTCATCTTTGAGAGATGAATATTGAATTTTTGAAGAAAAACATCTCAAAACTAATTCATCTTTTAGAGATGAATCTTGAATTTTTGAAGAAGAGCGTCTCAAAACTAATTCGTCTTTGAGAGATGAATCTTTCATTGGCATTGCCCCATGAATCCTAAATTGGCATTGCCCCATGCACTAGATCATCAGACATCTTATTCACATTTGAACAATGTCTTATACTCAAAAATTGAAATTGGATAACAATTTTTTTTTCTATTCCATGCAGTTCTTTTAGCCTCTCATTCTTAACTTGGTACATGCCATTCATCTGGTTGCACACAAGTTTAGAATTGGTGAAAACTACAATTCCATTTGATCCATACTCCATAGCTGTTCCCAAGCCTTTTATCAATCGAATATAATATGCCTCGTTGTTTGTTGTTCTTCCTGGTATATTCATTTTCCTTTGGACAACTTTGCTAGTCACAATATTAGAAAGCACATATGTAATCACTACTTTCCCTGGATTGGGATAGCAAGAAACTTCTATGCATAATTTTCATTTTTCAACTATATTTAAGGGTTTTCTTAAAAAAACAAAATCAATAAAAATATATATTAAATTGACATTTATTGCAAATGCATGGGATAAATGACACAAGATAATGAGATAAATGAAGAACTTATATTTAGATCTATTCCAGAGATTGACTGTAGAGGCATTTACTAGATTCGTCACCTTTCATAAAAGATGAGATCCAGAGGCTACCTAGCCCTTTACAGGCTCTGCCTATATAGCTTGTAGAATTTCACACTACATGTCCCAATTATACCCTATGAAGGGTGTAGAGGACCTATGGAATCACTCACACTACTTTACATAGACATAAGGGTGTATAAGAATGCATTTGTTTTACATTGAATATTTTTCATTTTAAATTAAGAATTGATTTGAAACAATTACCTATATAAGGTTAAAACCTATATGTTTTGTATCAAATCACTTTTGGTTTCAATGGGAAACTTTTATGGCTAATGTGTTTTTCTCGAAATGTGGTACACCCCATTAAAATGGGAGATATATCGAAATGATTCCTATGTTGTAATAAAATATAGATGCATAAATTCAATGAGCATAGTTTTGAGATATAGAAGTCCAAAATGGAAGACTTGTTTGTGAACCAATATCAATGCCACTGTGGATATATATCTGCTTCATTAAAATGGATTTCTCTAGAATGATGTCCACTAAGTTGGAAAGAAGGTAAAGTATCACAATTATATGTTAATGTTCATGTGTTTTACATTGAGTATTTTTCATTTCATTAAAATTATATTTGAAACATTAACTATATATTAAGGTTAAAACCTATTTTTTGTATCAAATTACTTTTGGTTTCAATGGGAAACTTTTATGGCTAATGTGTTTTTCTCCAAATGTGATACACCCCTTTAAAATGTGAGACATATCGAAATGATTCCTATGGTGTAATAAAATATAGATTCATAAATTCAATGAGCATAGTTTTGAGATATAAAAGTCCAAAATGGAAGAGTTGTTTGTGAGCAAATATCAATGCCACTATGGATACATATTTGCTTCATTAAAAGGTATTTTTCTAGAATGACGTCCACTAAGTTGGAAAGAAGGGAAAGTATCACAATTATATTATAATGTGCATGTGTTTTACATTGAATATTTTTCATATCATTAAAAATATATTTGAAACATTAACTATATAAGGTTAAAGCCTATGTTTTGTATCAAATTACTTTTGGTTTCAATGGGAAACTTTTATGGCTAATGTATTTTTCTCGAAATGTGATACAACCCATTAAAATGGGAGATATATCGAAATGAATCCTATGGTGTAATCAAATAGTTTGAAGTAGTTTAAAAATATAGATGCATAAATTCAATGAGCATAGTTTTGAGATATAAAAGTCCAAAATGGAATAGTTGTCTATGAACAAATATCAGTGGATCACTATGGATATATTTGCTTCATTAAAAGAGATTTTTCTAAAAGGAAGTCCACTAAGTTTGGAAGAAGGGAAAGTATCACAATTATATATGTTAATGCATGTGTTTTACATTGAATATTTTTCATTTTAAATTAAGAATCTATTTGAAACAATTACCTATATAAGGTTAAAACCTATGTTTTGTATCAAATTTAACTTTTGGTTTCAATGGGAAACTTTTATGGCTAATGTGTTTTTTCTTGAAATGTGATACACCCCATTAAAATGGGAGACATATCGAAATGATTCCTATGGTGAAATAAAACAGTTTCAAGTAGTTTAAAGATATAGATGCAAAAATTCAATAAGCATAGTTTTGAGTTATATAAGTCCAAAATGGAATAGTTGTTGGTGAAAAAACATCAGTGGATCATTATGGCTATATTTGCTTCATTAAAAGGGATATTTCTAGAAGGATGGACTAAGTTGGAAATAAGGGAAAATATCACAGTTATATGTTAATGTGCATGTGTTTTACATTGAATATTTTTCATTTTGTTAAGAATATATTTTCAAAATAATTAGCTATATACTTGGTTAAAACCCATGTTTTGTATAAAATTACTTTTTTTTCTAAATACTATGTTTTTTACATTGAATATTTTTCATTTTATTAAAAATCTATTTGAAACAATTAAACTATATAAGGTTAAAACCTATGTTTTGTATCAAATCACTTTTGGTTTCAATGGGAAAATTTTATGGCTAATTTGTGTTTTTCTTGAAATGTGATACACCCCATTAAAATGGGAGATATATGGGAATGATTCCAATGGTGTAATAAAATAGTTTCAAGTAATTTTAAAATATAGATGCATAAATTCAATGAGCATAGTTTTGAGATATAAAAGTCCAAAATGGAATAGTTTTTTGTGAACAAATATCAGTGGATCACTATGGATATATCTGCTTAATTAAAAGGGAATTTTCTAGAAGGATGGACTAAGTTGGAAAGAAGGGAAAATATCACAATTATATGTTAATGCATGTATTTTACATTGAATATAAAAGGTTTTTTTGTCTCTCATTGTTTGAGACCATGGATATGAAAATGAAAAAAATTCTATTTAGATCTATTCCAGAAATTGACTATAGGGGCATTTATTGGATATGTCACCTTTCATAAAAGATGAGATCCAGAGGCTACTTGGCCCTATACAGACTATGCCTATAGAACTTGTAGAAGTTAACACTACCTGTCCCAATTATACCCTATGAAGGGTGTAGAGGACCTGTGGAATCACTCAAACTACTTTACATAGACATAAGGGTGTGTAAGAATGCATGTGTTTTACATTGAATAATTTTCATTTTAAATTAAGAATCTATTTGAAACAATTACCTATATAAGGTTAAAACCTATGTTTTGTATCAAATAAATTTTGGTTTTAATGGGAAACTTTTATGGCTAATGTGTTTTTCTCGAAATGTGGTACACCCCATTAAAATGGGAGATATATCGAACTGATTCGTATGGTGTAATAAAATAGTTTCAAGTAGTTTAAAAATATAGATGCGTAAATTCAATGAGCATAGTTTTGAGATATAAAAGTCCAAAATGGAATATTTATTTGTGAAAAAATATCAGTGGATCACTATGGATATATCTGCTTCATTAAAAAGGATTTTCCTAAAATGATGTCCACTATGTTTGGAAGAAGGGAAAGTATAACAAGTATATGTTAATGCATGTGTTTTACATTCAATATTTTTAATTTTAAATTAAGAATCTATTTGAAACAATTACCTATATAAGGTTAAAACCTATGTTTTGTATGAA
The DNA here is from genome assembly GCA_034641835.2 of Pinus albicaulis. NCBI lineage: Eukaryota > Viridiplantae > Streptophyta > Pinopsida > Pinales > Pinaceae > Pinus > Pinus albicaulis. The sequence goes on from CM076584.1 coordinate 1,662,671,809, forward strand.
ATTGAACTTTTGGTTTCAATTACAAACTTTTATGGCTAATGTGTTTTTTCTCGAAATGTGATACACCCCATTAAAATGGGAGACATATCGAAATTATTCCTATAATGAAATAAAATAGTTTCAAGTAGTTTAAAGATATAGATGCATAAATTCAAAGAGCATAGTTTTGAGATATATAATTCCAAAATAGAATAGTTGTTGGTGAACAAATATTAGTGGATTTTTATGGATATATTTGCTTCATTAAAAGAGGTTTTTCTAGAAGGATGGACTAAGTTGGAATGAAGAGAAAATATCACAATTATATGTTAATGCATGTGTTTTACATTGAATATAAAAGGTTTTTCTCTCCCTCATTGTTTGAGACCATGGATATGAAAATGAAAAACTTATATTTAGATATATTCCATAGATTGATTATAGGGGCATTTATTGGATATGTCACCTTTGAGAGAAGATGAGATCTAGAGGCTACCTAGTAAGTTTTACAAATGAGCTAGATCCTTACATTACTCATACTATCTAGGAGTGTATCTCTGTAATCAATAAAAGAACATATGGGCTATAACAGAGCTCTTATAAGAATTACTCAACTACTAGTAATCAATACACGAGTAGACCAATGGAAATACTAGTACTATTCATAATAATAACCCATAAGCTGAATGAGAGTTGTTCTTATATAAAAGGTTAAGATAGATAGATACATTAGAATCCTAACAAGTGATAGAGAACCATATGATTAGTGTAGTTTATTACTTATATGACTTGATAAGGTATTTAAGCATAGAGTATTACCAGTATGACACCCTATACTAGTTGTTATGAATACAGTGATTCACATTAACTTGGAGTAAGACAAAGCTGAAATAGTCGTGATGGTTAGAAAAAATCTCCATAGAAGGCTTGTAATCATACAATCTGTAACATCAAACATTACAATGGTCATTATAAGCATTGATTCCCATTCAAAGCTTAGTCGATACGATTACATGATCAAAAATTAGTAGAGATAAGCAGTGTTTCTATAATATGGGATGACTGGTTAGATTACAGTTTTCCACGGATTAAGCTTATTTAGTAACTAATACGTAGCCATATATATTACTATTATTACTAAAATTAAAGTACTAGTGATAGTTAATAACACATGATTTGTTTCCCTTTGCTTAAGCTGATCAATATTCCCCTAATAAATCACATAAACTAAATGAATAAAAGGTAAATTAAGCAGAAAAATAGATCAGTAATCCAGACCTGTGCATACATATAACTCTAACTAGGCCCTTTGAATGTATAAAAGAAAGACCATAATTAGACTCTATATTACCAGCTTAGGTATAACACTCTTTCCATATGTAACTAGTAACAATCCCTTTTTATACAGTAATTATACCACAGTGAATACAGTAAATAAATATGGAAAGACGGTCTAATCCCTTTCACAGTCTTGTGATCTATCTTTATTCTATCTGAAAGCATGCAGAGCCTGGTGTACAAGTGTGTTATAGCTGGTGGATTCCCTAAGTATATTCTGGAATCTTCTGTAACCACTTATTAGGCCTGTCAATATGTAATTAGAGCATAGTGAATATGAGAAGTCGATACGACTACATTATAAAAAATTAGTAGAGATAAGAAGTGTTTCTATAATATGGGATGACTGGTTAGATTACAGGTTTCCACAGATTAAACGTATTTAGTAACTAATATGTAACCATTATTATTTTTACTAAAAGTAAAGTACCAGTGATAGTTAATAGTAGATGATTTGTTTCCCTTTGCTTAAGCTAATGTGTATTCCCCTAATAAATCACATAAACTAAATGCATACAATGTAAAGTAAGAAGAACAATAGATTAGTAATACAGACCTGTGCATACGTATAACTCTAACCAATCCCTTTTAATGTATAGAAGTAAGACCATGATTAGACTCTATATTATCAGCTTAGGTATGGACACACTGTGATTAGAGAAAGCTAGATAAGGTATAAGCTAGGAAACAACCCTTACATATAAGAAAGTAACTATAAGCTAAGATAAGGTTATGTCATGTAATTGAATATGGTTAAGCTTGGTTACATGTAAATATTTGTCAAAAAGGTAACTAGATATTACAGTGTAATGGTTATGAGTACTATGAAGATCAAGCTTACACTACCTAATCTTTGTTCTTTATCCATACTACCCTTCTAGTATGTACAAGATAGAATCTCCCTTATATATAAGTAATCAATATAAGTTGAATAAGTTGTAAGAACAATTCCCTTATACCTCTTGTTTAGGATCACCTGTTCACATTTGGTTATGTTTATAGTTAATATGTAGAATAAGGGTGTTGACCTTATAAGTGACATGGAAGTTGATTCCATCAACAATGGGTACAGATATGGTAATCTCTATGAATGTATAGAAGTAAGACCATAATTGGACTCTATATTACTAGCTTAGGGATAGCACTGTTTCCATATGTAACTAGTACCAATCCCTTTGTATATATTAATTAGAGCACAATGAATACGGTAAATAAATATGAATATGGAAAGATGGTCTAATCCCTTTCCTGGTCTTGTGATCTATCTTTATTCTATCTGAAAGCATGCAGAGCCTAGTGTACAAGCGTGTTATAGCTGGTGGATTCCCTAAGTATATTATGGAATCTTCTGTAACCACTTATTAGACCTATCAATATGTAAATTCAATATGTAATTAGAGCATAATGAATATGAGAAGTCAATGATAAAAAATTAGTAGAGATAAGCAGTGTTTCTATAATATGGGATGACTGGTTAGATTACAGGTTTCCAGAGATTAAGTTTATTCAATAACTAATATGTAACCATTACTATTATTACTAAAAGTAAAGTACTAGTGATAGTTAACAGTAGATTATTTGTCTCCCTTTGCTTAAACTAATCTGTATTACCCTAATAAATCACATTTAAACTAAATGCATACAAGGTAAAGTAAGTAGAACAATAGATCAGTGATACAGACCTGTGCATATGTATAACTCTAACCAATAATTAGACTCTATATTACCCACTAGAATGAAAAATGGTGGATTACTTACCTAGAAATTCACTTAATGTCATCACGGGGCCGCTCCAGAGCAGCAACAGAGCAGCAATTCAACAAAATAGATCACTGCGAAACAGAGCAGCGGCGCCACAAAAAATGAGAATAGAAACGCGCGAAAAAGAGTGCCATAGAAAATGAGAACAAAAACGCGTGAAAAAGAGTGCCACAGAAAATGAGAACAGAAACGCTCGAAAAAGATGTCAAATCAGTAATAGTTCGCGGGCGATATATTTATAAAATATGAGTTCAGCCGAACTATTTTAAAAGTTCGGCAGAACTAATAGTCTAATCGAACTAAAAGTTCAGCCGAACTGTTGCTGCCAGTTTTCCCATCTCTGACCAAAAATCTATTTTCCCACACTATTAGTACGCCATTAATCTAAACGACAGAATGAGTTCAGCCAAACTTTCTCAAAATTTCGGTTGAACTATTGCGGAAAAACGTTTTCTGCCCCCGATTCTCACAAAAGTGTAACCCAAATTCGCATTTTAACCCTCTTTGATTTTGGTCCTTTTTCATCATTAAGAGTAGATCCGGAATAATAAGGTTTGAAATCCTTATTTTGTTTTCCCTTATAAGGATGTTTCTTTGTTGGATTCTAGGTTTTATAATTTTGTTTGGCCACTGAGGCCTTGTTAGATGTACCTACAATTTTAATCACTCCAATATGCAAGAGCTTATATTTTTTTCTAATCATAGAGTCATAAGAAGATTCAAGATAAGGTTTTTGATAGAAACTTCACAATGCTTCATTAGTGGCATAAAATGTAGATACAAAAGTAGTGTATTAAGAAACTAGCTTCGAAAGAATAATATATATGCAATACTTATCATTTAGATCAACCTTAAAGTATTTAAAAATTTTTTTAAGTGTTTTAAACTTAGATAATTAATCTTCAATGCAAGATAAATCATTAAGACTTAAATCCATGATCTGATTATGAAGCTAATGAGAGATAATAATTTTGGCTTCACCAAATATATTTTGTAACTTTTCCCAAACTTCTCCAACAACATTGATTTCTTGAATATGAAATTGAAAATTAGGAAAAAATGAAAATTCCAATTAATTTGTAGGCTTCCTATTATCTCATTTTGATTTCTTATCAGGATCAGTGGTGGATTTTTTTTGTCCCAATTTAATCTGGTACAATCATGTACTTCTTATCACAACCTCCTTATAGTGTTTCCATGGGAAGTAGATGCTACAGGTAAGAAAAAATTCACTTAGAGTGTCCATATTAAAATATGAATATGATATGTTTTCAAACTCTAAAATTGAATATCCAGATAGAAATGTTTCAAAAAAATAGGATGTTCAAAAAACGATTCTAAAATCAAACTTTAGATGTGAAAGATATGCCATTTTCAAAAAAATAATTAACGGTAGCAAAGACCCACGTGGCAGGTAGAAGTTGGTCCACATGGGGATGGATGATGAGAAAAAAAGGAAGTAATACTTTCCCTCACAATATTTTTCTATAAGCTCACTTTTACAAATAACTTACTTTTTGAAATGACACACTTTTATAAAAACAAGTGAGAATCAATTTTATCGTGAAGTTACTTTATAAATGAAAGTTGCATGTGAAATAACTTTAAAATAATATTAAAGTTATTTTATAATGATTCACTTATATGTGACAAGTTAAATACACATTACATTACAATTATGAAATAAATTAAATTTGCACAAAATTTTTCCAAAAGTAACTTAAAAAGAGATGTGAAATCAAGACCTCTTCATAATTAAATTAATTTATAACCAAATGAGATAATGTGGAAGATATATTGATGGTAGTGAAGGAGGGTGTGGGTATTATTGGTGTTGTTGTTTTTTTTTGAGCTCTACCTTGAACTTCTTTTCTACTAGAAAATATGTGCTCATCCAGAAACAAAAAACTGTTTGAAAAAAAAAATCCAAAACTCAACAACAAAAGGGTTAAATATTAGTTATCTTACCTGAAAATCTAGGTTTTCTTATTGTTTCTCATTTATCAAAATCACACAAAGTGCATGTAAAAGAGCATATCCAGACAATTAAACACTTTCTACTATGTTTTTATTTTCCAAAATCGCATAAAGCACAAGGAAAAGAGCATACTTGGACCAATAAGAGTATAAAAATGGGAATATAAATAGAAAACTAGAATATGATCTTTGCAAAAAAAAAATTAAAAGGGAATATTTGGATTGTATACCTCTAGTTCTGATAAAAATTATTTTACCTGAGGAAAACATATAGATTTTTCAATGAAATGAAGGTGTTCTTAGATAAAAATAGTGTTTCAAGTGCAATGGAATAGTATTTTTAGGCCAAAATAATACATAAATAGTAGATCTCATAAATAAAACAATATGTACTTCAATATCTTGATCACTAACATGAGAATCTCTTCAAATGAGACCTGATACCATGTTCAAGTAAATAGGGTATATACATATGTGATGGACACCTTTAATAGACACTCACACAAAAAGATCAAAATCACAACACAAATATTTTTACGTCACTAAAATCCTCTAAGAGGGAAAAAGTAAATGATCTCAGCCAACGTGGCCACTTGAGGAAACTTTATTATGAAAAATAAATTACTTTTCATAACATATTTCTCAAATTCGATTATCAACCATGACCCTCCATGCCCCATCGAGACTTCACTCAATAAACCTATAACATATCACTTGCGATCATAGAATATTAAACAATACCGTTAATCTGAGTACATATTGGAAAATACCCCAAAAATTCACATTGTTTAACCCCATACAAATATAAACCCAATGCACCTTCCCAATTTAAAAAGCCCCTAATTTCATTATATATTGTAGGTATCCATTTTTTTATTAACATTTTTTATACCCCTTTATATTTTTTCATTAACCTTGAGCTCCATTTTTTATACCTGCCAATATAAAAACCATTTATCCCATATATATCCCCTGATATATTATGTCATTTTTTCCTCATTATATATCCCCCAATATGAATCCACGTGCTATGGTATTTCTTTTGCAGTGAATTCCTCGTGCCATGCCCTTTAGATAGATATCATGCACTAATAAAGTATTAATCTACATATTAATATACATTAATATCAAGGAGAATATTATTTGTCAAATTAATCTATGTATTAAACATATTGTGACCATCATATCACAATGCAAGTAATTCATACTAAAGAAACACACTTTTACCTAATATGCACATTAGAACAAGTTGAACTTAACTAAATCCTACATGTCTCAATATTTTTTATCGTTAATGCCTTGAATTCCTTGAAATTTTAAAATACATGACTCTATTCCTTCGTTAAATATAAATATACTTGGAAAATTCATCAATGAAGGTCAAGGCATACCTTGCACCAACAATTGATGGTGTGCTTACAGAACCTAGGTTGCTATGGACAAGTTTTATTTGATTCTTTGATATTTAATATTTATTTCATTTCAAAGATATTCTAATGATAATTTACATCCATCCATCCTTCACATATGCCATCAAGGGAAACAACCTAGGTATTTTAGTAAGAATTTTGTGCTTCACATCATATCCAAGCTCCAAAAAAATTTCGTATGTTTGAATAATTCAAGTTGAATTTTTCTCTAGTCATAATTCTATGTTAGGAGTGTAGTAGATTGTATATATTTATTTTGAAATCCATAAAACTTTATAATCCTCCAATAGGTGGAGATTTTATGGAGATAAACTATCCAAGTAAGCCTGAGTGTATGGAAAGAACAAGGAGATTGAAATATTTTTAGACACTATTCAATTTGGAAAAAAAATTGGTATATAAATGAATGACATGAAATACCATTAACAAGAATAGGGGTGATATAAAAATATTATTTCATATTATTCTCTAAAGTATGTAGCCATTACACTCATCAATAAAAGTGTTATTTCTGACATATTGATGATGCTATAATTCCATCAACCAAGGGTTATCCCCAATGTGAAGTGCCAATTACACCTCACACCCTTTGGAATAGGAGCCCCATCTAGAGTATCAGCCCATTTTCCATGTATTCTTATATATTTTCCTTGGCTCTAATTGTCAGCAAGAGAGAGGAATGCACATGTGCCTTCGAAACGAAATTAAGTGTGCCTCGTGAGAGTTTGGTTACAAGTGTGTCAAATTTCTTCTACTACGAAAGGAAAGGATAAATTGATCCTCTAAGAGAGAGGTAATAGTACCACCCTAGTACAAATACACAGAAAAAAATAATGATCCATCTAAAAGCTAGCAGAATATTCCACAAATGGATGTGACAATCATTACAACCAATCAATCAGAAATATTTGTATAGTAGCTTGTGGAATAGTCCACAAGGATGGGGTAGCAATAACAACCATTACTTCACATTCTCAATAATATAAGTACTAAAATAATCAAAATAGTTCAACCACTTTAGCACAAATCAAAGAAAACATGAAATATAAACATCTGCAGAATAATATTACAAATATTAATAATCCATGCATGAAGAACACGTTTTCCTTGAAGGCTTATGTTATTAAGTAAAATTTCCAATACAACTGTATACAATGGGCGTAACTAGATCAAATAGTGGAGTGTCAGATACACCCCTTGCTCCCCAAAAGAACTATTTTGTTTCTCTAATGCCCTGCGGGAGGATCTAAGGTTAAAATTCCCTTTCTCATACAATGAGGGTCTATATATAGCCAAGAGATGATGCTTCACCTTCATTGTGACTGTTTGACTCCCCTCATGATTGTTTGACTTCCTGTAACTTAGACTTTACATGACTCTTCATATTCTAAATGTTTCCTTTGGACTTCCACTTTACAATACATTTTTAATAGCTAATTACATAATCCATAATAATGGTGTGGATATGATGACTTGTGACAGGACATGACATGACACTGATGACATCAACTGCATGATGATGTGACAGTTCTAAATTTTCCTTCTTGATTCTTCTTTATTTGTGTCTTATTTAAAATATGGTACATGTTTTTCTTATTCCTCCTCCTTATGAATTGAATATCAGTAGTCTTCCATGTGATCTTAATCTTCGTCTTTTATTTGAGTTTGGTGTTCCTTCATATTCTCACCTCATGATCATCTTACCTCTTAATCTTTATATGTGTCTTATAGCATGTCCTCCTTCTCCATATCCTTCTTCATCATGTTTCCATAGCATGATAAAGTACCTATATCTACAGTCCACTAATGACAATACGACATGAGACGGATAAACCCCCAGTCTAAGATGGTGCATATTGATCCAATGACTGAGCCGAAAGCAAGTGTCAGGTTGGGAAATAGGCTTAGAAAATGTGTAATTTCATAGTTCAGGAAGTCAAGGGTGAAGCTTGAGCCTTGATACTGTGTAATGCATAGTTCAAGTTGGACTGAGGAAGAATATTACATAGTTTAGGATCTCAATGAGTTAGACTACAAGATGTTTCATTGTTTCAGTCAACTGCAAAATTCTTGGAGGAAAATAAGACCTAATGATTGCACATTTGTGAATATCAGTACCTCAATGGTGGGGCTTTAGGTCTGATACTGTGAAATGCACAATTTATTCCTAGTTGGAGGGCATGATTGCATATTTTTGGAGGCCAAGGTCTGGGATGGAGCACTGAAATAGAAAAATGTGTAGTACTGGAAGGAGAAGAGGCCAGGTGATTAAACAGTTGTGTAGTTCAGGATCTTAGGTATGAGGCTTGAGGACTAATACTAGCTTGGCTAGAGAGAAATATTATGCAATCTTGGGACTGAGGGGATGGGATTGAGCATTGGGGTTGCAAAATGTGTTGTTTTGGGAAGAAAATATTGTGAATTGCATAGTGCCAAGAGATAAGTTTGTAGCTTGAGGGCTACTACTATGCAATCCGTAGTTCAGGAAGGATGGATGAGGCTAGGTCTTCCCATTGGGAATTCCCCCCAACTCGACTAAGTGTGGGATATGTGAAACTGATGTGAACAGTGAAAAGGATTTATTGTGATCACACACTTGGAAAAATTTAATGAAATGACAACATATATAATATAGAACATGTTAAAAACATATTTTCCTCAATGCGACAACTTTGCGACGAATTTACGACAAGTGTGACACTAAAGGTACCCCTTGCGAGGACCGTGACAACACTTGTGAAAAAATGCTTAAAATATTTGGAATTAGTGTGACTAATGTTTAAATGGTTATACCAACTCATTCACACAAATATAACCCCTCAAAACCACCATAACAATAGTACATACATTGTGCGACAACTAACATTTGAAAAGATGGAAATTGCTAAAGCATAAATGACTCTTGTGATATGTGAACAATAGTGAGAGTAACACATGATAAATAAAACATAACATGAAAATGACACTAATTAGCATGAAATAAAGTGAAATTCACAGCCAAAAACATGAAAACAATCCTCGCGAAAACAAAATTTGTGTGCAAGAAACGAGAATTTGCAAACTCACTAAAATGGAAGTTCAAACGTGACTAGAATGTGAGAAACCATCATTGGCAGTGTGCACTGAATGTCAAAATGGATTCGATATTGCACATATACAGTCTTTATGGAAAGTTTTATGCTTCTCCAAGATTGCATAAAATAATGTGCTCATGCACTTGTTACATACTAAGTATGTGTGAGAAAGCGACCTCGACACTTCCAATCTAAGAAGGGAACTCAAAATAATCATTTGACTAAGAAGTGACTATGGAAAGATCGATTGAAATATCTACAATAGGCTCCAAAATTTGAGTGTACACGAAGTTTTGGAGGGTGTTTGTTGGAGCAGAAACACTTGGCGACACAATGGTAGAACTCTAGTTTCTCTACCTTGGTCAATTTATTTGTGCAAGGTCTAGTCCTTTAGGAAGTGTTGGGAATCTGTAATCAGCAAGATCGGAAAATTCCGATCACAGAAACAACATCGTTTCAACCACTTTGGGATTCTAGGATCTAGCGCTCCTGAATCCGGAGAGGGATCTCTCCAATAAGTGCAAAGATAGATTTGTCTTTAAAGTTTGGGGTAATGATATTAGGCTAGTTATGAAGGCCAAGGGTTTGTTTTTTTTTGGATGGTTGAGCATGATTACTGTTTGAAGTGAAAATTCCTAGATGCAAAGAGTTTCAAAGGTGATAATTTTCAAGTAATGAGAGTAAGCTTTGGCCAAAAAGATAGATAATTGTAGGTTTTAGTCCATTGGGCTATGGAGTCATAATAGGGTTTAATTGGAACAGCAAGAGGAAAGCGTGGTCCATGGGGCAAGTCATCTATGTCTAAGGATCTCTTTGAAGTTTGATTCATGGAATGAAATGATACAATAAGAAGGAGAAATAAATAGATACAGAACAAAGAGCAGCCCAGGATCTGGTAAGTACTTCTAAACTAGCCAGCCTTTGACATAGACTCAAGAAAAACATAAAAGTAAACTAGGATCTGTAAGTACTTTTAAACTAGCTAGCCTTTGATACACTTTCAATAGAAAACATTTTAAAACTAAGGGAAACTTGAAGGAAAATTTTGGAGTAGAAACTAGCGGGTCGGGCTCACCACAAATCTTCTCATAACTTTGCTTTACTCGGTTACTTTCAAGACAAACACAGAGATAACACAGAATGGTCTAAGATCTGGTAAATACTTCTAAACTAGCCAAATTTTAACACATTCCAAGGGAAACATTCAGACAGCTTGTGGAGATAAAACCGGGACCAGGGCTCACCATATCTTCCTCAGTTCATCTTCACTAAACATATACTGAAAATAAAATTTAAGAATAACATTCAGCTAAGACAATAAGACGAGGGAACGCCAAAATTCCTATGCTTGAACTAAAACAAATCATCCCTAAATAACACAATTTAGAAGAAAACATTCAGATAAAGATTTTCAGTCAGAGAAGGTTACTGATGTACAGTAGGTCCTAACTCTATGCATGTTGTTCTTTATAAGAGAAAATGGAACACAGTGAAAACAGAAAAAAAATGACAAGTTAAAATGAGAAAAACATCACCATCAACATAGACTAGGATCCCATAAATCAGCTTCTATTGATGCTCCCAACCAGTTACAACTTCAAGTCTAGTGCTTTAGTTTAGTACTCATCTACATATCTCAGCCTAACTTATCTATCACAAGCAGAGCTCCACGAGCCAGGGAACACTATTTACAGCCAGAAATTTAAGCTCAAGTGTATATCAAAGTTCTACAACCAACCCCTCTCTCATCTTCTGCAGTAGTATATATAGAAGGATGAGGAGGTGGGATCTGATAAAAGATCTCAATTAAAATTAATACAGACTTAATGGTTTCTGGGCCTTTGGGGGGCTCAATGAAGAAACTTGCATAGGTGTCCATCTTGTATTAAATGATTTACATAAAGTTTCAAGCTCGAAGGGAGCTCTTTTTGACCTTTGAGGTTCTGTGAGATGTCAGGGTTACTCTGCAGATATCCTTTGCATTAAGTTTCCTTGCAGAAGTAACTTTATGGCTGCGCTAAGACGAATATCTTCATTCAATCAATAACTTTGGCCTCTCATTGAACACTTTGAGGCACAGGTGGCATTTTAGTAGCTGGGAGGAATCAATTTGCCTCAGATATGGCGGTGGAGTCGTTCCTGTCGATAAAACACTTAAGATCTTATTTAAACTGTGTTTTAAATTGGGGATTAGGCTTTTGATAAAAATTCTTAGCCATGATCCCCGCAAATATGTCTTCCATCCTCTGTCCTGGTTCATTTTGATCTTCGTCACTGATACTCTCTGACTGTGCCTGATTCATGGTTTTTGCTGGTATGCAGGGTTGCGCAGGGTTATGTGGCATCAATGCCTTATGAATCATTGATAAAATGTGAAATTTGAAACATGCAAATGATTTCTCTGGTGGATCGAAGGTGGGAGGATGGTCACCCTCTGCTTTTGAATTTTCTTCGGACATGGCAGAAAAACAATTAAAAAACCTGCAAAATACAAACAAAAATTATAAAATCCATGCATATATAGGTTTACTGCTTCAAAAGGCACGTGGAAAGAGTAGGGTCGTTGAATGGCATCATCCAACGGTCGATATGATCAGGAGAAAAAAAAAGGAAGGCGAAAGAATAATTTAAATCAGAGCCGCCGATTGTATAGAGATTGACGGTCGGGAGGGCAAGTGGAAAGTCAAAACGGAGAAAATGGGCGATGAATTTTGGGCCGTCGATCTGCAGATCAGATCGATGGATGAGATGTTGCCATCACTGTGCCAGAGCCTGGTTACCGCGTGGGAAACTTTGGCGAGCAATCGTTGTCCGATGGGCGGCCTCAGATCGGATGGTGGGCGCCAATATCGTGCGGGGTCCACGTCCGAAGTTTAACATGCAATGGATGGTGATTTGGTGAACAGTGTCCAGGCCATGCGTCAGTCGGTGAGTGGAATCGCTATTGATTGGAAGAAAACCGCCCTTCGCTCGAAGGCGGTGTGATGGATACCACTGGTTTTGGCAACGACGAGTGGATGGAGGGCACCACTGGGGTGATGAACTCCGTGCCGTCGATCTGCAGATCAGATCGACGGTAGGGATTGACTGAAATTTTGAACCGGTGGAAAAACTTAGAAAATAATTAAAAACCCAAAGTTTGAAAATAACATAAGGTTTTAATATTATTGGGGGGTGAGGTATATATAAAATATGATCAGGTGCCCAGTTGTGGGGCCTTTGGGCACATGGAAGGGGGGTTAAAAACTTAGCCCAAGAGGGCTTAAGTTTATGATATATAAAAAATATGATTTTCATGGATTTTCAATGTTTTCAAAGGTTTAGAGGGGTTCTCATAAGGCAAAGAAGGAGTCTTTGGACCTTATCAAAGGGTTTTGATGGATGGGGAAGGGGAAAGGCATGAAAATGAGGGATTTCATGGGGGGAAGGACAAGCAAAGATGAGGTTAGTTTTGGAAGAAGGGGAAAAGGGGAAAAATGGTGTTTGCAACAGTAATCTATCTTGGAAACCTGCAAGATTTCTGAATGTAGAATAGGCACAGTAGTGAAGATGGGACAGAGGGAGGAGGCCTCCAAGAGTCTTCAAGAGCCAACACTTTTTAGTAATAAATTTTTTTCCTTGAAGGCTCAAAAAGTCCTAGCCACCTTTTGCTATAACAAATTTTATAGGTGGCTAACAGTGGCTCCACTTGGGGATGGTGCCTTCTTGAAGGCATCAAGAACTTCAGACTTGCATCCTGTGGGAGGCTGACTTATGCCTGATCCATTGTGCTTCCTTTCTGTCTGTGGATGATGTTCTTTGAAAACATATTAAAAATCATAAAAACAATGGATCTCTCATCAACAAGCTTTCTACCTACCCAATCCTACAGATCTAACATTTTTTCTTCATTAGAGTGCACTTGGATTGGAAAACTCTTTTAGAAAATTTTATTATTTTGAAAGTAGGAAATATAATCTATTTGTACTTCTTATTCCTCCATGGACCCAGATTAAACACTTGAGCCCATATGATTTTCTACCTAATCTACTGTCTGTTGGGATTAAACTGTCCAACAGACTTTTATTCTCTAAATTCTAAAACATAAATTTAAAAATAGTCAAGTCAAGATTAAGCTGTTTGACCTTCTGTGGTCTATGGCATAAAACAAGCTGCACATAGACATTATTCTGCAGAAAATTAAATAAAAAATGGAAGGCTTAAGATCTGATATTTTCTCACCGTGGCCTTCTCTTTTCTTTATAGCTCCATTTTGAATTTGTTTGAGCTGTTTTGTCTTTATCAACTGGTTCGGGTTTTGAGTTGATTGGAACCATATTTTTACATTTCTTGACTCAGGATTTGAAGCAGATTTGAGTCATTTTCTTTTTGAAACCTTAGGTTCAAATTTTGACCACGTTTGAACCTTTAATTTCTATCCTAAACTACCTACTGATAAGCCAATATTAAACAGTTTGGCAAATAAATTTCGTTATCCAATCAGAAGAAAATTTAAAGCTAATTAGTCAAGATTAGACAGTTTGACTAACTAGAAGTGTGTTCTTTAGGAGTGGCATTTGAGCTTGCACACTTTCAGAATTGTTTCTCTTTTTTGGTATGGGGCTACACCTTTCTTGTTTTCACTATCTGCCCTCTTTTTTTTCTTTTTCATTGTTTTTATATTTTTTATTTTTATAAATTTGAATGCAATGGTGAATGACATATTTATAATGAGAAAAATAAAAATAAAAAGGCTTTTGGAAATTAACATGGATCAAGAGAATTAATTCTTAAGCCTCCTACCATTGACAGGACCCCCAAACAGTTCTGCTCCATTCAACTCCTGCAAGAAAAATGCATTGCTACCAGCAGCTGAATGAATAGAGTAAGGGCCAAGCCATAAGTTGTAAAATTTCCCATGCTTGCCCTTCTCTTCCCTCCTTGAGTCCCACTTCAAAAATTTGTCCCCAATTTTCAAATTGTTGGCCTTTCTTCTTTTGTCAAAAAGCCTTTTAATGCTGATCTGTTTCTGTATTGCTTTGTTATAAACTTCCTCTCTGGTTTGCTGAAGATGAATGGTTTGATTTATTTTTCTAATTATTTCATTATCTTCAGTTTGTAACTCTTGAATCAACTTCATCACTGGTACACCAAGGCTATTTGGAAAAATTGCATCAGTACCATACACAAGTTGGAAAGGTGACATATCAATAGATTTATTCAAAGTCAATCTGTCAGCCCACGATGCATGAACTAGCTTTTTGTGCCAAGAATTTTTGTTGTCCTCCAACAGTTTCTTGATTATGTTCACTAAAATTTTGTTTGAGGATTCTGGAAGTCCATTACCTTAGGGGTAATAGGCCATGGAATGCCCCAATGTTATCTGATATCTATGACAGAAATCAACCATCTTATTTGATCCAAATGTTGCTGCATTATCAGTGATAATCTTGGTAGGACAGCCAAATCTGGAGAGAATGTTAGTCTCCATGAATTTTATAATAACTGAATCATTGGCCTGCCTACAAGGTATGGCTTCTATCCACTTAGTGAAATAGTCTGTGGCAGTGAGAATCCATCTATGCTAGGCAGAAGATGGGGGATGGATTTCTCCTATAAAGTCAAGTCCCCACTGTTGAAATGGGGCTTCAACAGTGATAGGATACAGAGGCAGGGGTAGAAGTTTTCTTTTGCCTTCAAAGAGTTGACATTTATGACAAGCTATGATCATCTTGTGCACATCATGGAAAAGAGTAGGCCAATAGAAACCGAACCTCAAGATTTTGTTGGATGTTGTCTTCCAGTACAAATGGCCTCCACACTCTCCTTCATGGAACTGGTATTTAACCTTTTCTGCATCTAACTCAGGCAAACATTTAAGCAATACACCACTTGCATTTTTCCAGTAAAGACATCTATCAATAATGCAATAGTTTACAACTTTCAATTTGAGGAATCTTGCCTTTGCTTTTGTCAAACTAGGAGGTGTATTCAATTTAAGCAAAACATAAACAATATCAGCATACCAAGGAGAATTCATAAAATTATCTTCAACAATATGAGTTGAGAATCCTTCTTGGTCATCCAAAGCATCAATCATATTAATATCAAGAACTTCAAAGTTGGATTCAGCCATTAATCTAGCCAGGCCTTGGCCTTTGATGAGTTTAGCGGGTTTTATCTCTAAATCGTATTCAAGGATAGCAGAAATCCACTTTACCTCTCTTACCATCTGGGTCCTGTGTTAGAATGTCCTTCACAACTGAGCTTGGGACAAAGGTGATGATGTGTGAGTGAAGAACGTATACTCTGAAGTCTTTCAAATCTTTAACCAAAGAAAAATCTTGTTTCTCCATAATGTTATGCTTCAGAGGGGCATCCCTCAATGCCTTTCTAAAGAATGCAATAGGTTTCTCTTGTCCTTGCAGATTTTTCTATAAAAAGGACAACAACTATGGTATGCTCTAATGCAAATGAAAAAATATAAAAATCTTTTGAAAAATCAGGACTTATGAGAACCGGTGTTTTGGTTAACGCTTGTTTCACCAGCTCAAAGGATTTCTTTGCTTCCAAGGTCCATTTTACCCCTTGCTCCTTCTTCAACATGTTTGTGATATTCCTAAGGAGCTTGGCCAAGTTGGGAATGAACCTTCTCAAAAAGTTAATCTTCCCAATGAAATATTGCAACTCCTTGATGTTCCAAGGATGAGAGATTTCCAATATGGCCTTAATCCTCTTTGGATCTATCTTAATACCCTCTTCTGAAATAATGTGCCCAAGAAGCTTACCTTCTTGGAGACCAAATAGTGTTTTCTTAGGGTTTAAAGATATTCCAAATTTTCTGCATTTCTCGAAAACTGTTCCCAAATGTTCTAAGTGCTCTTCATCTGTTTTTGAAAACACAGTGACATTATCTAGGTATGTAATGATGAAGAAGCCCAGTTCCTCTGAGAATGCTATGTCCATGGCCTTTTGAAAATTTGCTCCAGCATTTATTACACCAGAAGGCATTTTCACATACATGAAAGTGCCCCATGGTGTAGTGAAGGCTGTCTTTAATTGATTATCAGGGTAAACTAAGATCTGATTGTACCCTGAATAGCCATCAAGCAAAAAAATTCTTCTAGACCCTACCACCCTTTGTAAAATATGATCCATCTTAGGTAAAGTGTAGTTGTCTTTTAATGAAGCTTTGTTTAAGTCTCTAAAGTCTATACAAAGCCTGATTTCTCCAGTTTTCTTCCTAACAGACACCAGATTAGACACCCACTCAGAATATCTAATAGGGACAATAATACGAGCATCATACATTTTCATGATCTCCTTCTGAACCAAAGGCAATTGAACATGGTTTATTCTGCGCAGTTTCTATTTGAATGGTTTTTGGTTTTCTTTGAGGGGAATTTTGTGCTGTATTATTTCAGTGTCATAGGATTTAAGATCTTCGTAACTCCATGCAAAAACATCAGAAAACTCTTTAAACATCTCTATGTATTTGAGTTTAATGTGAGCTGGTAAAGTCTTAGACAGTTTAATCATCTTTGGTTTAAGTTCACTGGCTATATTGCACTCAGTCTCTACAGGTTCCGATTTTGGCTTTTTGGCCACATCGTTAAGATCAAACAACTCTTCCAAAGGTGCTAGACCGCTTGGAAAAATTTCATATTTAGAGTGCAAAGTTTCTAACTCTGCAGTCATTTCCTTTTTGTTTTTCAGTTTTCTATCTAGAAGATTAACGTTGACAAGCTCAGGAGACAGCTCTTCTTCACCAAGAAAATTTTCTTCACTGTAGTCTGTATCATAATCTGAGTCCGAACTGTTTAGTTCGAATTCATTTCTGAATTGCATGAAGTCTTATATTTGTTTGTCATTGTCAAACACCTACCAATAATTTTCATTATCAGGCACAGATGGTCTAAATTTAATCTGAGTTGTGCGGTCTTTGGTGTCATATGGCGTTAAGCATGTCCTAGCTGCAAAGGCTAAATTGTGGGCCGCAATATTTCTTTTTCTTGGGACAAAAATCAATTTGGACTCCTCGAAGGTTTTCAAAAGGTCCATCACATCATTTCGATAGGCTCTAAGTCTAGGATGATTTACGCTATATTCCCCATTGAATTGCTTAATGAATAACTCTGAATCCCCGTACACATTAATTCTTCTGGCTCCTAACTTTTTCAATAAATGTAAGCCTAAGAGAAGGGATTCATATTCCGCTATGTTATTGGAACACTGAAAGTGTAATTTATAGGAAATTATTTCTGTGTGGTTATTTTCAGTGTTGGAAATCCAGACACCTGCACCATCATTAGTTCTAGTGCAAGATCCATCAAAATACATACTCCACAGAGGACTAGTTTTAATTTCATCTGTTTGGTGAATGTCCTCTTCAACTACTGTGCTTTTTGATTGTTCTTGAGTATCAGCACTCAGTTGAATTTGTTTCATTTCCTCAGATATATTATTGGGTTTAGGACTGATTTCTCGACTCTCAATGTTTACAAGTAAAGGATGCATGACTTGTAGTTTAAGACCTTCATTTAGTTTGCTAATGCTTAACGATTTAGCAAGCTGTTTTGATAGTTCTGTAGTGTTTGCCTCATTAAACATGATAAAAGAATCATGGCCTGTATTTACAGAATACATCGGAGAGTTTTGGGTTCTGTCTTGACTTGTAACTGTGTATTTCATATGTGACTCCCTGTAAAGTCTTCTATTCTGATTGAAAACAGGGATAGTCGCATAAGTCATGTCCATTTGCATAGTCCCCTGTAAGTTAGCCCCCCAAGGCCTAGATAATAACATTCCATACTTTGGAGGCACATCAACCACAACAATATCCATGACTAAACATTTGGCTGGAATTTGGGCTAAGTTAACACAGAGGTCTTTGATTAATCCTAAACATTTTACTCTGTTGGATTCAAAGGAGTAAAGGTCTTTGTAAGGTCTGGTGATTTCTAGACCGGGGCTCTCCATTACAACCTTTGGCATTAAATTATGAGAAGCCCCGAAATCATGCATAGCGTTGTGCAAAATTTTGTCATGAACATTTAAACTTACATAAAAGGGAGGAACAGGTCCCTCTTGATATCTACCTTCAATCTTAGGACCAAAAATGAGCTTTGGTTGGTCATCATTAAGATTACCAGTGTCCTCATTCTCTTCAATGTTTAAAGCCTTAAAAATTTGGGTCTTATATACATGTTGGGTGGCTAACTCAGTCAAGGGGACAGATATTTTGATTTTCAAAATTTTCTGCTCCAGGCTGAAAGGAATTTGACTCTTTAAAGTGTTGGTTTCAGCCTTATTAGCTGTCATTCTATCAGCAACATGGGTTTGCTGATTTGTTTTATTTACACTTGACAAAGTTGTTTTCACAGGAGTACTAGCCGAAGTGTTAGTACTACTAATATCTGCACTCTATTTTTCATAGTTTTGAGTGCCTTTCTCTTTACCATTATCAAAATTTACAGCCACTATTTTATCCTTTTGTTTGATAACTTTAGGCTTGGTTGCAGCGCTGTTTTGTAAATATTTGTCAGAGGTTTTATTGTTGGGGGTTTGTTGATTGGTTTTTCTTCTAAGGTTATATTCTTTTTGAGGTTCTATGATGACATTTTCCATGTCTTGATAATAATTTTCATCATCATCTCTCCTTTCATCATAAGGTGTGTATAGACCTTCTTTTCTATCATAATTAATCTCACAGTCATCATCTTCTACCCAAAACATGTTGACATCATCTTCCTCTGTTATCTCATCCGTTTCCTCAACCTCACTTACATAGTTTTGATGAAAGGGAGGGGTGATCTGTTGATCATCTTCCCTAGGTCTGTTTGGAGGTTGGTTCCTTCTAAAATTCTGATTTTGGTTCTGATTTATATTTTGAGGAGCATTTTGGTTTTGGCTTGCTTGTGCTCTCTTAATTATGCTCATCTCTTTCATCATCTCCTCCATCATTTTCTCCATTTTTGAGTTGGAAGTAGAGGGTGTAGATTCCTCTCTAAAGGACACTCTCTTTTCATTTTTCATTCTTGCTCTCTTTTCCATTAAGTTGACCCCCACAGAAAGAGCACCTCTTTGAATATCTTTAAGAGTTGCAAAATCTCTTTCTCTCAGCTGATAGGCCATCTCAGGGTCAAACCCTTCAGGAAACTTGTTTAAAGCTGAGCCTTGTGGAGGTTTTAGTTTTGGGGAAAGTGCAATATACACACTATTGAATCTAGTGCAATAAGCTTGCACACTTTCCCCAGTGTTTCTATGGAGGTTTTTGTAATTGAAAAGGACTTGGAGAGGATTCTTCTTTACCTCCCATTTGTTTAAGAAAGTTTGATGGAAGGCTTGGAGATCATGGATACTATGAGGGGTTAAACCTTTGAACCATTTCCTTACTTCTCCCCCTAAGCTCTGAGAAAACAATCTAATCTTGATAGAATCATCATCAATTTCATTTCTTTCAAAGTAGTCATTCATTTTATCCACATGTTGTGATGCAGTTGTAGCATTGCTAGCATCATATAATGGAATTTTGGACTGATAGTCCTGTGGAAGATTGACTAATGGTGCTGGAAGGACTAAGGGAGCATACCATGTTGCCATGATATGTGGTGGGGGTGTATTTACAAGAGGAGGATTAACAAAAGGGAAAGTGGGTTGAAGTGGAGTGGTTCGAACAGTGGATGTAGGATGAGAAGAAGTGGATGGACTAGGAATAGATTTTTGAGCTGATCTTGGATGAGAGACACCTAGGTTGTGAAGGAAATGTAAATCAGGAGGCGTTGTTTCTCTGCTGCCAGGATGTTCACTTGTTTCAGGAGATTAAAGTGAAGACTCAGAATCTAACTGATCTAAATCATCAAGAGACCTAGTTCTAAAGGGATTTACTAAGTCAACTTGTGATTGTTGTAGAGCTAAAATATTTTTAGGGACTGAATTAGCTCTCAAGGGTGGTCTGAAAACAATTGATAATTTAATCCTAGGAGACTTCCTAAGGATACTTCCTGGGTTATCAACTAACTCAGGTGGATCAGGGTTAGGATAGGCTCCTTTGTGAATATTTCTAGGAGCCACTATGCTGTGTTTTTTAGACCCAAATAAACAAGAAAAGTTCAACTAGGTATGACAATCTTTGAGAGGTTAACTAATCTGTTTACAGAAATTTCAATTCTATAGTCCTCTAACTGAGTTTGACTAATGCTAGAATGTCGAGGGTTCTTCCCAGTGGAGTCTTAAGGTCTGCCAAGGATTGTGGAGTCGCCGAGTGGAATTTTTTAGCTCTTTTCAGAGGTAAAGGGTTTTATGGTCCACCACCATGTTTATTGGATACCAATCTGAAATATTTTTGGTGTTTTCTGAGTTATTTTTCAGTTGTGTGGTTTCTCAAAATGTCGTAACTCTGTTTAAAAACTTAGCTATGGTTATGAGACAAAGACAATCTACTCTTATGGCTAAGCCAACTGGTCTTTCAAGGTTAGATAAAGTCTTAAGAGAATCCTAGGGTTCACCTAGTTTGTCACAGATTCAAACAAGTTTCATCATGATTACTAGTTCTTGGTAGTGCTTGAAAAAAGGTTGCTTTTTACTCATAAAGTTTTATAAAAATGAAATTGATTCTAGGTTCGGTCCCCAGCGGAGTCGCAAGAATTGTTGGGAATCTATAATCAGCAAGATCGATAAAGTCCGATCACAGAAACAACATCGTTTCAACCACTTTGGCATTCTAGGATCTAGCCCTCCTAAATCCGGAGATGGATCTCTCCAATAAGTGCAAAGATGGATTTGCCTTTGAAGTTTGGGGTAATAATATTAGGCTAGTTATAAAGGCCAAGGGTTTGTTTTTTTTTTTGATGGTTGAGCATGATTACTATTTGAGGTGAAAAGTCCTAGATGCAAAGAGTTTCAAAGGTGAGAAGTTGTAACTAATGAGAGTAAGCTTCAGCCAAAAAGATAGATAATTGCAGGTTTTAGTCCATTGGGCTATGGAGTCATAATAGGGTTTAATTGGAACAACAAGAGGCAAGAGTGGTCCATGGGGCAAGTCATCTATGTCTAAGGATCTCTTTGAAGTTTGATTTATGGAATTAAATGATACAATAAGAAGGAGAAATAAATAGATGCAAAACAAAGAGTAGCCCAGGATCTGGTATGTACTTCTAAACTAGCCAGCCTTTGACATAGACTCAAGAAAAACATAAAAGTAAACTAGGATTTGGTAAGTACTTTTAAACTAGCCAGCCTTTGATACACTTTCAATAGAAAACATTTTAAAACTAAGGGAAACTTGAAGGAAACTTTTGGAGTAGAAACCAGCGGGCCAGGCTCACCACAAATCCTCTCCTAGCTCTGCTTTACTCAGTTACTTTCAAGACAAACACAGAGATAACACATAATGGTCTAAGATCTAGTAAGTACTTCTAAACTAGCCAACTTAACACATTCCAAGGGAAGCATTCAGACAGCTTGTGGAGATAAAACCGAGACCAGGGCTCACCATATCTTCCTCAGTTCATCTTCACTAAACATATACTGAAAATAACATTTAAGAATAACATTCAGCTAAGACAATAAGATGAGGGAATGCCAACATTCTTATGCTTGAACTGAAACAAATCATCCCTAAATAACACAATTTAGAAGAAAAAATTCAGATAAAGATTTTCAATCAGAGAAGGTTACTGATGTACAGTAGGTCCTAACTCTATGCATGCTATTCTTTATAAGAGAAAATGGAACACAGTGAAAATAGAAACAAAATGACAAGTTACAATGAGAAAATCATCACTGTCAACATAGACCAGGATCCCATAAATCAGCCTGTATTGATGCCGCAAACCAGTTACAACTTCAAGTCTAGTGCTTTAGTTTAGCACTCATCTACATATCTCAGCCTAACTTATCTATCACAAGCAGAGCTCCACGGGCCAGGGAACACTATTTACAACCAGAAATTTAAGCTCAAGTGTATATCAAAGTTCTCCAACCAACCCCTCTCTCATATTCTGCAGTAGTATATATAGAAGGATGAGGAGGTGGGATCTGATAAAAGATCTCAATTACAATTAATACAGACTTAATGGTTTCTGGGCCTTTTGGGGGCTCAACGAAGAAACTTACATAGGTGTCCATATTGTATTAAATGATTTACATAAAGTTTCAAGCTCGAAGGGAGCTCTTTTTGACCTTTGAGGCACTGTGTGATGTTGGGGTTACTCTGCAGATATCCTTTGCATTAAGTTTCCTTGCATAAGTAACTTTCTGGCTGTGCTAAGACAAATATCTTCATTTAATCAATAACTTCGGCCTCTGATTGAATACTTTGAGGCACAGGTGGCATATTAGTAGCTAGGAGGAATCAATTTGCCTCAGATGTGGCGGTGGAGGCGTTCCTGTCGATAAAACACTTAAGATCTTATTTAAAATGTGTTTTAAATCTGGGATTATGCTTTTGATAAACATTCTTAGCCGTTATCCCCGCAAATATGTCTTCCATCCTCTGTCCTGGTTAATTTAGATCTTTGTCATTGATACTCTCTGACTGTGCCCCATTCATGGTTTTTGCCGGTATGTAGGGCTGCGTAGGGTTATGTGGCATCAATGCCTTATGAATCATTGATAAAACGTGAAATTTGAAACCTGCAAATGATTTCTCTGGTGGATCGAAGGCGGGAGGATCGTCACCCTCTGCTTCTAAATTTTCTTCGGACATGGCAGAAAAACCATTGAAAACCCTGCAAAATAAAAACAAAAATTATAAAATCCATGCATATATAGGTTTAATGCTTTAGAAGGCATGTGGAGAGAGCGGGGTCGTTGAATGGCATCATCCAACGGTTGAGATTGATCGGGAGAAAACAAAAGGAAGGCGGAAGAATAATTTAAATCAGATTCGTTGATCGTGCAGATATCGACGATCGCGAGGGCAAGTGGAAAGTTAAAACAGAGAAAACAGGCGATGAATTTTGGGTCGTCAATATGCAAATCAGATCGACGTCGGAGATGCTGCTATCACTGCACCGGAGCCTACTTACAACGTGGGCAACTTCGACGAGCGATCATCGTCCGATGGGCGGCCTCAGATTGGACGGTGGGCGCCGATATCGTGCAGGGTCCACGTCCAAAGTTTAACGTGCGATGGACGGTAGTTTGGTGAACAATGTCCAGGCCACGCGTAAATCGGTGAGTGGAATCGCTGTCGATCGGAATAAAACTGCCCTCCGCTCGAAGGCGGTGCAATGGATACCGCCATTTTTGGCAACGGCGAGTATATGGCGGGGACCACTGGGGTGATGGACTCCGCGCCATTGATCTGCAGATCAGATCAACGGTAGGGATTGATTGAAATTTTGAACCGGCGGAAAAACTTAGAAAATAATTAAAAACCCAAATTTTGAAAATAACATAAGGTTTTAATATTATCGGGGGGCGGGGTTTATATAAAATATGATCAGGCGCCCGACTGCGAGGCCTTTGGGTGCATGGAGGGGGGGTTAGAAACTTAGCCCAAGAGGGCTTAAGTTTATGATATATAAAAAATATGATTTTCATGGATTTTCAATGTTTTTGAAAGGTTTAGAGGGGTTCCAATAAGGCAAAGGAGGAGTCTTTGAACCTTATCAAAGGGTTTTGATGGATGGGGAAGGGGAAAGGCATGAAAATGAGGGATTTCATGGGGGGGAGGACAAGCAAAGATGAGGTTAGTTTTGGAAGAAGGGGAAAAGGGGAAAAATGGTTTTTGCAGTAGTAATTTTTCTTGGAAACCTGCAGGATTTCTGAATGTAGAATAGGCACAGTAGTGAAGATGGGACAGAGGTAGGAGGCCTCCAAGAGTCTTCAAGAGCCAACACTTTTTAGTAATAAAATTTGTTCCTTGAAGGCTCAAAAAGTCTTAGCCACCTTTTGCTATAACAAATTTTATAGGTGGCTAACAGGAAGTATTGATTCATCGTTTAGATTACCATGCTTCCACACTTACCCAGTCCATAAGCATAGTCACATTCATTCCTTTAATTGATTAAACACAAACATAGTACCACCAATCATACAATGTTTCAAATCGAGATAGGGTAATGAAGTTTAGGAAATTATATTTTCAGAGTATAGTTTTTCATCTCATGTGTTGATTTGCTACCAACAGGTCTAGAGAGTATCCAGGCAAAGTCACTTCAGAAACACAAACATTACTCTGCCTCCAGCGAGCCTTGACAATACCCCAGCGGATTTCCTTACGTCACCTCTCTATGAAGAATAATTTCTTTTCTTTTTCATTTATTTATTTATTTATGTAGGAATGTGCATCGAAACTTATTTAGTTTTTGGGAAGAAGAGGGATCTAGACTTATTGAGAGTAGGATAGGTTTTCCTTTTAGAGAAGCACATATAAGACCTATGATATTGGTTTTCTCATTTTTACTTTCCCTTTGTCCTTCTCTACTTGATTGGATTAGCCTAAAAACACAAAAACATAAAGTCTCAAGTGTAGGCATCAAGTTTTCATAATAGACATGTATATCATGGTTCAACACAAGGATTTCTGAACACAAAGATCGTATTTTCCCTCGGAACATCATCGACCAAAAGATGTGACCAAGATAAGGAAGAAGTACTGGGATTTATCCAAATGTTGTAGTGTCACAAAGTCCTTTCCCAATTTTTCCACATTCCCTTCTGAGCCTACATAGAATATTCATGAAAGGTATTACAAAATAAATGAAATAAAACACATAAAAAGGAAGAAAAACCAGAAGACAAAATGGAAGGAGGCTAACCAAAAATATGATGCGACAAAAAAAAATGAGAAAACACAACACAAAATAGAGGAAATGAATGCAAGGTGGATGTGTAGATGAATTAATATGCAACTAAAACTAATCCTAACCTAATAATATAGAAGGTGGAGGTCATGTGCATTGAAATTTACAATGAATCCATCGTAACTACTTCTGATCTGCATTCACAAATATCTAAGCAATTAAAACTAATATAAAGAAATGTGCAACTGAATATATAAGAACTTCAATAACCTGTGCAAAAATTTTAAGGTCTTGCATGTTATTAGAAAAATAGGCCATAACCACTACTTCTCACCAGTTCACATTGTTACCTTTTTTATGAAAACCATCATTCAAAAAATCTCACAATATTCTTGCAAATGTGTTTTAAACTACACCAAACTTCTTGGAAAGCACATGGAAATATCGAAACTTTCTATTTGTGAAGGATCCTACCAAGTAATATTTCTCCAACCATTCAATTTTTTGATCGTAAAATTCGAGATATTCCTCTTAAAAGCTTTGAAGTCTTCGAAAATATTAATTTTCAATTAGAGGCATGAGATTACGATGATAATATTATGAGGGAAAATATATATGGTCATATTGTGCAGACATGTTAAGACAGTGAGGATTTGACATAACCATCAGCGAGTGTGTAAGTGTCTCAACTACTTAACAAGTACCCAAGTAGTGAGATATTAAAATATTAAAGAGTGTAAAGAGATTTTCATTGGATGTGTTGATGGGAAAACATTAAGTCGAACGACAGTCATCATAAATAGAATCATGATTAGATAGGCTAATTAAAGAATCAAATTTATATTTTGGGATTACCAAAGATAAATCAATTTTGAATAGTTCTAGAAATGCTTTGCATAATAGAATCATCTTCCTCACGTGATGAGTGTAATAAATTGTTTTATTGTGACTGCTTACACATGGCACTAGCATTGTAATAATTAAAGGAAGTAAAAAGGAATGCTATTATAACAAACACATGAAACCACTCACAGTAAAAAAAGTGAAGAATAATTTGATTCATCAAATAATCCATCCATTCACTGATGCTCAAGAGGATTTTAGGTGTGATGAATAAAAGGATTAGCATTAGAATATTGACAAGAAGGATTAGGGGTTTATTAATTTCAAAAGAGTGTGACAGGTATGATTCCTTTGGCCAAAAATAATGTTTAGAATGATTTTCCTTGAGTTTCCATGAATTTATGAGAGATATTTATTCCAAACCCGAGTTTAATACATGATACTCGCATTAAGATGAATCATATTGAATACGATCAAAATTCAGATATTGAAATTTCGAAAAATCATATCCGCAATGCCAAATATATTTCAAGAAACAATTTACATCGAGTGAAACCATGCAAAAAAAAAATATTTTTGTGAAGAAAACCAAAACCTGACATAGTTCATTGGTATTACCAGAGTTGAAATATCTTGACATAACCATCAACGAAAGTTTAAGTTCCTTGACTCTCTCGCAAGTCCCAGAAATTTCAAGGATTGTAAAATTGCATTTCGAATATTGAACTAGATCATACATGGTGCGAGGATAGTTTCTTTAACTGATTTGGATGAGATCCCCATTAGCTGGATGGCAGCCATCTCTCTCACTTATTTGATCAGATTTTATAACTTCAACAACCATATTACTCATGCTGGAAGATTATTTTGATCGCAAATTTAGAGATGTAGAAATTTCGTGAAGAATATGATTTGAAGAGTTGTCTTCATGAAAAACAAGAGATTATATGAGATATAAAGGATACTAAATGGTGTGATTATTCTCTCTTTCATCATGGAAAACCTCACAACATTGTTCCAATTGAGAAGTGAGCTCATGCGATGAAGAATAATAAGAGCATGGAGTATCGTCATCCCATGTAGATGCATAAAAAATAGTAGAGCACAAAGGATAGCGAGATAAAGAGGAAGTTTCAATAATATCAATAACTTTGACTAAAAGATATTCTAGATCTAAATCTTCCAAATTAAAATCCTCATAAGAAATCGAAACATCAACTAGTGGAATTGTGCATTCATCATCACATACATCAAAATAATCATTATCATCAGAAAAAAGGTTTCCTAATACTAAGGATCTAAACAAAATGATTTAATTTCATTCATTACCTAGGTTAACATATTCAATATCAGTGAAGGATGAGGAGACACTTTTTAGGTATGTGTACATTGTGCCAGGCGCAGCAGTGAGGGCGGAAGCTCCCCCTATCCAGGGGTTCACAAGGGGTGGGTATCCACCCACGCAGGGTTTGAGGAAGCACCCCGAGAAAACTTTTTTGGACCCTATATTTTTGTGGGCGGACCCCCCCATGGTTTTTTCCATCGGTTTGCACATGGTTTTGGAGCATGATGGTTTTCGGCCCTTGGTATTTTGTAGATCCAGTCAAGGGAACTATGGTTACATTATAATCCAGGGTTAATGGATTAGGTTTTATGAATGCTTCAACATGTATATATATATATATATATATATATATATATATATATATATATATATGTATGTATGTATATATATATATATATATATATATATGTATGTATGTATGTATATATATATATATTGTAACACTAAAAGGAATATAACAGAAAATCAAGTTGGTAGTCCCAGTTTTTGGATTGAGGGGAAAAATATTTGTCTATTTGTTTTATGTTTTATGCTCTCGCTATTGTTTTTTCTATCTTTAATAATTCATTTGCAGATAATTTTTTTATAGGGTTAAAACCTACATTTGTTATCAGAGTTGTTTCAGCTTCAAGGAGACAAATTTGCTGTTGAGGGTGTAATATTCCAAATTTAGCATGTAGCAAATTGGAATATTGAATTTTGTTGTTTACACATAGGAGATGAATAAGTGGGTAAGGAGGCCCATACATTGCATAAATAAGAATAAAATCCCTCAAAATGTGAAAACAGATCATCATAGGAGATGGATTTCACATCCTCATGTGTGAAAAGGGAAATTTTCATGTGTAGAAGGTCAATTTTGACCAAGTCAACAACGTTGGGATAGGAGGTGAAGATCATCTTAGGAGACAATGCAGTGATAGTGGGAGGAAGATTCCTTGGTGGAGGAAACCCTAATGAGTCGGACCCAATGTGAGAGGGCTTCCATTTGTATAAAAGGAGGGCAAGGTAGCCATAGCAGGACACCTTATGTTATTGATTATTGATTTTATGGTCTGTATGACTTTGTGCTTTCTTCAACTGTTTAGTTGAGATTGTTGTGTTGCTTAGCACAAGGCATTCCTATTTAGGAATTCCTTCTCCTTTCTTAAGAGGCCTATTAAGGGATATTGTACATCATTTCTCCACATCCAAGCTTGAGGCCAAGCTACCTCGTTCAACTACATCATTATTTCTACTGAAGTATAAAGTTTTGTTGCAGGGTGTTGCAGTGGAGGGTTCACAACACCACTTTCGGAGCTTGTTTTTCAGAGGAGGGAGCTTCTATTCCTTTGAGAGATCAGTAAGGAAGATTCTGGAGCATATTGGAGATATTAGCACTTGTTCAACTTATTTTCCACCACTTAAAGCGCAGTCCCTTGCAGGAACTGTGTCATTTCTCACAATGTTGCAGCAAGAGGGTTAAACCTCTTGATTTTGAGCTAGGTCCTTAGGGAAAGGGTCAACCCTTCTCCCGGAAAGCTAGAAAGGGGGATTTTCATCTTCTTCTTGTATTATTCAGCTATATTCATGTAAATATATAGTAATACTACGTTATTTCAGATATTTTTACGCAGATATACTCTCTTGTACTCATGCTTTCAAGAAACTCTTGCCGGGTTATCTAAATAATGTATTAAGGAGGCTAGATCTCTATTTTCTCTATGATTTGAGTAATAAAACTCTATATCTATGGTTTTATTTCATACTATATAAGAAACCCTCATATAATCACGCTGTACTTGCTTCAGAAAATTCTGTAGAGTACAGGTCATGGGATTTGGGTGCTCTTAAGCCTTATTGAGAACGGGAGATCTGTTTAACTTAGAAAAAGGGTTTTTTTTTTATTCCCTTCTGAATGTGAGAGCCATAATACATAAAATAAGGGATCTAGGTGCTATTTCCCACTTTTATAGCATAATTTTCTGGGAGTAATGTTTTTATGGCCCATATTGCTGCATTTCCCAACTTTGGGATAATATAGTGGGACATATTTTTGATGCTGTAAAATTAATTTGATGGATATGTGTTCCTCTCACATTTTATGAGTTGATTTATCACTGTTACTCCAGTTTTGTGTTCATGTATTTCTGCATCCCCATTTTGGGATATTACTGTGGTATCAGGGCATAATCTTGGCTCAGCATGTGGAATCTCAGCCAATAGGCTATCAAGAAGACAAGAAAAATAAAAGATGAACAAAAAATAAAAGAAGAAGACTCCATTACTTGGAGGAAGGAAGGAAGAGAATCTCTCAAAGCTTCTTTCTCAAACTATGTAGAGTATTAAGAGAGATCTCAAGGAGATGAGAAGGGAGATGTGTAGAGAATCTCCAAGAGAGTCTGAATCTGAAGCAAACTCTAGATTTTTATATGTTGAGTGTGAGCATGCAGCCACACATCATGATGCACAGCGCAGTCCTATGCCCAGATTTGGTATGAGGGAGATAGAAGAAGAAGAAATGCCTAAGAGAGAAACTCTTAGTGATTTTTTTGTAATAGTATGAGTCTCAAACTCAGAAGTTTAGAGATCATATCACTTTTCCAGAGTTTTACAAGATCAAGGTGGAGAGAAGAAAGCAGCATAATATGAGTAGATTTCTCCTATCTACTTTTGATGGTTCACCTACATGTTCAGTTAGATGTTGGGTGGAGGAGCTAGACACCTATTTGCAGCAGCACCAAATTTCTGAAGATGAAGCCATCAAAGCTGCAACGCTGCATTTTGGAGGTAAGGCCTATGCATGGTGGATATTTGAGTCTTTTTCTTTGAAAAATGAAAATACTTCTTCTTATGCAAGGTTCACTAAGACATTAGTGGAAATATTTGACAAGAAACATTCTGAAATACATGTGGTGGAGCTAAACAAACTTAAAAAAACAAATACCTTGCATGTGTTGGAAGAACCTATGAGCTCAATTCCACTTCAAGAAACAATTGAGTAGGCTGACATCTTGCATCATACCTTTCTAGAGGCAAGCCCTCTATCTCGTATTCTTGAACAAGAGGGCATGGAGATCCCTTTTTGAAAATAGGATCCAATTCTTAGGAGGTTTCCCATTCATATTGGAGAGGAAGAAAAGGTTGAGGGAAACAACGCTGTCATGTCTAGAGCATATATAGCACCTCATGTAGAGGTAGAGGGAGAACATGCTCTAACAAGAGGGATTCTTGTATCATTGCAAGAAATTCCCCAGGATCTCATATGTGGAGATCAAAGCACAACCCATGATCATCATGTGCTTTTGTGTACAGATTGAGAAACCATGTAGATAGAAGGAGGAGGTAGGGAGGATGACCAAAATCATTTGCTGAGGAGAACACACCCCTATCTATTTCAGAGGGTTAGGGCACAGAAGAGGGAGACTAGATTGTGTAGTGTGGGCAAGGACAAGTCTGTCCATTCATATATGCAGTCCATTCTTGATATTGATGTATCATTGCATGGAGGCTTTTCACTAGGGAGTCCACCAGATTAGCAGATGATAAGGGATGCTTTACATTTGGAGGAACCACTCATTGGTTCCAGAGGGGTGAGGACCTTGGGAGAGCTTGATGCCTCACTGAGAATCTTGGGTAGACTCAAGGAGAGGAGAGACATTCTCTCAACCTCATCATTACCCACTCTCATTTCAGATTCTGCGTTGTGGCAGGAGTAGCATGGGGAGGATAGAAACCTTCCAACTTGCATCTTTGGCATGGGATATGTCAAAGAGGAGGAAAACCATGTGACATATGTTCTTTGTGATATATAATGAGCATTGTCACTTTGGAGGATAGATCCATATTGGAAGTCCCATCTATTAGTGGATTCTTCCAAGGATCTTTCTACTTGTATGATATTGGATGACCAGTTTCATGAGGAAGGATACTCAATCAGAGATGGGGTCATCTACTATCATGGTAGGATATTCTTATCTAGAGCTTCCAAACTCAAGGAGAAGTTACTACAAATAGCTCATGAAGGTTTCCTTTTCAGCCACACTTATTCTATGAGAGCATACCACACCATCATGGAGGGGTACTTTTGGGAAGGCTTTAAGGAGGAGATATATCAGCATTTGAGGAGATGCATGGATCATGTGGAGATGGAGGAGATACCTAACTCATCATAAGAGTTAACACAACCACCTCTTTTCTCTTTGAGAATTAGATGCGATTCATCTATGAGCCACTCCATTTGCATGAGAAAAACATATGGTAAGGATATTGTTTGTTTGCATAATTATTTGTATAAATATGTACATTCCTTAACCATATATGTGCAGGACTTTTCTCAAAGGAGGAGCATTCTTCCTTCTAGACCTCATGGTATACTTGAGGCCATGAGCAGTATTGATGGCCACTCCCTAGTAGGACTTGGGGAGGAGATACCTTATGGAGAACATGCTTACTGTGCACCATACATCATACACTTTCTCCAAACTTGTGATGAGATTGGGGCAGCAAGAAAGTGGTTGAGAAGCCACACATTATGTCATTCTCTATTATAGTTAAGAGTCAAACTTTTTTGCCTACATTTGAGGGATCATTATGTCATTCTCTATTGTAGTTGAGAGTCTTAATGCATTGGCTGAATTTGAGGGACCATTATCCTTCTCCCTTTCTACATATGGTAGCAAGTATGATTCTCATTATGGTTCCCTATGTTGTTGTTGTTATTATTTTTATTGGGAGCATGATTGGGGGAGAGACACATTGGTTGGATGTGTCCTTTGGGGAATAGGATTCCCACACTTTTTGCATTACATGTTCTAATGGGAGCATGGGAGGTGATATGGCCAACAGAGAAAAACACTTTTTTCTTTTATGAGGTGGGCCATGATATTTATTGGAGCACTTGGGATATGAATCTCATAAATCATTGGGAGAAACTTTTCTATGAGTTGCCATGTCATGTTGTGCAACAACAGTTAGGAAAACTGCGCTGTGAACACTTGGGAAACTGTTGGTACCTTTTAGCTCTACATGAAACCTTCGGTATTCCCCTCACTTGGATGCCATATGATGGTGATTTCCTATTCATCATATATGGGATGGTTTGGGCTAGCATGAGTCACAACGTTTGATGGAAGATATTTGGAGATCGATTTTTCTTCTTGCCACTTGGAGGCAACATTTTTGCAGCCCAAGAGTAGCAAATACTCTACACTTATCATAAGTGGAGAGGAGGATAGCATGGGGTAGGATATTTTTTATACCATGATAATATTTTCGGCCCACCCACATTGCAGGAGATCAAGGTGGAGGGGGATTTTCACGAGTTTCCATGTGGAGAGATAGCTCATTTTGTATGGATGATAGCTTGGGGATGGAAGATTCACATGGGGATGGTAGATCCCAATGTATATCAGACCTCATGCCTCAAGAAGGACTTTAGACAGCCCATTTTTTCCTCCATGGATATTTTACATTTACATGATGATAGCTATTTGAGATGCTCACCAAAAGCTAGCTTGCATACTTGGGAGGGGCAACTTGGAGATGTATTGATGAGACAACATCCTGATCTTTGGAGGATTTTTATCGTATAAGGATGCTACAGGGGAAGAAGAGGAGGCTCTTCAGTTCTATCCTTACAGTTGCTTGAGGACAAGAAACATTTGGGAGGGGAGGACTATAATATTCCAAATTTAGCATGCATCAAATTGGAATATTGAATTTTGTTGTTTACACATAGGAGATGAATAAGTGGGCAAGGAGGCCCATACATTTCATAAATAGGAATAAAATCCCTCACAATGTGAAAGGAGATCATCATAGGAGCTGGATTTCACACCCACATGTGTGAAAAGGGACATTTTCATGTGTACAAGGTCAAGTTTGACCAAGTCAACAACGCTGGAATAAGAGGTGGAGATCATCTTTGGAGACATCGCAGTGATAGTGGGAGGAATATTACTTGGTGGAGGAAACCCTAATGAATGGAACCCAAGGTGATAGGGCTTCCATTTGTATAAAAGGAGGGAAAGGTAGCCATAGCAGGACATCTTATGTTATTGATTATTGATTTTATGGTCTGTATGACTTTGTGCTTTCTTCAACTGTTTAGTTGAGATTGTTGTGCTTCTTAGCACAAGGCATTCCTATTTAGGAATTCCCTCTCCTTTCTTGACAAGCCTCTTGACGGAGCTTGTACATCGTTTCTCCACATCCAGGCTTGAGGCCAAGCCACCTCCTTCAGATACAACGTTATTTATGCTGAATTATAACATTGTGTTGCAGGGTGTTGCAATGGAGGGTTCACAACACCACTTCCGGAGCTTGTTTTTCAGAGGAGGGAGCTTGTATTCCTTTAAGAGATCAATAAGGAAGATTTTGGAGCATATTGCATATCTTGGCACTTTTCCAACTTATTTTCCACCACCTACAGCATAGTCCCTTGTATGAATTGCGTCATTTCTCATAGTGTTGCAGCAGGAGGGTTAAACCTCTTGATTTTGAGCTAGTTCCTTAGGGACCGGGTCAACCCTTCTCCCGGAAAGCTAGAAAGGGGGATTTCATCTTCTTCTTGTACTATTCAGCTATATGCATGTAAAGCTACAATAAGAATGTGTTATTTTAGAGCTTTTATGCAGATCTACTCTCTTGTATTCATGCTTTCAAGAAACCCTTTCCGGGTTATCTAAATAATGTATTAAGGAGGTTGAATCTCTATTTTCTATATTATTTGAGTAATAAAACTCTATATCTATGGTTTTATTTCATATTGTATCAGAAACCCTCATATAATCACACTGTACTTGCTTCAAAAAATTATGTATAGTACAGGTCATGGGATTTGGGTGATCTTAAGCCTTATTGAGATCGAGATATCTGTTTAACTTAGAAAAAGGGATTTTTTTTTTATCCCCTTCTGAATATGAGAGAAATAATATATAAAATAAGGGATCTAAGTGCCATTTCCCACTGTTATAGTGTAATTTTCTAGAAATAGTGTTTTTATGGCCCATATCGTTGCATTTCCCAACTTTGGGATAATATAGTGGGACATATTTTTGCTTGTGTAACATTAATTTGATGGCTGTGTAACATTAATATGAGTTGATTTATCACTGCTACTCCAGTTTTTTGTTCATGTATTGCTGCATCCCCATTTTGGGATATTACAGAGGGGATTTTTGCTCGAGCCTGTCATAGACCATGTTCAGTGGGAGATCTGTGGGATCGATTATTATGGTTAAAGAAGATGGTGAGAATTGGAAAGATAGAGATCGAGAAATTTAATGTTCATATTTTTTAGTTGTGGAAGCTCAAGGTGGAGGATCTGCTAGTGGATAAAGATTAGCAGATCGTGGCAGATCCGGGTATTAAACCAACGACAATGTCAGATGAAGACTAGGTGAAGTTGGATGGGAAGGCAAAGAGCACAATATGGCCATGTATCTTAGATTTTGTATTATTGAATGTATCTGGGGAATCTACGATTAAAAAATTATGGGTCAAGTTATGGAATTTGTACGAATCTAAGTCTCTTGTGAATAAATTGTTCCTGCAGAAAAAGTTGTATAGCCTAAGGATCAAGGATGGAGACTCGGTGACAGAGCATTTGAACGCCATCAATACTGTGGTAATTCGGTTGTAATTTGTTGATATTACAATATTAGATGAAGATAAGTGCATCATTTTGTTGTTTTCTCTAGTAGATTCATGGGATGGTATAGTTATTGCAATAGGTAGAAATACAACTACCTTGAATTTTGACGAAATAGTCTCATCCTTGCTGTCGGAGGAAATGAGACAAAGAAATATGAAGGGCTAGAATCGATATGCCTTATCTGTATGAGGAAGGTCCCATAAAAAAATAAAAATAAAAAATTGAGCGGGACATCTAAATCTAGAGGTAGAGCTAAATCTCAAGGAAAGCATGTATGTGTTGTAAATTTGAAAAGGAAGGGAACTACAAAAAGGACTGCAAATCTAAAGCTCCTGAGAAAGGAAATGGATCTTATGATGCTCCTTCTGCAGAGGCAAAAACCACCTTAGATGAAGGCGAGGATGTGTATTTTTCTTCTTCTTAAAATACACATGTTGACCATGAGGCATGGTTGATTGACTCAGGTGCATCCTTTCACTTCACTCCCCATAGGGAGTGGTTCTATGAGTATGAAAAGTATAATGGTGGTGATTTCTTCTTGGGGGATGATAGGAAGGCCAAAATTGTTGGACGTGGAAAAGTAAAGTTGAAGCTACAAGTTGGAAGGATTAGAACACTTCCTGGTGTTCTACATATTCCTGCATTGGCCAGAAATATAATTTATGTAAGCAAGATGGATGGTGCAGGTGTAAAAATAGTGTTTGAGAAATATACTTGCAAGATTGTTCGAGGAGAACTAGTATTAATGCGGGCAGTTCGGATTGTAACTCTGTACAAGATTCGAGGTAGCACTATTATCGATGGGTTCAACAATTCTGATGTTCCTGAAAGTTGAGCGGAAAGCCTAATGGTCTCTAGAGAAAATCCCATGCTATGGCATAAAACGCTTGGACATATTGGAGAGAAAGGCCTTCATATACTACATGGTAATGGTATGGTAGAAGGTATATCTAATATCTCTCTGGATTTCAATTTTTGTGAACATTGTGTATATGGGAACCAAAATCAAGTGAGTTTTCCTTCTCGTGCTAAGACAACGAACAAGATATTATAGCTTTTGCATAGTGATGTGTTTATACTGGTGTTGGTTCCATCTATCGAAAAGTATGTGTACTATGTTTCATTCATAGATGACTTCTAAAGGAACACGTGGATATATTTCTCAAGGAATAAATCTAAATTCTTTGATAGTTTTAAAGAGTTTAAGGCTCTAGTGGAAAACTAGACAGAGAAGAAGATAAAGGTGATGAGGACAGATAATGGTGGAGAGTTCTGCAAGAACGGATTTGAAGAGTTCTGTAAGAAGTGTGGTTTAGCACGGAATAATACTACTCCATACAAACCTAAAAAAAATGGACTTGCAGAAAGAATGAACAGAATGTTGATGGAAAATGAAAGAAGCATGCTCAGTGGTACCAGGTTAGGTCAAGAATTCTGGGCAGAGGCAGTGAAGATTGCATGTTACCTAGTTAATAGATCACCTTCATCAGCGTTAGAGGATAAGACTCGATATGAGGTATGGACTGGTAAGAAAACCTCTCATTCACATTTGCGGATATTTGGAAGTGGTGCATATGTACATGTTCCAAAGGAGAAAAGGACCAAGTTGGATAATAAATTTGAAAGGTGTATCTTTATTGGGTATAAGGATGGTTTAAAAGGTTACAAGCTTTGGAACCCGGAAATAAGGAAGGTTGTGTACAATAGAGATGTGTTGTTTAGAGAGGTGAAATATGTTGTTAAACATGAAGTCCTACCAAAGTAACCTGAGAAGATAAAGTTTGAGCTAAAGGAGAATGAATCAGACTCTACAACAGAACACGATTTAGATGAGGAAGAGCCACAAATTCTAGCTGTGAGAAGAGTAGTTTGGGAAAGAAGGAAGCCAAAAATGTATAGTCCATCTTCCTTCTATTCAAATTTTTCTTTAACTATGATTGATGATGATCCCAGAACTGTCAGGGAGGCAGGGGATTCAGATGATGGAAAACTATGGAAGGATGCCATGGTTGATGAAATGGCATCCTTGCACAAAAATTAGGCATGGGATTTAATGGAGTTGTTGGCTGGAAGGAAATCCATCAGGAGAAAATGGGTATTTAAGAAGAAGATGAATGTAGAAGGAAAGGTGGAGAAATACAAAGCTCAGTTGGTAGAAAAAGGTTATTCCCAGGTGTCAGGTATTGATTTTGGTGATATTTTTTCTCCTATTTCCAAGGTTACTTCTATTAGATTACTTTTCTTTGTTGTTGTTGCATTTGATTTTGAGGTAGAACAAATGGATGTGAAGAAAGAATTTCTTCATGGCAATATGGAAGAGGAGATCTACATGAGGCAACTTGAAGGCTTTGTGGTGAAGGGTAAGAAAGAACATGTATGCAAGTTAAAAAGGTCTTTGTATGGGTTAAAACAATCGCCAAGGATATGGTATCAGAAACTTTATACCTATATACGGGGACTTATCTTCACCAGAAGAAAAGAGGATGACTATGTGTATTTTAAATTAATTTGTTACCATGTCATTTATTTGATCTTGTATGTGGATTATATGTTGTTTATTGGAAATGACAAATAAATTATCTAGGATTGGAAGACCCAATTGTTCTCCAAATTCGACATAAAGGATATTGGTGCTGCAAACTATATTTTGGGCATGAAAATTAAGAGAGATTGAGATAATAGGAAGCTATGGTTACAACAGAGGAAGTTTGTAGAGACAATATTACAGAGGTTCAATATGCATGATAGTAAACTGGTGAAGGTTCCTATTCCCATAGGTGTAAATTTATCTGCTGAACAGTGTCCCAAGACACAAGAAGAAGAGGAGGATATGTCACGTGTTCCATATGCAA
Source organism: Pinus albicaulis (assembly GCA_034641835.2). Taxonomy (NCBI): domain Eukaryota; kingdom Viridiplantae; phylum Streptophyta; class Pinopsida; order Pinales; family Pinaceae; genus Pinus; species Pinus albicaulis. The sequence continues at coordinate 1,662,709,775 of CM076584.1, forward strand.
GTGAAGTGGGTAGCATGATGTATGAAATGGAATGTACTGCACTAGACATTGTACATGTAGTGGGAGTGTTGAACAATTTTATTTTAAAACCAGGGAAGGAACATTGTACAACAATGAAGCGGGTTTTCATATATTTGCGTGGCACTAGCGATTATGGTTTGTGCTACTAGGGAAGACCAGGTTTGGACAGATTTTTGGACATCCATGGTTTTGTTGATGTAGACTGGGCTGGAGATATGGAACAAATAATATATACAAGTGGGTATATGTTTAACCTATTTGGAGGCACAGTTAGTTGGATGAGTAAAATATAGTCTGTAGTGGCTCTTTCAACTACATAGGAAGAATACATAGCAACCACTCATGCAAGAAAGGAATTTTTTTGGTTGCAAACATTGTGTTCAAGTATGGGGTTGGTTTAGTGAGATACAAGGATAGACTATGATAGCCAAAGTGAAATTTTCTTGGCTAAGAACCCTCCTTATCATTCAAATACAAATCCCATTAATGTTTAATATCACTTTGTGAGAGATATGGTTGAGGATAAAAAGGTGTTGCTGCTAAAGGTGGACACTTTGAAGAATGTTTTTGATTCATTGACGAAGTTAGTGAGAACTCAGAAGTTCTCTTCTTGTAGAGAAACAATTGATGTTGCAGGGCTGGACTAATGAATAAGCTCTCATGTGCCCCCCTTCATAAAGAAAACAACAAGTGGGAGAATTCTGGGTATGTGTTATATTATTTCCATGATTATTTGCACGTGTTGGGGGAGGGGTGAAAGGATTCCCTATATGTTGTGCCGAGCGCAATAGTGGGGGTGACAACTCCCTTGTCCAAGGGTTTGTAGGGGGTGAGTAGCCCCCTATGCGGGGTCCAGGGCAGTGCCTCAGGAAAAAAAATTTGAACCCTATTTTTTTGTGTGGGAACCAACCCATGATTTTGTGCTTGGGTTTGCACATGGTTTTTGGGCATGATGGTTTTTGGCCCCTGATATTTTGTAGATCCAGTTAATTGAAATATGATTATGTTCTAATCCAGGGTTAACGGATTGGGGTGAAAGGACGCCCTGTACGTTGCGCTGGGCGTAGTAGCGGGGGCGATAGCTCCCCTGTCTAAGGGTTCGCAGGGGGTGAGTAGCCCCCTACATGGGGTCTAGGGCAGTGCCTTGGGAAAAAAAAATTGAACCCTATTTTTGGGTGGGTGAAGGAAACCCATGGTTTTGTGCATGGGTTTGCACATGGTTTTGGGGCATGATGGTTTTCGACCCCTAGTATTTTGTACATCTGGTCAAGTGAACTACGATTATGTTCTAATATAGGGTTAATAGATTGGGGTTTATGAATGCTTCGGCATGTATATATATATATATATATATATGTGTGTGTGTGTGTGTGTGTGTGTGTGTTGTAACAATAAAAGGAATATAATGAAAAATCAAGCTCGTAGTCCCTGTTTTGGGATCCAAGGGAAAAATATTTGTGTATTTGTTTTATGTTTTATGCTCTTGCTATTATTTATTTTCTGCCTTTAAAAATTCTTTTGCATATAATTTATGTACAGGGTTAAAACCTACAACACCATCTTAATACAGAGGATTTTTAAAAATCGAAATATTGAAATAATCACCTTCCTGATCCTCTATATGTGTAATGTTACTATCTTGAACCTTATCGCAATTGGGCCAACAACTTGAAAATTAGGAGGGTGAGGAAGACTAGTTGATGGAGCATATTAATCAAGTGGAGCATGATACAAAGAGTCACGGCATGTAGATGATAGAGGATGACAAAAACATTAATCAGATTCAAGATTAGAGTTATGAATGTTAATACCATATTGACGAATATAAAAATTGGTTTTCACCGTATGCTTCATGAGCCATTCTTGGATTTCCTCCATTGAATCTGAGTCATGAAAAATAGAAGAAGAATGAGAAGATGGATTAGGAATTTTATTTGCATATTTTCCAAATTTATTACCATCACATGGATGTACCTTCATCGAAACTGGAAAATTAGAAGGAAAAATAACAAAATAAGATGTAAATTCCTCCTCTAAAATTAGAGGTGTCTCATGATTCACAAGAGTTGGGAAAGTAGAAAAATCAGGGGGTTCAAGTTCACCCTGCCAAGAGATAAGAACCAAGCACTTAAACTCTTGTTTCAAGAAATTCCAATCCATATCATCTTTAGAAAAATCATAAAAAAAAGGTGAAGGAATTGATCAGAAAATCCTTAACTGATTCATTAGGCTTCATTCTTAAGTGATTGATTCTTTTACAAACATCTTGATAATTATACCTATCGAAGGCTTAATGAAGCTTCCTGAGGAAATGATGAAGAGAATGTATTGAAGAAGGTGGCAAGGTATGGCACCATTGATTGACACAACCTTCAAGGGAAAGGAAGAAAATAACACAATCAAACTCTTCATCAGCAATTCCATAAGATTCAAAAAACTTAAGAAAATTAGAAATGTGCTCGATAATGGATGTTACATCCTCTCCATCAAACTTTAACTAAGACAAGTGATAGAGAGGCTCATAGGTGATTGAAAATTGACAAATGGATAAGTTAAGGAAACACACTAGGAGTAAGATTTGACAATGATCCATTTTAGGTAAGAGGTCAAGAGCATATTCAACAGGAACAACTTGTCATATGGCCCTCCTTTTAGTGTCAATGTTGATGGTGCTGGAAATCCATTAACCAAGGGGTCTCCCCGATGTGATGTCCCAATTAGACCTCACACCATTCGAAATATGAGCTCCATCCGGAATATCTTCCTGGTTTCCATGTATTCTTATAGATTTTCCTAAGCTCTATTTGTTAGCAAGAGAGAGATACGTGTATGCACCATTGAAATTTAAGTTAGTGTTCTTGGTTAGAGTTCGGTTGTAAGTCATTAGGGGAATTTTGAGGTCTAAAATGGGCCTCCTAAGGAAAGTGTACAATCAAAATTCACTTTATGAGAACCAATCATATTTTAGGGGATGACATCATCCCTAATGGTTGAGGTGGCATTGCTTGAGTTTAAGGTACTTACTTTTCACATTCTCAATGGTGGATAAAAAATCATGGTTAACCATCGTAGTGCTCTAAGTACTTTTAAAGTCAAAATAAAGTACTCATAATAAATCTCATTTCACATTTTTTGAATAAAATTCATATATAAAATAATATATTACATTTATTATATTATTTTCATGGTTAACCATGGTAGTGCTCTAAGTACTTTTAAAGTAAAAGTAAAGTACTCATAATAAATGTCATTTCACATTTTTTGAATAAAATTCATACATAAAATAATATATTACATTTATTATATTATTTTTATATAGTACATTAATTACATGTTATTATACAATTTAAATAATATAAATTTTAATTAATAACATATTATATAATTAATAATTAATGAATTTATATTTATTTTATTTTAAGTTATTTAAGTACAAAGGACAAATGCATTAGTTGTTCAATGATAATGACTTTTTCTTGAAAAACACATTTTTATGTAACGGATGGTGTTGGCCCTCATTTTTTATCTCCTTTTGTTTATGAAATACATCTTATTTTTCCATACTATCCATCTATTCACCATCACATCCACCTTATTTTGACCAAAATATGCATATATAGGTATTTAAATTATGTTTTTCAATTATTATATGTTTTTTGTAAAAATTAAAATTTAAGTGCATTTTTGGACAACATCAGAAATTCCCGTAATCTCCTTATGGTTTACATATGTGTAGGACACTTGGGCTCGGGATGGATATATTTTGTTAAGTCCCTATATTAATAGTGTAGTCCCTTATTATGTTAGTGTAGCCACCCTTATTGTAATTGTTGTACCCCTGTAACCCCCATATTGTTATTATTGTGCCCTTACATTATTATTGTTAGGTTGGATAGGATTACATTGTGGCCCCACTAGGATTATATTGTGGCCCCATGGACTCCTATATATAGAAGGAGGTTTTGGTCATTTGTATCATCCAAGAATTGTTCATTCATGTAATGTATTGGAGGTTTCCCCCTCGAAGTGGCTTATTTCTAAGGCGTTGATATCTCTTTTCTTTTCTTTTTGGAGCTAGTTTCACAACATTTGGCATCAGAGCTTTGGATTCTAGGGTTTTGCTACTCCAAACAGGTCATCGCGGAATTTTCGATATAATTTTGTTTCTACGAAGGTGTAGAAGCTGAAATTTTTAGAGTGCAAAGATGAAATCCTAAGGAACATTGTTGCAAAATTTCAGATCTTGGTTCACAATATTTTCGGAGATATGGTCTCTGGAAGTTAGGGACTTTTGCAGGCTTCTGAATTTGACTTAAAAAGTTCATCACGGAATTTTCACTATAACTTTTTTTCTACGAAGGTTGAGAAGCTGAAATTTTTAGAGCGTGAAGCTGAAATCATGAGGAACATCTTCAAAAAAAATTCAGATCTTGGAGTGCAATATTTGCGGAGATATTATTTGTGGAATTTAGGTATTTTTCAGGCTCCCGAATTTCATATCAAAGGGGTGATCGTGGGAAAATCTTCATAACTCTCTCTCTGAGCATCGGATTGGAATTATGTAAAAAGTGACTGGAATTACACGGACTATATTTTCCTTTCTATAAATTTTAGATCCAAAGGAGCAAACAGTGACACGTGGCAAGTCATACAAATTTGCTCTATTGAACCAGTCCATAATTAGGTCATTGTGGGAGATTGGACATAAATTTGTCTTGAAGAATCCAAATCAAGTCAGACCCATGCCATTTGAAAGAAGCTTCAAAGGACTATTACAGGGCCAAATTTAGGGTTATTTAGGATCCACGCACACATAGTTAAGCCCTCAATATCGAGCTTCTCAAAAGCAAGAAAAAAGGTGTGTATTTGGTTTTTAAAATTGCATAACGTTTGTTTGAAAAAGTAGTTTGAAGTGATTCCAAGGGCATATTTTAGAATTTTTATCAGTATTGTTTTCTATAATGTCTCCAAAAAATAATTCCATACCCATTAAGCCCTCAAAAAGCTATACTATGACGCATGAAGAGGAAGAATTGCAGTATGAGATATCAAAATTACGGTACCAAGTGCAACAAATTTCGATCTTACGAAGAGCAACCAAAGATGACATAGATGGTTTAAAAGAAGAAATGGAGGCTAAGTTGGATGGTTTGAAGGATAAAATAATAGCTAATATGGATGATAAATTAGTGGAAGATGACATTGAGCATCAACAACAAGTTATCCAACTCTCAAAGGATAACCCAACTTTGGTGCAGAATGTAAGGAAACAACAGGAAGATCAACATCACATCGAAAGAAGTTATGAAGAAGTCATAGAAATAAGAACTCGACAAGTACGATCAATTTTAGAGTATCTCAGAAAGTGGAAGAACTTTCCTGTAGAATATTTCACATGGGAAGATGAGAATTTTATACAGAAGCATCAAGAAATAATCAAGCGTTGAGGACAACACTCGTTTGAAGGAGAGGGGCATGTTAAGTCCCTATATTAATAGTGTAGCCCCTTATTATGTTAGTGTAGCCCCCCTTATTGTTATTATTGTACCCCCGTAACCCCCATATTGTTATTATTGTGCCCTTACATTATTATTGTTAGGTCGGCTAGGATTACATTGTGGCCCCACTAGGATTATATTGTGGCCCCATGGACTCCTATATATAGAAGGAGGTTTTGGTCATTTGTATCATCCAAGAATTGTTCATTCATGTAATGTATTGGAAGTTTCCCCCTCGAAGTGGCTTATTTCTAAGGCGTTGATATCTCTTTTCTTCTATTTTTGGAATTGGTTTCACAACATATTTCTAGAAGGATCAGGAACTAAGAATAAGTGTACACCTATTGGTACAGTCAAGCCGAGATTTAATAGGCCCGGTCAAAGGCGGTCAAACAATATCTGTCGTTATGGAGGATCCCTAGAAACTAGGTCAAAACTCTTATTTTGTGGGATTTTCTAGATTTTGATGGATTTGATGGATGAATTCGACTTGATTTGATAAGATAAGGATAGTTATGACTATATGAGCTATTTTAGATGATTTTGTTAGATACTTTATCTATTTAAGCCTCAACCTTTGAAGGCATTGATGTGTAGAACTTGTTTACTTAACATTATTAATTTTGAGACTTGGAGACATAATTGAATATATGTTCTATCATGTTTGTTGTTATTATATGCTAGTTGATTGATTGAATTTTTAAGTAGCTGAATTCACCTTCAGTGTGTGAGGCAAGGGCGAAGGGCCCCCACACCGAGCTAATTACACTTTGTAGTTTCCATTTTTGAATTAGTTTTCTTATGTTTAATTTGTTTATCTTGATTATTTATGAGTGTTGATGAATATAATGATCATTCGTAACTTGCATATGAAAGGAAAAACAAATGTTTAAGTTAAACATTCTTTCTATCTAATCAAGATCTTCAGTTAGAATTCATCTTTACATGTTTTTCATGCTTTTACATGGTTTTTTATGGATCTTAATCTTTTCTCTATTCTACATATGAATATTCAACCCAATATTTAAGTCAAATACTTCTTCTATCTGATCAAGAGACTAGAAACTAGAATTCATCTTTCCTGCTCTTTTGGAATTCCTGTTTTTAACAATATCATTACTGATAAATGAATATATAATGAAGGACAATCAGGACCTCTTCAGTGAAGAGCCTCTTTAATCATTTCTTCATGTATCTTAATATATTGTTCAATTAAGTAGTTTTTGATTTCTAATTCATAAGGTAATTTTGTTAGAGAAGGAGAAACATATCTCTTAAGTTAGGAGATTCTTCTGCTTCTGATTATACATCTGAATTAGAAATTGATTAAGTTAAATTTATATTTGTAATATGCATTTCCCTAATTATTAATAAACCATATTCTAAATTTATCACAACTAAAACCTATATACTTTGGGGATGCTTCTAAGTTCCAATAACCCGGATTGATAATAAATACTTGTGTTAGTTTACGACAGTAAATTGAACCAAAATTTTGGTGTTGTTTTCAGGGAAGCATATTTGAAAACTATCAAATAGGAAGAAAAAAAGATAAAAAAAGATATATAAAATCAAAAACAAAAAAAACATATTTTTTCTTTCAAGTAATGTTTTCTTATGCCTAGAGATACATATCAAAAATGTAGATTTGTGAAAAAAACCCTTCAACAGCTCATTCATCCACAGGACTAACAACACCGGTTGTTGGAAGACCTACTATAGAAGAGTTAGAGGAAAAACAAAGGTCAGGACAGAGATTAACTTTAGCTTAAAGACAAATCTTATTATCCTTAGAGGTAAAGAAGAAGCAATCACCTAAAGAACCTCCTTCCATATGGAAACAAAAAGAAACAAGTAAATAAATTATTGAACAACTAGAGAAACATGTCCTTAAAGAAATAAAAGTAGTGGAAGAAATACAAAGTAAATCACATATTGAAACACTACACATCTCTGAGCAAGAAATGGTTGAATAAGTAGAAGGATCAATTAGAATAAACATGGCTCCTGAAGAGAGGCTTGAATATGAAAGAAAACAAAGGGAATGGAGAAGAAAATGAGAGGAAGAAAGAAGAATTGAGGAAGAAAGAAAGGCATAAGAAGATAGAAGAGTTGAAGCACTTAGAAAGATAGAAGAATAAGAAAGAAGAGAAAATAAAAATAGAAGAACACAAGAAAATTAGCAAGAAATTAACAATGATTAGGAATCTACTTTTGGCTTTCCTATTTTAGATGCGAGAGAAATATTAGGAGATGAAATAAAAATGAAAAACATTTCACCTTCTATATTTCCTAACTTCTATGGAGTTTCAATAGAAGATCTTGATGCATTCATGTTTGAGTTTGATATCTTGTGTAGAAATTATGGATATACTGATGACACACACAAGCTTTGAATTTTTCCTGCTACTTTAAAAGCAATAGCCTTGAAATAGTTCATGGGATTAGGAGAACATACAATAGCTTCTTGGGATGATATGAGGAAATTTTTTCTTAAAAAGTATCAAGCTTACTGCAGTGCTAGAAACTCAAAAGAAGACATTTTCAGAATGACACAACAAGAAGATGAAAGTTTGGAAGAATATTTGGAAAGATTCGCTTACAATTTATAGAAATCCAAACATCATTCTCTTAGTCCTGATAAAATCCACACTATTTTTCTTAAGGGCATCAGAGATGAATATTTAGACATTTTTAATGTAATGGGAAAAGGAGATATCTCCGATTTACCATTTGATGAAATTGTTGAACTTTGTCAGAAATATTGTAGGGGAAGAGCAAAGATATGAAAGAGATATATTTCTTAAAAAGCTTCCAAATCTATAGCAGGTGTAGTAACAAAAGCAGATATAGGAAGCATGTTAGAAAATTTTAAAAAATACCTCTTAAGCACTTTGGGAACACAAGTAGATGTCTTGAAAGCTAAGAAAAAGAAAGAGGAGCAAGACTAAATCTTAGCAATTTTCTGTCCAAAGTGTTGGCAAAAACATCCACTAAGGGAATGTCCTTTTGCAAGATATACAAGTGTGTGTACTTTGTACATAAAATCATGCAATAGAAAAATGTCCTAAATTAAAAGAATTGTAAGAAAAAAAGTGCAAGGATTAGATTCTCTCTACTATATGGCACCAAGGAGACCTTGGCAACCAAGGATGCCTCAACAATTCCCTCAACAAAACCCCCAAAATTTTCAATTTATTCAAAATACATGGAATACACCAATGCCATGGCAGGCTTGGCCACCACAACAATATCAAAGCCAACGTGCACAAGGTTGGAGGGGATATGGTTATGGAAACCAACCACCACATCATATGTATCCTCAGCAGTATCAATATCAACAACCATACCCTCCACAACCATTTCCTTAATATCAACAATTCCATCAACATCAACCAATGCCATATCCATCTCAAAACCAACCATTTCTAGCTCAACTGCAACAACTTCAACTGCCCACTAACCAACCACCTCCTAGACCAAGACGATTTCCAGCTCAGCCAGTAGCTAATCCAAGTAACAAGGTGTGTATACCAGCATATCATGTGGAAGAGGCAACATATTATCCTACTTATTCTATTCTTCCCATAGAAGATGTCAACCTAAGGTCTGGGAAGGTGTTACAAAAATATTCTCCTCCAATAATTGAAGAAGAAATTGAACAAGGAGAACAAACTCAACAATCTCAACCATAAAAGAAAATTTAGAAAGGTAAATCTATTATGACACAGAATCCACCGTATCGAGAGAGATTGATACAAAATAATACTCCAATATCTCTACCTAAATTTAATATTCTAGATGGATTGAAGAACACATATGTTAAAATTCCTTTGTTGCAGGTAATTAAAGACATTCTGATATATGCAAAAACAATAAAGGAATTATGCATTAAGAAATCTGGTAGAAGAAAGGAGGATACACCAACAATCCAAGTAATTGGAAGTCTATCAAGTCTCATGTCTACAAACATAGTCATTGAAAAGTATTTTAATCCAGGAATTCCTATGGTTACCATTTTGATTAACAAATTTTCAGTACCAAATACTTTAATAGACTTGGGAGTAGCTATCAATGTTATGACTATAGATACTATGAAACATTTGAATCTGAACAACATTAGACCTACTACTATAGTTTTAGAACTTGAAAACAGATCTAAAGTTGTTCCAGAAGATATATTGGATGATATCATTGTCTCACTGGATTCATGGGAGTATCTTGTATACTTCTTGATTTTGCAGCCAAAAAAAAAAATTAGGAGGGCATCCCTTAATTTTGGGTAGACCATTTTTAGCCACTACAGATGCTTACAATGGATGTAGGTTAGGAAGTATGATTATTACGCATGGATATGAAAGGAAGTATGTTACATTCTATCCTCTCGCTCAATCTCCTTCTTTATTATCGTGGTTTGATGGAGAAGAACCACAACAACTTCAATCTGTTCTCAGTCTTAATCAAGTCTATAATTTTAGAGAGGAGGAAGAAAATGAGGACTTCTTAGATCTATTCATTTCAGAACCAAATATTTCAGAGCATCTTAGAGTAACTCAATATGTAGCTACTAGTTATCTTTTAAATGAATGTTTTCAGGAAAATTTCACTATATAGTCATTGCAAAATACATTTGAAATAATTTTTCCTATAAATTCAATTATCAATTCAAATAGAAAAATCATTGAAATCGGTCGTGAGAGACATTTGAATATTGGTAATAATTTACAATCATCAGAGGAGGAAAATATAATAACATTGTTGCAAAAATATTCAAAAGATTTTTCCTGGGATTACAAAGACATGCCGAGAATTCATCCAAAAACATGTATCCATCACATTTACGTTGATGATCAAATTAAACTCGTAAGGCAACCACAAAGATGGATGAACCTCATGATGAAGGAAATAGTGAAGGAAGAATTACATAAACTATTACAAGTCGGATTTATCTATCCTATTTCAGATAGTAAATGGGTTTCACCCTTAGTTGTAGTACCTAAGAAAAACGGAAAATGGAGAATTTGTGTGGATTATAGAGAACTCAATAAATCTACATTAAAAGATCATTTTCCTTTACCATTTATTGATCAAGTGTTAGATTCATTAGCTGTAAATAAGTTCTTTTCATTTCTGGATGGATTTAGCAGACATAACCAGATAAAGATAGCATTAGAGGATCAAGATAAGACAACATTCACATGCCCATGGGGAACATATGCATACAATGTATTACCCTTTGGTCTATGTAATGCACCTGCTACCTTTCAGAGAGCATGTCTTGCAATATTTGCTGATTTTATCCATGAGTGTGTAGAAGTTTACATGGATGATTTCACTGTGTATGGTACTACATATGATGATTGTTTACAAAATATTGAAAAAGTGTTAAAAATATGCAGAGAGACAAATATATCACTCTGTAATGAAAAATGTTTGATGATGTTAACTAGTGGATAGTGTTAGGACACCATATTTCCTCTTCAAGAATTAAGGTGGACCCAACAAAAATTCAAGTCATTATGAATTTAACACCACCCACAACACAAAAAGAAGTTAGAAGTTTCTTGGGTTATGCAGGCTACTGTAGAACATTTATTGAAAATTTGAGTAAAATAGTTTTTCCATTATTCAAGTTACTTGCAAAAGATGTGGAATTTTGATGGACAAATAACTTTCAAAATGCATTTGAAAAATTAAAAGAAAAAATATCAATCTCACCCATTCTTAGAGGACCTAATTGTTATTTTCCATTTCACATTTCAACTGATGCATCTGACACTGCTATTGGAGCATCACTTGGAAAAAAGAGAATAAATTCAATTATGCCATATATTTCATAAGAAAAAAATTAACACTAAAAGAATTGAAATATACTGTTACAGAGAAAGAAATGTTAGCTATAGTACATGCATTTAATAAATTTCGACGTTACATAACAGGTTATCAAGTTTATTTCCACACAGATCATTCGGCCATAAAATATTTAATGAACAAATCAATCACGAAATGGTAGAATAACTAGATGGTTGTTATTAATGCAAGAATTTAATATTACCATACAAGATCGACTAGGAAAATATAATCAAGTTGCAAAATTTCTATCAAGACTACATTCACCTAGTGATCCAAATCCAGTATTAGATAATTTTCCAGATGAACATCTATTTGCTATAAATGTTAAAACTCCATGGTTTGTAGACATAGCTAACTATTTATCATATCACATCCTACCATCTCATTACACAAACAAATAGAAAAGAAGAATAATTATAGAAAGTGCTAGATATAGCTAGGTCAATGCAGATCTATTTTATACTGTTGTTGATCTAATGATTAGAAAATTTGTTAGAGAAGATGAGATTATTGAAATTTTGAAAGCATATCATGATGAACCATGTGGTGGTAATTTTGTAGATAAGAGGACATCATACAAAGTGCTAAAACTTGGCTACTACTGGCCATTCATTTTCGAAGACTCTAGGGCCTATGTGAAAAGATGTGACAACTGCCAAAGAATTGGTACACCAGTGGCATCAAATTAAATGCCATTAAAGACACAAGTACTGATTGAACCATTTAAACAGTGGGATTTAGATTTCATGGGACCAATCAACCCTCCATCCAACAGAAATAAGTTCATCCTTGTATGTACAAATTATGTAACTAAATGGGTGGAAGTAAAGGAAGTAGCACGGGCAAGAGAAGATATTGTTGTGTCTTTTCTATTTGAAGAGATATTTGTAAGGTATGGAGTTTCGAGACATATAGTAATTGACCAAGGCACACAATTCACGTCAAAACTTGTTTTGAGATCTTACGGAGAAATACAATAAATCAACACCGTATCATCTTCAAGAAAACAAACAAGTGGAATCAACAAACAAAGTCCTAGAGAACATCATGACAAAGACTGTAAAAATGAACAAAAAGGACTAGTCAGAGAAATTGATAGATGCACTATGGGCATATAAAATAACTTGGAAAAACACAACTAGGTTTAGTGAATATCAGTTAGTTTATGGAAAAGAAGTCCTATTACCCGTAGAATTTCAACTACATACATACAATCTAGCAGCAGAATTGGGGATGGAATTGTATAAGCCACAACAACAAATAATTATGGAATCAAATAAACTGGATGAGATACGAAAAAAAGCAGTAGAACACACATCTCTTGTACAAGAACAAAGGATCAAATGGCATGATCGATTCATAAAAATAAAGTGTTTCAGAAAGGATATTGGGCACTCTTGTTTGACTCCAAGTTCAAATATTTCAAAGAAAAATTTATGACTCATTGGCTTGGGCCATATGAGATTGAAGAAATGTTTGAAAATGGAGTTGTCAAGATAAAAAAAATTGGTGAAGCATATTTTTCATTTGTCATTAATGGACATAGGCTTAAAATTTACAATAAGCCTATAAATAAAGAGGATTTTCGAAGAAACATTTTGATGGATTCAGATCTAGAACTAATGAGGCAGCATAGCACTATGCCTTCCATAATTCCAGAGGAATAAGAATGATGAAAAATAAATAAATAAAATAATAATAAATAAATATATATATTGGTTGTGAAAATCTAGGAAACTGAAAAAATACAAACTCAAATTCATGTCGGAAAACCAACTTTTCTGGCCAATATGAATTCTCTTTTTGTTTTTTTATTTTACTCTACTTAATATTTTTGCAAATATACCCTACAATATATCGCAAAATTGAGGACAAGTCAAATGATTAGCTTGGGTGAAGGTGTGTAATAAAAAAACTATGAAAATACTTTTCAGCAGCTAAATTGAAGATGAAATATGAACTACAATTACAAAGGAACCTAGTAAATCATTTGACAGATACAGAAGGGACCTAAATTGTTATTGAGAAAATTATTGAGAAAGGGACCTGTATCATGACGACAGAAGAAATTTTCAAACATTATTGAAACTATGCGAGAAGGACCTGAAAATAAAAAATTTCGGAAGGAACCTGAGCTAAAATCAAATTAAGTTCATATCAGAAGCGACCTAAAATGTCAAAAGTTTTACCTGCATAAGGGACCTGAACAACATCATTTCAAATAAAATCAGATTCAAAGAAGAAATAAAATCTCTACATAGTCTACAAGAGTCATCGTAACAAAAAACACAATGTCGACCATCATGAACATCAAATGGCTTGAGGGTATACAAGTACAGTAAGTAAAAATTGCTCTTAAAATTTCAATTTTTTTTCGAAAATATTCTAGAATTGTAAAGCTAATTTAGTACTGGTTATGCATTTTTATTACCTACATTTCCTCCACATTACCTACAATTCATCTACATTTTATCACCTATACTTTCATCTATATTCTATCATATATGAGTTTTTAGCCCTATTCTATCCATATTCATATCCATACCACTATCCTAACTACTTAATAAAACATTACATAATCTATCCATACCATATTGTACCCTATTTTTCTAAACAAAAGAATCATAAGAAAAAGGTTAACATTAAACCCTTGGAAGACCTACAATAAAACAAACAAAAGGTTAGTATCATTATAAATATTTAATTTTAAAAATGTGGCCATTTCATTGGTCAATTTTAAAAATTAAATAAAAGAGAAAAACGAAAGTTCAAATTCATATGATAGCACAACTATTTCAAATGACAAAACAATGCAAAAAGTGCAATCATAAGTGGTGACAAGCTAAGGTAATGGATCAAGTGTGTAATCATAATACAAACAGTGAATGCAAACTAACCTAAAGTATGATGTGATGATAAACAAAATGCATGACAATGATGTATGCTATGAAAACTATGATGAGACCATAATACATGCAGCAGTGGAGGAACGAAGAAATGATAGCATACGGTGATGTGAATACATGTAGTATGATGGTGCATATGCAGTTGGAGATGATGCAGAGTATGGAAGCAGACATGGTCATAAAAAAAAACGTGAAATGGATTGCATAATATGTAAAATAAAGGATAGAATGTACACCAGAGCCAACATAATAGTCAAGGGAATGACATGCATGAACCAGTCAAGCAGTGGTTAGTGAATGGTCAAAATAATTTCAAACACCATAACACAACACCATCTAAAACTTATGAGAACATTTATGCCATTGCTAAGACCTGAAACAACTGATATATGCGGTTTTTTCAATAATCACCTTCCAAAGGCTCAATGAGAGAGGGAGGCAATGCAATCAAAGCACGCATCCATGTTTGCAACTCTGTGAAAAAAAATAAATGCAAAAGTGGAGAGAAGACAATGAAGAAGCCGTAAGGAAAATAGAAGAGATAAATGCAGAGAAAAAGGCATAAAATATAGCAGAGAATAGGAATAGAGTGATAAGGGAATTAACTAGACTTTCAAAGCCAACAAATCCAGAAAATTTGTCAAGCAACCATGATATCAGGAGGCAAAATCCTGTGAAGTAGAAGGTAATAAGTAAACTCACATTTGGTTGTTCAAAATAATGATGGTTGTGTGAATAGATCTCGGGATTGTTCAAACAAACTGAGATTTATAAAAGGAGTTATCTATTTAAGTTTTTAAATCCTGTCATTGCGTTATATTTTGTTTTTACACCACTCATAAACACTTGAAATCATTCATAAATACTCTTCCATTGGTCACCAACTAAATCTTCTATTGATTAAGTGAGTAAATGGTAAAATATTGAGTGAGGATTTTCATGAGATTGGCACTCATTGAAACAATAGAGACCTCAGTTAAACTATAAGGAATATCATGAGGATCACAACAAAAGATCGCGAGGATCATTGCAAAGATAGGTAAGCTTGAACACATCCTCACATATAGTCTTCTATTCCAAAATAAATGGAAAATAGAGAATGGAGAATTCAGGTTCGAATTACACAGTGAATTTGTTTTAAATTGAGTTTTGTAATAGATTAATTTTATTATCACACTCAGTAGAAGGATTAGAATCAATATTTGTGGAGAAAGATTGATTTAGAAGACACAGTCAAACATTTTTTTTCAATTTTTACATAGCAGAGGACAGAGTCTGGTGAATGTTTGAAGGAAAATAGTGAAATTATTATGAGATTTTGGATGAAATGGTTGAGTTATCCTCTTGCATACATAGTGAGTTTAAATTATATACATCATGCTACGTTTTGAAAAATATTTTTATATGAAATTGAACGGAGACAACACATTGTTGTATATAAAAAAAATCATTTTGTTTTAGACAGTCAATTTTTTTTTTACAAAACAGAGGCAGAGGATTTTTTTTTTCTTAAGAGGACAGAGAATTAAATGGAGAGTAGGATAGTAAAATTATGATTTTTTTTAATGTTTTCTTAAACCTCTCTATCAAATCTTGTGTTTATTTGAAGTGGTAAGCTCACATTTTTCAAAAGGAAAACAGAGGATTGATTGGCAAGAGTAGTAAACAAGAGGTAAGCCTACTACTGTGATGACATTTAGTACTTGAATTTTTGTTTACAAAGATGAAGTTAATGACAGTATATGGGTACATCAAATGGTTTTCAGACAATATGAATTCAAGAACAGAACCAAAATATTTCCAAATTGAACATTGGAGTAGGGAAACAGTTGAAAAACTCTATCAGTCAGGTTTAATAGGCTTTCTTCAAAAATTAAAAGGGAAAAATGAAGATATCACAAGAGAGTTTATAAAAAATTAAAAACAGTCTGAAACCATTGTTGGTAGTTTACATATATCTTTGAATCCAAAATATATTTCCGAAGCTTTAGATTTTCCATCATCAAGTGAACTATACCACAAGGAATTACATTTCCAAGACAAGGGTGGGACATTATTCTTGGATAAAAATAGGAAGGGTTCTTTTGATAGGTCAAAGGGGATTCCAATGGTGTGGTTCAATGAACCTTGGGCAGAGCTAGTTTTGATAATTCAAAATTTCTTCACCTGTAACAATAGACATAGTGTAGTACACCTTTATCATGTTAGGTTACTACAACATATTAAAGAATATATAAGGATCAATTTTCCCTAATTCTTCTATAAAAATTTGATGAAGATGATTGAGAGTATAAAAGCTAAGAATGAACCCAAAGAAGCCCAAATTATTCATTTGGGGCTCATAAAAATCCTTGTGTATTACCAACTAAAAGTTAAGGTAATGGTTTGCGAAAATTTCTTGGTCGAAAATAATTTTGTAGAATAAGTCACTGAAAACAAACTCAAACCAATACAAGAAATAATAAATATTGTGCATTCACCTCTTTACCCTAAAACTAGGACAAAGAAGCAACATGAGACAGTTATGATAGAGAAGGAAACATCATTTTTGACCATTTCCAGGAGACAGAAAAATAAGAATTCAACAGAAACAGAAGTACAAGTCATAGAAACATCTCCTTTAACTAAATAGGCCAATGAAATCCCTGAGAGGTTACAATAAGAAGTGTATGAAAATCCTATAGACAGAAATTCCTATTTTGAAAATAATGAGGTTGAAACTCCTTCAGTTTCTAAAATACCAAGAGGAAGATCAAAACCTTTCCAGAGTTAGAGAATTAAATGATAGCCTGGAGGTAAGCAGAATCATGGAGAGGCACCTGAAAGAATAAAATCAAATCTATAAGACAACTAATGAGAAATTAGTTAAATAAAATGAGAAGATAAGTGAAGAAATGGGAAAGTTGAAAACCAAAAAAAATCTTCTCTATACACAGGAATTCAAGTGGCTTCAGAAGAAAAATTCCTAGAAGACCAAATATGAGAAACAGAAGGTTAAGACCTCCATCTACAAGGAAGAACAAGGTAAAGACATGGATTCTATTCTATATAAAACACAACAAGAATTTTTAGGATTGGGAATGGGATCAACATCAGAACTCATAAGGTCAAAGAGGAAAAAGCAAACATGAGGACATGCTTGATCAACAGTTTGGGGGAGATGTTGGCCCTCTTTTTTTTCTATTTTTGTTTATTAAATACATCTTATTTTCCATACTATCCATCTATTTTCCATCATATCCACCTTATTTTAACCAAAAGATGCATATACAGGTATTTAAATTATGTTTTTGAATTATTATATGTTTTTGTAAAAAATGAAATTTAAGTGCATTTTTGGACAGCATCAGAAATTCTCGTAATGGCCTTATGGTTTTCATATGTGCAAGACACTTGAGCTCGAGTTGGATATATTTCTAGAAAGCTTGAGAACTAAGAATAAGTGTACACCTGTTGGTACATTCAAACCGAGCTTTAATAGGCCCGATCAAAGGCAGTCAAACATGACCTGTCTTTATGGGGGATCCCTAGAAACTAGGTCAAAACTCTTATTTAGTGGGATTTTCTATATTTTGATGGATTTGATGGATGAATTCAACTTTATTTGATAAGATAAGGATAGTTATGACTATATGAACTATTTTAGATGAGTTTTTTAGATACTTTATCTATTTAACCCCCAAAATTTAAAGGCATTGATGTGTAGAACTTGTATGACTTAACATTATTATTTCTGAGACTTGGAGACATAATTGAAGATTTTTTCTATCATATTTGCTGCTAATCTATGCTGGTTGACTGATTGAAGTTTTAAGTAGCTGAATGCACCTTCAGTGTGCGAGGAAAGGGTGGAGGGCCCCCACATCGAGCTAAGTACACTTTGTAGTTTATTTTTAGTTGCAATTTATGAATTAGTTTTCTTATATTTAATTTGTTTATATTGATTATTTCTAAGTTTTGATGAATCTAATGATCATTCTTAACTTGCATATGAAAGGACAATCAAATGTTTAAGTTAAACATTATTTCTATCTATTCAAGATATTCAGCTAGAATTCATGTTTACATGTTTTTCATGGTTTTACATGGTTTCTGATGGATCTTAATCTTGTCTCTATTCTGCATATGAAGATTCAACCCAATATTTAACCTAAATACTTCTTCTATTTGATCAAGGGACTAGAAACTAGAATTCATCTTTCCTGCTCTTTCTAAGTTCATGTTTTTAACAATAGCATTTATGATAAATGAATATATGATGAAGGACAATCAGGACCTCTTCAGTGAAGAGCCTCTTCAATCATTTCGTCATGTATCTTAATCTATTGTTCAATTAAGTAGTTTTTTATTTCTAATTCATAAGGTAATCTTTTTAGAGAACGAAAGTTAGGAGATTCTTTTGCTTCTAATTATACATATGAATTAGAAATTTATTAAGTTAAATTTATATTTGTAATATGAATATCCGTAATTATTAATAAACCATCTTCTAAATTGATCACAACTGAAACCCATATACTTTGGGGATGCTTCTAAGTTCCACTAAACCAGATTGATAATAAATACTTGTGTTAGTTTACAACAGTAAATTAACCCAACAGAGTCAGAGAGTAAAGTGAGCCTCTAAGAGATAGGTAATAGTGCCACCTAATTATAGATACACGCAAAAAGAAGGATATGTCTAAAATCTAGGAGAATAGCCCACAAAAGGATGTGACGATCATTACAACCAGTCAACGAGAAAGATTTTTTTGGCATCCCGTGGAATAGTCCACAAGGATGAGACAACGATAAAACCATTACAAATCATTCTCAATAAGATAAGTACTAAAATAACCTAAATATTTCAACTACTTTAGCACAGATGAAAGTAACATGAAATACAAACGTTCGCAGAAAATTCTTACAAATATTCATAATTCATGCATGAATCAGGTGTTGACATTGAAGGCTTCTGTTATTAAGTAAAATTTCAAAGGCACATGTCTACAATGAAAATCACTAGCTCCAATAGTGAAGTGTTGGAGCCACTCCTTTCTCCCCAAAAGAACTAGTTTGTCTCTCTAATGCCTTGCGGGAAGAGCCAAGGTGAAAAGTACATTGCTCATATAATAAGGTTGTATATATAAGTAAGAGGTGATGCTTCACATTCCTTCTAACTCTTTTACTACCCTCATGACTGTTTCAATTCCTGTGACTTTTTGAATTTATATGACTATTCATATTATGAATGTGTCCTTTGGACTTCCACTTGAAAATACATTTTGAATAGGTATTACATAATCCATGATAGCGATGTGGAATATGATGGTTTGTGACAAAACATGACACGGCATTGATGGCATCGATTGAATGATGATGTGATAGTTCCAAGTTGTCTTTATTGCTACTTCTTTCTTTGTATCTTATTGAAAATATGATACATGTTGTTCTTCTTCCTCCTCCTTATGACTTGATGATGAGGAGTCTTCCATGTGATATTCATCTTCATCTTTTGTTGCAGTTCGGTGTTCCTTCATCTTCCCGCTTGATGGTCATATTAACTCTTGAGCTCCATATGTTTCTTCTACTATGTCCTCCTTTTCCATCTCCTTCTTTGTCATCTTTTCATAGAATTATAGAGAAATCCACTCATGACAAGACAACAATAGTCTAATAAACCCCTAGTCTAATATGGTGCATATTGATCCTCTGACTAAGTCGGAACTGGTTGACCAACTAATAACGAGGCTCAGTAACTATACAATTATATAGCTCAGGGAGATAGGGGTGAAGCTTGAGCCTTGAAATTGTGCAATGCATAGTTCAGGCTATACTGAGGAAGAATATTGTGCATTTTAGGAGCTCACTGAGCTAGGTTGCAGGGTTTTGCACTGTTTCAGTCAACTGCACAGTTCTGGGAGGCAAAGATTATCTAGTGATTGTGCATTTTTACAACTCAAAATCTCAATGGTTGGGCTTAAATTCTGAGACTATGAAATGTGTAGTTCAAGCCCAGATGGATGGTATGATTGCGTAGTTTTGAAGGCCAAACCCTGGGCTTGAGCACCACAATTGTGAAATGTGTAGTACTAGAATGACAAGAGGCCTAGTGAATGCACATTTGCGTAGTTCAGGAACTCAAGACTGAGGCTTGAGGAATAATACTAGGCAATGCGCAGTTTTGGCTTGGCTGGAGAGAAATATTGCACAGTCCTAGGACTCAGAGGTTAGACTTGAGCACTAAGGTTGAGAAATACAAAGTTCTCGAAAGAAGATATTGCGCATTGTGTAATGTCAAGAGACAAGGTTGTTGCTTGAGGGCTAAAACTGTGCAACGTGAAATTTAGGAGGGTTGTATGATGCTAGGTTGTCTAGTTCAGAAGTTTCCCAAATTCGACTAAGTGTGGGATCTATGCAACTAATATGAATAGTGACAAGACTTGATTGTGATCGCGCACTTGAAAAAAATTGATACTGCAAAAACCCATTAATACTTAAAATACAAAGAGTGAAGGGAGCTCTACTTGAATGGTTCATGAGGCACAATACTTGCTAAGTTTTTGTAAATGTGGTAGCAAGCTAAGTGGGCTTGATTGTGGGTAAAACTCTTGATTGTGGGTAAAACTCCACATTTAAGCGTGCTTGAATAAAATAAGAATTGTGTAATTCTTTTTACATTCAATTTTGCTTAGTTTTACTTTTACCATGTATTAGTTTTTCTTTGACAAAAAAAATGATATTTTATTCATAGTTTAACATTAGGAACTCAATTTGTGTTATGCTTTATGATTATTTAAATTTATTTAATTATAAGGTGATTGGTTGAGGTCTTATTATGGGTTGTTTTAGTAACTTTCATTTCTATTAGTTTCTAATTTTTTTTTTTTTCAATTTCATTTTTATTTGATTTATTTATTTATTTTTATATTATTTCTATTTTCATGAATTATAACTTTTTTTGTCCATATTTTCAATTTAAGATGACTTATTATTATATTAAAAAAATATTTGAATAAATTTAACTATATATATATATATATATATATATATATATATATATATATATATATATATATAACACATTATATATAAGTGAATATATGTTAATATAAGCGTTATTAGTTAATCATATTTTTTAATATTTGGTGATGTTGTTTTATTTTATTAGTTGTTTTATTTTTGTGATGAAATCTTTGTCTTTATTACTTTTTAGTTTAGCTGCCATTTAGTGTTTTCAATATAGAATTGACATATTATAATATATATGATTAACATGTTTAGAGAACACTTATAATAAAAAAAATTAGATATTCCTCTCGAATATCAAAATTTTATAACAATTTTCCATATTTAAAATATACATACATATATATATATATATAGTTCCATAAAAATAATAATTTTGTTTTCTATTGCCAAGAAATTACACAAATTTTATTTTACAGTGTTAAAAACTAACCAAAAAAGTATTCATATTCTTCATTTTTTTACTTTTATTTTACCCTTTTATTCTATTTCAATTGATTTGAGAAGCGTATAAAACCGGGTTTGGTATTCTAAGGTTTGGTGTTTGAGAATATTGGTCACGCAGAACATTTAATAAGTAGATTAGTAATTGAGATCGGATGTTACATATACAACATTAGTAAAGATTGGTCGGATGGAAAATATTAACACCGAGGTTCGTGATAGAGATGAGATGCATGATAGAGATGAGATGTTTAGTCATTTACGTAAACTAGTGATTCATTAGATCAATCATTCATATCCCTAACCCTAACGCAGTGTGTCTTCCAATCCATGACATCAAACGGTAATGGACAGGTGCACATTTTTTTGGATTCTATTGAGTGTTAAGAATGGCTTAGAAACTTGCACGCGTCTTCTAATGTCGGTATCCAATGGAATTACTATGATAACGATTGCGCTGATAAGAGAGACACTGCGTTTCCAATGGAATTAATATGACAAGAATTGCGCTGATAAGAGGGACTCTACGTTCCACGATTTTATTTGTTTGTTCACCTGAGGTCAGGAATAAGTCATGTTTGCCTCAAATATTTCTCGCACCAATCACTATTGATTGCGTCATATTTGATTTGATTTTTGGAGAATATCCATTTTCTTGTGCCAATGATCCCTGTGATAAGACGAGATAGAATTTGTGGTGATGGAGGTCAGTGCGTTTCGAGGCGCGAGGAGATTTTAGCGTCCATTCCGGGCTTAGGTCTTGCTTATGGAAATGGCCATTTGTAACATGATGCAATGCTTGTATTGATATTTAGTTATATGATTATTTAAGTATTGAGGGTATTATTTAAGTATTAGGATATAATTTTTTTTTTCGAGATTTGTTATTCATTTATGATCATTTTAATAAAATGTAGTCTTAACTCGTTAATTTCTCATTATTAGTTATTGTTATATCATACATACTTATATCTCTACTCCAATCCAAACCTCTCTTTAAAATGAATCAAATAAATATAAAATCACTATGATTTTTTTCAAATTAGTTAATCAACTCAAGTTAATTAAACATCCACTACTAAAGTTTTATTATTTCATAACACTTAAATATTCAAGAAATTATGGACAAGACCTCGAAAATAAAAAATCGTTTAAAATATCCCAATCGAGGTGCCTAGTGGCAAATGTTGCTCGACAAGTGGAGGCTAGTCGACAGTTGGAGGTACTTGACGGCACGCACCATCCCACCCTCATTCATTAAATCCCTGCAGAAGGAGTTGGACATTACCTTCGCATGTCGGATAATTATGGCAGCAGAACAATGCCAACTAATTATGTCAGAGCGACATGGGAAACAACAACATAAGTGGTTAAGGAAAGAAGTGGCTCGTTGGCAGAGTATTCTTCCTGGCTGCAAAATTCGCAAAGGATCGAAAGGAATTTCAGAAGGTACCGCTGCGCCAAATCTGCAACAGTCACGCCTTTAGTTTCTTTGTTATGTAATGGCTCCGGTTCTTATCCTCGTCATTACCCACACAATGTAAAAAAAATAGAGATAATATGTGCATGGGCATGGTAGAGGGAATGTATAGGTATTGTTGCGGGAAGGGTAGGAAGGGTTATCATTTTGATCTCAAGCATATGTATGTACTCTTTGGCAATGCATTTCCCTGTAGCATGGCCAAAAATCAGAACCTGGTTATCCCTGAGAAGGCCATCAAGCCCTGTTTCAAAACCCCCTGTAGGATTTTGCTTCTACAAATTTAGAGTCTCTCGGCTCACCCTCTTCACACCTCTGTGAGGTGCCATGAAGCCCCAAATAGGTTATCTCAATTTTATGAAAACTCATGCATGATGCGCCACAATAAGTCATCAAGCATCTATAATCTTACCTCTACTCACTATGACAGGGGTAGAAAAGAATCTAAAACCCTCTCTCTGAGTAAACTGAGAAGACCTGTCCAACAATCTCTTACCTCGGTTTTTCTTCATGCAAAGTTTTTGAATTCTAACTGTGGTATGTTATATAGGGAGAATTATATTTGTAATGATAATCCTGGTTAGTTTCTTTTGCCAACCAACAAGGTCTTCAATCACACTAGTTTAATTACTTGTCTCAGTAATATGATATGCATGCATAGCTACATGGCTAACTCCATTGCGGTGGTGGGTCCCATCGGATTTCTTAGGTACTCTGTTTCTAATTATCCCTCACCACCCTTTACAAGCCCTCTAACAATACTCACAGGTTTAGTTTAGCAGCTGCTTGAGCTCGTCAGTCAGAGTATAACAATGGTGAAAGGTCAATCAGTAAAGCGGCATTCCAAGGACAAAGGAAAGCAGAGGCTTTCAAAAAACACGGCCGAGCCATGCAAGCAAGACAGAAAGACGAAGAAAGAGATCATGGGGAATCTCTTTGAATTTTAATCTGCAGGCAATCCCCCACAGATTTGTAATGTAATCCAAGGATGGGAGAGGGAAAGTAATAGTAAGGAAGAAGATATAGAGGTAAAGGAGGAAAACATGGATTTTGTTTCTGACCCAGGAAATGCAAATGGGTGACTATCTCTCTTTCATCAATCCATCCACACATATTGGACTCTAAAATGTGTGCTGGCTAAAGCCCTGCAAAGTTTACACGAAAGTGAAGTAAGTCCTACAGTGGTCTCAATTCTACAGGAAATCAAAAAAGAAATTCAGGATATAAGGGTATCTCAGTATCATGCCACAGCTCGTATTGGTAGAATCAAAAGGTAGCTTCAATTGATGCAACAAGTAGACATTCCAGGCTCAACAACAAAAGATCCAACACCTATAAACTCCTCATATGGTTAACATATGATGCTCTAAGTTTCTATTATTTTTCCAGCTAGCTTTTACTTTTCATGTTGTCAAATAGACATTGCTTTAAACAGTAAAATGCACATAGCGGCTAGTAGATGAAAGAGATAATTTCAATTTTGAATGGCGTTTAATGCTTTAAGGTGGCCAACAGACCTGGTTTCCTTCGGGTAGGTTGAGGTCACCAAATGTGTATATGTTGCAACTTTCTCTCTTTTAGGATAAAAAGAAACTGGTAAAAAACCACCAAATTTACAAAAAAAAATCATTTAAAATTTACCCTTAATACCTAATAACGTAAACCTCGAAAATAAAAAACTTTACCTTTAATAACAAGTGACATAAACATTAACTCTTAATGTCTTATAGATAAAATAATATGATTGTTTCCTAACTTAATTAATGTTGCACTTAGCTATATGATAGCTATATGATGTCTTATAAATTTTCACAGATTCTAAGTGTATATTTAAATAATGGAAAACTCATTTGAGATTAATATATTATATTTTTATTTAGAATTTTTAAAATTTATTTTTTATTTTTTAATATTATAATATCATATTTCTTTAACACCTTGATTTATATTTTTTTTTCAAAATCTATATATCTTTAAAGAATATAAATATTCAAAATTAATATATCATATTTTTATTTAAAATTAACATATCATATATATTAGGATAATTTAGATCTATTAAAATGACCCTTAAATTCCTAAACATATAAATCCGTTTCATACCATAATATTATTGTTTCATTAACTCCTAGATCCAGAATTCCTTTAATCTCAAGTCACATGACATCTTCATCCAATATGATGAAAATATATCCCTAGTGTGCTCTTAAATGTTAAAAAGAACCTATATAGATTAGGCAAAAACTTTCTAGTTCGAAATGTCCATGCAACTTCTAGTATTCCATTGTTAAGAGAGAAATGTAACAAGCTCGATATTAATGTCATATCTTATAGTAATTGTAGTAAGAAGTTTATTTTACAGTTTTACACGAAGAGGTGTAATTTTTTTAATATTTAATTTGTGTAATTTGTTTTAATATATATATATATATATATATATATATATATATATATATTAAATAAAACAAAAAATTATTATAATTAAAGATTACAATCAAATATAAATTGTGTAATTATTTTTATGTTTAAACGAAAGTTAAGATATGATGATTTATTACAAAGAAAATATTTTAAAGTTACAAGGGAGGTTTTTAGTGTTATAAAATTGGTCAAAAGTCAAAAAAATATTTGCTACAACATCTGTTTTTGGTAATGGAGGTTTTGATGGAACTTTAACACAACTAAAAAAAATTGGGCGGTCAGAAAATTTTACAAATGTTTTTCTCATCAGTGCGTGCATCATGTATGAACGCATTGGTGCGTTTTACCATGTATGCACTGTTACTGTAAACATACCAATCATCGGGATGGAAAACAAGTTTTGGACACCCCGAGGCATTTAGCAACATCCGGATGAGTGTCACCCACAACACTACTACATGAAGGGCACTTTTAAGAATTTTTTTTAAGACAAAAGAAATCTTTTGTCTTAAAAATTTACTTTTTATTTTACTTATTTTACATTAAAATTGAATATCAATTGAATTGTCTTAAATATAAAATTTTAGACAAAAACAGACAAAAATATTTTAAGACAAAACTTTATATTTAAGACAAAACCAGGTTAAGACAAAAATAGTTTAAGGCAAAAATATTTTAAGGAAAAACTTTATATTTAAGACAAAAACAGTTTGAGACAAAAATAGTTTAAGACAAAAATATTTTAAGGAAAAACTTTATATTTAAGACAAAAACAGTTTGAGACAAAAATATTTTAAGACAAAACTTTATATTTAAGATGAAAAGAGTTTGAGACAAAAATATTTTAAGACAAAACTTTATATTTAAGACAATGGCCACTTAAGACAATGACAATTAAGACAAAACTCATTTAAGAAAATTAACAATTAAGAGAAAACCATATCAATTTAAGACAATACTACCTAACACTTGCAAAATTGACTCTAATAGTGCACCCTAAGTTTGTCAACTTGCAGGCTACTATTGTTGCGCGCCTATACCGAGGCTGTTATTTCACTTACCATTCACATTATCTTATATAAATACAATGATTTTTTGGGCTCTTCATTTTGGTGGGGTAGCCGTATCTGAAGTACGTGACAAATTTTCCTGAAAAAATTTCTCAGACATCAATTCCTCTTCTGTCCCTTCGATCTCTGTTTATATGATTAGATACAACTCGTCTATCGTTGACCGATAGCCAGTTCCTCTGAACAACTGAGTGCTAGCTAAAAATCTTATAACCTTAGTTTTTAAATTCTATCTAAGCATCTTATTTTTTGTGATAAAATATGTCAATGGGATTTTTCAAGACATTCATTTTCCCTAGCAACTGTGACTCTACACGATGTGTGATATCATCATGTACAAAAGCTACAGAATATATGCTTCCTCTAATAGGAAATTGGGAAATTGATATAGGTTAGTTTAGTTTGCAAAATTTGAAGCTAAGCTAAGTCTCTCTCAACATCTTGTTTTTTGTCACAAACAAAATATGCCTATAGGTTTGTTGAAGACGTTCATTTTCCCCAACACTTGTCACACTATGCATATTGTACTATATCATCATGTACAAAAGCTACCGAATATTTTCTTCCCCTAAATAAGAGATAGGGAATTTGATACAAGTTTGGTTAGTTTCCAAAATTTGAAGCTAAGCTCCAACTTTAAAGTTATGTTCCTTAAATTACAACAACTAGTTTTCACTCTTCTCAATGTACATTGTGTTCCCTTGTTGAAGTTTTGGATATAGCCTCTAAATAAGCAGATTCTTCAAACTATTTCAAAATAATTTCTCCCTCACTAGAAAACATTGGAAAGTTGGTCTTCAGATGTTCTAAAATAATCAGGTTGTCTCTACACTGGTTAAATATGGAAACATATATATGAAATTTAATAATTAGTCATAGAGGGATATATCACATTTTGGATCTCCATGAATAGGGGATCCTCAATCATTCTAGCTTTTCCATAAATACCAATGGACATGGTTATGGCATGATATCCTAACATTCCTTGGTCTCCATAGATGGTAGGATTCAAGTATGGCAAAATCAATGCTATCTTTTATCTCTTATCAGTAATAATACTAAATTAACATCTTATGTAAATTTGATTTTCTCATGCATAAAATTTTCTTTCTCTTGATTGAATTGATACTTACACTAGGTTTGAATTTCCTTTGCTGGCAGTATTAGCACAAGTGGTGAGTTCCTTTTCCAAGACTTGAACACTAAGCAAGTCAAACTCCTATCTACTTTTTAGGTTCGGGTTGTGTTGAATTTCTTCTTTTTAGGGTTGGGTTGAGTCTCTAAATAACAAAGTGGGAATTGTTGATATTGTGGGAAGCATCATCGAATTTCTAAAAGATGGAAGTGAACAATTGAAAAGGTAGTTTTCAACCCGGGAGATTCAGATATTGATGATGCTCATCTAGATCAGTTTCTCATTGATGGAATACTTTATATCTTCCAAGAGAAGGAGTTGACTAGTGATGATGTCAATGTGATGTTGAATGGATTTGTTGTTTTGGATTTGTGAATGCTTTAAACCAGAGAGTCAAAACATACTTTGTGGTACAACAAGTGGAGACTAAATAACATGAGTGCAAAGGTTAGACAACATGTCCTTGTACCAGAGTAGTCTTGTGAAGATATATAATGAACTAAACCATGTATAAACCAATAAAAAATACACACATACACAATAATGAGTGGCACACAAACAAAAATTTTAGTATTTCTCAAAACCTTTGCAAAGTTTTTATATGCAAACCTTCAAGTGCAACCTAAGCTAAACTACATTGCATATTCAGGAAGTTTGGTGGACATGAACTATCCATCAAATTTATGAAATATTCAAAAATATGCAATGAAGATCAAAATAAAAAGACAAAATTTAGTTTATTTCAAAACCCTTACAATGATTTGATATGGAAGGCTACATTTCTAGCTTGGCTATTTTATGAAGTGCATGAAGTTTTAAGTTGAGAGTATGTTCGATCTTCAGACTTAGGTGCATATCAAATCCTTATTTTCATTAAGTTGTGCTAATTGTCTAGTTGCACACATAAACCTCATTACACATAAATACACATAGATCGTTGCTCAAGAGCTATCATACTCCTCATTTCATATTTTCATTATTATTGTAAGCCCGCCTAGAATATGAAACGTGGAGAATTGTGGTGTTTATGGGTCATTCCATTTGAGGGGGTATTTCTTATTTAGCCATGATATGCATGTTGTATAAATATATGCATCCGTGAAATCCTAAATCTATTTTATGCATCACATTTGGCTTCACTTTCATTGGTGACAAAATTATGGCACAACAAGTTCATTGTAGGAGGTGGGTGAATCAGTTTTTACATGTTGTTTTAGGATGTCTTCTCTTGAATCTTATTGCCCCCTTCTATATATTTGTGTAAGCACTTAGATACATTGTTCCCCTATTGGCCGAAATCCACGGAGAGTGGAACATATTTCATGGATTCCATTTACACAACAACGAAAGAATCCCTCTCTCTAAACATAGATGGCATTACTAAGTTTTTCGGCATTGTCGTCTAGCATTGTTTGGCCACAGTGAGTTACAATAGTGCAATCAGCATGAGTCCCAACAACCCGTTCATCATTGTAATGGCTCTCATTAAACTAAGACCTTATAAACCATTTTGGCATTATATTTTTTTCTCCAATATTGGTGGAATTAAGATAGAGAATCATTTTTCTTTGTTATCCATCCTCTTTTATGCCCTTAAAACTTTAGATGCTAATTTGGAAGAACACATCTTAAAGCATGTTGGTTATGATAATATCTTACCTAGTGCCTTCTAAAACATTGTGAGGTTCAATGACCTTTCAAAGCTTCCTTTTTCATATGCAAGATAAATTTATTAAGACGAGAGTACCATAACATAATTAAATCCCTTTGGATTTGTAATTCAGGTAAGCATTGATGTATTGCATTCTTCAATTCATTTTTTCTTGTGTATTTCCGGCAATAAAGTTTGAGTATAAGATACCACATTATATTCCATGTCTGATATGCATGTGGTGTTCAAAATAGCATAACATTGATATATTAGTCATGGGAATGTAGAGATTGTAAACTAACCCTTTCATATATTAGGAAAATTTTAAATTATGAAAGACAAAATCCTATAATACTTATATAAGAACTGAATTTGGATACACATGCCTGTGGACAATGTACTTGAATATATATAGTCTTACACAGATACACAAGCAATACACTAATTACTTGGTACGTTTAAATTGTTGTCCTAATTGTTGGCTCTCATTTTGAAAGAACATGGGCTTAATTTATGAATGTAAATTAAATTCTATAAATATTCACAGATCTCCAAATCCAAGGTAACAATGTAATTGTTTAAGTGTAAATTTTTTCTTCTATTGTCTATGAAGGAAGTAGTTTTTAGGAAAATTTAAATGTAATTTATATTTTAGAAAAACTTTCTCTAGAAATTACTTGGCTAGGCTGCAATACTATGAGGAATGATTTTTCTTAATATTTTTAGATTAGGAGGGAAAATCTATGATTAAATTCGGCTGATTTTTCCGTTCTGTTATGTAGTGACAAAATCATAACCTGTTTGATATAACATCACTAATAATCCCCCCGCTCGACATTGATGGCAGCATAAACATTGCTTAGTCTTGTTGATTTGGTCCTCCCCCTTTGGTATTTCTCCTTATTTCTCATGAAATATTTATTACCTTGCCCTTTGAAATCAATTTAAATGGGTTGAAAACTATTCATATTCATTACTTAAGAATCTCAGGCATCTACACTTGTAACTTGTAGCTGCTATAGCCCGTTCGTGAGCCCAGGTATTGCACCAAGGATGCTGCAACTCCCAGGGGCTTCCCTTCTTTAATTTATCAACCCGGGGTTCATACAAAATTTGAGGTGATAATGGTATATACACAATAGATGCATTCTGTACATGTCATCCTCTTCTGCTTTACGAAAGGGTGCTACTTCTAGGGGTTCTCAGTGAAGTCTATCACACTTCAATGAAACTAAACTAGATTGCAGCAAGGAAATGATAGAAATGAAACTAATTTATTGTGTAGGGAGGAAATGGTTGTAAGAAACTAAATTAAATTGGTGAAAAGAAATGACTGGAAGGAAACTAATTTAATTTTCAAAAGAGGAAATTAGTGAAAAGAAACTAAGTTATATTGCTGAAAAGGAATGGCAGGAATGAAACTAGTTCTAAAACACACATAACTTATCCTATGATCTATCTACCATGCTACCACACGTATAACCATGCAACTATTCATGATCTAACTAAAATTTAAAAGGTGTTGCTTGCAGTTTTGGGAAAAAAGGGCTAACAGAGGCTAATGGAGAGCTTAACACATAGAACTAGGCTTAGAAGTGGAAAGAGGGGGTTTAAACCTGATAAAAACTAATTATAGCACATAAAAGGATTTAGGAGTGGAATTTTTTGAAAAGTGAAATGGCGGAGAAGCAGGAGTACAGTTCCAGAGTGAGAGCGAAGTGTGAATTGCGAAAATCTAAAACCTACGAAGTGCGAAGTGTGACGAAGTAAACATTGTGATGTGTGAAATGCGATATCGCAATCGGCGGAAAGAGAAGTACATATTAACAAAATCCACTAAATGATGCGGAGTGTAGAATTCAACTGAGATAAAGCAACGAAATCCGATGAGATAAATGTTGCAAACTGCAAATTGTGATGTGGTAAATGTTGCAGAGCGTGATATTCGGTATCGCAATATCAAAATTGGAAAAAACAAAGGTAAGTGTTAACAGAACCAAATAAAAAGTGCTGGATGCAATTTGCGATAAAGTAAAAACTGTGGGATGTGATTTGCAATGTGGTAAGACCTACGAGATGTGATCTATGAAGCGTGACATGGCTGAGTTATCATAATCGGCCAGAACAAGTGGTAAGTGTTTAAAGGTAAGAGCTAAATGTTGTGATTTTGGAAGTGCGATGTACGGTGGTGGTAATTTCGAGAAGAAAGGTGGAGGTCAGGTTTTCGATGGTTTTTGAGCATTTTTACATTAAAACAAGTCAGACGATGGTGGCCAATAGAACGAAGGAAGAGGGCATGCAATCAACAAAGAAGAGCAGCAAGTCTTTAAGGAAAAAGGTAAGCGGTGCGAAGTACGATTGCGATGTGCGGTGGCGGGAGTCTCGAGGAGCAAAGGTGAAGGCCTGGTAGTGCTCAGAAGTGAAGCACACCTGCGGATTCATGCACAGGAAATGAACAAAGATGCAAGGTGAAACAGTTGTTAGCCTCTTTCATAAAGGAAATTATATATCCAAAAAATACACAAATTAAATAATGTAAAGTTAGGATAAATATATTTATTAAATTAGATTATTTAATAAATATTTGAGATACTTAGAAATAGTATTTTGTTAGTAAAAATAGGACTCTAGAATTGAGTCGTTTCCTAGGCTCTAAAATAGGAATAAATTTAGTGGGATGGTTAGAAGGTCATTTATTGTAAATGGACACTTTTTGATTTTCCAAGTGATCCATAACTAGATTAAGTTAGAACATAGAGCTTATAAATAAAACTACACGGCATCTACAAAAAACACATGAAACTATTGAGTATCTACAGCTTGAGTCACAACTTCAAAGGATTGAATTGCAAGAAAAGAGTAATAGCTTCAAGTTTTTGAACCATCCAAATGATAAGTCATTCATTCAAACAACTTCAAGTGTCGAAGTTGTTCCAGTTCCAATTTCTTCCAAGCCCATCATCAAGCCTTGGGAAGAAATTCACAATAACAAGAATCGACGAGGCTTAGGATATGTCCAAGATGATGCCAAATTACATATTCCTGATTATTCCAAGCCCATTCAGTTCGTCAGTGCAGGATTTCTTGCACCACTCACCTCAGCAAGTTTTGAGAAAGTTGCAGACAACTAGTAATGCACGCAACCCAAAGTTGCAGAAAAATAGAATTCCACACAACCTGAAGTTGAAGTCAAACTGAAATTTTCTCATTGTCAGAGAACCGGCCATATGAAAGATCAGTGTTTTGATCTCTATCACTGTCGCCATTGTGGCAAGTTCAATCATTCCTCAGAAAAATGTCGAAATCAACACAAATCAGCCAGATTGAAGATACATTATGAATGGATCGACCCTTGGGAATGGTCATCCACAGTTAAAAGATTGCTTCAGTTCTACAACCGCATACGATCACACATAGTGCAACCAACAGTGAAAATATGATGGTACTCTCATGCAGTTGGATGGGGGAGTACAATAGTGTAAAACTCCTACACCTGAAAGGGGGGAGTTTAGGAATACTTTCCAAGCAAAGTGTCTCTCCTTTCAGTTGACAAAGGGGGGAAAATGTTAATGAGATTGACAGTGGTTGTCAGACTGAAAGTCTCGACAAAACTAGCAAAAGTAGCCAGTGGGCATCTTCAACAGCCAGTGGGCATCAACAAATTTTCCAGTGGGCATCAACAAATTTGCCAATGGGTAGTCGACAACACAGAAGCAGTTGATATTTTTCAGCATAACAAAAGCAACAGTGATTTGTTTTTGACATCATCAGCCAGTGGGCCTTGAACAAAAATTTTGATGCTAATTTCATGCAAAGGATAGATGGATCCTTTTGCAACTTGGCACGTATTAGAGTTGTCAAGCAACATTCAAAGATGAATCAATCATACAGCTGACTCATGGTCTCTTGAGATTGAAGATTTTTTCAGCATCAACTTGAGAACTTGGAAGATGGTTCCTCGTTCTTCTTTTGGATTTATCCATGAAGGGGGGAATGTTAACCTATTTCATAAAGGCAATTATAAATCCAAAAAATACACAAATTAAATAATGTAAAGTTAGGATAAATATATTTATTAAACTAGAATATTTAATAAATATTTGAGATACTTAGAAATAGTATTTTGTTAGTAAAAATAGGACTCTAGAATTGAGTCGTTTCCTAGGCTCTAAAATAGGAATAAAGTTAGTGGGATGGTTAGAAGGTCATTTATTGTAAATGGACACTTGTTGATTTTCCAAGTGATCCATAGCTAGATTAAGTTAGAACATAGAGCTTATAAATAGGATTGTTTCCTAATTTCATTGTGTAATGTGAGAGTGAGAGTTTACGTTTGTAAACTCCTGCAATTTGCTATGTAATCTTTTTCCATTATCAATAAAGTTATATGTCTAAGGACACTTTTGAATCTACAACAGTGAAGGAAAGGATTGGACTTGGTAAATATATATTCTTCCCCGAACTCGAACAGAAATAAATTTGGCCTATGGGAAGGTCTGCCTCACTCGAACTCTATTGACAGAGATGACAGGGGGAAGACTTGACCATAGTTTTGGAGTTTTTCCTCTATTTCACTATGCATAAGGTGGCCAACAAACTTGGTTTCCTTTGGGCATATTGAGGCCACCAAATGTGTATATGTTGCAACTTGCTCTCTTTTATGATAAATAGAAAATGATAAAGAACTACTAAATTTAAAAAAAAAAAAAAAATCATTTAAAATTTAGCCTTAATACCTAGTCACACAAACCTCGAAAATAAAAATCTTTACCTCTAATACCAAGTGACATAAACATTAACTCGTAATGTCTCATAAATAAAATAATATGATTGTTTCATAACTTAATTAATGTTGCACTTAGCTATATGATGTCTTATAAATTTACACAAATTCTAGATGTATATTTAAATAATGAAAAAATCATTTAAAATTAATATATTATATTTTTATTAAAAAATTTTAAAATCTACTTTTTTATTTTTATTTTTTAATCTTATAATATCTTATTTCATTATCACCTTGATTTATATATTTTTTTCAAAATCTATATATCTTTAAATAATAAAAATCTTCAAAGTTAATATATCATAATTTAATTTAAAATTAACATATCATATATTTGTTAAGATAATTTAGATCCATTAAAATGACCCTTAAATCCCTAAACATATAAATCCGTTTCTACCATAATATTATTGTTTCATTAACACCTAGATCCACAATTCCTTTAATCTCAAGTCACATGGCATCTTCATCCAAGATGAAGAATAATAAAATTTATCCCTAGTTTGCTCTTAAATGTTAAAAAGAACATATATAGATTAGGAAAAAACTTTCATGTTCGAAATGTCCATGGAACTTCTAGTATTCCATTGTTGAGAGAGCAACGCAACAAGTTCGATTTTAATGTCATATCTTATAGTAATTGTAGTAAGATGTTTATTTTACAGTTTTACACGAAGAGGTGTAATTTTTTAAATATTTAATTTGTGTAATTTTTTTTAATAATTAATTCGGAATTCGTATATATATATATATAATAAAAATAAAATATAATATGTATTAGAAAAATATATATATATTATAATTAAAGATTACAGTCAAATAGAAATAGAAATTGTGTAATTATTTTTATGTTTAAAGGAAAGTTAAGATGTGATAATTCATTACAAGAAAAATATTTTGAGGTTATAAAGCAGGTTTTTAGTGTTATAAAATTAGCCAAAAGTGTCAAAAAAAAAACATTCGCTGCAACATCCGTTTTTGGAAATGGAGGTTTTGACGGAGCTTTTAATGGAACTTCAACACAACTAAAAAAACTGGGTGGTTGAAGGTTCTTATGGATGTTTTTCTCATCTGCGTGTGTATCATGTGTAAACGCACCGGCGTGTTTTACCATGTACGCACCGGTACTGTAAATATACCAAACATCGAGATGGAAAAAAGGTTTTGAACGCCCCGAGGCATTTAGCAACGTCCCGATGAGTGTCACCCACAACACTACTACATGAAGTACACTTTTAAGACAAAAGAAATCTTTGTCTTAAAAATTTACTTTTTATTTTACTTATTTTATATTAAAATTTAATATGAATTGAATTGTCTTAAATATAAAATTGAAGACAAAAACAGAGTGAGACAAAAATATTTTAAGGAAAAACTTTATATTTAAGGAAAAAATATTTTAAGATAAAACTTTATATTTAAGACAAAAGAAGGTTAAGACAAAAATATTTTAGGGAAAAAATAGGTTAAGACAGAAATAGTTTAAGACAAAAATATTTTAAGGCAAAACTTTATATTTAAGACAAAAACAATTTGAGACAAAAATATTTTAAGACAAAACTTTATATTTAAGACAAAAACAGTTTGAGACAAAAATATTGTAAGACAAAAATAATTTAAGATGAAAATATTTTAAGAAAAAACTTTATATTTAAAACAAGAACAGTTTGAGACAAAAATATTTTAAGACAATGACAATTAAGACAAAACTCATTTAAGGCAATTAACAATTAAGTCAAAACCATATCAATTTATGACAATACTATCTCACACTTGCAAAATTGAATCTAATAGTGCACCCTAAGTTTGTCAACTTGCAGGCTACTATTGTCGCGTGTGTATAGCGAGGTTGTTATTTCACTTACCATTCACGTTATCTTATATAGAGACAATGATTTGTTGGGCTCTTCATTTTGGTGTGGTAACCGTCTTTGAAGTACGTGACAACTTTTCCTCGAAATATCTCTCGAACATAAATTCCTCTTCTGTCCCTTCAAACTTTATTGATACGATTAGATACAACCCATCTATCATTGACCCATAGCCAGTTCCTCTGAACAACTGAGTGCTAGCTACAAATCTTATAACCTTTGTTTTTAAAGTCTATCTAAGCATATTATTTTTTGTGATAAAATATGTCTATGGGATTGTTCAAGACATTCATTTTCCCCAACAACTGTGACTCTACACAATGTGTGATATCATCATGTACAATTCCTCTAATAGGAAATTGGGAAGTTGATACAAGTTTGTTTAGTTTACAAAATTTGAAGCTAAGCTAAGTTTATCTCAACATCTTATTTGTTGTCACAAACAACATATGCCTATATTTTTGTTCAGGATGTCATTTTCCCCAACACTTGTCGCACTATGCATGTTGTATTATATCATCATGTACAAAAGCTACCGAATATTTGCTTCCTCTAAATAGGAGATATGGAATTTGATACAAGTTTGGTTAGTCTACAAAATTTGAAGCTAAGCTCCAACTTTAAAGTTATGTTCCTTAAATTACAACAACTGGCTTTCACTCTTCTCGATGTACATTGTTTTCTCTTGTTGAAGTTTTGGATGTACCCTCTAACTAAGCAGATTCTTCGGAAAATTTGAAAATAATTCCTCCCTCACTAGAAAATCATTGGCAGGTTGGTCTTCACACATTCTAAAATTATCAAGTTCTCTTTACACTGGTTAAATATGGAAACATATATATGAAATTTAATAGTTAGTCATAGAGGGATATGTCACATTTTGGATCTCCATGAATAGGGGATCCTCAATCATTCTAGCTTTTCCATAAATACCAATGGACATGGACATGGGGTGATATCCTAACGTTCCTTGGTCTCCATAGATGGTAGGATTCAAGTATGGGAAAATCAATGCTACCTTTTTTCTCTTATCAGTAATAATACTAAATTAACAGGTTATGTAAATTTGATTTTCCCACGTGTAACATTTTATTTCTCTTGATTGAATTGATATTTACACTAGGTTTGAATTTCCTTTGTTGACAGTATTAGCACAAGTGGTGAGTTCCATGTCCAAGACTTGAACACTAAGCAAGTCAAACTCCTATCTACTTTTTAGGTTCAAGTTGTGTTGCATTTCTTCTTTTTAGGGTTGGGTTGAGTCTCTAGCTAACAAAGTGGGAGTTTTTGATATTGTGGGAAGCATCGTCAAAGATCTAAAAGATGGAAGTGAATAGTTGAAAAGGTAGTTTTCAACGTGGGAGATTCAGATATTGATGATGCTCATCTGGAGTAGGTGCTCGTTGATGGAATACTTTATATCTTCCAAGAGAAGGAGTTGACTAGTGATGATGCCAATGTGATGTTGAATGGATTTGCTGTTGTGGACTTGTGAATTCTTTAAGCCAAAGAGTCAAAACATACTTTGTGGTACAACAAGTGGAGACTAAATAACACGAGTGCAAAGGTTAGACAACATGTCCTTGTACCAGAGTAGCCTTGTGAAGATATATAATGAACTAAACCTTGTTGATACCAATAAGAAATACACACAAACACAATAAGAAGTGGCACAAAAACTTTGGTTTTATTTTTCCACAAAACCATTCCCATGCACAGAAACAAAATTTTTAGTTTTTCTCAAAACCTTCGCAAAGTTTTTATATGCAAACCTTCCCATGCAACCTGAGCTAAACTAGATTGCATATTCAGGAAGTCTAGTGGAGAGGAACTATCCATCAAATTTTTGAAATATTCAAAAATATGCAATAAAGATCAGAATAAAAAGACAAAATGTAGTTTTATTCAAAACCCTTACAATGATTTGATATGCCATTAGGGTAACTTTGAGGTCTAAAATGGGCCTCCTAAGAAAAATGTACAACCAAAATAAACTTTATAAGAACCAATAGGATTCAAGATGATGATGTCAACCATGGGGGATGATTCACCATTTTTTAAGTAAAAGGGTTAAAAGATTAAAAATTAATAAATTAATAAAATTACTTTTTCAACTCGTATTTTCAGCTTATCTCCCAATGTTTTTACTCAAATTTTGAGTGGGAGTACTCATTGGCTGCAAAATTTAATTCCTCATCCAAGGAGTGCCCATGTTGCATACTTTCGATGGACAATGCTATACAAAAAATCTGAAATACATGAAAAAAACGTGATTGCAATCACATTTTTCATGTACCAGGGTCCATCGAAAGTATGCAACATGGGTACTCATTGAATGAGTATTTAAATTTTGCATCAAACGAGTGCTCCCGCATGAAATTTGAGTAAAAAATTTGGGAGATAAGTTGAAAATACGAGTTTAAAAAGTAGTTTTTTTTTTTTTCCCTCTAAAATTTGATGATGTCATCAAATCTTATTTTATTATTTCCACTATTATTTTATAATTTCCTTAGGAGACCCATTTTAGACCTCAAAATTCCCCTAATGAAGGCTACATTTCTAGATTGGTCATTTTATGAAGCACATGAAGTTTGAAGCTGAGAGTATGTTCTATCTTCAGACTTAGGTGCATATCAAATCCTTATTTTAATTAAGTTGTGCTAGTTTTCTGTGCACTCACTACACCGTGTAATTAGTGTACACTGTGTAGTTGCACAGATAAACCTCATTACACATAAATACACATAGATCGTTACTCAAGATTTATCATACTCCTCATTTCATATTTTCATTATTATTGTAGGCCCACGTAGCATATGAAACGTGGAAAATTGTGGTGTTTATGGGTCATTCCATTTGAGGGGGTATTTCTTATTTAGCCATGATATGCATGTTGTATAAACATATGCATCCGTGAAAGCCTAAATCTATTTATGCATCACATTTGGCTTCACTTTCATTGGTGACAAGATTATGGCACAACGAGTTCATTGTAGGAGGTGGGTGAATCAGTTTTTACATGTTGTTTTAGGATGTCTTCTCTTCAATATTATTGGCCCGTTCTATATATTTTTGTAAGCACTTAGATACATTGTTTCCCTATTGGCCGAAATCCACGAAGAGTGGAACGTATTTCATGGATTCCACTAACACAACAATGAAAGAAGCCCTCTCTCTAAACATATATGGCATTACTAAGTTTGTCGGCATTGTCATCTAGCATTGTTTGGCCACAATGAATTAAAATAGTGCAGTCAACATGGGTCCCAACAACCTGTTCATCATTGTAATGGATGTCATGAAACTAAGCCCTTATAAACCAATTTGGTATTCTATTTTTTTCTCAAATATTGGTGGAATTAAGATAAAGAATCATTTTTCTTTGTTATCCATCCTCTTTTATGCCCATCAAACTTTAGATGCTAACTTGGAAGAACACATATTAAAGCATTTTGGTTATGATAATATCTTACCTAGTTCCTTCTAAAACATTGTGAGGTTCAATGAGCTTTCAAAGCTTCCTTTGTCAGATGCAGGATCAAGTTATTAAGACAGGAGGACCGTAACACAATTATATGCCTTTGGATTTGGTATTCAGGTAAGCATTGACATATTTCATTCTTCAACTCATTTTTTCTTGTGTATTTCTTGTAATAAAGTTTGAGTACAAGATACCACATTATATTCCATGTATGATATGCATGTGATGTTCAAACTAACATAACATTGATATATTAGTCATGGGAATGTAAAGATTGTAAAATAACCCTTTCATATATTAGGAAAAGTTCAAATTATGAAAGACAAAATCCTATAATACTTATATAAGAACTAAATTTGGATACACATGCTTGTGAACAATGCACTTGAATATATATAGTCTTACACAACTACACTAGCAATACACTAATTACTTGGTACTTTTAAATTGTTGTCCCAATTTTTGTCTCTCGTTTTGAAAGAATATGGGCTTAATTTATGAATGTAAATTAAATTCTATAAATATTCGTGGGTCCCCAAATCCAAGGTAACAATGTAATTGTTTAAGTGTAAATTTTTGTCTTCTATTATCCATGAAGGAAGTAGTTTTTAGGAAAATTTTCATGTAATTTATATTTTAGAAACACTTTGTCTAGAAATTAATTGGCTAGGCTGCAATACTATGAGGAATGATTTTGATTAGTATTTTTAGATTAGGATGGAAATTCTATGATTAA
Source organism: Pinus albicaulis (assembly GCA_034641835.2). Classification (NCBI taxonomy): domain Eukaryota; kingdom Viridiplantae; phylum Streptophyta; class Pinopsida; order Pinales; family Pinaceae; genus Pinus; species Pinus albicaulis. Next base: position 1,662,750,136 of record CM076584.1, read on the forward strand.
ATTTGGCTGATATTTTTTTTGTGTTATGTAGTGACAAAATAATAACATATTTTATACAAGTTCAATAGGATAGCCTTTAATAAGTTCTAGAAGAAGCAGTTTAATCTTGTGATATTAATTATGATGTGCTTCCACGTCATAAAATAAAAATACTCGCACACAGAGAAGAAAAATGGTCTACAGGAGCTTGATATGCATTGAAGATAATTTTTTAGCAAAAAAATTTAACTTCCATCTTTTTGTGAACTAAATGTGGCATTATTGGATATTTTTCTTGGGAACTTATCATCTATTAGCCTTTCTGTAAGCATTTTTCTTTTTCTTTTTCATCTACACTCTTCCTTTTTTTGTTCCTTAGTTTAGATTCTATATTTTCCTTGTTAAGAGTGAGTGACCTGATTAAAATGTTGGTTGCATCTGTTCGGATCACTTGATCCTCTAGGGGTTTCATACCTCAATAAAAAATATATAATCACAACCCATCTATGTTTGGAAGAGGATTCGTTGGGATGAGAAGAAACCCCAACAAGGAAGGCATTCCAAATATCGTCTTGCCATTGCAATTCGAGTATCCCAAGTTGTGAACAATATTAATGCTTAGAAAATCTCTACTACCTTGAAAATATAATAAATATGAAAATAATTGACATATACCATACACATGAAAAATAATAGACTTCCTCATCAATAACAGTAGATCACAAAATAAAAACTCTTCAGACATCAATATCAACATCACTAACAATCCCCCCCCCCCCCCTCGACATTGATGGCAGCATAAACATTGCATAGTCTTGTTGATTTGGTCCTCCCCCTTTGGCATTTATCCTTATTTCTCATGGAATATTTATTACCTTGCCCTTTGAAATCAATTGAAATGCGTTGAAAATTATTCACATTCATTACTTAAGAATCTCAGACATCTACACTTGTAACTTGTAACTGCTATAGCCCATTGGTGAGCTCGGGTATTACAACAAGAGTGCTGCAACTCCCAGGGGCTGACCTACTTTACTTTATCAACCCGGGGATCATACAAAAATTGAGGTGATAGTGGTATATACACATCATATGCATTCTATTCATGTCATCCTCTTCTTCTTTACGAAAGGGTGCTACTGCTAGGGGTTCTCAGTGAAGTATATCACACTTCAATGAAACTAAACTAGATTGCAGCAAGGAAATGACATAAATGAAACTAATTTAATGTGCAGTGAGGTAATGACTGTAAGAAACTAAATTAAATTTCTGAAAAGAAATGAAAGGAAGTAAACTAATTTAATTTGCAAAAAATTAAATGACTGAAAAGAAACAAAGCTATATTGCTGAAAAGGAATGGCAGGAATGAAACTAGTTCTAAACCACACTTAACTTATCCTATGATCTATCTACCATGCTACCGTGCTACTAACCATGCAATTGTTCATGATCTAACTAAACTTTAAAAGGTGTTTCTTGCAGTTTTGGGAAAAAAGGGCTAAAAGAGGCTAATGGAGGGCTTAACACATGGAATGAGGCTTAGAAGTGGAAAGAAGGGTGTAAACCGTATAAAACCTGATTATAGCGCATAAATTGATTTTGGAGCGGAATTTTTTGAAAAGTGCAATGGCGGAGAAGTGGGAGTACATCGAAGTGGCAACGAAGTGTGAACTGTGAAAAGGTGAAATATGTGAAAGGCAAAGTGCAACGAAGTAAACATTGCGATGTCAAAAATGTGATATTTCAATCGGCGAAAACAGAAGTACGTATTAACAAAAACCATTAAATGATGCGAAGTGCATAATGCGACAGAGATAAAGCAGTGAAATGCGATGAGTTAAATTTTTCCAAATGCGATGTGGTAAATGTTGCAGAGCGCAATATGTGATATCACAATATCGCAATCGGAAAAAAGAGTGTTAAGTTAAAAAAACCAAATAAAAAGTGTGGGAATAAGGAAAAAATTGTGTGATGTGATTTGCAATGTGGTAAGACTTGCAAGATGCGATCTATGATGCATGATGTGGCAGAGTTATTGCAATCGGCCATAACAAGCGGCAAGTGTTTAAAGATAAGAGCTAAATGTTGCGATTTCCAAAGTGCGATGTACGGTGGCGGCAATTTCAAGAAGAAAGGTGGAGGTTGGGTTTTCGAGCTTTTTTGTGTTAAAAAAAGTTTGGAAACGATGATTGATAGAACGGAGGAAGAGGGAAGGCAATTTGCAAAGAAGAGCAACAAGTCTTCAAGGCGAGAGGTAAGTGGTGTGAAGTGCGATTGCGATGTATGGTGGCGGGAGTCTCAAGGAGAAAAGGTAGAGGCCTATTTTTCAGTGTTTTGCAATGGTTTTTCGCATGTTTTCCATAAAAATGTTAAGGCGGTTGTGAACAGAGAAAAACAGAGAAATAAGGCTGAAGGGCTTAAGGGTGTTCAAAAGATGGTAAGTGTAGTGTTAAGGTGAGAAGTAGAGGAGAGAAATGGGAGCGTAATGGCAGTGTTCAGAAGTGAAGCAAACCTGTGGATTCATGCACATGAAATGGACAAACATGCCGAGTGAAATAGTGAAGGAAAATCTTGGACTTGGTAAATACACATTCTTCCCCTAACTCAAGCAGAAAGAAATTTTAGCCTTAGTAGAAATCTATTGACAGAGATGAGAGGGGGGAGAGTTGACCACAATTTTGGAATTTTTCCTCTATTTCACTATGCATAAGCAATTAAAACTACAACAACACAAAAACTAAACATCAATGAGACTATCAGAAGTAGATCTAACTTAAATGGTAGAAGCAAAACTAGCTAAATGACAGAAAAGGAATGAATAAAAATAGCAGAGACGCTGAGGCACATGGTTTGGGCCCTAACCCATGAGCCCAACTCCCTGGAACTAGATCAATAAAATGGCATCTCTCTACTCATTTCATAAAAAACAGCAGTCCGTTACATCCTTAAGAGTTTTAATAGAGCATAATAGCTTTACATCATAAATTCAAATTTAATGGAATGTAATGGAAGTCGACCAAAATGGGATTGAAGAATCAACCCACTTGCTAACTAACTAACTCCTTCCTAGATCTAGCTGTGCCCTATTTATTCTACAGGGTAGCTATCAACAGATCCCTTGAAAATGGTGATTGAGTCCACTTTGACTCCAACATAGATTGAGTGCCCTTCGTCTTCAGTTGCTTGGATGCCTCTAGGAATTCGATTTGCTGGAGACTCAAAGTGATGTATGGATTGAGTGCACTTGGTCTTGAGTTGCTTGGCTGCCTCTGGAATTCGAATTGTTGGAGGGGGATCTCATGAGGATCCTTTGGTTGCCTTTGAGAGTTGAGGGTGGACAATGCCCTTTAATCTCTCCAATATTTCTCCCTAATTTCCTAATTTTGTGCTCATTTATTCTCTAATCCTAATCTTCCAATGGCAGGAAGCAAGTCCCTAAATCATCTCCTTCTCCAAATTTGTATAATCTGCCAAATATTCTCACAATATTCTACAAAAATAACCAATATTAGGAAAAAATATACAACTACCTTTAATCCTTCCTAATAACGCATTAAAGCATAAGAAAACATTATTAAGTGAAGAAGGAGAGATTTAATATATCCTTTTATGTGCATAAGGAAGGTAGATGGGCCTAAGAATATTGTAATTGATAACTTCCATCTCATTAAGCCCACACTACAATCCATTTTGAACAGCCTTTCCTCCTTGTGAAACTCAAAAATCTTATATCACTTTTATATCCTCCCTTAAGAAATTCGTTCTCAGATTCCACCTACTACATTTTATCTTTTTTGTGCACTCTAATCTAACCGAGACATCACAATTTTCCTTAATTCTCCCATGGAATTGGCCTTTAAGAAACTATTTATTTTCTTCCTTCTCTTTTACAAATTGAAAGGTTGTAAAAATATTTGATTGATGAGCTTAAGTCTCCACTTCATTGCACATTCTTGCCTCTATTACTTGTCCCATCCATGTGGAGTGAGATTTGACCACTTTCCTTTTCCATGTGTTCAATTCATATCCATCCTTTAAACATTTGTATTATATATTCACAATGCACACCATTCATTAATAACATTAAATTCACAAGCTTGCCAACTAATTGTAGTTAAATATTTGTTTCAATGAAATTAAAAAATAAATTCATGGAAATTGGCAGCCTCTATTATATCCACATCAGTTACATTATTTTTACCATACACAATGTTCTCGTAGATGCTCCTAACAAAAAAAGTTTTCTCCTTCCCTAAAAGAGCTATGTTTTGTCTCAGAGACTGGAAAGTGAAGCTCCTTAAATCTTTTCCGTCTATGAGTATCCATTTCACTAGATCATAGAATCTCTTTGTGAATTTGACGATGGTGAACTTACCACACCTGCTCTTTCCAATTAGTGTGGCACTACTCCCTGCATTAATTCTAAGGTTGAAATTTCTCAAAATCATGGTATTTAAATGAGATGGATAAGTAAATTACACATTATTAAATTCTAAAGGGACATGGTATTTTTCAGGGTTTACCTCGTTGTGGTCCTTTGGATCTATAACATTATTTTTGTAAAAATATTTAAACATAGACGTGACAACATAAGACCCTTTTGCTAGGTCCAAATTTATACTTCTATAATATGCTATCATATGAAAAAATCTTCCAAAACTAAAATGGTTCAATATAAAAGAATGAGAACTAATAAATATTTTGGATATGAGCCTTTGTCCGTACCAAACCTCAAAAGGCCAATAACATATTTCAAAAAACTTATAAGTTCCCAAGACCAACATGACAACATCAGAGTCTCAGTCCCTTTGGCTAGGTCCAAAGTTATACTTCCAACATTTTCTATCATAAGGCCTAATCTTCTAAAAATAAAATGGTTTAATAAAAAAGTACGATAATTGATAACTCTTTGGGCTACAAGCCTTCCTCTGTACCAAAACTCAAAAGTGAAATAACATATTTCAAAAAACTTAGAAGTTACAACAGCCAATATTGTATACTATGACTGCTTATTGCGACTCCTTTTCACTTCTTAATTTAAATTATGTATATAATTGAATTCAAGAGCATTCAGATAGAATATTTTAGGTTCCAACTGTATCAAAATGGGATGCATTTGCATATCAACCAGGAACGATGTCTGTGTCTAGAGGAAATTCAATGGTTTGTCCAAAGTTGAGATTGTAAACCACATAGGATGTTTTTTAGAGTTAGTTGTTTTATTTCTATGTTGAGCACTAGTTTTATGACTATTTATCTCATTTATTTGTATTGAGGTCTAGTTTTATGTTTTTGTATATACACACCTTTGACCAATAATTTTATTATGTTAACTCAAATGACTTGTTTCTCCATAATTGGAAAAAAATATTAGATATTTTTCTTTGAAATAAAATTTAGAGCATCTTTCTTTAAAGGTGATATGTCTCATAAGTAATTTGGAGTGAAATATACTATTGACAATATGATATCTCCTTTATCTCAGTGACATAGGACAAAAATGAAACTTCATGGAGTGTGAGGTGTAAGTTGGAAACATAGTTTTCATTTTGTAGGTTTTAAATTTTATTCCATCCATATTGTAGGAGGTTTTTCATGGTTTTTGGCATTAAATAAAAATTTTCATCAAATGTTTAATATGATTAATAGGGAGGAAATTGCATTAATTAAAATATGACATAGTGCTAAGTTGATCTTGTGATATGTTGGTTTTCTTTTGCGGGTTTGAATCAAGCTATTGAAATGTTTCATATTATTCCTCATTACAAGAAATGGTCAGGTGCGGGGAAAAATTGCATATCTACAATACTCCAATAGGCATGAAATCGTCAATAGCAAGAACTTCAGGGATGACATAAAAATTGTATTGTCGGTGAAGTTGAGGTTGTAGAAGCTGGTGATGTCATCATAGAAGAGGATCAAATAATAGGCTGTATGTTTTAGAAGCAAAAGAAGGACTCTCCAAGAAAGGCTTGAGGGAAAGATGACCTCAGGTTTAGGAATATTAAAAAATGATGATTGCCTAAGATCAAAACTTCCAAAATCCCTCACTTGTGATTGATGTGTTTATACTAGGGTTGAAAGTGAGGTAAGGATGACTCATTCAATGAAAATATTCAATTAAAGTGTGAGCTTTGTGAGAATCTAGGGTGACTTTCCATGAAAAATATTTGAGAGAAATACTATAAGAGACTAACGGTTGAGATATATAATATGGTAAAGGCTCATCAAATGATCACTTATAGTTAAGAGAAAAGGTTTTGAATGATGAACTACAAAATGCAAACCTTCAAGAAATCCCCAAGTCAAATGAGCTTCAAGGGTTCCCTTTTGGTGTGATAGTTAGGGCATCAATTTATTTGAAATTACACCATCGGAATTTGTTCAAAATTGGAGGATTCCTAGAGCTCTAATCTAGCATAGGAAGGGGTGCTTGCTTAAGGGCCTTTTTCTATTTTTACACACCTTATCCTTTGCTATTTTAGTCCCTAGGTATCATACTATTTTAGATAAAATAAACCTTTATTCCCACACCTTCTACATGAGCCTCTTCTTGGAAACTCCTCATGATGCAATTCAACCTATCCATATAAAAAAGGTTTTTTTTCTTCATGAATTCAAATTAGACCTATTTTCATCCACATATGCTAATTATTACAATTATAAAGGTAAATATTGAGAGGTTATTTAGTCAAAACAAATTATTATTTGAAGATTTCATGTTTCAACCATGCAAACATTGAACAGTCTTGCAAAGGGTGTGCTTAAGGAGGATCATTCTAGGAAATGTTTGTATTTTTTCCATACAAAAAAAATCAATAGATATTTATGGTTACTAAAGGTAGAAAACAAGTTATTACAAAGGGGTCACCATATTGAATTATTTCGAGTAGGTTAGAACTTCATAATAAGAAAAAAATAGATATCATGGAGAAGCAGTGCCATAGTGTTGTGTTGTGTTGACTTGTTGCTCATACATTTAATGCACTATTATTAGTATTAAATGATAAAATAACACATATTTTAGAATACATGAGACTCACTAAAGATAATTTTAACATATTTGTTAATTAAAGGAAAAAAATTAGCTACAAATTGTTTTGAGCATGTGTGTACTTTCAACAAACCTAGTTTTGAAAGAGATCAAATTCACTAGAGAGGAATTGTGACATCCAAAATGATCTAGCACATAGGTCTTTAACCGAAAATTTGATCCTCTTCTCTTTCATTGACTACATTCTCTATCCTCCTATTCTGTTCTATAAAGGAGAGGCACAAGTCCTTATTCTAGAGGGTGGATTTACTTACATAGTCAAGAGATTCTCATCATCTTCCCTCATCCATTTCATACTTGAGAGCACTTCCACTATGTGCCATTGCTTGATAGGGTAGCCCATGGTATGGTTTCTATATGATTTACTTTCTAACACTTCCTTCACATATCAAATGAATTATAATATACTTATTTTATAACCCTTTCAGTTCGTGTGGTTGTTTCCTATATGTTATCATGCTACAAGGATTATGTTCTCATAACAGTGCACTTATTTAAATTTTACTTTCATATAAAATGCATGTTATTTATCACTTTTCCATAAATTTTAAATATAAAACTCATCACTACCCTCTATAATTTAATTTGTACCCAAGGCAACATTGTATCCTCATTAATCCTCATGAATATAAAAAATAGTAATAATCCTCATTAAATAATAAGGTTACTTAACTATCTATAAAAACACTAAATGATTAAATAGTCACAACAATTATTAAGGGTACTTTAAAACGTCTTTTGAAAGCCAAACTCATATTTTGTCTTAAAATTTTAAATTAAGATTTTAATTATTTTAATTTAAAACGTACAACTATTTTAATTGTCGTAAGTTATAAATTAAGAAAATTCATTCAATTAAGTTAGAAATTAAGAGAATTCGTTCAATTAAGTTAAAAGTTGAGACAATTCCTGAAAAGATTAGTGAATAAATTATGAAAAAGAAGAGAGGAAGTAAACATAATGAGGGTTGGAGACAGGTTATTATTACAAACAAGTCGAAAGAGGACAATCGAGAGGTTGACTGGTTGAATCTTCTGACCAATGCATTGTTGCATTTTTTTCCCTCTTGAATTACAGATATAAGGCCAAAATGGCTTCCATTTATAGGGATTTTTATAGAGCTAACCTCGCCTCCATTTGCAGGGATTTTTATAGGGCTAGCCTCGCCTCCATTTGCAGGGTTTTTTAGGCTCTTCGTCAAGCCTTTGGACTTGCTACATCTAACAAATTGTGGAGCGTAAGATTATAGTTGGAGCCAGTTCATAAACCGGGAGGCATAGAAACTCTAGGAGGAGAATGCGATGAATGTCGACAGGTGTTGTGACCTCATGGATACATCACTTTCCATGCTAGTGGCCCACCTCTAGCGGTTGGAGAGCCTGAAGCTAGGGCCACATTTATGCAAGAAAATTGTGAGTGATGTGATAAGATGTTATGGCCCTCTATTGCCTAATACTGAAGAAGCTTTGGCTATCAGGGTTGGGGGACGTGGACGGGTTTGCTACTAGGGCACTTGTCAAGCATTACCACAATATTTCAAAGCTTATCTCCTTTGATTGGATGAATGTTGATTTTAGATCTTATTTCCACCTTCACGTGGTTGGCCTTGTTCAATAGAGAACAAATTATTATTGAAACCAAGATAAGCTCATTCATCTTTATTTGCATCATCGTAAATTTCATCATTGTTCTTAGATTATTGTAGTGCGAAATTGTTAGAAAACATTAGGTCACTTATCAGATGATATTACCCTCCACAATTATCTTTATAAGCCAAGAGTGACCTGTGAATGGGGTGAACGTTAATTTTTTTTTCAAATTGTTACTGTATGCACTAAAATTTGACATGGAAAGAATCCTCACATGCCTTGAAAATATAGGAGATGGGTTTCTAGACTCAAATATGACTCACAAACCCAATACTAAAAATAGATCTTTCATTTATCCTTTAGTTGCATCATTACTAAATCCTAATTAACAAAGTAGTGAGACATTAAAAATGCCTAATTAATCATGAAATTAAACAAATATGAATATGACAGGGAAACCTCTAAACCACTAACCCATTTATCCCCCTAAAACCTAAACCTCCAACCCCTTAAACCATAATTCAAAACCCCTAACCCATTTAACCCCTAAAACCCTAAACCCCTAACCCATTTAACCCTCTAAACCCTAACACCATTAACCCCTAACCCCTGAATTCCTTAAATGGTAAATCCCCTAACCCCCTAAAACTTTAAACCCCTATCCCGTTTAACCCCCTAAACCCTAAACCTCTAAACCCTTAACCCCTTAAACCCTAATTCCCAACCCCTAAAAAATTCAACACCCTAAACCCTAACCCCCTAAACCTCTAAACCAGCCCTAACCCATTCAACCCCATAAACCCTAAACCTCTAATCCATTAACCCCTAACCCCTTAAACCCTAATTTCCAACCCCTAACCCATTTAACCCCCCAAACCTCTAACCCCTTAAACCCTAATTCCCAACCCATAACCCATTTAACCCCCTATACCTCTAAACCCCTAACCCATTTAACCCCCTAAACCCTAAACCTCTAAACCTCTAAACCCTTAACCGCTAACCCATTAAACGTTAATTCCCAACCCCTAAACCATTTAACCCCTTAAACCACTATACCCCTAACCCATTTAACCCCTAAACCCTAAACCTATAAACCATTAACACCTAACCCCTAAACTCTTAACCCCTAACCCATTTAAGCCCCTAAACCCCTAAATGCCTAACCCATTTAAGCCCCTAAACCTTAAACCTCTAAACCCTTAAACCCTAATTCCCAACCCCTAACCCATTTAACCCCCTATAGCCCTAAATCCCTAATGCATTTAACCCCCTAAACCCTAAACCTCTAAAACCTAACCCATCTAAACCCTAAATCCTAAACCTCTAAACCCTTAACCCCTAACCACTAAACCATTCAACCTGTTAGACTCCTATACCAATAGGTGTCATATTTCATGATTGACTTGATGAACTATGTAATATGTTCATACCTTTTCTGGTTGCAAAGGTTTTCCATATTCTTAAAAAATAAAAAAATCAAAAAATTTTAAAAAATGTAAAGAGGGTATACCCTAAAAGAAAAATCAAAGGGTGAAAAGAATAAAAATTGGCCAAAAAAAAGTGAAAGAAAATGAACCTCACCAAAAGAAAGGCCAAGGAAAGTGTGCAGGTCTAAATGCCACTACTTTTTTCTCCGATGTAATAAACAAATTGTGTGCAAATTGTATTCTATGCCACAATTTATGAACATTCAAACGGTTTAAGCTTGGCTAGTTCATCTTTCAATTTCATGTTTTAGAGATAGAGAATAAAATCTGACCAAAGTGTTTAATCTTGGAAAATAAGTAGATAGGTAGAGTGAATAAAAGGAGCTCAATAGTTTAAACTGAGCCCTTGTATGTAACAAGGTTAGAATTAGATAGATTTTCATATGTAAAAGAAAAAAAAGTGTGATAAGGGTTTGCAAGTCTAAGTGCACCCTAATAAAGAAGAAAAAATGGTAGGGTAAAGTAGATAGGGTAGGTAGATGGTGTTGCAGAATTACTTGTGATGGATAATGTCTTTAGATGTGTTAACTTTTACTTTTATCACAAGCATAAGATAAACATTTCAGTTGATGCAGTTCAAGCAAGACAAGGTTAAATAAATAACTTCCATTCACATTTTTCCCTAAAGATTTCACTAATTCCCCCTGAAGTATTAAGGTCTTTGAAAATTAAAGGGGCTCAGAGAATTTCTCTGACTTTTGGAGGGACCGGACCCTCGGCCCAAAGATTTAAGAGCCTAAGTACTTAGAATCATCCATAAACCATTCATTTGATTTCATAAACTCATTTCCTAAATGTAAATTCCTACTTTACTTAGGAAAATACATAACAACACCTAAAAAACCCCCTTTTTTCATCTTTAGCCTAAGTTTTAATATATACGTGAAATGTTTTAACTTGGCGCTTTTCATTTCATGGTCATATTAACTTTAACACATAGTATATAACTCCCAAATAAATTTTCACGTTTTTCCCATATTAATTTAATAATTCACAATTAATATAATATCTCGCCCGTTGGTTGAAAAATAACCATATAACTTTAATTAATTGGTTGAATTTCCAATTAAATAAACTTCGTCGTATAAAGGAATTAATCAACTCTCCAAGTTGATTAATAACTTAATCCGCCAATAGAAACGCCCCTGATGCAATTAATTCATAATAAATTACATTGGGCCCGTTATATTAAATCCTCGCCATCTCGCCTTCTCGATGACCATTCGATCAATCAATCCAAGATCAACGGTTATAATCCATATCGCTGGCCATCCTCGTCTGAACGATAACGCGCGATGGCCAAGCGGTTTTTTGAATAGTGCCGCGCCACGCGTCGTTCATTGTATGGAATCGCTCACCCTCCGCCCAAAACCACCTTTCCCCAAAAGAGGTGCGATTGCGTACCGCTTACCGCCTCCCACTAACGAAAAAACTTCACATCGCCAAGTCAGCGCCATTTGTCCATTGTTCATTCAAAGCTTACCCGCCAATATCAACCGTTTACCCGTTTAAACAAAAACACCCTAGTGTTGCTCATTTTCACCTGATTGTGCAGTAAAACCCTTTGTAACCCAGCTGCGCTACCTGAAGCCTCTATTAACCAATTCGAGCATGGTTTACCTCCCAAGAATCATTCTAGATTCACTCCATAGACCTCTCAAAATCAAATGAAACCTTTTTGACCTCCCCTTCAAACCAATGCTTTCTTAACAATTTGTTTTCTTTTAATGGTGATCAGAAGACCACATCCTTGGATAAACAGTCTTAATGCTAGTCATAAGACTTGTTTACTCCAAGAGTGTTATCAAATCTATTCAAACAAACATGGAAGATAAAACATAAAGTTGAAAGACAAGCAAAGGAAACAGGATATTAAACGATTTACTGTTGAAACAGACAGTAAAAACCTAAACTACACATTGAAGGTAAAGGGACACAATAAATAAAAGTTAAAGAGTATCAGTGGTTAAAGTGTATCAGGTAAAAGTCAGAGTGAAAGTTAAAATGAAGTTACAGAGCGGTCAAAGGTAAACAGTAAAAGTAATTACAGAGGCAGTAAAAGGGTTAAACAAATATGAAAACACTTTCACTAGCCACAATGAAGTTTATCCAAAGTAAAAGTGAAAAATAGTCAAAAGAAGTTTAAGGCTAAAAGATGAAATTAGAGCAAAAATGGTACATTCTTCAAAAATTTCCTGTTTAAATCACAGTTTTGCAAAAACTATTGTGATCAATCCAAGATCCATTTTGAAAAACTGAAGGAGGTTTATGTTCTTAAGATGAAAATATACAAAAACCTCTCTCACTTTTCTAACAGCTATTATGGTTTTGGAAATATTAAACAATGTTGGAAAGAACTTTTTGCAGAAAATACCAGTTAAGTCATCATTTTGCAGAGAATACTGTGGTAAATAAAAAATACATCATAAAAAACTGAAGGATTTTTTTATTGCTAATTGACCCGTGTACAAAAACCTATCTCACTTTTTGCACAGTGATTTCAAAATGAGAGATACATGCACATCTTTACAGGCTATTTTTCAGACTCTGTAAACTCTGTTTTAAACATATTTTTACAGAGCCTATTGTGCACATCTGGAGAGGAATTTTAGGAAAATAAAAGAGGTTTATCTCACCAACATATTATTCCACAATAACCTCTTTCACTTTTTACATATCTATTACGGATTGAGAAATAAAAAGATATCATTGGACCCCACGTTTGCAGAATTGTTGAAGCAGAATGCACAAAGAAAGGAAGCAGTTAGTGACTTGGATGCATCATCATCAACTAAGAGTTGGATCAAATTCGAATTATCCTCTTTTTCATCACCTATCCATAAGAAATAGTTCCAAATAGATGCATTAGTTTGAGTGTCCTTTACTTAAGTTCTATTTATGTAAAATAGTTGGAGAGATTTGTGAACTAATCTTGATATTTTTTCAACATATTTTAGTTTAGAATTTGTATAAATACTTCACTCTTGGAATTATTTTGTGTGGATTCTTAGAATTTGATGTAACATTGAATATTTTGGAATAAAGAGCTTTGGAGAAATTTTTAGTGGCAAAACTGGACAAGGAATTGAGGCAGAAGACTTTTCTCAGGATTCATGTGTCAAATGAAGGATCAATAAGTCATCTCTATCTCATGTTTTGAAGTTTAATATTTGTTTACAATATCATCTGTGTTTCATTATCTTGATATTTAACGAAAAAGATTAAATCAGAAAGTACTTAGGTGTAATCTGATTTCAGTCGTTATTATTTTAAATGTTTTCCTCTAAACTGCTTTAAACAGCGAATTCTTAATTGCTCCTGTTTGTATAGTTCATATATCTTTGGTTATTTAGTAAAGAATACTTAACTGCTCTTTATTGATAATCAATCTATTTCTCTTCTCTTGAATGTGTTGAAATATTCTTTATTGCCTTTCATCCGTTTGAATTCCATTCCATTCACTTTAGATCTATAATTGTTTCTAGTTTGATTATCTTGCCCTGATAAACCATCTTTTGTTAAAAAACTTAAGCCAGTGCAGCCAATCCTTTGACTCCATTAGCCCAATGGACTGAAAATAATTGATTTTAATCTCAGCTATAGAATTCCATCAAACCAAACAAAATCAAAACCCCTGAACTTTATAACTAGCCTAATATATTCTAAAAACAAAGCTAAATTTTATAGAGAGAGCCCTCTCTGGGTACAGATTGGCTAGATTCTGTACCTAAAGGTTGGTTTGTGGTTACCTCGGACTCCTTTCCTTTTCTCTACAACTTTAAGGAAAATATGATTGATAACATAATGGCGACTCCGCTGGGGATCTGAATATTTTCATTGTTACTATTGTTTATTTTATAAACTACAGACGGAGCCTGAAGATTAGCCAGGTAGCCTTTGAAACTGTTTTTGCTTTGCAATTGCAGAAGTAAATAAATGTTGCTTCAGTCTATCTCCGGTCTAGTTTATGGACTGAACTTTGGTTTCAAACATTTTATCAGTTTCTCTAGTTAAAATAAATCTTTAAGAAAGTTTAAATCTCATATCTAAAGCTTCTTAAAGAAATCATAGAAGTTGTTTTGAAAATTCATAAAAAGCAAAGTAATCATAGAATACTCAAAATTTGGTTTCCTGAAGAACTAACCTTTTTCTTCAAAAATATTTTACAGGTTCAGATCTGATCTATGATGGTGGATAGTGATCAGACACACAAAGGTTAAAATCATCCACCTGGCGACTCCAAATCAATTTCACAATCAAGACTGCACTGGAGGAATGAACCTCAAAGGACAATATGGAAAGATCAGGCATTCAGCTTGGATCTTAATCCAAGACATTATGTTCTTTCTCATTAAGAAAGTTTTTCAATGTATATTTTATTTTATAGAAGATCTTAGATTAGTTTTTAGTTATTTTCCTTTGAAGATTGTAAGTAATAATTCTCCTAATCTCTTTGAGCAGTTTTCTTATGAATCTAATGATGATCATTTTCCAATTAAGAAGCCTCAAATAATCAAGACTGATCTTACAATCCCTGTACATATCCCCGTGCCATATAAAGTTCCAGATAGATATAAGCCCCTTATTTTACCTCCTATACTCCATGATTTTCCTAAAAAATACTACAAGTATCTTCCTAGATTTGATGGAGAGAATGGTATCACTACCCAAAAACATATTCAAGGTTTTGAAAATTATTTGGATTTATTTGAGATTGATGAAGATGATGTTAAAATCAGACTTTTTGCTCTTTCTTTCCAAAATAGAATAAAGAGTTGGTTCAAAAATCTGCCTAATGCTAGCATCTCAAATTTCCAGCAGTTTATCAAACTTTTCCTTGATAGATGGATAATCAAAGTTAATCATTTTGTGATCATGGAAGAATATAATCAAATAAAAAGACATCCAAATGAAACAATACAACAATTTTCTGACAGATTTAATCAAGTTTATTATTCAATGCCAGAAAATATTAGACCTCCTCATGATTCAGCTCTCTTGCATTATCCAAGTGCTTTTGATCCAGAAATAGAATTTCGATTAAGAGAAAGAGATCCAAAAACACTTGTACAGATGCAGAACATTGCAGTTGATGTGGAAGTTAATCTCCAAATCAAACAGGAAAAGTTGAAAGCAGAAGAAGAGGAAAAGAAAAACATTGCAGAAGTAAAACTCAACCTTTTGATAAGAAAACTAGATGAAAGAACACAAGAGATCATTATGAAAGATGAATTTTTAATTCAAAATCACCATGAAGAAATAGAAGAGGTTAATAGCCATGAGAAAATTCCTCTTGATTCAAATTATCATAGATCAGAAAATGAATTTATAGATCAATATGAGGAAGAGGAATCTGCTGATTTAATATGTATGTTTGATGACATTCCTTCTTTTGATTATCTGCCTAAGTATGATCATTATGATGATAGTTATGTTCTCCAAACTCAAGCTAACTTTACAGAGAAATCAGAAGCTAGTTTGTGGGATGAAGAAACTCAGTTTCAGCAGATTGAAGACAGTGATCAACCAATACAGATAAACCATGAGACTGAGGAAGAAAAAGTAGAAAATGTGGAAATAAGTGAAGGTTCTTTACCTCTTTTTTTTGCTTCATTTCAGTTCATTAGAGACAACTATCATGCCATCAATAATCAGCAATCTTTAGGAATGGTGATTGACAACAAAGAAGATAATGAAACTATTGATCAAGATTTTTTAGTTTCACAATTGCAGTTATCAGTTCCTATCGAAATAAATGATCAAATGACACAAGAAAGTTTCATACCAATATTTTTTGAATCATTTTAGTGTTTGAAATAAATATGGTATAACATATTTAATGAAAATGATGAGAAACTTGTTGAAGTTTGTGATGTCTCATGGAAACCTATATGCTATAGGTTGCAACCATTTTCCCAAGTTTTTCAGGATCCAATAGCAGGTATGTTGAATATTGAAGGCATTCAAAGCATTCCTCTATTAACTAACTATGATTTTCAGAATCAAGATGATAGAGAATTCAACAATCAAACATTACAATCAGTAGGAATATTATCATAAATCCTATTTGAAAGTTTGCATGGAGATAAAGACGAAAATAACATTTCAGATTCATGGCATGGAGGCCATCCAAAATAGATGTACAGTTGTTTAGATCAGTTAAACATCAGTGTATATATTTTAGAAGATCATTTTGTACAATTTCTAGAGTCAACAAAGGAAATCAAGTGTTTCCTTATCCTCTCATTTGTTGACAAGTTTCTAATAGGTTGCAGAAGTACAGTTTTGATAATCAAAAAGAAAATGCAAAAAAATCTATCAAAGTACATAATGCTTGAATGGTTGCATTGGCTATTTCATTTTACCTAACTAGCAGTTGAACAGTAGATTGAGTAGGTAGATGAGTGCTAATAATCTTAGGATTTTGAGCATTTTTCTTTTTTAGTTTTCAATTTTTAGCTAGTTTTTCATTAAGTTGGTTGGAAAATTTTTGTGTGTTGTTTTAGTTTCAGATCAGATTTCAAGTTTCAGAAAAAGGACTATATTCAATTCAAGATTTTCAGCCACAAAAAATTCATGTTTGGGATTGGACCAAGGCAGAAGATTTCCAACTGGGAAACAAAGTTTTAAGTTTTGAGTGGATAGTAACTTACTGGAGTTGAAGCCCGAGGAGAAGGCCCTAAGCTTCAGAAGTTTTACTATCAGACATACAATAAAGCAACAACAAGAATAATATTTCATGGTTCAGTTAAAGGCATTTTGAGGCATCTGACCTGTTGTTCTTGACTTTTCATCAAGAAAAGCCATCCCCAAGTGGAGCCAGTGTTAGACTCGTATACCCATAGGTGTCATATTACATGATTCACTTGATGAACTATGTAATATGTTCATACCTTTTCTGGTTGCAAAGGTTTTCCATATTCTTAAAAAATCAAAAAAATCAAAAAATTTTAAAAAATGTAAAGAGGGTATACCCTAAAAAAAAAATCAAAGGGTGAAAAGAATAAAAATTGGCCAAAAAAAAGTGAAAGAAAATGAACCCCACCAAAATAAAGGCCAAGGAAAGTGTGCAGGTCTAAATGCCACTACTTTTTGCTCTGATGTAATAAAAAAATTGTGTACAACTTGTATTCTATGCCACAATTTATGAACAGTCCAATAGTTTAAGCTTGGCTAGTTCATCTTTCAATTTCATGTTTTAGAGATAGAGAATAAAATATGACCAAACTGTTTAATCTTGGCAGATAAGTAGATAGGTAGAGTGAATAAAAGGAGTTCAACAGTTTAAACTGAGCCGTTGGATGTAACAAGGTTAGAATTAGATAGATTTTCATATGTAAAATAAAAAAAAGTGTGATAAGGGTTTGCCAGTATAAATGCACCCTAATAAAGAAGAAAAAATGGTAGGGTAAAGTAGATAGGGTAGGTAGATGGTGTTGCAGAATTAGTTGTGATGGATAATGTCTTTAGATGTGTTAACTTTTACTTTTATCACAAGCATAAGACATACATTTCACTTGATGCAGTTCAAGCAAGACAAGGTTAAATAACTAACTTCCATTCACATTTTTCCCTAAAGATTTCACTAATTCCCCCTGAAGTATTAAGGTCTTTGAAAATTAAAGGGGCTCAAAGCATTTCTCTGAATTTTGGAGGGACCGGACCCTCGACCCAATGATTTAAGAGCCTAAGTACTTAAAATCATCCATAAACCATTCATTTGATTTCATAAACTCATTTCCTAAATGTAAATTCCTACTTTACTTAGGAAAATACATAACAACACCTAAAAAACCCCCTTTTTTCATCTTTAGCCTAAGTTTTAATATATACGTGAAATGTTTTAACTTGGCGCTTTTCATTTCATTGTCATATTAACTTTAACACATAGTATATAACTCCCAAATAAATTTTCACCTTTTTCCCGTATTATTTTAATAATTCCCAATTAATATAATATCCCGCCCGTTGGTTGAAAACTAACCATATAACTTTAATTAATTGTTTTAATTTCCAATTAAACAAACTCCGCCGTATAAAGGAATTAATTAACTCTCCAGGTTAATTAATAACTTAATCCACCAATAGAAATGGCCCCGACGCAATTAGTTCATAATAAATTACATTGGGCCCGCTATATTAAATCCCCGCCAGCTCGCCTTCCCGATGACCATTCGATCAATCAATCCAAGATCAACGGTTATAATCCATATCGCTGGCCATCCTCATCCGAACGATAACGTGCGATGGCCAAGCGATTTTCTGAATAGTGCCGCGCCACGCGTCGTTCATTGTATGGAATCGCTCGCCCTCCGCCCAAAACCACCTTTCCCCAAAAGAGGTGCGATCGCGTACCGCTTACTGCCTCCCACTAACGACAAAACTTCACATCGCCAAGTCAGCGCCATTTTTCCACTGTTCATTCAAAGCTTACCCGCCAATATCAACCGTTTACCCGTTTAAACACAAACACCCTAATGTTGCTCATTTTCACCTGATTGTGCAGTAATACCCTTTGTAACCCAGCTGCGCCACCTGAAGCCTCTGTTAACCAATTCGAGCATGGTTTACCTCCCAAAAATCATCCTAGATTCACTCCACATACCTCTCAAAATCAAATGAAACCTTTTCGACCTCCCCTGCAAACCAATGCTTTCTTAACAATTTGTTTTGTTTTATAGGGGATCAGAATACCACATCCTTGGATAAACAGTCTTAATACTAGTCATAAGACTTGTTTACTCCAAAAGTGTTATCAAATCTATTCAAACAAACATGGAAGATAAAACATACAGTTGAAAGACAAGAAAAGGAAACAGGATATTAAACGATTTACTGTTGAAACAAACAGTAAAAACCTAAACTACACATTGAAGGTAAAAGGACACAGTAAAGAACAGTTAAAGAGTATTAGTGGTTAAAGTGTACCAGGTAAAAGTCAGAGTGAAAGTTAAAATGAAGTTACAGAGCGGTCAAAGGTAAACAGTAAAAGTAATTACAGAGGCAGTAAAATGGTTAAACAAATATGAAAACACTTTCAGCAGCCACAATTAGAGCAAAAATATGACACTCTTCAAAAATTTCCTGTTTAAATCATAGTTTTGCAGAAACTATTGTGATCAATCCAAGATTAATTTTGAAAAAATGAAGGAGGTTTATGTTCTTAAGAGGAAAATATACGAAAACCTCTCTCACTTTTCTCACAGCTATTATGGTTTTGGAAATATTAAACAATGTTGGAAAGAAATTTTTGCTTAAAATACCAGTTAAGGCATCATTTTGCAAAGAATATTGTGGTAAATAAAAAATACATCATACAAAACTGAAGGATTTTTTTGTTCCTAATAGACCCATCTAAAAAAACCTATCTCACTTTTTGCACAGTGATTTCAGAATGAGAGATACACGCACATATTTACAGGCTATGTTTCAGACTCTGTAAAACTCTGTTTTACACATATTGTTACAAAGCCTATTATGCACAGCTGGAGAGTAATTTTAGGAAATGGAAAGAGTTTTATCTCACCAACATAATATTCCACAATAACCTCTTTCAATTTTTACATATCTATTACATATTGAGAAATAAAAAGATATCATTGGACCCCAAGTTTGCAGAATTGTTGGAGCAGAATGCACAAAGAAAGGAAGCAGTTAGTGACTTGGATGCATCATCATGAACTAAGAGTTGGATCAAATTCAAATTCTCCTCTTTTTCATCACCTATCCATAATAAATAGTGCCAAATAGATGCATCATTTTTAGTTTCCTTTACTTAAGTTCTATTTATGTAAAATAGTTGGAGAGATTTGTGAACTAATCTTGATATTTTTTCAACATATTTTAGTTTAGAATTTGTATAAATACTTCACTCTTGGAAGTATTTTGTGTGGATTCTTAGACTTTGATGTAACATTGAATATTTTCGAATAAAGAGCTTTGGAGAAATTTTTCGTGGCAAAACTGGACAAGGAATTGAGGCAGAAGACTTTTCTCAGGATTCATGTGTCAAATGAAGGATCAATAAGTCATGTCTATTTCATGTTTTGAAGTTTAATATTTGTTTACAATATCTTTTGTGTTTCATTATCTTGATATTTAACGAAAAGGATTAAATCATAAAGTACTTAGGTGTAATCTGATTTCAGTCATTATTATTCTAAATGTTTTCCTCTAAACTGGTTTAAACAGCGAATTCTCAATTGCTCTTGTTTGTCTAGTTCATACATCTTTGGTTATTTAGTAAAGAATACTTAACTGCGCTTTATTTATAATCAATCTATTTCTATTCTCTTGAATGTGTTGAAAGATTCTTCGTTGCGTTTCATCAGTTTGAATTCCATTCCATTCACTTTAGATCTATAATTGTTTCTAGTTTGATTATCTTGCCCTGATAAACCATCTTTTGTTAAAAAAATTAAGCCAGTGCAGCCAATCCTTTGACTCCATTAGCCCAATGGAATGAAACTACTTGATTTTAATCTCAGCTATAGAATTCCATCAAACCAAACAAAATCAAAACCCCTGAACTTTATAACTAGCCTAATATCTTCTAAAAACAAAGCTAAATTTTATAGAGAGAGCCCTCTCTGGGTACAGATTGGCTAGATTCTATACCTAAAGGTTGGTATGTGGTTACCTCAGACTCCTTTCCTTTTCTCTACAACTTCAAGGAAAATATGAGTGATAACACAACCCTATCCCATTTAACCCCATAAACTCCTAAACCCCTAACCTATTTAACCCCCTAAACCCTAAACCTCTAAACCCTTAACCCCTAACCCCTTAAACCCTAATTCCTGACCCCTAACCCATTTAACCCTCTAAACCCTTAAAACCATAACACATTTAACCCCCTAAAACCTAACCCCATGAAACCCTAACCTCGAACCCCTAAAATCCCTCATTGCTAAATCCCATAACCCCCTTAACCCTAAACCTCTAACCCCTTAACCTGTAGCCCCTTAACCCCTTAACCCCTAACCCCTAACCCCTAAATTATTAACTGCTAAATCCCCTAAAGCCCCAAAACCTCTAAACCCCTAACCCATTTAACCCCCTAAAACCTAAACCTCTAACACTTAACCCCTAACCCCTTAAACCCTAATTCCCAACCCCTAAACCCCTAAAACCCTAACCCAGTTAACCCCCTAAACCCTAGCTCCATTAACTCCTAATGAGCCTTAACCCCTAAAATTTTTAACTGCTAACTCACTTAAGGATCATCGAGTTAACTGATCAATCAACCAAAAATAGATCATGCATGCAAGGAATTTGAATTGCTCAAGTGTGGTGGAGATTCCAAGCCAATGTAACATCAGTTGTAGACTAGTCTTGAGTGTACAGGTGTTGCATGCAATCAGAGATCAATCCCTGGGAATTACACAATCAATTTGGAGGAAATTACTAAAAAATATGGGCCAATTTACTCAGGATTTTCACAAGGAAATAATAGCTTAGGTGGAGGCATAAATTGATTAAGTCTAGGTCATAGCTTCTCATTGAATAGAGAGAACAATTATTCTTTTTCAAGTTGATATTAGAGTGAGCCAACATTTGTAACAGATTATCCATTCATTTTATTAATGCAAGCAAGCTTAAGGGGATTTTACGAGTTGGTTTCCCCTAGATAAGTCTGTGTACTTGTGTATGTGATTGATGCATGTTTGTGAATGTTGTTCTAAATTGTGAATTCATTTTTGTAGAGTAGTAGAGTAGAATTGTGTCTCTTGATTTAGATAAAATTTCTTGAGCGGTTGCAATTATATCACCATACTTCTACATTAAGCTTGAATTTATCAATAAATTTTCCAAGAAATTTACCAATTGTAACTAGGGCATCATCACTTTATTAGTGAATAGGCATGTGAGGAAGACAAATCTAGACTGGGAAAATTGAGGGCACATCCACTTCTAGGTCAAACTCTAAATTCCATTGAGTTATGTATGTGTTTCCCAATCCCATGGAATAGGTTTTATTGTGAAAAATCAAATCTCACATTTTTTTTCCCAAACAAGAAGGCATAGAGTCCTCAACAACAAAAATAATGAAAGAGATGAACTTGAACCGCCACCTTCCAATTCTTCGCTGTCCACAATTCTATTGATATTAGAATTGGCCATGGTCCAATAAATTTCCCTACTAAACCATGTTCCACCAAAGAAAAGGCTTTATGATAGAAATTGCATGGGGTGATTCACCATAGGGTTATCAATAGTTTTCTCAAAAAAACATAACGTAATGGATTTAAGCATAGGGAAAGGTTGAAGAGAAGAAGTAAGGACCTTGAAGGCTATTGCCTTAAAAGAGGGGATGCAAGAAGAATTCACACTCCCTTCCCTCTTAGATCGTCCTTTAAAAGGGATGAATCAACAAGAGAAAAAGTCATGGGTAAAAAATAAAATGAACTATGATTTAAAAATATCATGTTCGTGAGTATAAAATTGTAATATATTAAAATTATATTAAACATCTCATCTATAATTCTCTATAATTCACTATAACAACATTTAATTTTTTCAATAAAACAAATAAAAACCAATATAATAAATAAATTAACATATATGTACACTAATTTAAAAGCTTTTAAATTATATTTTTCCTTGATTTTATGTTAACAAGTTTTAAAACAAAAATAAAAATGAATCGATACGTAAATCGAAGAAAAATTTTGTATGTTAATATTCACATGAAATTCATACCCAAAATTAGGGCTCGTTAAACAAACAGAAAAAAAAATAACAAAATATCTAAAGGGATCGAAAAGAAAAAGTGGTCTGAATGACCCTTATTTCATTTATGTTTGAGCATTTGGTTTCTCTTGGCAGAAGCTGTTTGAGAATTTGGGTTTTCTTGGCAGAAGAGAAACGTGAATTGCAATAGTTCTGAGTTATAATTCCGAGTTATCGATCTGATTTTTGGGCAGCAACCATCATGGAAACAGTTGTTTGAGCTCTCTTAGTTAGAGTTGTAAATATGTTGGCAGTGGCTCGGAAGGATGAAAATAATGAGCAGGCTTTGAAAAAGAACGTGGGTCATCCCCAAACAGACAGAGATTGTGCATTTACACTTCTCAACTCTCCTATCTCTCATACCCAGTAAGTCTCCCTACACATCCTAATGTTCTTCCTACCGGTCTTTAAGACATTAAGTGAAGTAAACCTTAGCATGATCACGTCTGAAAATTTTCTTGCCTATATTTTACCCTAAAATTTTTAGGATGTGGATAGTTCATTTGTTTAGATCATGGCTCTTTTTTGTTTTTATGGATGTGTTTGTTAGTTATTCATATTTCATTTTTTCCTCTAATGTTGTATAATAATAACTATATTTTCCTGAAGCCTCTGTTGCAAACTGATACATACAGTTTTGCATAGATTCATAGAATTTTCTCATAGTTTGTCGATGCCCTCGTGACATAACCTTGTACTATCGACAATCATGTAATAGGAAACTTATTTATATAGGTTGGATCTTCTCTTGATAGCTCCTCATTTACAAAATTCTAAAATTCCAAAATACTCGCAATTATCTACAGAACATAGAACTGGCTATTTTAACCAGAGACTCATAGTATCTACTGAAAATGTTGTGTGTATAATCCAGGGGGAAGATCCATTATGTGGGCCATAGGGATATCTCTCATACAATTCTGAGTATCTCTCTTTTCCCGTGGCTCCTGAAATTGTCTGTCGTCATCAGGTAGCGGTTAGGCTTTTAGGATGGACAGTTTACCCTATAGTTGCCTTAGAATGGCACTATCAATGCCTTTTCCAATAGAGATTGGTTGGAGTTGGCTACAAATGTTACACAGGTCAGTATTCAGTTTCTTGCTCTCATCATCCATCTTGAATTCCAGGTCGCTCACATCTTATTTTTCATATTTTGATAACAGTTCCAGCTTGAACTCAATGTTTTGCATACGTAGAATTACCTGATCCCATTTTTCTCTTTTTAGCTCCATTTTTTTCCAAAATTGATTCTACGAGTTTTAACTAATTTCTCCACAGCTTGTACGCACGAGCCTACATTCTGCCATAGAGGTCTTATTTCCTCCTGGAGCTGTTCCACGGTAGGGGTACACATGTTTTGTTTTCTCCCCTTGCGAGCAAAAATGAGGTTGCTCTCCATGGCACTTATCAAGCGCATACTCTTGTGCATCTCCTTCAGATGAGAGTGAGGAATGTGAAGGAGATATGGTTTATTGGAATAAGGGTAGGGTTGTCCCACTGGGGGTTTGGTGGGGGTGACAGAGGGAAGGTACCTTCATGCCTTTTGCTAGATTTCCTCAATATAGGGCACATCGTCGAGGTTCATGTCAGTTTATTTATTCTAGTAATGGGGTTGATAAATTGATTCGACCTATCCTCCCATCCCTTTGAATTTTTGACTATGTAGTTTGATTTGGATGAGAACAGAATTTTGCAACGACTACTTGATTTTCTTACCTAGTTTTCTATTATGTTAGTTGATCTTCTTGCATGGTTGAGTCCCTTTCATTTCTACTGACGTGGTAATTCTGGGTTGTGCACCACATAAACCCCTCTTGGCTAGGGTCACAACCTCTGTTTAGTTCTCTAAGGTTTTTACAATATATCTAAAATATGCGAACTTGATTTCTCCTTT
Source organism: Pinus albicaulis (assembly GCA_034641835.2). NCBI lineage: Eukaryota > Viridiplantae > Streptophyta > Pinopsida > Pinales > Pinaceae > Pinus > Pinus albicaulis. The sequence goes on from CM076584.1 coordinate 1,662,774,871, forward strand.
TTTGTTCTTGATTACTCCACTTCTTTGTACTTCACCTGGATTACCACTTGTGGCTCCATCAAAATTGAGCTTGTAACTTTTAGTTTCTGTTGGGTCCAAGGTGTCATCAAGGCCAAATCGATTCTTAATCTATATCCTTCAAGGGTATGGATTATGTCTTAATGCATTATTTATTATTAATTTATTTTCTTTTCTTTGTATTTTTTGTATGCACGTCAAAAAATCTAGAGGTTGTTAGTTATTACCAGTATAACTACCTGGAAAATTATTTTTTGAAAGCACATTAGTTGTTGATTCTAATGATGTCATCTTGAGAGATATTATTCATAGATAGTCCTGCTGCAAAGCACATAAGATACATCGATATTATCCATAAAGAAATCCTTCATTAGAACCAAGGCATCTACACATATGTATAGTGAGCAAGGGGATTTTTCCTCATTTATATACTTACAATAATTTCATAAAAGTGTTGCCTATATACCAAGGTGGATGCAGCTTTGGCGTTCTTTTAGGATATGAGGAATAGGGAATGCAACCTAGATATTTTTATATACAATAATTTGTTTGATGTGCTCTATAGAAATGGTAGCAAGATGCATATAAGCTATGGAATGGGAACAAGTAAGATGAGCCCTGGTGTCATGCCCAATGTTGTGGCTTACACTATGATGATTCATGATTTTTTCCAGAAGGATCACTTTGGAAAAGTGTTGAGGCCTCTATATGATATGGTTGGCTATGGTGTGAGCCCAAATGAGTTTGTGCAATAAAATCACTCAAGATCTTTGTAATGTGAATAAGTTTTAGTAAACACATAAGATTATTCATAAGATGATTTAGGGTAAATTTAAGGTGGATACATTTACTTGTAATATATTGATGAATGCTTAGTTGTTTGCACCAATTCTGTGACATACTATTCTGATTAGGATCATTTATAGTAGAGGAGAGGTTGATAAGGCATTTGAGATCTTAGATGGTCTGTTGTAGAAGGGCCTTTCGCTCAAGGCAAAAAATTGTGTACCATTTAGTTACCACTTATAGTTCTCTATTTGGATATCTTTGTTGACATAGGAAAACGAAAAAAGCAGAGAAGATTTTTGGGCAGTTAATTAAGTAGAGAATTTAGGGTCCTTCAACGTTTAAGGCATTGATTATTGTTCAGTGCAAGAAATTTATGGCCGAGGTAGGTTTTGCACTCCTTATGATAATTTTTTGGAGGAATCCTGGAATTGTTACTTGGATACTGATAGTTACCCTTAGGCAAAGCTTCTTACTAAATGACAGCTAGCCAATATGCAAGGAACACTTTGTATAGGATGTTGGAACGTAGACATGTGCCCATGGAACCTATTTCCCAGATGTTGATCGATACTAATTTTAGGAATGGAAGAGCTCATATTGCAAGTAGGGTTATCAAAACTATGAGAAGGATGTGATACAAGATATTGATGATTCCAACAAGGTTCTAAAAGTAATTATTTTCCAGGGCCTTACTGATTAAGCTTTTAAACACATTGAATTATTGTATGAAAAAGGCTATCTACCCAACATGTATAAATGCCAAATCACAATTATTTTGAGGCCCAAATACTAAGTTATTTCATTTTGCAAAAGGTATTTTATGTAAACACTACAAATTATAATATTGTCATGAATGGTATTTTTGCAATTGGTAAAACAATTGAGGTATTTTTCCTCTTTTATAGAGTGAAGGAAAAGTGCAGGAAACTTGATCTGAGATCATACTAAAAGCTGGTTATCAGCCACCAGAAGGAATGAAAAATAGAAGAGGATAACTAAATTCAAGGAGATTGAAGAGAATTGATTGTGAAGATGCAAAGGTCATACAGTAACTTTGCTAGGAGTTATAACTTTGTGAGTGCCTACTATGATTTTTCTTTCATAGTGAGTTAATGGCTGACTCAAGATAGAGGCTATTGAATTGAGTTGGTTTTGACCAAAAAACGATTCAAATTGGCTATTTTGATTTGGTCAACCGGTTTTATAAGACTCTTTGCACAACCAAGTGATCGAGTTTTCCATGGGTTCATCAAAATCACTATGAATCAATTTAATGACATGTGTTTCTCTTTCTCTGTTGTCTTCAAACTTAAGTTGATGTTTCTTTCTTTCCAAACCTTCCTCACAAAAACTGATACTTTCTTGTTGCTTTCTTGAAACTCTTCAATTTTTTACATATAGTTGTGGTGTACACTTTTAGCGATAATATTATCATTCTTGTGTTTGATAAAATGTTGTTTCTTGTCAAAATAACAATGAACTTATCTGCAACCTTGTCGACAAAAAACAAATTTTCCTTTAGACCAGGTTTACAAATAATGCCATGCTTTTAATTTCATGACCAGGTTAGGTCATGATTTTAACTGCATGACCTAAAACTCTCATTGGTATTGATTTTGTTATCACCTAGTCTCATTTTATTTTAACATTCATCAAGTTTTGAAAAATTTTCTTTTCCTTGATGCTTTATTTTTTAGGTCTGAAAATGAGATACCGAACACATATAGTGTTGCCACTTATTTGTGTGCAACCATGAGAAATTAGTCTATTTCACATTGCAGACACACTAAGTGTTGCTAATTATTTTTGTGCAAGCATGAGAAGATAGTCTATTTTAGTGTCATTCTTGTTTACAGTTTGACTACATTTTGCAAAATTGCTTCTATGCCTATCACCTCTACCTTTACTTCTACCTCTAGCTCTATTCCTCTTTGCTTCATGTATTTATTTAGAAAATACCATTGTTCTATGTGATTATTCTTTCAGTAATAGTTACAATATTTAGGCTTGTTGGGTTGAGAATGACCTTCACAATCTTGTGCATTACTCTTGAATTTCTATGTCCAGTTATTGTACTACCCATACCTCTTGCCTTGCAATGAATTTTTTATTCTCATGTGAACTCTCTATTAGGTTCTTCTCCTTTAACCTTCTTCAATCTTTGTTCTTCTTGCAGGAGAAATCATATGGTTCTTCAAATGATAGTACAACAATTTTGAAAGGGGTGCATAACAAGGTTGAAAATTTTGATTCATGCTTTGAAGGCTTTAATAAAACTGTCACAAATTGTTTATCTTCCATTAAATTTGTTAAGAATTATTTATCTTCAATTATTATTGTAATGGATTCTTTATATTCAATAGTTGTATTAATTGGAAACCATTCATGTCGAAGTTTTTTTTAATCTTTTGAACATGTTGTGGCACTAAATTGGTTTGAGACATTTTTAAATTTAATCACTTTTTTCTTGGTGACAAAAAAGTTCATTTGGTGTTTCATACATACTTCTTAATTCACACTATCATTCAACACCTCAGTTTTTGGCTCTTATATGTGTAAAAGTATTGTCCTCAACCACAATTTTGAGTGTGAGGACACTCATGTACTTCTTGTAATCATTTTTCATTGTCTTTGGTTTTGGTGATTAATCTTCTAGAGGTCACTATAAGACATACTTCTTTCCATATTTTGTTTCTAAGTTGGGTAATTCTTTCCCTTTAATTTGTGTGAGTTCTTATCTCATGAAGCATTGAATGCTTGTCATGTCTAGTTATATCTCTAGTTCTAGTCTTCTAAAAATCCAACTATAGTGTATTAGATTGATCTCAATGAATGGCCTTAATATCTGTGCTTTTCCTATTGAGGGTGCATTACAATCAATTATGTGTTGAGATTCATCACTGTATTCTATAGGGGGATGGGATTTTTTGACTTTTATAATATGGCCTTATAGGGTCCCTTTGGGATTTTGAGATAGATTTCCTCTTTCTATCATACCTCAAGCATGAAGGTTATTATGCGCTTGTTAGATAAACAAAGTCACAAACTTGCTAGTAGTAGATCTATGAGGCAGTGCTCCCATGTATGAGAGACCATGACACTACCTTTGCCTTTGGAGACAACCACCATTTACCCTTCTTAAGTAAAACCTCATGGACCATTGAACATCACTTGCTTTCTGTCTTCATTGAAAGATTTATCAACCATGGGTGTTATGAGAGTCATAGTGAAAAATTCTTAATACTCCCTTGGGATAGCACAATGGGGCCCTATTTTTCTAAGGAGTAGGCTATAATGCAACTTTTCAGAGATTTCGATCACTAGAAAAGCACATTATTTAGGCATCAGAGAAATGTGGGCCCCTCCGTCATTTCCCTCCTTGTCAACGTGACGTTCCAACTCTGTTACTCCTCCAGCTCTTCATCTTTGTTACCCCTTTTTTCTACCTAGCTGGATGTATGCATGCATTAACTACGCTGCCAACCCTGCCACACCTTAGCCCGTAAATTCATTTTCAATTTTTTTAGCAACAAATCCTCTATTTGCAACTATGAAGCCTAGAGCACGTACTAAATTTCTTGAAACTTGCTCAACGATCACAATCCCAGCCTGAAACTTTGTCAATGATCACAACTCAACCTGAAACTCTATCACCGATTGTTGCCTAGAGGTACGTAATGACTAGAACCTCCATCAATCTCTGAGCATTCCAGAAATACTCAAATAAGGTCCAAATGTTAACTCCTATAGTTGTTGTTTATGAAACTTAGTGACTGAGAATTGCCAAATTTCCTTAAAAATTTGTTGCATACCCATTTCTCAAACAAAAACTGCATAAACACATCTTATGAGCTTTCTCTTCATCGTCAACATAGAACTGTAACTTTCAAAAATATAATTGAAACCTAGTACAAAAGGCAACCTCCTCTAGTTTTTGCATTGTCTTAGTGACCCACATTTCTTTCCTTAAATAGTGAAGTTTGTATGCATTGGGAAGGACATCTCCCTCTCACAAAAGCTATCATGACTATCCTGCCATCGAACTTTCTATTGGAGATAAAAGACCCTAGAATATTAAATTCCTTGCCAATAATAAATGAGATCAAGTTTGGGTTTTTCCAAGCATGAAAAGGGAGGTCGAATTAGTTTTAAAAAAAACAACATTAGCAATCTCTCTTGGTCCCGTGGAATTGATTGTTGTGCAAATGTCGTGCATACGAAGGGAAAATCCCCAAATTTGCATACTAAGGGAAAATAAATATTGTGCATACTAAGGGAAAATGTTGTGAATACTAAGGGAAAATCCCCAAATTTGACCTAAAATAAGGTTGATGCCCACTTAAAACTATAGTGTGCTACCAAAAACAAGAAACGTGGGAGAAAATTCAGAGAAACGGAAAATCAAGGAACTGACAAGAACAGGACCACAATCAAAATGTCCTTAAAGTCTAGATCTTTGTCAAGAGCATGCAAGAATGTTAAATTTTTATGTGAGAACCAAGGGAAACCTTGAGGGTCATCATAACTACCACCAAAATAAATTTCCAAGGTTGAAATGTTTGTGCTTAAGGAAATTGCAAGTGATTATGATTTTTGAATTGAGGAAAATAAAATTTTGGAATCAAGGATATGATATATCAATGGAGTTTCCATCCTACCTAATCTAACGTAGTTATGCTTTATATTCCACTCAAATTCCTAGTGGTTCTCTTTTTTCTTTAGAGTCCAATATTACCAACCAAATGAAGCCTTTTCATAATCTTGTAATTGGGAATCAAAAAATTGTCGATATTCCGACCTTGAAGCTCCTTTCACCTTTCACTTGTTTTTCCATTCACGTAGGACACGGTGTCAAAGCTAACTCAATCAGGAATAGAAAACAAACCACAAAATTTATTAATATGATCACACAACATACAAGGGATGGATCAAGGAAGACACTTGAATATTACCAACAAATATGAGAGGACCATTTATGTTGTTTAGAGCTTCCACTTAGGGTTCCATGTCCTTCAAGATGAAGTCGATATTACCTTAGGCAGTCTCGTTATCAAAATAATCATCAAAAATATAATAGTAGTGAACATCGACAACAATATTTGAAAATGCATCATTTATTTGATACAAATCATCTGGATCAACATTTTGAATCCTCTGGCACATGATAAAAAATGTTGTGGAAGAGTGCTTCCGCATAGTTTGATAGCCATTTGAATAATAGGAAGACAAAACATCTAGAGGAACAGTTGTTGCTAGAGGTTCATTCAGCAATTCAATACCTAAGAGCATACTATTGTTACTATATCTGCTCAGAACACAGTAATATCATCACGACCTTGGATTATATTCAAGAAATTTCACATACTAACGCCTGATTATTTTATATATATGTCTCCCGTGCACAAATAAAGCTTTCCCTTTTATACAAAAAGGTTTTATCTCGGTTCTCCAACACAAGATGCATCTGTTTGCATAAAATCTCTACTACGAGAATTCTTTATCACGTAAAAATATGATATTCCTTTCTACAAAAATTGACTTTAGCAATATTCCTACAACACCATATGCACTCCTTTATGAACACATTTAATGGTTGATACTTAATGTAATTACTTGTGGCAATCCATAAATATGTGCATTGGGAAATTTGAGTTCCTATATATCTATACTTAAAAATCAATTTCTAAAGAATTTCACTCTACTAGACAATCAACAATCCCATGTAGAACCCTCTTTTTGTGACATATAAAAGAACTGGAAGCACAATCTACATGGTACATACACAACTCGAAGCAAGGAAATCAATAACAGTTAAAATTTGGGAAATATGGTTGGAAGAGTTAGACTAGTCAGCAGATCCATCTCTGCTGGCATTATTCTCCTTTCCATTTTGTGAACCAGGTGTTGCCTGGAGGTCAAAAATAACCTTTAAACCATAATGGATGAAACCAAAATAGTAAGTCAATATGAATTTTTATCTTTATGTCCCTTCCCTACACCACAAAAGAAAATGATATATCCATTTCTTTCTGAACCTTTATGATACCATCGTGGTCATTTTTCTTAAATATTTGAAAAAATTTCCTATATAATTGAAAATTAAACACTCCAACTAGCACCTCTTCAAAACCTTAAATAGGAAATGATGGCATCCAAAAATCACTCTGACCAGTTAAAAGCATCATCGATATATTTTAAAGATCCTCCTATGAAAGCTGCCTGAGGATTTAGATCATATGCAATCCACCACCCAACATGAATTTTAATAGTATTTATACCATTCCTAGAGAGGAATTTGAAATCCTTGTCTATAATAAAGCTACGTCTATGTCTCTTCATTTACCAACCAAGAAAATAACATAGCAAATTGGATGAACAAAAGTTTCCATCACAAATGATAGAATCAAAAGAAAGAGAATATTAATATCCATGGATAATCAGAAAGTCATCAATGGAGTTAGTCACCATCTACCACACATCTCAAGGGAGTAGCAAAGAAATTCCTAAGTTAATCGTGATAGGAAAAGTAATAAAATAAAATGCATCCAATAAGAGGACACAAAACCATTTGTTTCATCCTATACATCCACTCATCCAAGATGTTCCATGCTTGGCATATAGCTCTACATCAAATGAAAAAAATATTATCAACAGAAACCAAATTTTGGTTTTGGAGGTACATTAAAACCTCCTATTAACTAGAATATATCCACCTTAAAATCAGGCTCTTGAACACCAAGAAGGATCAAAATAAAAATACTAAGGTGTGAATCTCTGTGTGCTTAAAATATATTCGCCTTCTTTGTTGTGATTAGCAAGTCTGCTAATTTTGCAAAGCCTAAAGCCTAATCTTAATTTTCTTATTGAATCCTTGAATGCAATGAGAAGGCATAGAAAAAGTTGTTGTTACTAGAATTACCAAGTAGGAAATGCAATTTGACTTCATCCTCATAATTAGCAAAAAGGAAGTAAACTAATCTTGCCATTTAAAGCCTTAACATGAGTTTCTAACTTTTATTAAGCCAATAAGAATCCCAAGTCGAGTTTACTAATGCTAATTTTCTCAATCTTGAAAACTAATTTGACCTCCCTTTGCATGCTTGGAAAAACCCAAACTTGATCTCATTTAATATTAGCAAGATGTTTAATATGCTAGGGTATTTGTTCTCCAACAAAACATTTGTTGGTAGGATAGTTGTGACAGTTTCTATGAAAGGGAGATATCCTTCCCAATGCATGTGACCTTCACTATTTAAGGAAAGAAATGTGGGTCACTAAGACAGTGCACAAAATAGAGGAGGTTTCCTTTTGTACTGGGCTTCAATTACATTTTCAAAAGTTACATCTCTATGATGCCGATGAAGGGCAAGCATGTAGGATGTGTTTATGCAGTTTTTGTCTGAGAAATGGGTATGGAGGAAATTTTTGAGGAAATTTGGCAGTTGTCTGTCGTTGAATTTCATAAATAGTTTCGAAAGTTACAGTTCTATGATGCCAATTAAGAGCAAGCCTGTAGGATGTGTTTATGTAGTTTTTGTCTGAGAAATGGGTATGCAGCAAATTGTTTAGGAAATTTGGCATTTCTCTGGCATTGAATTTCATAAAAAACAGTTACAGAAGTTAACATTTGGACCTTATTTCAATAGTTCTAGAATGCAAACAAGAAATATTATTTCTGGAATTCTCAGAAATTGATGGAAGTTCTGGTCATTACATACCTCTAGGCAGCGATTGTTGATAGAGTTTTAGACTGGGCAACGATTTTTTATAGAGTTTCAGGCTAGGATCACGATTGTTGAGTGAGTTTCAGGCTATTTAATTCATGCTCTGGGATTCAGAGTCACAAACATAGGATTTTTTGTAGAAAAATTTGACATTGAATTTGCGGGTTGGGAAGTGTGGCGGGGTTGGTAGTGTAGTTAAGGCATGCATGCAACCAACTAGGTAGATGGACAGGGTAACAGAGACGACAAGCTAGAGGAGTAACTGAGCTGGGACATTGCGCTGACCAGCAAAGAAATGGCAGAGGTTCACACATTTCTTCGATGCCAGAATAATGCGCTTTTCAGGTGATCATAATCTTTGAAAAGTCACATTATAGCCTATGCATTTTTCTGAAGTCTAGCAATTGGTCATTTATTTCATTCGATATTTCACCCTAGAATATGATATTTCACTTATAATGTTTAGTTTTTTCTCTGTTGAAATGGACCCTATTTAGAAATCAAAATATTTTCATTGGATAGATTTTTTCCAAGGAAAACTTCATTTGACAACCTCCTCTTCTTTGAAATATCTGGATGGATTTTGGCTCAAACACCACCCACAATGTTGTTTGGTAACCCAACTGTATTTAGCAGGACTCAAACATCTACCAGATTAGAACTAGAGACATCAAGATGAACTCTGCCTTGAAACAATATGTTAGAACCAATTGGGCTGAACTACTGGGTGCCTTCATTGGATAGTTATCTCTGCACATGGCAATTTAATGACAAAATTATGTTAATACAATTGCCAGACATATTGAAAATGTAGCTTGCTATGAAATTTCAACTTTTTACCTTGTATATTTTAAACTTATGTTGTGTTCATGCTTGTATATATGGATAACCTTACCACAAGGATGTGCTGGAGGCTTGTTAAACATGATGGGTATATTGAAATTTGGTAGAAGCCTTGGAATAAAAGTTACTATGTTAACCAAGTTGTGCGAGTCGAGCCTCCATTTTGTGATATACGTGATGACCTAGATTATGTCTAGTAAGCCACAAATCATTTAGGAATAATTGGCAGTAAATAATTTTGTAAACAAGGCATTAAATAGTGTTGGTAGATTTATGTTATCTAATAAATTAGGGAGTTTCTCTAAACTTTAAATGTCAATTCTTTAATCTTAATAAATTAACCTTTAACCAAATCAAATAATGGTATTTCCTTTTCACTTTATTTTTTCTAGTCACTGATGTTGAGGTGACATTAAAAAACTTATAACTATTTTTAATTTCAAACTGATACGGACATATAGTATGTTTTAATCTCTTCAAAATAGTTAATTTGTCTTATTCTACCACTTCTACTTGTAGTGGCCAAGGATTGTAAACAAGTTAATGGTTTTTCATAATCTAATATGTAAATTTTTCAACTAGAAAAATCTTCTCATGTTTTCCATGGATATGCCAGTCTAATTTGACATAATTTTCTTGATGGAGTAGCCAAGCTTCATTTTAATTTAAGTATTTATTTTCCTATCCTCAAGGTTTTCCTTTATCCTTCAGATTCCTCGCTCTGTTTACATCTGTTGCATTTTTAATGTTAGCATCATCACTCTTGGAGTTAACCTAGTGATAGAAGCATCTGGTGGGAAGGTTGCACATATTTGTCAGCACCTGGTGATGACATATTTCTCATCATTTGAAGACTACACACCATTTAGATCAGCAGACTTCTCGGACTGGAATATGTGACTTTCACCTTTGCATTCTCCCTGAGACCCATCGATGATAAGCACCTCATCTACTGAAGACCTCAATAATATCTTTCTCACTGTTAATTTCCAAGCAATCCACAATGGTGATACAAGAATCAAAATTTTTGTAGTGCATTCCATTCGATTGACCACCAAGTCATCATGTTTCCAAAAAGCACACCCCATAAAAAACATTCCTAATACAACAACTGGTGTTGAAGTCGAAAGGAGCTTCACAGTAGTCAATTTCTTTGAATTCTTGCCACAATATTTATGTTCAACAATGTCTTCATTACCCAAATTATCTTCTTCTTCCTTGGAACATGGCAGTGCAGTATATAATTGGCTCTGATCAACCCTTGCACCAAAGGAATACTTGTGAAAAAATTCCATAAGAAGAAATATAACGATAAAAAGAAGCCACACTGCCGCCAAAAGAAACAAAGAACCATCCCTGCATTGGGCTGATGGAATGACATGCCAGAATCTTGAAAGTATGGCACTGCTTAAACCCAAGCATCCCTTCATCAATCCCAACACAATTCCTATGTTGGCAGGGAAATTGTTGACCAGTTTAGTAAATTTGGATCTCAAAGGTTTGTATTTGAGTACACTACATGCATATAATATTTTCTAGCCTTTTAATAAATTTTGAAGTAAAATAAATGATATTAGGTATAAAAAAATTTAACATTCAATAATGGTTTTCAGTCTGATGTTTCTATTGGAAATTTGTGGTAATCATGTACATATAGTGTGGGAGTCTAGATGCTACACATAAGTTGTCTGAAAAAATGTTTGTAAGATATATTGTTTCCTAGAGTTAGATTGTTTGTGTATATTCCTACAGAGGACTTGGTTTTGAGCTCTTGATACATTTTCATTAAATTCAGTAGACAGATGTGAAGTCAGAGCATATAGAATTTCTTTTTTTTCTAACTGCATGCAGTCATGCAAGCTTGGTGGAAAAGGGATGAAAATGGTTTGATTGCATGATCCAAAAATACAATTTCATGTCTTCATTAGACCATTCTTATTGCATGGTTGATATTTTTGGTTGTGATGGGTGGAGTAGGAAAAAAAGTGCATGTTGACATCATTAGTGAGGGGTTTGAGTCAAATATATCTATCGGAAATTCTTGTGTTTTTATGTAAAGGATAGGAAAATGGATGATACATGCCAATGGAAACACAAGATTTATTTTCATGCAAGCCTGGCGGACAAGGGCTGAAAATGGTTTGATTACATGATCCAAAAATACGGTGTTATGTCTTCATTAGACCAATCTTCTTGCATGGTTGATATTTTTGGTTGTGATGGGTGGGGTAGGAACACAGGTGCATGTTGAAATCATTAGTGAGGGGTTTGAGTCAAATCTCTCTATTGGAAATTCTTGTGTTACTACTTATGCAAAGCATAAGAGAATAGATCATACATGCCAATGGAAAAACAAGATGTAGTTTCATGGACTTCCATGATTGCAAGGTGTGTTGAAAATGGAATAAGTGAGGATTTTTGAAAGTTACTCTGAGATTTCTTTGAAGGTATTCTAATATTATTAAGCAACAACTTATGGAAGAAGAGCAACAGAAAAGATATAATCGTCACTCTAAGGCAGCTAGAGGGTGATATTGATATGCTTTATAAAGAAAAGAAAAAAGAGTCACTCGAAAAATCACTCTAAGGTAGCTAGAGGGTGATATTGATATGGTTAAGAAAGAAAAGAAAATATTGAATTTAGCTACATTAACAGAGAGGAATTAGCAAGTCATGGAATAAGTATTGAAAGATACTTTTCTATTGGAAAACTTCATTGTCAAATACACAATCTAAAGCAACATGCTTTGGAGAATTCAATAGCACTGGAGTAATAGATAGAGAAATTACAGAGGGAATTTTCTAAGCAGAGATCTTTGTTAATGGAAGAGAGAATTTCGAGTGTTTTCACATTGCTTCATGCTACAGAAAGTTTAGAGGAATCCATCCAACAAGTTTTTTTTGATATCCATTCTGAATCAGATTGCCTAACTATTAATTTCTTCCTTGTTACTCTTGTCAATGCTACCATATAAAAAATTTAACAACTTGAGGAGCTTGGAGATAAAACTTGAATTGTGTTGTTGTGAAAATATAGAGATACAAAAACTATTTGAGGAACTCACTTAGAAATTGGAACTCATCCAACAAGAAATAGAATCACCTGTTATAGTAATTTATGAGACTCTCCATCGACTTGGAAATTTGATTGGACTACAAGATAGGATGGATGCATAAAATGAAAAGGTGCCTCATTATTTACATGTTTAGACCCAGGAAAATGAAGGATATGGACAAAGTGCATAGTCTGTCTTCTTTTTTGATATCATGTCTGGTGAATTAGATAAACTAGCTGAACAGTTGTAGAGAAAAAATGAAGAAAGATCACAGTTTGAGACTATAGTCAGTGAGATTTAGTTTGATTGATTTACAAAGAATAAATTTCTTCAAGATATTATTTCCAACTGTGCAGATCTATTTAAAAAATGCATTGAAAATGAGACAGAATTTGAAGGGAAATGTGCTAGTTGGGAATTGTCTCTCTCGAGAAGAAAAATTTGTCTTAAGAGTTGGATGTTGTTCCAAGGGCACCCTTAGAATAGAAGGAACTGATGAAATACACTCCCTAAATGTAGTCTCAATCAAATAGGAATTTGGATGCCATGTCAGAGAGGTTGGTTACTATTATTAAAGAAGTTGAGCCACTCATCTATTTCACAATTATTTTTCTTATTGTGATTTAATGTTTATTTTTATGTCCAATAATGTGTTTAACTTCAATGATATTGTTCACATTTATATTTATTTTTATTTTTTATTGTAAATTATGCAGGGAATTGCACGTTGTAACAATTTCATGGTTGTATCATATGCAGGGCATAATATATTATTGGTATCAAAGTTGATAATTAATGGAATGGAAATTGGAAAACGTTGCCAGTGGACACGAGGTTGTTCCGGTACATCATCGTTTATCTTCACAAAAAAAAAATTGGAATTATAAGAAGGCCATGGAATGTTGACCCTGATTTATATCTGTGGGAATTATATCCATCCAAGCATCCCTTCATCAATCCCACCACAATTCCTTTGTTGGCAGGGAAATTGTTGAGAGAAGTCACAATAGATAATTTATTGTAATATGTTTGAATGTTTAATGCAAAGAAAATGAAAAAAAAAATCTGAGAGAGCAGGCGTGGGAAATCTGTGTGTGAGGAACAACCTTATAAGCATGTCTCTGATCACATTCTGTAGACATCCAACCATTAAAACAACCCATGGAGGAAATTTATCATACAAAATTCCAAAAATAATGCCCACACATTCTCCTATTTCTTTGAATATAATGATGGTGTACATCTTCCATTGATTATATCCAAAACAAGTTTTGATTGTGTGAGAATAGACGCTGAAACTATATGATGCGCCTGCACAACATTTGATCCAAATAACGGCAGGTCTCAAAATAGATGCTGAAACTACTGTCTGTTTATGATATTTCAATCATATTTTCTTATTTATATACTTTAGCACCATGTTTTGTCATACCTTGTGCTTTAATACAAACATTTATTGAAGCTTTGTTTACCCACAATCAAATTAATATTTCCACCTAGAACTAAAATATTACAAAAGCTTGCTACAAAATTTTCATTCACTATTACCATCTTGTTTAGTATGTTACTTCTGTAGCCAGGATTTTGAAAATCTGTAGTAAGGAATGCAAATGTAACATTTCTAAAATGCATTAAGGAGTTGCATTGTTCATAAAAATTGAGACATACCCGGTTTTTCTTTTACTTTTGCAAAATTTTGATTTCATCTCATAGCTTAAATTTTATAGATTATAATAGGAGGTCATAATTTGAGTACTATATCTTGTAGTGTCGAGATGGTATAAAATAATTCAAAAAATCTTTGAGGAAGGTGAATAACATGGCTTGAAATTAGTTGAAGCTAGCTTGAGGCCCTTGACGTTGGGAAGGACAAAAGACAATACTACAAAGAGGGAAGGTATGAATGTAGAATTGGGCTTTCCTTTGGCCTTTGATGTCCAGTCCCTTAGAGTGATTTCTAATATTTGTTCATGAACATTCAGACCCATTCTTGTTCTTCCTCCTACTAATGTAAAATTTATTGAGATTGAATTTGCTAAAGCTAAGAACAAATTTTATACAGATTTGTATAGAAGATCCAAGGCAAGCACATTCCTAATCCATGGAAAGGAAATATAATAATAGTTTTTATTAATTTTTTTATTGTGATTTTGGTTTGACTTAAAAAATCTATGGTGTTTATTTCTATTTACAGGTCCAGTATGATTCGTTTTTTGAACAAGGCAAAGTTCTTCACAATTATGCATCTATTATGGACTTTTTTTTGAGGTCGTGTAAATTGTGAATGTCCTTTTCTTGTCATGAGGTAAGTTCCACTTTAGAAAGTCCTTTGTAAAATGATTTTTATTGTCCTTTGTAAAATTATTTTTATTGAAAAACATTGTTTTGATCCCTAAAGATCAAGATTTTTTTTTAGTTCTCTTATGAGAAGTTATATGTTAGAATTTATTCTAATTGCTAAGTTATCAATAGCTAGGGTGTTACACAATGATAACAACTGGGGTGATACAGAAAAATGTTCTAATTTGAATAAGATGACATGGAATTTTTTCTAATTGCTACTTTATCAACCACTGGGGTGATATACAACAGTCATATGATATGTATAAGCAGGCAAGACATTTTCTCCTGGGAAGCCAAATGTGTGTTAATGGAGATTATAGTTATGTACCTTCAAAAGCTTACATTGAAGAAGTGGTCAAAGAAATTAGTAACTGTGAAAGAGGAGAGTGCCCATTTTTTCTTGAATGAGTTGATGATGAAGTAATGGCTCGTTTTGTACATCATATGTGTCATCAATGCCTACTAGCAAGCCAATGTAGCTCTTTGGGTGGTGGTTGTATTGCTTGTGCTAATTTTAGTTATTTTTCCTTTTATGACTAGATGAATTTATTTGTAGATTACTACTTATTATTAGCTTTTTGTGCAAGTCAAGCTACAAGGGTGTCATGGTGAGCTAACTCCATTGAGTTATTTTTTTATTAAGTTAAAAATAGAGGCTTGCATGATTATATATTTTACAAGGATTATGTCGTTATGTGTCGAGCGTTTTTTTAAAAATCAATGCATATATATACAATTTCAAATATCTCCATAACTCTTCACATAATTCTTTAAAGGGTTCTAGCTTAATGTAAGATCACCTGCCATGCACAAGGTTGGTGGCTCAATTCCACTGTACCCTAATATGAATTATTCAATGATATTGTAGTTTTTTAATTAAATATTTTTATATTGATTTATTTTAATGGTAAGATATTTTTCTGAATTCATTGTTATATATTGTCTCTAGAGAGAAAATAGATAGGATTAAAGACATTATCTCCATAAAGACAATATGTCTTCAATTCCAACTATTGTCTTTGGAGAGAAAAAAATGAAATTGTCTCATAAGAGACAATAATGTTTGTGTTATATATTGTCTTTATAGAGACAATTTTTGAAGAAAATAATTTGAGACACTCACAATATTTAAGACAACACAAAAGTTTATTTTTGTTTCAAGTTAAAACAATTTACCCAAAAATTGTCTTAAAACCCCACTTTGTGTTGCAATGCAACTATTGTCTCTAGAGAGACAAAAATGCTTCTGTTGTATATTGTCTTTATAGAGACAATATTTTAAGACAATTTAATTTTAATACAATTTGATTTTAAGACAATTTAATTTGAGACGCCCGCTTAAAGACAATATTTAAGACAATACACAAGTTTTCTTTTGTCTCAAATTAAGACAATTTACCCAAAAAATGTCTTAAATTCTGTCTTAAAAACCCCCCTTTGTGTTGTAGTGAAAAGACGCAACGGGACAATGGAAGATGCAATCACCGACGTCGTTAAGGTGTAAAATTGCATCGAGCCATTTAGGTGTTAAAACACACTGGTTCGTTAAGTTATAAAAATGCACTGGCACATTAAAGGAAAACTGTACTGGTTCATGCAATGCTTATCTGACCGCCCGGGTGGTAGTTTTCGATAAAGCGCACTAGGCATTCTATATCATATCGTCAAATCACATCTCTTCATTATAATATTTAATCATCCATATGTTTAATCAGTGGTGTAACATTTCATAGCGACAATAGCGAACGCAATAGAATAAATTAAAACATATTATATATATATATATGTGTGTGTGTGTGTGTGTGAATAAGGCACCCTTTTTCATACAAAATGGGATAGTTATTTGTATCCCTTTGTCTTTCAATTGGGACACTATGTCCATTACATTAAACAAAATGTATGATTTCACAGACAAATATTTCAAAAAATACAATGTCTTGCTTTGATATCCAAACATATTGATCATCATTCTTCACTGGAACTGTTGTCACTCCTCGAGTTTTTTCCATGGCTTGGGTTATTTGGAGGAATGTTTTGTTCATAGTGTTGATTGTTTTCCTCTTCTTCAAGTTCCATCTACAAACATAAAAATGAAGTTTAATGAGTGTATATGCATTGCTGAGAATAATGAAAATTGCAATATTAAATAATATACATCAATGTAAAAGGAAAATAAATGTACCATAGGAAGAATTGACTCCTGAAATTTACACATTCTTTCAAAACAAAATTTCATGCCATCTCTCAACAATTCATTTTTTGGCGCAGTTCCATACTTTGTTTCCTGCAAGTTTTATACCCCATAACAAATCATAGATTTAATATAGAAGATTTTTTTGTTCTATTAGTTATAGACGGAGCTAAGTAAAAGAAGATAGATGCTTAAAAATTCCACAATTAATTTATGATATGCCAACATATACTAACAACCAATATTTAACCCAATGCTAATCAATTCTTCTGATGGTTCTTCTTTGTATGTTAGCACCTATTTGAAGACATTCAATGATGATTGTTGTAAAACAACTTAAAATATACAAAAATGAAATCTAGTTAAGTTGTTATAAGGAAGTAACAATTACTCACAAACACAGATATCAACCATTTTCTTCCTTGTCATCATGTTTTATGTGTTGAGTGTGTTCTATTTTATTTTATTTTTTTCTGCAAGAAAATACTTGAAAACTAATATTTAATGCTAAATTTTTTATTTATTGTACCTAATCAAAAAACTCAATGATTACATATTACATTTGAAGCACGTTGTTATTGAGATGCCTCCTCATGAGATGCAATTATGTCCATTTCTTTAACCATCTCCTTGCACATCCTTTTCGACATTCCTACTAGCATATTTCTGATATCAGCTAGTTCATCCTTTGAAACTTTCATAATCAACCTGAAAATGTAACATGAAAATAAAATCTTTAGTTTTTATATTGATATATGAAAAGTAAATATATAAAAAATGATATTTATAAGTGATTTCTTTGTAGTAATATATACATATAATTCTAGAAAAACATTTAAAGGAATATTATTTTTTCAATCCTTCTTTTTTGTTGTTGTACATTTTTGCTATTAAAAGTGTGGCATGTCTCATTAACCAATTCTCTGGAAAATCATCCTATAATTTAAATAAAATTTTGTTCTTGGAATCACTTGATTTATTTTTGTATTGTAAGTGGAAAGAGCATCTATACATTCGTTTCACTAGATCCCTCAAAGTTTTGTAAAATTTTTGCCCCCTTTCGGTAACCTCCAGCACCACTCTAGATGAGCTCAGGAGCAATTTATTTTCATTTGCATGTTATAATTTTTTTCGCTTCTTAGAACAACGTTAATTTTCTTTGATATTGGTCCACATAGAAAATTCAACATATATGAATTAATAGATTGTTTGAAACATATTATCAAATATTTTTAAGTGTATTATTAATAAAAATTCAAAAAAGATACTCATATTGGATCGATAGTATTTTTTCATTCACCTCATTCATCCTTCTGCAATTTTTCCATCAAGATTTCATACTCTTATGGTCTTAGATCATAAATAATCTTATCAAGCTTCGTCATTTTGTGGCTCTCCATGATACACACTAAACAATACATATTACTTAAACTTACATATAGTTTATAAATAATAATTTTTGTAAAGAATCTACAAAGAACTTTTATTTTTTGCTTTTCTGGATGTGCTATTAGTATTTTTGTTACTGAAGAACTCTTGTCAGCCATTTTTATATCAATATGAAACCTCTACCATTCATTAATATTTAATAAATAAATCACATATTATTGAAGTAAAAAATATGAAGAAAACATTCTGCCTTTCGCAAAGTATGCACCAAACGTGGTGTAGTAGGTTTTTATAAATGCAATGCCAATACATTATAAACATCGTACGGTGCTCTCCATCAACAAGGAGACCCAATGAGTTATCTTAAAACCGGTGCACTGATTAACACAAACATAAATTAATAAAACAATGTTTTTATCAAACATTTTTTTTTGTTAGTATGCACCCGGTGCGCTATACTACAATAATGCACCAGTGTGTTATTTTAAACAGTGCGCACAAATTTAAAAAAAAACTATTTTCGAAAAAATCGTGCAAGGGGCGACATGGATTTGGATCCGACTTCACAAGTGGTCTTGCGGGTTATATGCATACGCCTATATATATAGAATACAAACACTATAAATCTAAAATGAAAAGCCCTAATTGTGAAGTCACATAAACAAGAATAATCAAGGGTTTAACACAAGAATGTATTTTTTTTGTTTTTTTTCTAAAAATGCATAGTAAAATTCAATTTTTTTACTATGAATGTATTAAATCTAACAGAAACTATAAATAACACAATTATTACACGAAAATTTAAGAATTTTACTATACAACAGGGTTTTTGTGTGAATCGTCGAATGTTTCAAATTCTGATTCTCTAAATAGTGTTGTTTTTCAAAAGAATTTTGCTACTCCAAAGTGCTCTCGTGCTCTCTTGCTCTAGGTATGTCTCTCGTGCAAATCCCTCCCTTTAATTTTTTTCAAAAATAATGAAATAATGAATATATTTTACTATTTAAAGAACTTTATTATGAAATTAGATTTCCGAAAATAATTTTTCACCCTTATAAATCAAGGATTATTAGGTTTTTTTGCTTATAATACAATGCAGTACCAAGGAATCGACCCCAGTTGCACAATTCTTGGGATTTATACCAGAATATATCTCATAGCTTGTTCCAGGGGTGTGATGTGGGATGTGTCTAAAGGAGTAGGGGATTTGGGATCAATTCAGGTAGCCTTCATTGGGGGGGGAGGGGGGATGAGGGTAGCACTCCAAGAAGGAAACACAAAATATTCGTCGTAAGTTAGAATTTTTTTTCGCTTCAACAAAATAAAGCTTCCTTTTTTTTCTCATATTCGGTGTGTTTTTTAACTAACAACACCAATGCATCCGTTAATAAAACCACAATGATGCAGAGTACCTAAAATGAACCGATGCGATTAACAAAACATTAGCACTGATAAAAATAAACCCATTTTTAAGGCACTAAAATTGATTTTAGGTATGTACACCAAAATTTATTGTTCATTTTTCTCAAATGCAGGGAGAAAATCTCATAATTGTATCAAATGGACAATTCTTCAAAATATAGCTCGTTCCATAATATTTCTCAAATTCCATCAAGGAGTTCTCCCTATCCATATCTAGACGTAATTACTTGAAATTTTATTTATATTTTCATTACGTACTTGATTTTTTTTTTTATCCATGTCAATAAGCTGAATAAAATTAACGTATACAAATTTACAGGTTCATGCAGATTCAAAATTGAGTTCATATGCACAAAATATGCAAACAACTCGAAAGCGTCAGAAGCTCTTATTAGGAGAAGCATACCGCAAGGTACAGTTGGTAGATGAAAATGGACAACTGCTTCACCCTGCCAATTGTAACATGCCATATTCTAGCCACAATCTTGTGACAATGATGGTAATAATAATTTTTTGGTAAAATGTAAGTATTTCAACGTCAAACCAATTAATCATGAATTGTCGACATGTTTAATAATTGATATCATCAATTTTGTACTAATCATGTTAAAATATATTTTTGAAATTATTAGGATTCTAGTGATGATGATTGACCTACCTATCATCTTCCATTGCACCCCACAACAATTTCAAATCGAGATAATGTTGAATTAAGAGAAAAACTTGGAGAGGAATCATGCCAAGAATGATTGAATCAACCACCTATTCAATTCCCACTATGTCCAGATTCACCAGTTAGGAATGACGACAACAATAGTAGTTCCTCACAAGCTGGAAATGAAGAAATCAAATAGAGGTTGGTATGGATGATTAATTAAGGGACACGATTTCCATGGAGGCAATGTTGTTAGATGCATTCCAGAACATTGGTCAACTAGGGGATGCTGCTCATATGTATTAGGGGAATTTTTTGAGGTCTAAAATGGGCCTCCTAAGGAAATTATAAAATAATAGTGGAAAAATCAAATAAGATCTCATGACATCATCAAATTTAGATAAAATGAAAAACTAATTTTCAACTTCATATTTTCTTAACTTATTTCCTGTTTTTTACTCAAATTTCGAGCGGGAGTACTCGTTGGATGCAAAATTTAATTCCTCATCCAAGGAGTACCCATGTTGCATACTTTCGATGGGTCCTACTACATGAAAAATTAGAAATACATAAAAAAAACGTGATTGTAATCACGTTTTTTTTTTATGTATTTCCCATTTTTCATGTAGCAGGGTTCATTGAAAGTATGCAACATGGGTACTCCTTGGATGAGGAATTAAATTTTGCATCCAACGAGTACTCCCACTTGAAATTTGAGTAAAAATTGTGGGAGATAAGTTGAAAATACGAGTTGAAAAAGTAGTTTTATTATTTTATTATTTTTTAATATTTTTACCCTTTTATTTAAAAAATGGTAAATCATCCCCATGGTTGACATCATCATCTTGAATCCTATTGGTTGTTATAAAGTTTATTTTTGTTGTACATTTTTCTTAGGAGGCCCATTTTAGACCTCAAAATTCCCCTAATGGGTCAGATACCTTTTTCGAAAGCCTTCAATTTTCTTCCACCAACACTCTCTTTGGACCTAGAGGTTAGTCAAAGTCTACCCAATTAGGGACAACGATGTTACTGTACAACTTGAAAGCAAAGTTTTGGCTTGTCTAATGCATGTTTCTCGGAAATTTTAAGGTAATTGACCACCAATTCCATTATATTTTGAGAAATATAATCACACAATAAACATTATAAATGGACAATTTTATTAACATTAATAATGATCGACATTAATGTACATTTAATATTTTCCATGACCAACTACAATTTAATCAAATATAAGGTTCTTCCGAGTGAAAATGTCTTACCCGGTAGCTGCGAAGAGGTAAAGAAATTGTTGAAAACGTTGGGTGTTGATTACATATCATATCATGCATGTCCAAATGATTGTATTCTATATAGAGCATAATATGCAAAAAAATATATATGTCTGAAATGAGGGCATGACAGGTATGATAAATAAAAAAGGAAGGGTAAATCATGTGGTCCTCCTTTTAAGATATTGAGGCACATGCCTATAATCCCAAGGATTCAAACGCTATTTCATTGAAAATAATCAGCTATGTTGCAGGGATGGCATGCCTCACACATAATTGAGTTGCGACTTATGTG
Organism: Pinus albicaulis; assembly: GCA_034641835.2. Lineage (NCBI taxonomy): Eukaryota > Viridiplantae > Streptophyta > Pinopsida > Pinales > Pinaceae > Pinus > Pinus albicaulis. The sequence continues at coordinate 1,662,796,870 of CM076584.1, forward strand.
AAACCGAATAGATTTAATAGCCATGAAGCATATAGAGGATACATGGGCCTAAAAATTCAAGCATGAAGTATGAAGTCTATGACTCAGCATAGTCATGGAAGGAGTCAACCCATATTCCCTCCAGAACACCAACTATTATGTTTGACATGTAGTAGTGATCAATAACAACATCTCCCCATGGTTTTATGTGAATAATGAACATCTTATGTTGGCTCTCATAGTCCCTGGTAGAAGACAAGTGAAGAATATGGATGTCTAATTACAACCACTGGTAGATGAATTGAAGGAATTATGCGATGGGATAAATGTATACGATGTATCAAGACCCATCGCAGTAGAGAGGATTTTTATATTTTATAGCATATGTTCTTACATGACACATTATTATCAAGGCTTACGATTTTTCTTGGGTAAATTACATGTTTATTGATTTGTTTATATACGTAACAATATTCTTTCGCATATTAGTTATTTAATTCGTTGCAATTTTTTATTATCTTCGTGATATTCTTTAATGTGCCATGCATATTGCATACAATAATTTCATAGGTCTTGTAACAAAAGGGTACTATGGATGTAAATTTTGTGGACCTTCTCTAAAAGCTAGATGGTCCAATGACCTACAAAAGCTAGTGTATGACTACTCCAGGGTATTCCTCCCAAAATAACACCCTTACAAAATAGCAACATCCTCATTCAATGGTAAATAAGAGAGAACCAAAAAGGCCTATAATATCAACACTAGATGAATGGCTTAGAGCATATGAGAGAGAGAAGGAGAAGGAATTCATAGAGATTTTCAATTCAAATGGGAAGCCTTTGTTCAATGATGTAGAATTATTTGACACCTATGTTGAGAAATCTCCCATTGGGATGAAAAGGAAATCTATCTTTTATAACCTCCCATATTGGGAGAATCTTAAGATTAGCCACTTATTAGATCCCATGCATATATTTAAAAAATTTTCATCTTCTTTATGGAGGCACATATCATCGAAACAAAGTTACACATTGGCTGTTAGGAAAGATCTTATTACTTAAAAAACTAAAAATAAACATTGATTAAGAGTATTAGAAAGTATAGGATAGTTGGTCCCTCTAATTGGTATTTCAAAGAAGGTGATGTCCCATGGATTAAAAAAAAAATATGATCTTTCTTTGGAAAATGAAGTTATAATGGGTGTGAGGATGCCATCTTCATATGGGTCTTCACTACGGCATTGCTTCACCATGGATGACCATTTGTCAAGGTTGAAATCGCATGACCATTTGAATCTTCTAAGAGTACGTATAATTTCAAAATAATGATGTTATTATTTTTTATATTAATAATTTTATCCCATGCGTGGATAATAAAACATAACTAATTTTGCATATTATTACATGTGTTTATAACTTTGTAGTGTCATTATCCTTTCTTCGTGTGTGGGTGTCTAAAAAATGAATTCCCCCAAGACCTAGGATGTGTCATATCAAAATTATTGGCATTTGTACATTGGATCACGTCAAAGCAGATTTATGTGGCTAGCATTCCATAGTGGCATCAAGAGCTAGTTGAGATTGTTTTTATGTTTGAGAAGGAACTGCCAACGAGTTTCATGGACTTGCAGGTTCATATTCTAATCCACCTAGTAGATGAGGTTGAATTAGTTGGGGTGGTTTCTTGTCATTGGGTGTTCTTCTTATAGAGGTAAATGAAGAAATTGAAAGGTTTTGTTCGACAAAGGGAAAAACCTGAGGGGCCTATGGAAAAGGGGTACATATTTTAAGAGTCCTTATATTATGTTAGTGAGTACATCAAGAAGATCGACAATAGACCAGGTGCAGTGATTTGGGACAATGAAAGGGATGAAGTCAAAATAGAAGGGGAGCTTCTCAAAATGAATGGAGAAAGGCACTTGATAAACAGTAAGCAACTTATAATTTTCCAAATTTACACAAAGTAAATATTCACGTTGAACTTCAATATAATGTATATTTTGATCTCATATGTACTATATGCCTATTTTATTTCATCAGCGAATGCATAAATTAAACCAAACAATAAATTTTTTCTTTAAAATTTCGAAGTTACATAACTGTGTGTGGCATTGTATGAAAAAAAGAGGATTAAATGGGATAGTGACAGGAAGGAATTCAGATGGTTGAATGGTATAAGTGTGCCTTATCCCAATCATTTAAAATAAAATATTCCAATTATATGCCCAAAATTTAGGTTGTGGACCAAGTCAGAGAGAAATACGGTGCAACCGCTCGTTACCCACGTACTGAAGAGGATGCACTAAATGTAGGGATTTGGTAAAGTAACTTGGTAATAATGTTTTAATGTACATTTTAAACTTAATAATGCACCTCTGAAATGTAACATCTATATTTGATATTTTAACAGTTGGGTTATTATAAGACACATGACACTATGATTTTTTAAATTTTTTTATAGGTGCATTTGTTCCTATCTATGTGGGCATACGGACACCATTTTCACACAAAAAATGTCGATGATGAACAAATGACACAAGATTGTAGATTCGAAGTCAATTTTGATCAATCTAGTCAAGCTAGCCATCGTAATAAAAAATTAGTACGAGGGACGTTAGGTTACCTGAGAAGGATACAAGATATCATTGAAGTGGACTTCTCTTCATTCCAATGTGTTATTTTTAGGTGCAAGTGGTGGGACACCTTTTATCGGAATAATGCAAAGGAAGATCGTGATAGTAGGTTGATATGTATCAACTATAGAAATATGTGGGATGAAGCTAAGGAGCCTTATGTTTTCCCCAAAAACTGCAACTAGTTTTTTTTTACCTAGATGTGTTGGATAGGGATTGGTGGTTCGTATTGGGAAATGACCCTAGATCAAAAAATATTTTTGAGAATAATAGTGATATAATGCCAAGCAAGCTGAAAGATAATGAGGGTGATCATGAGAACAAAGGGTGATATGGTACATGTGTTATTTCATCATTTATACTATTTAAGATGAGGTTTTATAAAGAAGAAAAATTAACCTTATAACTAAGACTTTTTTTTTCGAAAAATTATAATATGTATTTTGAATTAATCGGTTTGCATTGTGTTAATGTTAAAATCATGTCACTTGATAATTTGCAATTATGTTGATCTCAAAAACAATGCATTGTATCCAGTTTTTTTTTTAATGTAAATTCATAACATAATGCAACTACTTGATTGCTTTAAATGTGTGTGAATGATATCTCCAAAATTTTAAAAATTGTATTAATGTATAATGTTATTTTTGGTATGTAAGATCATAATAAAATAATGATAATTCTAAAAATGAATTTATTTTCATTATTTTATAAACTTTATTATGTTACAAAAATTCATTTTATTCTAGATTTATTAATTTTACGATTATTTATATTCATACAATTTTACAATTTTACAATTATGGTAATTTAACAATATTTACGGTATAATGCATGTTATTTTATTGGGTTTCCGGTAATAGGAGAAGTGATGGACAAAGCTAGGGCTATACTGAAATTCTTTGCAGCGGCCACCACTGCCAACGATATTGTAGCTGTCGCACCAGAGCTTGAAACCCTTCGACGTGCTGTTGCTGCTGAGAAGGGGATCGTTGTAGCCTTCATCACAGACCCTCGACGAGAACAGACCCCACTAAGGCTGAATGCTCCGCTACTCTGTGAAGCTGCCGCATGTGCTGTGAACTTACTTTGTGTAGCCTCCACTACCCTGAATGATCATTCTGCCGCAAAAAAACTTACGACCAATGCCAAAAATCTAGACTATGCCACAACACTACTTCCAGCGGCTGCCCCTCTCAGCAATAGGGTCACAACTCTGTCTTGGCCAAATTTAGCAGTCCTCCACAAAAATGATGATATTGGCTTCATCAAATACACAGATCCTACCATCATTTATGCCTAGTGGCAGCCATGTATTTTGATCTAATGGAGAACAGAAAAAAGGAGCCTTCTTATCCTTCTCCTACCTTTAAAATCCAGATCTCTATTCTTCCGAGTAGATCCCTATTGTTTTGGGTTCATCCAATAGACAAAGTACAGAATCTCTTGCACGCCCTTAAGCATAAGCTGGGAATACCCACAACTCTTCAAATACTTCTCTATGGAGGTAAACAACTTGAAGCCTCTTTCCCTCTCTCATTCTACCACATTAAAAGAGATGCTACTTTATTTTTAGCCCTACGTTTGAGAGGAGGAACTACTGGAAACACTTCTTTAGCTCTAGTTTTCTCTTACAAGGATTTTGTCCATGCATAGCCCAGAAAAGTTGCTCAATCCTCAGAGGCCCCTAAGCCTTTTTTGGATGATAAATTAGAGGATGTTCCCACCATAGAAATTATACATCCAGATCTGGTAGAACAACTCCAAACATTTGCAGAAACCGCTATAATATGCAGATTCAATGGCCTTTGGCCTCGCACAAAGGATCTTTATGAGTGGATCTACGCCAACTGGACCCATAACTGCAAGGTCAGATTTTGTTCAAAAGGTTTTTTCATAGTTTTTTTTTATCATATCAAGGATTATCAACAGGCCCTATCGAAAGGCCTATGGTTCAGGGAAGAAGCAAGGCTATTCATCACCCCTTCGTTCCCAGATTTTGACCCAGCTACAGCAGTCATTACCAGGACTCTGGTCTGGGTCAGCCTACCCAATCTCTCGGCCCATCTCTAGCATCTTTCAGTCTATCGAGGAATAGGAAATACTATGGGCTTCTTTCTGAAGGTAGACTACACTCAGGAGTACCAAAGACTATACACATATGCCAAAATCTATGTGGAAGTTGATATTAGAAAACGATTTCCCGACCAAATTATTCTCAAAATAGGTGACTTTGTATGGACTCAGATAATAAATTATGAGAATATAGCTTTCTGATGCTGCCATTGTCATCAAACAGGGCATCTTCAAAAATCCTGCCCCACATTTCTCACAAAAAAAAGGAAAACATTCCAACATCCAAATCTAAAAGATGGACACCTTACAATCCATCGCTTGTGGTTGACACTGATTCTTCAAGTTCAGAGGACAAAGAGACAGATGCAGAAATGGAACATGCTCAACAAACAAATGAATTATCATCTGCTCAACCTGTGGATCCTCCAGATACGACGAACTCCCAGAAACGCACTCATGAGTCCTCCTCTTCTGACACAGATAAGGAGACCCCTCACACCACCAATACCATTCTACAAGTGGTTCTTGCCCATCCACATCAATAGAATGGGTTAAAGTCAGCAAGAAGAAAGGAAAAAAACTTCACTTAGAGGCTCCTACCCATTCTGGGTAGATTTCAGTTTATTTCTTTCAGCTCTCTTGTCTTGCTCCTTCTCTCTTTGTTTGCTTCTCTTGCTCTTTTTGGGACTAAGGTGGGTAGTTCATCCTTTCCGGTTGACCCATTTCTTGTCTCTCTTGTTTGTAAGCTTACCTTGTACTATATTTTTCACCTAATAGAATTAGTCTTACTCAGAAAAAAATAAATAAATAAAAATATATAAAATATATAAAAATTTATAGTATACATTTTACTGACGATAGTTATGGTTCAAAATTGACAATTAATTTACAATTTTACAATTTTACAATATAATTACAATTATAGTTACAATTTTACATAAAATTACAATTACAATTAAAATTTTACAATTTTACATAAAATTACAATTACAATTTTACAATTCTACATACAATTACAATTACAATCATTTCACAATAGAATTACAATTTTATAAATATTTAACTTACAATTGCAATTTAAATTACAATTACAATTTTACATACAGTTATAATTACAATTATAATTTTACAATTTTACATACAATTACAATTTTACAATTTTAATAAAATTGAATCATGAAAATACATACAATTACAATTACAATCTACAATTTCACAATACAATTACGTACAATCGTTAATTACATTTATACAAATATTTTAAATACAATTGCGTTAAAATTACAATTAGAATTAGAATTATAATTTTACAATTTTACATACAATTACAATTACATAATTTTACAATTACCAATACATAATATTTAATAAATATCATGATTTAATATTAAAAATAAACATCACGATCATGATAACCATCGTACAAACATCATATTCTAAAATACACATTCAAATTCGCTAACATCATGTACTCATCGTGATCATGATCATCTAACAAAACACAAGCATTGTATAACATCATCACAACACAAACATCAAATATACATCTCATGTCAAAAAGTTGTTATCACATACACATCTATCTGCAAGCACAATAAATGAATATATCTAACATGACCTAACAATATACACATCATGATGAACACCAGCATGTAAATTAAGTACATCAACATGAACATAAAATACATGCACTATATATATATATATATATATATATGTATGTATATATGTATGTATATATGTATAAATAATGTAAATATAACTGCATATAAATGTCAAATATCTGATGGTACTACATCAATACTAGTACTAGTCAAGGCCTTCTCAGTCGATGGTGCAACTTCATGCTCAAATGGATGACATGTATGCTCTGGAGGTGCCTACTGATCAGATGGTGCAGTCTGCTAAGGAACTTCTTGCTGATGAGCCATTTATGGTGTAGCCTACTGAGTGAATGGTGCAGCCTGCTCAAATGGACCTGCTTTCTCAAGATCAAGTGCTTGCTCAGTTGATGGTCGTGTTTTCTTAGGACCAGCTTCCTGCTGAGTTGATGCAAATTGCTGAGAATACCCCTCATGATTAGGACTTGATGTTGGTTGCTCATGATCTCCGGAGCTAGGTGAAGGATGATGAGGTGGAGTAATAGAATGATGAACACTCCCCTTGTGATCGTGATCATCAGATGAGCTACTTTGTCATGAATCTCCATGACGCCTATCCCTCCTAGTCACTAGTACTCTAGAAGCTCCAACAATATGACGCATAAGGGTCATCAAATCGCAAGGCATGTCTCTCCAGAGCTCTCTGATCCTACAACTAGCTTGGATCTCTCTGATCGTAGCAAGGTGGACTACCTCATCAACCAGGAGTCGATAAATTTGGTCACCTAAATCCATTCTAAATTGGGTGTCTGCCCTATGATGCACCCCTGCAGGTGTCTGCAACCGAGGATAAATTTTGTCACCATGATCCTCTGCCTCCTCCATCTCCTCATCATGATCTACACCTGAATCATCCAGTAGCGATGGAATCATGTCCCCAATGAACATGCCTACATCTACAAAATAATAATACACAACAATAATTAGATAATTTCATTAAACAATTTAATAAAACAAGTTAAAGAACAAGTCAAAAAAAAAATATTCTAATTAAATAATTAAGACAATAAAATGAAACTATGTTAATTTAAAGAAAACACTAATATTACTCTCGCATCCGGTAGCTCATCCTATCCGAAGAGTATTTTGGTACACCCTCACCAATCCAAACCGACATACGGACATGACACCATCATCAAAAAGTGATCATTAGCACTAGCTAGAAACTATAGTGCATCAGTAGATATATTGGCCAGCAAGTCATACATGCCCCTCTTGGGCATCATCTATCCCCACATCTGCATTCGTACATGCAGCATCGGCCTACGAGGTTTCTGAACAAAATTAGGCCTTGTCTCCAGAAACCTCTCAAAATATAAACAAAATAATTCTGAAGAAAAAGGTAAGGTCAACCTCCTAAGTGCATGAGAATCACATCTATCTAATTTTGTACAAAACTACCGCAAAAAGATCATAGACCATCTCACAAGTCATGGCGTCTAGAATAAATAATCAACATAAAATAAAAGAACTCAACTAATGAGTTTCCCATCACTAGCATAGTGTCCAATGGTCATCAGTAGTAGTGAGAGGCACCTGACCTCCTCTGGACCAAACAAAGCATGGCATAACTGACCACCAGACACCTGAAAATATGCAGGAGAAACTATATCATCCTTAATTTATATCTGGGAGTACGCCAACTCACTCCCTGTTTCATAACCGATAGGGACATCTAAGAACTGGGGCAAACAGTGTCCTCTACTAGATAGGCCTGTAATAAAATAGATTTCCTCCTCAGTGGGCTAGTACCACTGGATAGGACCAACCCAGAAAGCTAGTCGGTGGGCATCCCACCTATAGATCAGTTTTCCCAATAACCCATTGTACCCCTTCAAGGATGTAGCCTCCTCGTAGAACTTAAGGAGGCCTACCACCCTTAAGAGAAACTAGGTGGTTTTCGTAATACGGCAAGGGTACAAAATTCTCTCCCTCTCTCGTGCCTCTCACAGCTGAATCACTTTATAACGGTCCTCAATATGCTCTTGTTATTCCCTTTGCTCTCTTCACGAACGTCGCTGAATGATTCACATATTAAATACATTTTTTTTATTAAATGAGAAATGTATTTACAAATATATATATATATATAATATTTATATATATATATATATATATATATATATATATATATATATATATATATATAATATTTATTGAAAAAAAAATAGACGGTGTGTCAAAGAAAACAGTAACGCACCATTGTCAATGCGTACTTATTTATCACACAATGAGCCTAGTGCGCATGAAAAATGTTCTCACACCATGAAACTAGGAAATATTTTTGTGCGATACATTGAACAAACTAACCACCCTGGGGCAAATAGTTTGGTCAACACACCACCCAACAACAATATATAGTCAATGGTGTGGTCCTGTAAACAAATGCACCGCCATGTTATTTTTAAAATTTTAACAGTGTGCATTTTATTGGTACCCCACCGGAACTCGATATGGTTTCTGTTAACATTGTTCATGATGCGTCTTGTAAATTTACAGGAAGCACCGCGAACAATGCGAGCCGAATGGCTCGAACGCACTGTGCATAATTTTTTTTTTTTTTTTAAACGGTTAATTCTAAGTTAACTTAAAATTTTAATCGACTAAAAAGTTTAATTATTGAGAAATAAGTAGATTACCTATAAATTTTCGTGTCAAGGAGCCATCTTTGCTGAGGAATTAAAAAAAAAAAATTCCCACCGTTTTTGAAAATTCGAACTCCACATAGTGTACAATGGACGACAGCAATGCGGGCAATGGGAGCACCGATGGCAGGTTATATCACAGAAGACAAACTCACATCAGTGCTTGAGAGGTCTAGACCAAGTAAAAATGAGGTTTTTATGGGTGGTAATTTTTTTTATATTAACACTTTTTCAGTGCTTTTGATTTTGAGACACATGGGACATTTTTATCAATGGCGCACCACATATCGTTACGGCGCACCGGATTACAAAGACACACCGATTGGTTTTTACATAAAGCACTGGTACGCTAGAGTACTTAGACGCACCGGGCGGGTTTGTACAAAGAGCACAATGTCTCGATGTGCCAATTTATAGTACGCACCGGTGCATTTCGCATAAAACGCACCGGTGCATTTCGCATAAAATGCACTGGTGCGTTTTATGATGAGAAACGCACCGCAAAAAAACATCCACAAAAACCTCCACCCACCAACCTCCTATAGTGACCTCTGCTACAAATCGATATTTGGGCTATTTTTATAAGGGCTTCCTCAAAAGCATCTGCTAGAGGTTACCTTCCTTATAGTGATTCAAAACACAAATATTTCACTCTTAGTCATAAATAAAATATTTTTATATTCTTATTAAAACACCTAATTTTATATTAATTTCATATAAATTTAAGTAGAAAAATGAAAAAAAAGGGAAGGCTTATATTTTCACCCTTTTAGAGTGAGGAAGTTGTGTAATTATTCTACTTTTAAAAATGTGTTAATATAAGTCTTAAATAAAATATTTAAATATATATAATAACTAATAATATATTTCAATTTGAGAAAGCTGTGTAATTTTTTTTATTTTTTAAAATATGTCAATATAAACTTAAAAAAAATAATTCAAATATCTATAGTAACTAAAATATTTAATATCAATTTCATATATATCATGAATAATTTTAAATAAAATGTTTTAATTCATACTTTAAATTAAATATTTATAAATAAACATAATAGAAAAACTAATTCAAATAAAATATTTCTTTCACAACTCATTTCCTTGCAAATTGGGGATGCAGCAATCCGGGCAAGGAACTAGATATACTCGGCGACAAGGTCAACCAAAAGGAAGGGATGGAAGGTCTGCAAGAGATCCTGAAAAATGAAGACAATGAGAATGGAAATCAGAACCCCCAATCATGGTGCGAGGAGTGGAGAAGGCCTGCATGCTGTCCAAGGAGATGACAACACGGTAGTGGGGGAAGGTAAGTGGGTGGCCCACCTAATGCCACCACATGTCGCGAACAATAAAATTTGGGTCAGTCCGTATGAAAGTGGGTCATAGCATTGTGGGTGACATAGAAGGTGGGTTGTATATGGAAAGGTGCATGTCTTGCATGAAAACACTATTGTGTATCATTTGGAGCTTGAGGGAATAGGAAATGTGGGCAAGCACGTTTTGAAACTGATGGCATAAGCAGCACAACACTGCCAAAACAAATAGTGTAACGGCAAGACGCAGGCTCTGGTACGTAGTCCCCCTCTCCTTTCTCGCAATGGTGGTCAAGAGACATGAAATAATGGAAAATGGCAGGGTTTGGTGGTTTTTATCCATGGGATTATAGGAATAGGGATAGGGATTTTGACATTCTTTCTAGGCATGCCACTCGCAGTCTCTAACAAGAATCCATGGTAGTATTTACATGGGGGAATTGGGTTTGAAGGAAATTCATTATCTGCAATCATTGAATTTTCTTCCTCTGCTAAAATTAGTAATTGGGTGGTCCAGTTAGGAGAATATGGGGATTCGTGGGCTAAAATGGTCGCCCCAGTTTCAATTTAGAAAGTTTCCCTAGGTACTGGGAGTCCTCGAAGGTCAGCAGGGGTTCAGGGAAGGCTATGGAATCATTGTGGAATTCAATCGAGAGAGTGGGGAAGAAGTGATGACTAGGATCCTGTGGGTAGGGCTGATTTTTCAAAAAAGAACCCTGCAAGGAGGAGTCTAGTGATTCATAGTATGGACTAGATTGCAAATCAATTAGGGATTGTAAAGTCTGAGAATGTTTTTTTTTTACATCCTTTTTGCATCCATATTATCCTTCTTTTCCCATCACTATCAATCTAATAAGGAGGAAATTGTATTATTTTGACAAGGTAAAACACTTATGTGTCATATTTTTCATATTTTCTAATTTTCCCTATTGTTTTGTTAAATATTACATTCAGCGACAAAATTAAAACAATTATGCAGCTATTTTACAAATCCACAACTACCTCCATTAATAAAAGGGTTCTAGTGCGCCAGCTTAGCAAATGAGTATATGGGTAGATATAGTATGATCCCTTCATGGATTTCCTCCTGATTATTTGAGCCAATTCACCAAATATATCATGCAGTTACATGATTAAAGGAGGTATTCAACACATAGTAGCACTCAGAAATAGAGTCTGAAAATGTCACAATTTTGTCAATTTTCTTTCCTAATAGCAAATCGATAGGATAGTGATATTTGTTTAAGTTTTTCACTTGTATAAGGATTATAAGGAGACTTGTAGGCATAGAGCTCGCGTATTGTTTAAACGCACTCTATAAAACCATGGAAACACTATGTATTCAGGGCGTGCCATCTTTTATTTTTATGAGCATTTTGTTTGAAGACTTTTATCTTCATTCAAAGTTCCTTTTTCATGCATTGATGCGTTGTTAGTATTAAAGAAACATACTACGATGCGGAGCGCCCATGCAAGCATATCAGGTCATTTTCTTTATGTTTTTAGTTTATCTCAAATGCATTATCATTTCACAGTTTGAATCTATTTAATGCTTTGGTTTATGTTTTATTTTCAAGCTCATTTTAAATAGTTGAATACTCTATTTTTGCTTATTTCATAGATTCACAACTTAAATTTATTCCTTCTATATTTTCTATAGCTAATTTTATTTCCTTTTTGTTTACATTCTAGGATAGAAATTGTAGTACATAAAAGCATTGTTTTCATAGCATTTTGGTTTAAGTTTTAGTTACTTTTCAATTTTCATTCTTTCATAAAACTAGGACTTGTATCATATCTTATGCTTTCATAATTTAGAGTTAGTTCTCTATTTGCTGCAACATAAAAATCTCAAAAACAACTTGATAAAAACAAAGTAAAAGTTAATCTAACATGTCTTTTTAAAGGAGTTATATCACAAACCATTTATAAACTCAATTCAATTGAAATTAACTATAGGAATAACATTTAACATAGATCATAGATTGCTTAACACTCATTTATCCATAGTAATTTAACATTAATTCAAAAATTTAAAAATTAACAAAACTAAAAAATCAATCCTCACTCTAACGACAAAGGATTCTAGCACATATAGTGCACTTGCACTTCATCAGTTTACTGACTCCGGTTGATAATTTATGCTTATGATTTAAGAACATTAAATTTACTAAACATTTTGGCACCATTGTTGGGGAAGTGTAAATATAAGTCCTAGAAATAAAACATGATATACATAAGGAGAAATATTCTAAAGGTAGGTTTATAGGCGACGAAGAATTCTAATTCCTAAAGCATCACTCACTCCACCCCGACCTCGAAGTTGTACACCACCCACTCAAAATCAAATTCCATATGTACGAGGCCCACATATACTTCCTAAAATCCTAAGATCTGAAATCCAACCTATGGATTAACCTACTTCATCTACCGAGGCTTTAATTGAAGAAGAAAATCCTCCATCTCTAGCCACATGAGTAACCTTCTTATCTTTAACAGGAGAACAACTACTAGGACAAGAATTATAAGTTCTCAGTGAAGAAGAAGAACAGGAAACTCATTCAAATTCTCTACTGATAGAGGAACCAAAAGAATTAGAAAATAATTTTGTAGAACTGGATACTTACATTAGTTCTAAGGAATCCAGCATGGTTGAAGAGGGAGAAGGAGAAGTACACAATGTTAATGGTGAACAACCTAGGATTTGAGGACGAAGATGAGTAAATAGAGGAGGTGGAAGAGGTAGAGGTAGAGGTAGAGGAGATCCAAAAAAATTTGGATTCCATATTAACAATAAGGATACAACATACACAATGAAAAATATTTCACCTTCTATCCTCCCTAATTTTCATGGAATAAGAAGTGAATATCCAAAAAAAATTATCTTTGAATTTGACGTATTATGCAAATCATATGATTATCTACATGATTCTCAAAAATTAAAATTGTTCCCTGCTACCTTAAAGGATTCAACATTAAAATGGTTTATGAGTTTAGGGAAAATTTCTATAGGAACATGGGAAGAAATGACAGATACATTCTTAGATAAATATAAGGATTATTGTATGCCCCATAGCATGAAAGATGAAGCTTTTTAAATGGCACAAAGGGGAGATGAAAATATTGAATATTTTGTCCAAATATTTGTTTATAATATCAAAAGGAAAAAATCAATAATTTGGATGAGGAAACTTTGAAAACTCTCCTACTCAAATCCACTAGAGATGAGTGGATTGATCTCCTCAATGTAATGGGGAAAGGATACATTTCCTAGTTATCATTTGCACAAATTTGTGAGTTATGTGTACATATTTCAAGAGGTAAATCACGAATCAGGAAAATTCTAAGAGATCCTCTCTTATCAAGAATAAATAAAAATACAACTGGGACAATTAGTAGGGAAAAATTAGGTAATTTTCTTAATAATTTCAAAACAGATATTTTAGGGAGTCTTAGTGAGCAAATTGACACCCTTAAAATACAGAACAAGCAAAAAGTTGAAAATTTTGCATTATCTATCTTTTGTCCTAGGTGTATAAAGAAACATTCTTTAAGATAATGTCCTTTAGACTTAAAATCCATAAAAACCTTTGTAATATGTACAGAGAATCACAATATTAAATAATTCCCTTCTATGCCACGTCTTAGGGCTACATCTAGTGAATAAGGAATGCTAAATCAAGTAGACCCTCTTTTCTCTATTGCCAGAAGACCATGGCAAAATCAAAACCAAAATTTTGATCCTCAACAATTTGAAAAATCTTCACAAGGTAATTGGAATTCACATATTCCATGGCAGCCTTGGGCTCAACCACAACCACAATCTTGGAATCAAGGGTGGCAAAATCCTTATGGAAAGTATGCTCAATATCAACAATATCCACCACCCTATCAAAATTTTCCACCACAATTATTTCCTCAGAATAATTAATTACCTCAAGCTCAAGTTCAAAATGGAAATCTACAACTCTCTTTACCATTTGCACAAAAATCAAACCAATTACTCATTCAACCACTTCCAAATCCAAATAATAAATCTTTTTACAACATGGAAGGGCAGAATTCTAAAAATTATATAATAACTCCACTAGATCTAAATAATGTTCAATTAAGATCTAGTAGAGTATTAGAAAAGAAGAAAACCTCTGTTCTTATACAAGAACCAAAGAAAAATTCTAAGAAAAATAATAAATCTCAAGAAGAAGAAATTTCTCTTCCTGAGAAAGAAAATGATCAATTAGAAAATATTCCTATAATTTCTGATGATATTCCTATTATAGAACAACCTTCAGTACCTATTACAAGACCACCTTTTCCTGAAATGTTGAAAATTGATAAAGGAGTACAAAAACAAATCACATTTCTTGATTATGATAGGATGGATGAATTGAAAAATATTTGTATAAAAAATCGTTTATTGAAAGCTATAAAATAATTACCATTTTTTGCAAAAACAATTAAGGAATTGAGTACTCAAAGAAAAAGAAAGGATATAAAAAGAATCCAATTGGTTGGGAGAATTGTAGAAATCGTGATGGGGAAGGAAGCAATGTAGAAATATTTAGACCCAGGAAGCCCCATTGTGAAAATTCACATTAATGGAATTGAAATACCAAACACACTCGTTGATCTAGGAGCAACCATAAACATAATTAGTAAACAAATTATGGATCAAATGAAACTTCCTAACCTTCAATACAAACCACCATTATTACAATTAGTAGACAGGTTTGTAATTAAACCTTATGGTGTGTTAGAAGATATTTTTGTATCCTTAGATTCTAGGGAATATCCTGTCGATTTCATGGTTTTAACACCCAATAATAACTTAGGAGGACATCCATTAATTTTAGGAAGACCTTGGTTAGCTATAGTTGATTCGTTCATCAGTTGTAGATCAAGAGACATGATTATCTCAGATGGCAGTGCTACAAAGAAATTGACATTATATCTGCCGGCAAAAAAAACAATAGATATAGAAAGCGAGGAATGGATAGATGATGATAATGATATACAAACTATTTTAGCTATTTCACAAATGGATGAGGAGGATCAAATTTTAAATTCAATAGAAAATAATAAACCCTCCTTATATCATGACACTAGTCAAACTTTTCAAGAAAAATGTAATATCGAATATCTATTGTCTAGACAAATTTATTTACATTCTATGGAAACATTTGTAAATTATTTGATATAAATATTTCCAGAATATTTTTTTTTTGAATATTAATGAAAATCTGGAAGAATTACAAAAAATTCAACTGGTAGAGACCTTGCAAAAACACTCTTCTGCTTATGCATGGGAGTATACAGATATGAAAGGAATTAGTACCAAAGATCGTATGCATCATATATATATTGAAAAAAATTCTAGACCACTTAACCAACCTCAAAGAAGAATGAACCCAAACCTAGAATAAATTGTTAAGGAAGAGCTACAGAAACTATTGAATGTAAATTTTATCTTTCCAATATTAGACAGCTAATGGGTTTTACCCCTAGTAATCATTCCTAATAAAAATGAAAATGGAGGGTATGCGTCAATTACAGGGAATTGAATAAAGCAACATTGAAGGACCACTTCTCACTTCCTTTCGTAGATCAAGTCTTAGACACATTAGCAAGGAAAAGGTATTTTTCTTTTTTGGATAGTTTCAGTGGGTATAATAAAATTTAGGTAGCACTTGAAGATCAAGACAAAACCACATATACCTTTCCATGGGGAACTTATGGCTACCGAGTGCTTCCTTTTGGATTATGCAATGCTCCAGCAACATTCAAAAGAGAAATTATTGTAATTTTCTCTGATATTATTCATGACTATGTGGAAGTGTATATGGATGATTTCACAGTTTATGGTAATTCTTTTGAAGAGGCACTAGAAAATTTACAAAAAGTTATAATAAGATGCAAAGAAGAAAATATTTCAATAAGTCATGAAAAATGTTTGATGATGTTTAATGAGGGAATTGTTTTAAGTCACCATATTTCAGGAAACGGGATAAAGGTAGACTCATCTAAAGTAGAGGTTATTTCCACATTATCAGTGCTAAATTGTTAACGAGATGTTATAATTTTTCTTGGTTTTACTAGATATTATATAAGATTTATAGAAAACTTCACAAAAATAACATCTCCACTCTTCAAATTACTTACCAAATATTGTGAATTCAATTGGGACTCTAATTGTCAAAATGCCTTTGAAACTTTGAAAACAAAGTCTCTGAAGCACCTATTTTGAAAGGACCTAATTGGATATTTCTTCTCCACATATCCACTGATGCTTCAGATACATACTTAGGGGATGTGTTGGGACTAAAAGATCTTACTCCTTATGACATTTACTATACCAGTAAAAATTTAACTCTAGCTTAGCTAAAGTATATTATAACTGAAAATGAGTTTTTAGATGTAGTGCATGCCATTAATAAATTCAGACATTACATAATTAGCTATGAAATTTCCATTCATACAGACCATTCTTCCATCATATATTTAATGAACAAACCAATCACTAATGACAGAATAACCAGATGGATATTACTACTATAAGAGTTTAACATCACCATTCTAGATCGACTAGGAAAACAGAAAACAATTGTTGACTTTATTTCTATGATTCAAAATGACAATAATTACATGCCTATAGAGGATAAATTTCCAAATGAATACATTTTTGTGGTATCTACTAAATCACCTTCGTATGCAGATATTGCTAATTATTTGGCTACAGGAAAGTTACCATCTCATTTGTTTCCGAGAGAAAAGAGGAAAATAATCCAATTAAGTGCTTCTTACTCATGGATCAATGAAGAATTGTAAAAAAATAGGACCAGATCTCATCATCATAAGGTTTGTACGAGAAGATGAGATACCAGAGATACTTAAATTTTTCCATGATGATCCATGTGGAGGCCATTTCTCTGACAAAATAACTGCTTACAAAATCCTTCTCTTAGGATATTATTGGCCTTCCCTTTTTAAGGATGAAAAATAATATGTTAAGAGATTTGACAGTTGCCAAAGAATGGGGAAACATGTTCTTTCAAGTGAAATGCCACTGCAACCTCAGGTAATCATTGAGCCTTTTGAGAAATGGGTTTTGGATTTTGTTGGTCCAATTAATCCATCTTCTAAACAAAAGATAGATATTTTGGTATGTATGATTATGTTACTAAATGCGTAGAAGCTAAAGAAATTTATTTTTCTACTAAGAATGTTGTAGTTTCATTTCTTCTTTACGATATCTTCACTCGTTTTGGCATCCCAATGGAAATTGTAACAGATCAAGGAACACATTTCACATCTAGATTAATATAGAAGCTGGTGGAAGAATAAAAATTCAAGCACCAGAAGTCAATTCCATACCATCCCTAAGAAAATTGGAAAGTTGGATCTACAAACAAGGTGATTGAATCCATTATCACCAAGTTTGTATAGTTGCATAGAAGGGATTGGGCAGAAACTCTTCCTAAAGCTTTATGGGCCTACATAACTTCATGGAGGAGCACTATAGGACATACTCCTTACGAAATTGTTTATGGAAAGACAATATTATTTCAAATAGAGTTCCAAATCCATACCTATATTACAGCAGTCAAGTTGGGACTTGACTTATCAGAAGCACAAAAGAAAAGGATGGGACAACAATGAGCTTGATGAGATAAGGCAAGATGCCATCCATAAGACTAGCTTGGTTTAGAAACAAAGTGCTAGATGGAATTAGAAATATATCAAGGAAAGGAAATTTCATCTAGGAGACTAGGCACTACTCTTCGACTCAAAATTCATTAATTTTCAAGGGAAGTTCCAAACTCTCTGACTTAGACCCTATGAGATCGAAGAATTTTTTGACAATGGAGCAGAAAGGATAAAGGCTATTGATGAAGAGAAAATTCCTCTATTAGTAAATGGACACCAACTCAATATTTACCAAAAGCAAATGAAAAGAGAGGAATTTTTCAATAAGTAAATAATAAATCTTGTATAAACATGAAAACCAACATATTTTTGGCATGTTTTATAGAGAAAATTCAAGTTGAAAACCAAAATTCTTTTAGCACCTTAAATTTTCTCTTACCCATTTTTCTAAAAAAAAAAAAAAAAACTTCTAGCATCCCTTTCTTAAATATGATACAGAATTGTTGATATTCTGCAGCTTTGATATATTTCTGCAACCAAATTTATCGGAACATTTGATGATCCAAAAAGGTAGAAATGATTGACTCCTTATGATATAGAGCACCTGCAAAATGACAACTAAAGGTTAGAAAGAAAATAAATCAAAGGTATGTTACTTTAATTTAACAATAGGGGTCAACATATTACATGTATGAATTATATGGACATATCATAACATTACCCAACAAATTGAAATCATTATTGTGAAAGGTGATAGTGTCGTGAAAAATCACTCATAATTCGCCATTTCCATTTTCGCAATCATACCACGATTCAAAGTCTCGATTCATTGATTTGATCATCGCCTCAATCATAATCATGAATGATTAACATCTAATTCACTGGCTTATACCCCCATCTCATACCTGCCTATCATCTCATTTTTCCATCATCATCCGTCTTTATGTTTTGAAGAAAACCCTACCAAGCTCACTGCCCTATCAAAAAAAACAATTTCTGGAGGTGAAAACATCTTCCAACCATGGGCGTGATTGTCTGAACAAAGCCAACGGGGATAAATTCTTGGAAGGATATCCACATGAAAAATAATTATTACAGAAAGTAGAGTGGATGGAATTCATGGAAAAAATCGATGGCTTCCACAAGGAAGTCACCAAAACTTTTTCAATGGTTTTTTATGATGTAGAAGTGGAAATAGGAGATATTAAATTCATGGCGACAAAATCTCTAATTGTAGAAGCCACCAGATTGCCTCGTATAGGAGAAAAATGGTTCAAGAAAAGAGGAATCAAAGGAAATGATTGGAGGGATTTCTTGATGAAACCAAAAATGGATATTTATATCTTCAGGAAAGGCATCCCCAACTCTTCAATAAAAAGTAAGTGGAGTAATTTTCTCTTAATCATCCAAAAATTTGTTGCTTGTGAAGGTCGATTTAGATGTATGTTTTTCTGCTATATAATATTTTTGATGAATTTTCTTGAAGAACATGAAATGAACCTTCCATATTTGTTGTTGAATAGTCTTAAAAATATGTGAGGGAATGTTCGAAAGAGAATTCAGTTCATAGAAAACACAATGTATCACGATGGGTTAGTTAAAATACTTGTTGAATTCCATATTCAAAGTATATGGGATACATGGGAAGCCTTTTTAGTGAAAAATCATTTTCAAGAAGAAACAGATGAAAAACCAAGTAATAGTAGAATTCAGAAGAAAAGGAAGGTTGAGATGTCACTAGAACAAGAAACACAACAACAACAAGATTTGTCAGAATATGACATACCAATTGTTGAAATTTTAAAGAAAATAAATACAAAAGATGTTAGAATAAAGAAAGGTAGCAAAAAAACAGAGATTTTTCCCCAGAAAGAAAAGCCTAAAACTCCGAAGACCCGCGTCACAGGACTAAGAAGAATTTCCAAGCTAAGAACAGTGAAATAAGTACCCTCAAAATATGTAGAACACATTGATTTAGGGGAAGAAGAAAATTTAGTAAACTCTCTAAGACCATCACCACTTGCCGAAATTTCACCTCCTCAGAGTCGAGGACAAAGTTTGGGTATTGATCTCGTACATCAAGACATTTATGATTACATAGAACCATTGGAGAAAAGAGAAGCATCCAAGAGACCAATTCCAAATCAAGAAGAAGAGAAGGACTAGTTTAATGAACCACGAGAACCTCCAGCACTCAACATCCACAGAAATGAAACCTTCGAACTAGAGACATTAAACAGGTTTATTAAAGGTGAAAAAAATATTTGAAAGCTCAGACTAAAGTTAAAATTTCCAAGAGTGATAACCTCCTCCTACATTTAAGTCTCTGGTACAAAAAGAAAAGGAAATTGAAGGATGAAAACATGGCCATTAAAAGAAAACTCATTAATCTAAAGTACAAAATCCTGATGAAGAAAGCAAGGATGGTAGTAACAGGAAAGAGGGTGAAAAATATAAATTTGGATGTACTGGTAGAAGTGTCCAAGGATATGTAGTAAATTAAAGGATATGACAAATTTTTTGTTTGCATGAGGACATACAAAACCTTCAGTGTGGGGGAATGTAGAGTCCCAGAATTGTTTTCTTTTGACACCCTTTTTACATCAATATTGTCCTTGTTTTCCCATCACTATCAACCTAATAATGCATCAATCGTATGATTTTGATAAGGTAAAACACTTATGTGCCCTATTTTTCATATTTTTTAATTTTCCCTATTGTTTTGTTAAAGATTACATTCAGCTAGAGAATTAACACAATTCTGTAGCTATTTCACAGATCCGGGCTACCTCCATTAATAATAGGGTTCCCATGCGCTAGCTTAGCAAAGGAGTATATGGGTAGATAGAATATGATCCCTTCATGGATTTCCTCTTGATTATCCAAGCCAATTCACCAAGGAGATCACACACTTACACGGTCAAAGGAGACAGTCAACGCGTAGCAGCGCTCAGAAATAGAGTCCCAGAATGTCACAATTTTGTCGATTTTATTTCCTAATAGAAAATCCACAAGGTAGCGATGTTTTTTAATTTTTAACTTGTATAAGGATTCTAAGTAGACCTGTAGGCATGGAGCTCATGTATTTTGTAAATGCAATCTATAAAACCATGGAAAATCTTTGTATTCAGGGTGCGACATTCTATTATTTTTCTGAGCATTTTGTTTGAATATTTTTTATCTTAATTCAAAGTTTTTTTTTTTTGTGCGTTGATTCATTTTTGGTATTAAACAAACCTACTACGTTGCAAAGGGCCCCTGCAAGTAGATCAGGTCACTTTCTTTCAGTTTTTAGTTTATCTCAAATGCATTATCATTTCAAAATTTGAATATGGTTAATGCTTTGGTTTATGTCTTATTTTCGAGTTCAGTTTTAATAGTTCAATACTCTGTTTCTTCTTATTTAGTAGATTCACCTCTTAAATTGATTCATTCTATATTTTATATAGCACAATTTATTTCCTTTTCGTTTACATTCCAGGATAAAAATTGCAGTACATAAAAGCATTGTTTTCATAGACTTTTGGTTTAATTTTCAATTAGTTTTCAATTTTAATGCTTTCATAAAACTAGGACTTGTACTATATATTATGCTTTCATAATTTATATTTAGTTCTCTATTTGTTGTAGCATAGAAATCTCAAAAAAAAATTGATAAAAAAAAAGTAAAAATTAATCTAACATGTCTTTTGAAAGGAGTTATATTACAAAACATTTTTAAACTCAATTCAATTGAAATTAACTATAAGAATAACATTTAACATAGATCATAGATTTATTAAAACTCACTGATCCATAGGAATTTAACATCAATTAAAAATAACAAAACTCAAAAATCAATCCTCACTCTAACAACAAAGACTTGTAGCACATATAGTGCACTTGCACTTCATCTATTTACTGACTCCGATTGATAATTTATGCTTGCAATTTAAGAACATTAAATTGAATAAACAGGGAGTCTGGGTGGAGGTCTAGTCTTATGTTAGTCAAATTGTCAAGTAAATGTGGGGACGGTTTCGAATCTCAGGGCATCAGCCAAGATAACAATAATTCTCAAACTCTTCCAAGGTCAATGCAGTACAGATGGTTATGGAATTGATTCTCTTAAGGAAAAGGCATGAGGTGATGGTTATATATGGATGCATGGTCTTAAAAATGATCATGTATATGAACTCCTTTCAGTTCAGTCTAATTCGCTTTCTCCTCTGCCTCCTTCTCTATTGGTGATAGCCTCGGAGATCGCACTGGAGGAACTTCAGTTCTTTCCATACTTTTATTTTCAAAGAATGATGGTCAAGGATGTGGATGGTAGGAGGGTTCATCATAGTAGTGTTAACCCGAGCAGAGGGAAAATGAATGCCCAGGCCTCCACCATCTGTCCTTAAAGGAAAAGAGGTAAGAAATGTGGAGGAAACTATGTAGATCATGTTGCGCACTTACAGTATAGGCTCTCTGGCACTGGTGAAAGAGTAAATTTTTAGATGGGAAACATTATTGAACTTGAGGATAGCAAAGGATTCGATCCAAGTGAATGATTGAGAATCCCTGGTAGTAGACCCGAGACATACTCAAGGCAGACTGACCTTGTTCAAATAGGTCATCCCAACCTGTTGGATTAATAAAAGACTCATGGCGAGAGAAATTAAAGACATGAAACAGCAACAGGAAGTACCTCACCAGCCAGGCCATCACTAGCCACTACAAGAAGAGCCGATCATGTAATTCAGAACGAAATTCAATTAGTCCAGGTGTAATTATTCCACTAGAATTTCCATTTGGGACGCATGGAAAATAAATTGCAAAGTATGAAGAAACATGAGATTGCGGGATTGAGTGTTAGGGACCGACCCTGATCAATACATCCAAATATTGAATTCTCCAAGTCATGGAGTTTTAGAAAAATGTTGTTGTTTAGTCTTAATGATTTCAGATAGCATTTACATTTACAGTAGAAAGAATAGGTGGACAGTAGACATGGTATCTTTTAAAGCTTTGTTGGACATGCTCAAAGTATTTAAATTTTGGATGGCTTATGATGTTTATCTATGGCCAAGAGACCCGATTTCCTACGGGCCAGTTGAGGTCACTAGATACATTTTTTATAACCTTCTTTACATATGATAAATAGAAAGGCATTTCCAAGATTACAAAAAAAAAAGTGAAAGATTTCTTTCATTTCCTAAGAATAGGAAGGAGATATGTAATTCATTTCATTCTTAATATTAAGTTGATACATGACATTTAAAAATTATTAATAACAAACACACATAAATGTTAGTAAGATGGACCATTTATGTTGATTTAAAATGCTTAAGATCACATGGTAAGCTTTAACAATCCACTACTACAATATTATATCAATTAAACGCTTTACTTCATGAAAATTTGAACCCAACAAACATTTTAAGGCTCTACTACTACAATACTATCATGATTGAAGGACTATACTAACATTGATCCATTTTAACCCTAAATGTTTCGAGCACAGAGAATAATCAAATCTCTTAAGAGAAATTTTTGCACCTCATGAGATTTGATACTCTAGATCCTTGATAGATCCAGGATATGTGTGTGTGTGTGTGTGTGTGTGTGTGTGTGTGTTCTAACACTGAAGGAACTACACATATCCTTTATTTTGAGCAACACATCAATGTATGTGTGTGTGCATGCATGTGAGTGTGTCAAGTGTGTGTGTGGTGTATCTCTTTCATTTTGAATAATGCTTTCATGAAATGTGTTGGCAATACAATTCTAACCAAAAAGCAGAATAGTTAGATTCCAAATGTTTTTGCAATACAATTCTAACCAAAAAACGGAATAGTTAGATTCCAAATGTTTTAACATGCCCATTGAAATAATTTTTTGATTGTTTATATAATATTTACATAATTGATATTAAAATATTTTATTTTGCATAGGTATTGAAATATTTAAAAATAAATAAATAAATAATTATATATTTTACTTGTAATGGAAATTTTTTGCCAACTAACTAATACTTTGTTTAATATAAACAATTATATATTGTATTTATG